>JAPMIB010000001.1:4672500-5872500 GCA_034770305.1 Trichogramma dendrolimi
TGTGTGTGTGTGTGTGGTGTGTGTGTGTGTGTGTGTGTGTGTGGGTGTGTGTTTGTGTGTGTGTGTGTGTGTGTGTGTGTGTGTGTGTGTGTGTGTGTGTGTGTGTGTGTGTGTGTGTGCGTGTGTTGGGATGTGCGCAGTGATATCTCGATGACGGTAGTTCGTATCGTTACTGTAGATGTCTCATTTTATTCGTTTTGATGTAAGGAAGAAGCCAAAACATCATTTTTAGTTCTTCGTTAAGTATTTAAAAAGTTATGAGGGATTTTCGAGAAAAAAAATTTTTTTTTTCATGTTTTTTTTAGTTTTGTCATATTTGTTCTAAAACAAACTGGTTTTTTAAATAAAAGTATACTTTTTTTAAGAAAGCTTTTAACCTTTGATTTAAGATAAAAAGTGTAAAGATTCACCGTAAATTTGAAAAGTTACGTTTTGAAAATGAAATTTGGTTTTTATGATTTTTTCTTTTTTCTTAGTTTTGTGTTGTTTCGTGTTCAAAATGTATGATGTGTCAAAACATTGTTAATGGATGGATTTAGGATGAAGCCAGAAAATTTGATTTAGCGATAAACGAACAAAAGAAATTTTTTTTTCGGGAAAAATTTTTTTTTCGGGAAAAATTTTTTTTTCTTTTTCGTATCGTTTGGTTGAGAAATAATTTATGATTGAAACTGTTTTGTGAACAAATTAGAAAAGATGATATTAATATTTCTAATAGTATATTACTGCCCTAGGCCGTGAAAAACAAAAAAGTTCTAGAGTACGTGTAATTAGTGTCCGAGGCGAAGCCGAGGCCGATATACACGTGCTCTGGGGCCTTTTTTCGCGGAATAGGCCTGTATACTATTTTTCATACACAGTGACCCGAAAATCGCTCTTCCCGCTTTGCGCAGCGGCAGGGAAGTAGTCACTTTCGGGCCGCTGGTATGACAATTTTTTTTTAGGGAACTACCTTAATTGTTACGTCATCGTGAAAAAATTCGATAAAAATTATATATCATAGAATAGAAGAACGTTGGCAATTGATTCCACAAACAGAAATAATTTATGATTGAAACTGTTTTGTGAACAAATTAGAAAAGATGATATTAATATTTCCAAATTATTTTCAAGTTAAAAAAAAGTATGAGGAAGCTACTTGCCAATAAGTTGGCAGCGGTTTTTTTTTTATTGACCTTTTCGATAGGATTTTTCCTCAGCTTTCCAGTGCCGTGATCAGAATTTTTAAATTTTAACTTTACCGTGAGGTACAACCTCTTTAGTACCGATACTTTTATGATTATTTTCCCACACTTCCTCATTCGCCACACAAGGAAGTTGGGATTCTCAGTTCACAAGTTTTACTAAATGTTGCCAAACTCAAAGTTAAGCCAAGTGTGGCCCACACTTAATTTTTTTTACGCGGCGTACTCTCGCAAAACTCTTGAAGCTTCGCTTATCATCGCTTCGGAAATACTTGATGAATTTACTAATGAAATTCCGTATACAAGAAGGGAGCGATGTTGTGACTGAGTACAGCTCATGATTCCTCTTAGCACAGGTAGACTATAACTAATAAAAACATCCTCAGCTCGCTCGCCTTCCAGTACCTGAAATCACTGATCTTTCGTGGATTTCGTGGAAGGAAAGGGAGATGAGTTAGAGCTTTTATGCGATCGTTTATAATATTTGTGTAGGCAAATAGAGAAAAGTCCTTGGTTCAAAAATTCTTCATTGAACCACAGAATGATCATTTTCTTCAAGACCACTTCATACACATTGTGCAAAACGTCAATCGTTGTCCCTTTGATGTAATTATATGCTATCTTTGCTAACGAAGTTGGACTTTTTACGCCAAAGTCACAAATGACCATTTCATTAGCCTGAGCTGCGTATAAGTCATTGTCTACTGTGGTCCTAAGAGATAGATTTTCAAGAAATGGATACGTTTGTACATTTTCAAATCTCTCCATTTGTATGTAACAATTCGTACACCCATACGTCGAATTATATTGCTTAGTATTCCTAAATAACGCTATAGCAGGTAAACCGGCCGTTCCACTAATGATCAATGCTCGAACTCTAATTGGTTGAGCCAGACTAGGAATATCAAAATAAACTCCTCGAAATAAATCACCAAGCTCATCAATAAAAGAATTCATGAACAAATTTGGATGAGGCTTATCGTCGCCGATCCACAATCCCGCCAAAATTACGTTTTCTTTTTTTACGCGCATTTTATGAGGCAACTCATTCACCATTTTTGGAAGATTTGAACAGCGGCAAACCATCCGTGTTCCAAGTGAACGTAAAATTATTCGGTACAGACTTATAAAACGAGCCGTCCTAAATTTTCTCATAATTTTGAGAATCCAACTTTGGCCTGTCAAATCTATAGTTGAAGTTGTTTTTAAACTCTTCACGTTTGAAAAATGAGTGTAGCTGTTCGATTATGGATCCTCTAAGAAAATACTTAATATTGTTCTCGTCACAAGTCGAACAATACTGTTCGTCTAATTTGGCAAAGCATACTCCGCAAAAATATTCTTTTATAATCGGCACGTCAAAATCGGCGAGTATTTTTTTCAATTTGTAAACCGATTTTACACATTTATGAGGCTGGATACAATGTGCAGAAATTACTTCTATCAATGCTGCATGATCTTACATCGAATGACGATCAGGTATAATTTTGATAAAATTAAAAAAAAAAAACTATTATATTAATGTTTATAATTTTAAATTTCAGATGGAATTAGTACCAGGATACGGTGTTATGATGAGCAAAAGAAGAGTGGACAGTATCTACGATCGATATCACACTAAGCCGAGGATACTGGTAAGGGAGCTGTACTATCATATCGTAAGAAAAGATAAACTTGCAAATTATTCACTCACGGGAAGAGGAAAAACAACCGCAATACCCGAAAATATTTTCGACAGCATCGAACGTAATTGAATTATTTTAAACTTTATTTTTAATTTAGTAACTAATAGTAATATTTTTTTGCAGGGTTCATCAACGATAAAGCTCGTAAAAAGAAATTTACGATTTCGCATGACGAGTATGAGAATGTGTTCTCTTATATGTGCGGAACGTTACGAAATCCAAAAAAAAGGAAAAAAAACAAAAAAGACAAAACAGCTAAAAAAGACAAAAAAGACAAAAAAGACAAAAATCGTGAGAAAGAAAAAAAAAATAAAAAGAAGCGCCATCGAAGCCCCAGCACTGACGGTCACCAAGACTCAAAAAGAAAAAAATTGATTGACAAAGATACGGAGATAGATTAATCTTATTTTTTAAAAATCAAACACGTTGGCCAAAATTGAACTTATTCTTGGGCAAAGTTTTCCGCAATTTTCCATACGAATAGAAGTGTTAGAAGATATTCTTAGTGCTCAACTTTGGCCAACTTGAGCCAAGCTCCAACTTGGCCCAAGTTTGGCGCATTGAATTTTTTTTTTACGCGGGGAGCCGCTGTAACTGTGGACGATATAATAGTACCTATAGTGCATAAGAAAATCGATTGGCTTGTATATACAGCTATGAATAATCCTCGACAGGTGTGCACGTTTATGGTTAATGCATACTGCAAACGACAAACGAAAGCGAGCGTACCGGTAGACGAGGAAAAACCAAAAGTATGAAAATATATATTCATGAAAAGTTGGTCGACGAAATGAGCTCGTTGTTGCTGCAATAGAACGATGCCCGAACACCATCACATATGACATACGTATGGACAAAGGCACGAGCGAGTATGCTATCTTTATACAAAGAGAGAGAGGAGCCGATAAAGCCCCCAAACGCGCTGGCGATGGCAAACTAAACAACGAAGACAGTAACTGCATCTCACTCTCTCTCTCTCTCTCTCGCTGTCTCTCTGGACGCTAGAGAGCTTCGTTGTATGCCACATACATATAGTATGCAGTAGTATAGGTGCACGGGACAGCTCGATCCAACGCCAGGCTCCTCTGGCGCCTGAACTCTCTAATGTTTATAGCGGGCACGCGCGCGTGCAATCCCATTAGCATCGATGCAATTTAGCCGATCTATCACACCCTATTAAGTGGTCGCTGCTTCTCCTGCCAAGAGTGAGAGAGAGAGAGAGAGACTATGGCTAACGTGGCTGCCGATGCAACGTCGTAGCGTCGGCTCTAGCTTTATGCAAGTATTATATAGCAGCAGCGCTGCATACGTGTGTCATGGACCTACGTATATATCGTATGGACGTGCACAGTCGACTGGCCAAAGCTCGCAGCAACGGCTACAGCGGCGACTTTGGACGTACACTGCAGTAGCAGCAGCAACGGCGTGCAGGGCATATATGTATATATATATCTTTGTTATTTGGATAAATTCGGGCAGCGGCTGCGAGGGCACTAATCGAATATCGAAGAGTCGATCGGATGCCTTTCCGCAATTACCGATCTGTATAGTGGCCGAGCCCGGCGTTATTAACGTTTCAAGAGTGATTGAAAACACCTCGGGGTATATGGTGCATGTATATACGTACAGTAGCAGTGCAGCAGCAGCAGCAGAAGGCCATCTATACTATCCGGTGTCACTGCAACCTAGCGTGCTTTGCGATCTTCACTGCTGCTGCTACTGCTACTGCCTCGCGGATACTATATATGAGCCAAAAGCAAATTAATCGCTTGACACACGTATATATCGCGTACATATATGATGCAGTTATTTCTCTCGAGTAGTCGCGACGATCATTTATATGCCACACGACTACCGATATTGCCCTATGCTGTACGCTTTAATATGTATTTATATACAGCCCCCGGAGCTGGACGTTACGATGCGCGCGCGGAGTGTCACACGCACGGAGTGTTGCGCGAACTAGCACGCGATTAAAAAAGGATTAAGGCATGCCACGAAAGCATTATGAGAGACGGTTGTGGTAAATATACTATATATTAAAAAAATCCGTTAGCCGCCGTAGCTGTATCGAGCGAGCTCGTGATTGAGAGATACCGCGAGGATTGTCGATGATTCGATAAATTCGTTTTGTTTCTATTTACCGCTCGAGGAAAACCCATACGGCAAAGGTACTTACAGCTGACTAGCTATTAGTAGTTGCAGATATTACTACACGACGTTTTTCCCCCGTCGCATCATGGCGGTACACCAATGTTCCTCTGCGGAAAACTTGTCCGAGAAATTGCCCGCTAACAAGCTACATGCTAATGGCGATTTATTGGACGAAAAAACAAAATAAGAAGAAGAAAAATTATAATAACAGTAAAAGACAACGACTCATGTGTCCACGCAGTACGTACGTATGTATCGGCTACTCGCAACTCACAGCTTGTGTTACAGCTGCAAATATATACGTCATTATGAGAACCGAAAAGATACGCGTATGCACGTAATGTTGCAGCGAGTGGCTAGCAATATTTATGTTGATTCTCGAGCGATCGACCAAAAAAAAAAAAAATCAAACTATATACGCGCGTACTCGTGGATGACGAGCGTTTAATAGCGTACTGCCGCGGAGTGCACTTTATGTGGGTTGAATAAATTTTGCATGCATTATAAATGCTCTCAAACTCGCGAGCGCGTGATTTATGGCCCTGCGTACGCTTTCTCGTGTGCAGGACGATCTCAAACGAGAGAAAATTTTCCGGATAGCTTGGCATACATGTACGTGGCAAAAAAAACGAATTTTCGGTGCGGATAAAAAACGCTTTGAAGAAAATCGAACCTTTGTATGACACTCGAGCGCGGCGCATGCTACACGGATGAAATCGATGATTGGTATAGTGCCTGCATATGCGGGCGTGCAGCTGAACGAGACCACCATTGCGTGTGACTGATCGATATCAGAAATTTTTTTTTCTCGGCCCCGAGACGTAAAAAAGACATGTACGATTCGCGCGGATAATGTCCAGAAAATTGAGCAATCAAGTTGGCTCGCTTTGGCGCAGCTCGCGATTTTCCAAGTAGTAATCCCGCAAGGCCATAAATCTCACTCTTTTTCTCTCGCGCGCGATCTCTTTTCCTCAAGCGAGCCGAGAGCAGACAGTATAACGAACGAGAGACAGACACTAATGTCGGAGTATATCTAACTTTTATCTTTTTGTATAGTAGTCGGCGCATCCAATCGAACTGGGCTGAGAAGCGCCCGAGAAATATATATAGTCTGCCCCGCACCGTGTAAACGAGTACAAATCGTCTGTCATTTGTCAAACGCCAAGAAGGCACATCACTCCTTTGCCGTGCGCGCTCTCGGGCTTTGTTACTAATTGTCTCCTCTCGGTCTCATGCCTTTTGGTGCTTTGAAAAACTTGCGCGCCGCTCATATACCATGTATGCTTGTCCGCTGCTCGCACATACAGCATATATCGCGGTGGTGTCGCCTGCAAGTCAAACGAAACATTTTAAGAAAATACCAAGGATGCTTGACAACGTTGTTTCTTTGTGATGCTCGTATTGTGAGCATTAGTGTATCGTCGCTGGAAGAGCTGCTAAAATTTCTGCTACTGACTTTTCCCTTTTTCGTTCTGCGCGAGGCACGCGCACACGTTAAAAGAAACCACTCCGTGAGAACAATGCGTTTACTTACGTTCAATGGCTACACTGTATAGCTCCGATTCGTTCTCACACTGTAGTGCCATTCGATAGAGAATAAAGTTTTATCCTTATAAGAAGTACAGTTAATTTCTCCCAGCTACGAAGAAAAACATTAATGTTTCTTCAATTTACATCAATTTATCGTAGTAAGTTTTGATGCTATAAACAAGACGACGGAAATTTTCAAATATACAAGCGCAAATGAACATTTTCTATTGCTAGAAATAAATATACCATCTAAAGTTTGCTGAAACTTGTTAAAAAAAAGGTAGACTCTCGATACGCGCTAGCTTTCCCGGAGCTGCTTTTGCAAATGCGCGTCGCCACGACACAAGCGCGACTGAAACTTGGAAAAAAAAATTATAATAAACAGCTGCGGCGAGGATCCGCGACTTATTTATTTTGTATCCGTTGCCGTGCTACCGCACTCGTCTCGACTATTTAACTTTTCCCAAGTTTGCCATCAAGTGAAAGGGATTGCCCTGTACACTAATAAACGTCGCACGAATATATATCTGTGTGTATGTGCAGCATCTGGCCAGCAGTATAGCAGCGCATCAAGGAACAGAGTCGAATTCACTCGCCTACATCCACACACCACACACACCCACACAACACACACACACACACACACACACACACACACACAACACACACACACACACACACACACCCACACACACACACACAACACACACACACACACCCACACACCACCACACAACACAAACACACACACACACACACACACACACACACACACACGGCCTCGATGGCTCAGTGAGTAAAGGCATCGCGCCTTTGTTTACTGAATCTGAGAGTGTCGTTAGGGCCTGGGTTCAAGCCTCGTCGGAGAAAACTGTCACTTGTGACTTTTCTCTCTCGATGAGATTGATCTCGGGCCTGGGTGGTTCGGATTCCACCTAAAAATAGGCCCATGGCTGGCTAGTCCGCCCTCCGAAGCGTGGAAAACCCCCAATCGTTGCACAGCGAGCGGGGGGACCCAAAAAGATGAAATAAGTGCTAACGCACACAATAACGATGGGTCCCTGAACCCCTAATCGTCGCATATCACTATGCGATGGATGGGGGATGTATGGAAAACGACCAACCACCGACGTGGCAGAAATGCCCTGCCCTGGTCCTCACCGAAGTAATGTCTAACGATGGTCCCGGTGAGGTACCACAAATGGGGAGTAGAAAAAAAAAAAAAAAAAAAAAAAAAAAAAAAACACACACACACACACACACCACATAGACACACATAGACATGGTCGCGTTCAGACCGCAGCAGTCTGGTGAGCGGCTGCGAAGCTCTCGGCTCGTCACACGGGAGATGCTACTACCGCTGCTGTACGCGCGCAAGCTTCCGTCCGGAATATCGAGGCAATAAAACACGAGCGCGTGAGGCGCATAGCGCGTTAAAATACATAATATAGATATAGATATATTTATCCTGGCAAAAAGCCGCCGCCACCGTTGATTGGCGCGTCGACGCGGCAACTGCGCGCCACTAACGAGATATTGTCACCTGGCAATTCAGTCTCGAGTGGAAGCATTATAGCTCCAGCTAGTAGTTGCGAGTATGTATGCACAACAGTCAACTACGCTGCTTTATTTACGGAAAGCTAAGCATCGAGGACTGTATCTGTGATTCACTGCTGCTGCTGCTGCTATTATAATAGAGTGGGAAAGTGTAGTACTAGGTATAGCTCAACGTTGTCAATAATAAGACATTATGTCATCTTGCATAGCGGAGCTTGCAACGGTCTCTCGTAATTGCGAACAAATATAAGCTACTAATTGATAATGTGCGTAACTCTGCTCAAATAAGTCACCCCCGTGCCACCTCTTCCCGGCTCTCGCCTGCGATGTATATGTCGTAGGAAAACGACGACAAGAGTTAAGTGTCAGGCACATATCCAAATAGTGTGTAGCAAGCCTTGCAGCGAGCAAAGCCTATACTTGCTCGCATTAAGCTCTTGGAGTTTACGTGTTCAGAGATGCTGCACACTGCTGTAGAGGGTAGACACAGAGAGAGAGAGAGAAGTACGAGATATATGTGTGCGCTGATCGCGAGCTCGGAGACATACACACACAATATGTGGAAAACGGCGTAGTGTAGTCTAGGTTGCGCGCGAATATATAGTTGCTCCGGAGAATTAGAGGGATGTGCTCGAGAGAGAGAGAGAGAGAGAGAGAGAGGACTTTATAGCCCTACTGCTGTGTATATGTCGAGCAATCGCGAACCAATTCATTCCGTATACGCCAATCCGATACTCTAATGCGATCTTCCTCCTATACTCCGCTCGTGTGTCTGTCGAGCGATTCTCTATATACACCGATGTGCACCTACACACATTTACAGGCGCGCGCACATACATCTCGCTCTCGTGCGGTTAACGTATGTCGCACACGCACGTATACGTGTGCATGTAAGTCAGAGTCAGACGCACATATACACCGTGGTGCACAGAATTTCTACGTCGCCTGTTGCAATTATCTCGTTACAGCTGCATTGTATATAAGTACGTTGCTGTGTATATTCACTCTGGGCTGCGATTCAGATATATATAGTATATACCCGACTATCCTCTGTACCGCAGCCATCCACAACGTTTGTAAATGCTCCGTAGCTTCGAGAGCCCGCACTGATGGCTGTTGCTGCTGCGTTGCTTTTATTTATACATGGGATGTATCGCGTCAACCCTGATTTAATTGAAAAATTGGATAGAAACGAAGTACGAAGTCTAATAGAAAACATTGAAAAATTGAGATCTTTGAAATATTGAGACCTGTAGAAGTGGCATCTTTTTGGATTTATAGAGTCTCAAAATTGGATCTTCAATATCAAACGTGGATCACGTACTTATTTTAACTTATCAAACTCTACAGGGAAGAACCCATATACTGAGACGCACACACGCTGTCCAAGAGATCAATTCAAATGTTACCGCGCGGTTAAGGTTTGCTGCTACGGCACGACAATCGTGATTATAACGATGACGATGTCGGCAAGTGTATACGTGTGTGCGCGTTTCGAGTGCATCATGGATAGACCTCTCTTAGTGCATAGACGCTCTAGCTGCGCTGCAGGAGCAATTCACTCGTCTGCTGACCCTTCCGGCTTTTTACCCTTCCGCACTGTGCGCTCGTGCTTTGCACCTACATACGAGCTTAACACTGCTTATACGAGCTCTCTGAATTAAAAGCTATAGGGCGCGCAGCAGCTGACAAGATGACTGCTACTGCGTCAGCTTTTGGCCTCGTGCCATCGCTAGCAGCAGCCGCGCACATACAGTACGAGCGAGCGCATGAATTATGAAATAAGCAAGTATGAGGTAAACTTTACGAGTGTATTATTGGCTGCACGTTTTGTTTGATTTTTATTATTATACGTTATAATTGAAATTTCGTGTGTTGGCGCGCGGGGACTCGAGTGTAAACACCGCATAGGGGTGTAACTCGGCTTATGATCATACTTTGAAAGAAATTTTTTATGAATTAAATGTTTCCCATTGTAATGAAATTTGAAGCTCGAAACGTTTGACGCTCTTCGCTGCAGAGCTTATTTCATCATCATGTCTTAAAAAAATGATGCGGAACCGTTTTATTTGAACTGTGATTGGGCCACAGTCTCGCTAATGTGTTGTGCGCATGGATAAACCAAAGTCAATCTTCGTCAGCTTAGAATTATAGATCAACGCAATTTGTGAATAATTTATGAAACGCATTAAACTTATCTATTCTTTAAGATATTGATAGAATTATTCTACAAAAAACAAAAGTTGAAAATGATCATTCAATAGTTCGTACGGGCGTATTATAGTTTCGATTATTGTCTCACATTAAAATCGAACTTATATATCGAAACCAGGACTGCTTGTATATAGTCACGAGTGGTCTAGCCCACCCACGTAATATTCCCTCGACGCTGCACTATGCAGAAACATCGAAAGCCAAACGCGCACAATGGATGGAACATGGCATATAAAAGCGAGTAATATAGGCGGAACGGAAGCGAATCCTTCTGGGTTTTGAGTATTACGCCATAGAGTAGCGGCGGTGGCGGCGGCAGCAGCAGTGCCCCGATGATTACAGCCACAGTCAGCTCGCAGCAACGGTATATAACGCAAAAGCTCGAGGCTTATATTATAAGGGATAGGCGTTATAGACAGGCAGGAGCCGGTCTATAATATATGCATAAAGCCGTGTGCGGTAGCAGCTTAATCAGCTGGCCCATTGTGAGGTGGCGCAAAAATTACAGAACGCAGAGGAGACAAAAATAGAGAGCAGCCGATGACGAGCGTGTACCTTTCAAGCCTTTAGGGCGCGTCAGCTGACAGCTTATATGTACACGCGAAACGCACATAGGTATATACGTGTATGAGCTGAACGACCTGCATGTACAATAAGTGCGTGGGTGTGCGTGTCGCGAGCGTGAACATACAGATATAATACAGCGAGCCCTGCAGGCATGCCGTTACTACTACTACTACTACTACTACTACTACTACTTCGACAGAAAAGAGGCATGACGCCTTTTTTTGCATCTCTTATAGGCCTCTAAGCTCTTTTTGTTTCGATTGCAACGAGCTGCTCTTGTGCTGCCCTGTAATAGTTGTCGCGTGCTCGTATCGACTCTACAACCACCGTGCAATACGTGTATAGCGAGAGCCTTTCAATGATTTGCCTGTCTGAGCAATTTGCACGCGCGATATTGCAGTGCTAGGCTGTCTATGTGCACACTCTTACGCTGTGTAGCTTTTTTCTGGACCATTATAAAATCATCCTCTTGTAATGCTCGAAAGCACTCGCTGCAGTGAATTATTTAGAGGTATAAAGTACGAGTTATCTCGGAAAATTTTTCATTTTTCTTTCCTGATAAAACGCAAAAGTGAATTAATATGGTTGCGTGCAGAATTTTTACTTTTAACTTTGTATCGCGCATAAAATAAAATTCGTTACTTTTTGCAATCCAAATAATACTTGGGCAAATATTACAGTCGCAACCAAAATATTCGTTCGTAATTTATACAACCATGAGACTCGAGATGTACCTACATTTAGAGTTGTAAGTAAACTTATGCACGTGGCAAAGGTTTTCTCCGTATAAAAGTTTAAAATCTGCATATCTGCGACGTAAAAATAGTGGACGCGCATTAACTATCCATCTAGCGTGAATCCGCAGTGCCACTACTGCCGCTACACGCCCGCCCGCAGTTTAAAACGATTCATTTAGTGTATATTTTAAACATTAATTTTGCATGTAGATGCGAGTGCGACGATTTCAAGTTCATGAAAGTATAATCTACAAAGTAAAAAAAAAAAAAAAGAATAATAATAAAAAAGGCTTCGCGAAGAGGAAATAATTCCGCAATGTATATACAGTAGATTTGCTTTGCTGAACCTTTAATTAAGCAATATTAGAGTTTTAGTACGAGGAAATATACGACTATAATGTTCCGGGTTAACATGCGGCATGGATATATATGCACGGGGCCGTTGAAAGTGAAATTAAGAGGCACTCCGAAGTAAATATGCATAGACGCATTTACGTCTTTTGCTCTTTAACGATAATTAAAAATGTACGAACTCTCGTGATACTCGGCTCAAAGCGTTTGTTGTAAAAGTTCACCTCTTTTCTTTTTTCTTCTTTTTTTTTCATCGATATATCCCCTTATTTTACGTTCACTTAAACTTTAAATACACTTTTTTTCATTCGTCTTTTTTACTTCCTCATTTTTGTTTTTGTTATTCATTGCATTACTTTTTCATCGTACTTTTTCGGGCAACTTTGCATAATCGGATTTTTGCGTAGACTTTCAAGTGTGCCGTCTTCACGCAAAGCAAAAGAATTAGAATACACTGAAAAAAGAGAAAAGAGGCTCTCCAAGATATTAATGAAGTCAGAGAGCTATGGAAGTACCCGATGCTTCATTCATATTTATCAACACCTAGCAAAACAATCTCTACAACTATTACACGCACGTGCCATCCAACGTCAACAACCTTATCCGAAATATGGATGCGTCGAGCTATTGTCTTTTGACCTGTATATTCATCGGACATCGACTTTTCATCCAATCGTCGGCTTGTACAACCGATCAACGATATTTGTTTGGTCTTTGTACGAGAACTAGTCGTGTTGTCCATTTGTATACCGCATGCATGGGTCATTGTTTTGGCGATTGCATATACACCCGACTCAGTAGCGGAAAGGAAGTGTGCCGCGAGCAACCGCAATTGTGGCGATCACTCGGGATCGAGCCGATATTCGTTCAGCGGAAAAATGACGCAGCAGTGTGCGGTGCAGGGTGAAAGGTCGAGATCGATTTGGTGACACTGTATAACCCGTAAATTGTTGCATTCTCGACAAGTGTTGCAGAACAATTTCGGGATGTGAAAAATATTTACTGTGATTCCTCGATAAATCACGATTTGAAACCTATTCACGTGGTAAAAGAAGTTTCTATGCAAACACTGTCACGATTATCCTGCAGTTTATGTATGCTTTTGCGATAATGTGTGAAGCTCATGCCGAATCTCAAATGTATTCTACCGAAATATCTGCGATTCAACCGTGCTCGGACCTTAAACTGTTCTGTGACGTTACCGTCGTCGTGTCTGTTCTGCCGCCTTGCAGACCTTTCCCTTTGTTATAGATCACGAGGTAAGTATATATATGAATATATATAAAACAGGCAGCTATATACTTGGGCGAATTTAATTAGGACTCGCGACGAGCTGTGTGCAACAAGAGAGAAGAATTGTATCGGCAGCGGATCAGCAGCTCGTTAGCATGTTTTAATTGGTGCCTGTCAGAGCATGAGAGAGAGAGAGAGAGAGAGAGAGAGCGGGAGGGAAAAGGGCCAGGAAGAGAAGTACATGTGCAACTGCCACTGTGTATATATAATATATACCTTGTGACCCTGCGTCCCTCTCAACCCCGTATACCTTATAAAATACTCTGCCGAGCAAGAGATGGACGCCCTCGATAACTCGCAACTCTCTACACATAAATGTATGTCCGAACTCTTTATGGCTTACATGCTATACCAGACAATAAATGTTAACCATTTTTTTTTCAAGTGCGCCGCTCGTATAAGAGGTCTGCGTCTTGACGCGCGATTTTACGTTACGCTTCAAGGACGCCGGCACACGTAATGCTTCGGAAAAATATCGAGTCGCTCGATCTAAGAGCGAAAACAAGAATTGAAACATCTATATGTTAATGTCGTTTTTAATAAGCTCATGTTACTGTTGCGTCTGAGCATAAATATATAATAATTTAAAATGCGTTTAAAGCACTTCGCAGTTGAAAAAGCTAGCAGTGAACAGCGTCTGATTCAAATCCAAGGGACTTTGATTGAACCGTAGCAAATTTGCACCCTCGTTATATTCGGTCGAAAAATATTCGATATCGAGCAAAGATAACGACTGCGAAGACCTTTTTACCTGATTTTAGACTGAAAATATAATTTAATCCACGTCTCTATTCTACCGTCGAATATATCGATGTAACGAGTTCATCCAACTTCATTTAAGAAACTTCTTATGAAATTCTGTGCTCGTGCGAAAATTTATTCAAGATGATGAAAAAAAAGAGGAATAAGGAAGAAATACTAGCGAACGATTGTTGGCCTTGTAAGTTATGATTATACGTCGAAGAGACGTAACATTATCAATTGATTTTAAAACATCGAGTGAAAAAAGTGTAACTCTGACCCCTGAAGACAGCGCGTTTTACATCAACGAAATCCCCACTTTTGGTCCTGCACGTCTTTTTTTGGGAACGTACGAGCTCAATTTCTTACGTAACTCAATATTTTTTAAGGACAGCTCCTGTTCATGCAACACACACACTTTTATATACCGTCGAGAAAAAAGGCAACTATTTCTCTATATCGTATAGGTTTTCGAGTCAATTCCGGACGTTTTCATTCTCTTCCTTTTTCTCTCTTTCTCTCTCACGTGTCGAATTCGACGTTCGTTATTTTCCGCTAGAAAAGACTTGCACACTGCGGCGGCGGCTCTGAGCTCCTACTAGCTAAGTTGCCTCCATCTCATGGAAAAAACAATAGATCCACACTTTTCGATATGAACACGGAGCGCGCGCGCGTGCGACCTCCCTCAGCGAAAAATCTTGTTTCTCACGAGCGATCCTCTCTCTTTCTCTCTCTCTCTCTCGCAAACTCCAACGACGAACTTTTGTGCAGATCGTTGAAATTTCTCATCTAGAAATCTGTCTATATATAAGTAATACATGAACTTTTTATCTTTTGCAATATCTGCACACAAGCGCCTCAGAGCCACGTCACATTGGCAGGAAATCACTTTCGTTGACCGGTCCTTGTCACATAAGGGTATTATATATAGTGTGTATGTGTGTGCTACTGAGCTCTTGCCATATCTCTCGCTTCTTCAATCACGATCGATCCATATCTAACTTTTATCTTTCACGCCTTTTTCCAACAAATCAATGTGTGTAGTATAAAGAGAGAGAGAGAGAGAGAGAGAGAGAGAGAAACGAATGAGACTCTCGAATGGAAAAAGAGAAATAATATAAAAGGGAGAAAAATCTTTTGAAACTCTCGTACAATACGTGCATCGTCGCTCTCTCGCTCTTCATTCTATACCGGTAAAAAAGGTAGTAAGTACGAACATTGAAAGGCTTCTCTGCAAAGCTGAATTATTAGAGAAAAAGAGAGGGTGAGAGCCAATAATCGAAAAATCCTTCTTTCACTCATATATGCCACATACGCGGGTGCGCGCGCTAGAACTCCGGTACAAATGGCGATCTTCTCTCTCTCTCTCTCTCGCTCGGAAAGAGAGCTTTCACACAGTTGACCATGCCCCGGCGCTTTTCCATCATCATTTCCCGAGCGCGCAGCAAGGCTAAAGACGGCGTAATAAACTCTTCGCTTTTCCATCGCGTGCCACACATAGCGCGCACGCATGGCGAGCAATTTTTTTTCTTCTCCTTTTTCTTCTTCTCTCCCTGCAGAATATAACAGATGTTGCGTTAAATGGACTCTTTCGAGTAGTATATGCCGTGGTGACTCAGGGTGCTCAGCTGCAGCGCTCGCTACTCGTGTATACGTATACGTACGTGCCTGCTAAATATGAAAAACGAAAGGGTCGAAAGAGAATTATACGAGCGCGCGCGTATAGCATGCCGTGTGCAGTGTTTCCATGTGTGTGTGTGTGTGGGCGAAACCCAACAAGTGAATAAAAAAAACGCACACACATGCTTGAAAATACATCGCTTGGATGTAATTAGTTCATTGATCACACGCGTGGTAATAATAATCCGCGATTGCGTGTCAAATTCAACGTAGTTCGCACTTTCGTTATAACGTATAGCCACACACGCCAAAATCCAATGAAGTTGAGGTTAAACCTATGTACGAAGCGAAAGGAAGGAAGTAAAAAAGGTGAAAAATATACGAGGTAAAAAAAGTATAGCACTAGGCGAGTAAATTATATTTGCGTGACACAGACACACGCGGCAGCGCATCCCTTTTTTACCTTCGAGAAGCGCGCCGATTTCACGGAGTACTTGCTGTGGTGGTTGTTTGCCGACGCTTACCTACGGGTGGACGGTTTTCGCTTTCGCTCGAAAAGACACAATGCGTCCGAGCTTAATGTAATATTTTTATTTTCTTTTGAAAGAGTAACTCTGACTGTTTACTACCTCTAAAATGCTGATTTTTTGTCTGACTGGACTGACATGATTCGAGTGTTTCAATTAATGATATAAAACTGACTACAATTTTTTTTTCTACTTAAGCAGAAGCTTTAGAAATGAAGCTTGCAAGCAGTATCAGTTTGTTTCCATTTTTAAATAAATTCCATATTGATTATGGAATTATCTACATAATCGATCAGTATATATAGATTGTGCTTTATCGAACCTCGGTTGTCAAGTCGAAAAAAAAGTAAGAAGAAGAAAAAGTAACGACGGTAGAAAGTTAATGAGATTTTCTTGGTTTTGAAGATAGACGTTCTCCTGCTCGTTGCCCGTCCTCCTCCGCGCACCGCTTCGCTCCGATTTCGCCATCTTGTTACAATAGTTCCGCCGCGCCAACACAGTGTGCAATTGGAAAAAGAAATTCCCACACTTGTCTGTGAGTGACATCGGCACACACAGTAAAGAAATGAAACGAGCTGAACTATATCCAATTAGGACCATCTGTACAACCTCGATGCCGCACCGAGCCATGTATATACGTATGTATATATCGTGTGGTCGAGGATAATAAGTTCGCTTGCGAGAGCGTCAGGCAGAGTGTTTATTTAATTATCGCGCGCTTGCACATTCGATTGGCGAAAACGTATTTTCGACTTGGCCGGATTGACATTGATTTTAGAATTTAAATATAATGATTCGCCGAGGCGGAAAATGCTTGCTATTTATTCCTCGTACGCGCGCAGGAAATGTATAAGTAATTTCATTTGTTCCACACCAAGCTGCCAATGAACATTATAATGCTCGAACTGGAGGAAGGAAAAATTCTCCCAAAATAATGAATTCGCTCTATCATATACGTCGGTGACAAAAAAAAAGTATAACAGAGCTGCTGCTAGCACATCACACAGTCTCGTGGCTTGACGAATCGAATTTGTATAATAGTAACCGACTGTATTCACATCATTGCGTACAAGAGAGTGAGAGAGAGAAATGTGACAAAGCCCATGCATTTTTTTCTCAGCGCTTGCGAGAGACTGACAGCATTTTTGTCTATATGCGCATTATTATATTTTTTTACGACGCGCACACACACCTACGTTATAAATTGGCACCCGAACACTCGGACTTTTTATATTTATTATGGTTGCGTATGTGTACGAGTGCGCGCGCGTATAATAGAGTTGAAAGTGCAGCAACTGGCATTTGAATCTCATTTTACGTCGCGCACCGCGTCGCCGCATGACAACTGTGACACTTTCTCGCCTCGTGTGCAATAGGTATATACGTCGTGCGTCGCGCATGTGCCAATGGCCACAGGAACAACTCTTTGAGCCACCCATTCGTCGCTGCCTTTATATGTATATATGTTACACGCGTATAATGCCGCATATACATATACCTATTCATGACTCCGTGTACGGCATTTTTTATACTTGCTTTTTAGTTTTAAGGGGTCAGTATGCATATAGCCACTTATACAAAGAACCGCACGTAGGAGAGAGAGAGAGAGAAAAAGAAAGGCAAGGGGGCAATTAAAAAGCAACCGCGAAAAATTCACAACTGAATTTCTGTCGACTCGGTAATGCACACACATACACACGGCAAACATTATATATACGTGTATACAAATGACGTAGGTATATTATATAGTTATACATATATAGTTAGGGCACGAGCAGACCGGCATGCAGCAGCAGTAGCATAGGACGCAGGCGATACAGTGGAACTCGAGAGTCCTCTCCACGCGTCTGTCTCTGTATATATATATGTATGTATGCGGTTGTGCACGAAGGGGACGAGAACCCGGTACTGCTCCTAGGTATATCATATACAACGTCGAGCGCGCGTGGCGTGGCGGCGAGCTCTCGACGCGTTGACAAAGTGACAATCACTACGCCTGCACAGAGAGAGAGAAAGAGAGCTGCAGAGCTGCACAGAGATTCACTCGCGAAATAAAGAGCTCGGCGAAAGTCACGCGCGACTCTCGTGTTACATTTTCATTCGGCTAATTGTATAGCGTACACACATGCTCTCTCTCTCTCTCTCTCTCTCTCTCTCTCTCTCTATGTAGTTTATACGTCGCACTAGTCTCTCCTCCCCCGTACAATGCTCCGACGACGACGACGCCGTCTCTGATCGAGCCGAAATAAAAAAAAAATGAAAGGGAGGCTTAAAGTGTACACTTTCTCGTGTACGTGCAGGACTAGCCGTTGCTGCTCCGTTAATAAGAGTGTCCACTATTACTAGTCGGTTTAGTTATTGCCTTGCCCGCGCGCGTACAAGAAAAGGGAGATGAAAAAATTACTGGGAGGACCCCGCGAGTGAGTCAATTGTGCAGGCGCTCGTTGTCGGAAAAGGGAGCCGAAAAAGCGATTTTTATACCGCACATTGTTAATAGCGCCATCGCATCGTACTTACATACCAAACCTATATAAAGAGGGAGTCGCGCGCACGACGCAGCTTACGACTCGACAGTCGACACTTGTGATACACGAAAAAGATAATAGCTGCCACGCACTGCCTCGAGGGCAACAACTGCGCGAAGAGCCGATGATGATGCTTACTTCTCAGCTTCTTCCTTCTTTCTTTTTGGCTTTGCTCTAGCTTGTATACCCGGTACGTGTATTACGAGAAGTTTAGCGTGTGCGCGGCGCGTGCTTGTGCGTAAAATGCGTCGATGCCCTGTACGAGCGAAAGCTGCGTCGTCGACAAGCTCCCGTTTTATACTGCACACACACATTCATAGCGATGACAGCGATTTCATCAAGTACTACAGCGAAGAAACGTTTTGGGTAAATGACTTCGGGGTATTTCGCTAGCGAGCGAAGGGTAGCTAGAAGTATTATATATAGAAGGTACGAGCTTCACGCCACCGAGGCACGTGCCGATGCTATACTGCACTGGCGCGCGACGTCATGCACCTCGGCAGCTCGAGGAGTTTGTTGCGGCGCTTGTTAAAATTTCGAACGGTTATCGACGAGTATATATAGAGATATCGAGGAGCTAGAGCAGCGCCTGCTCCTGCTGCTGCCTCTCGGAAAATACTTACACGACTATATATGACACTTCGGTCCTTTGTAATGAATTAATCGAGCGTCGGTGCACGTCCATAGTGTTACGAGACGTAATAATCAACGTTGGGAGACAATTTTTCGTGTACTTTCGATTTTACATCATTAGGATTTTCGATTGTTAATGAGATTCAGTGACGATGTACGCTTACAACATTCAAAAACAAGATTTCAGATTCATGGTTTATAGCAAAATTTTATTTTACTATATCGTTATAACGTATAAAAGCCTTATCACATTTTTAAAAATTAAATTATTATACAATATATAGTTGTGCAAAATTTCGTTGTGCATCAAATGCTTTACTATATAAAACTAATCAAAATAATCAAAAGAAAAAGTAGTTCGTTGCGAATCCGATCGATGATTCATATTATAGTGAAAAAAAATCACAGGAACACTCCATTGTGCAATATTTTATATTAGCAGTGATGAGCGAGCACATCGAGGCTCTGAGTGAACACGGTGTACTTATTATCGTCACCTAGTTCGTTGTACATTAATTTCGGCACGTTGCTCACCATAACGTATAATTTTCTGCTCGACAGATCCACGGCTATGTCATTCGGGAAAGCCATCGTTTCTGGATTCTGATAAATGAGACCTGTGAAAAGAAGAATAAAAATTAAATCACACGAAATTATAAATAAAAGGACGCGTGTAATGGTAATCGCTCGAGTTGTGCAGCGCAGTAATTGATAATCATAATATTTCACTGGCATTATTTGCATCGAATGCAACAAGAAGCCGACACGAGAAAAGGAGAGAGAGAGAGCGAGAGAGAAACACGCGTATAGCGTTTCCGTTTCACCGGTCAAGTATTGAAAATGTCAATCGTAGTGTGCGTGTACGTGTCACATATACGCGCGATCATATTTTGCATCGCAGACGCACAAACTGCACCGACAAACTCAATCATTGCCTCGTGTTCGCGCAATCCCTCAAGTTTGTTCGAGCGTGTACCTATGTAGTACATTATATTCGATTCTTGTACAGTGCGCAATAAACTATCTGCCGGAGCACATCTCTCGGAGCAAATACATCCGATGAACGAAAGTTCGCTGATATGAAGACGTCCTACTACGCGTGTATACGTGTACCTACCGTACGTACAATAATAAATAAGAATATGTGTGTAATACTCACTGAATGTCTCCGGACTGAGTGGCTTGTTGATGTTCCAACAGGCGATGCCGTGACGGTTGATCTGGGCGAAATAAATGATGCCGTTCTTGAGATCCATGGCGGACGACGTGCCCTGGGTGAGATCACCCTTGACACCCTCGAGCTTGAATAGATTGTAATTTTCCGCCGCGGCGAGGCTCTCGTTTTTCAGCACGTGAGTGGGCACGGAGAATTCGCGGATCGCCGAGAAGGCGTGGAAGTACAGGGTCTTGCTGCCGTCCTCGCGCTTGGGCGACACCGCCATGCCGAACAGGCCATCTGTCCAGTGGAAGTTTATGCCGCTGACGTTGTAGTCACCTGCGAAATATCACCAAGAGAGAGAGACTTCAGAACATGCCGTACGTTCATCGCTGTATATAACAGTGATGTGTTATGTCATTGCAGTAGAAGAAGAAGAAGGGAGAAGAGAGAGAAGATTATTAATGATGCGGTCTGCTGGTATTTCTGCTGCCGCGAAAGTCTGTCACTGCAGCAGCAGGCAATATATAGCAGTAGCAGCAGCAGCATGATAAGGTCAAATATAATGTAATTTCTCGTGCAAGTGGCCTCGTAATATACTGTATGTACACTTAAAAAGATGGAATTGATGATGGTGAACGCGTCGCGCTGCTGCTCTATTACGAGCTTATACCCGGCATGGTTACGACTTTTATGCGTGCGCTGCGCTTTTATATATTTTATACGTATTTTATTATACGTTCGCGCTGATAAGATTTTGACTTAATGAAACTTTCGTAATTCATGCTGCGGTGTCATAATGACACCACGTTGTACCGACAAAACACTTTTCTCTCTGGGGGCAATAATTAATCAAGCTCTAGATCTTACATACTGTAGCTTTGTCCTCGGGAACGTTAGAAGTTCATGAATATTCATGAGCTAGGTTCGCTAAAAATCGGTAACCGATCGTTAACATTGAGGTTTGATTCGTTTAATTTTCAACGCAAAAGTGGTACCTTTTTATTACGAATGAAGTAACACTACTTATATCCACGTGACATTGTAAAAAACTCCTTGTATACAAGATGATTTTTTGCGTCACGATATGAAACGGTATATTGAATAATAATAAAAAATGAAAGCAGCAAGCGAATACGCCGAGCGAGCAACGATCGAATAAAAGTATAAAAATATTGTAATCCTCTTGGAGGTTTATGTTATATCCGCGCGTGCGCTATCTCTCCGAGTGCATCTCGAAAAATTAGAATATAAAAGCCGATCCGTACTTTGCGGTGCGGCGCGGCACAGCAGATATACTTACCGTTCAAGGGATCGAAGTGGAAGTAATTGTGATGGAAACGCCAGGAATTATTTTGCGCCAGGCTGTAAACAACGAGGCCGTAACCACCGAGATCAGATAAGTAAGCGTAGGCGTCATCGCAGGAATCCTTGTCCGCGTCGACGGCGAGGTCGGCGAAGAACGACTCGGCTTTCTGATCCGAATCTTTCAGCGTGTAGGTGAGCAGTATCTGCAAAAAGTTTCAAACGTGCCCTTTTCATGTCAAAACTTCTTTCTTACTCTCTCTGTACGAGCTTTGCATGCTGTACATATAGACGTTTGTACATGCTTCGAACGCGTCGTAATGCGTATTATGCGCGCGTGCGGTATATAGCACCATCATCGTTCATCATTTTTAACTGGCACCGTCTAACGCGTATACGATCAAACTTTTTATAGTCTCTACAGATTCATAACATAATCTCTAACTCGTGTATGGATCGTATCAGACGAATATAATGTGTTATTCATGCTGTTACAATCCTTTGTTGCTCGTCTTTTATTGCCCAAGCACAAGAATTATTCAATACGCGAATCGTAAAATTCGTAATATTCAATCGTCGTTAATTAACGGAATCTTAAAATGTAAGCGAAAAACAAACGTCATTTACTTTGTCCGTGTTCAGATCGATGACAATGAGCCTCGGTGGTCTGACGACTTTGGTATCTCCCAGAATATCTTCGATGCCGGTGTCGACTCCCCAAAGGCGATCGCAGGCGTCGACTCGTATGCGGAAAATACTAACGATTGCGTCATTCTCGGTCGAGTGTAAATCGTTGGCTTCCCAGCTTGGATAAGGCGTGAGCTGCGGCGATTTATCTACAGGCGTAATTGATACTTTTAATATTTCAATTTCCGCACAATTTCAATTTTAAATCGAACGCTATTATTTGTATAAATGCTCCTACCGGTGGTTTTTGACATATCGATGACGTTCAAATTGGAGGCTACTCCTTTTTTCCATCTGGCCACCGTGACAAACATTTTGTCCTTCCATGTAGCAACGCCGACCGGCAAGTTGTTGGCTGGGATGAAATCGCCGCGGCTCGTGTAGGCCTGTCTCATTGATTCATTCGGGAAGTTATAATCGATCTTGTCCCAGGAGTACTGTGCTTCGGGCGGGTGACAGTTAACGGCTGCCACCAGGGCCAAAACGAGCATTATCCACCTCATATCTGCAAAATGACAAAAGATCATGATGGGCTCGCACTGCGATTTTTTCTCTGATGAATGTAATTATTTTAATCTGATATAGTTTGTATGAGCACGTGAGCTTGCTTATCGGTACCGATACATTATATAGAATTTTTTTTACATAAGTCACGTGAATGAAATATCATAATGACACTTGCGCATCGAGATTATATTGTGTAAATTGTATAAAAAATAATTGCATCCGAGTTTCGCAATGACAATCTTCTTTTCTTTTTTCTCTCTTTTTCAAAAAATATGAAACTTTTTTTGCAGTGTATGCATTGGTTTCATATGTATGTGTACAACAAGATGTATTCATACGATTGCATAAATTTACTATTTATCATGTATCTTGTAAAACATTCGCGTGTTATTATTCACAACCAATTATATATCATTGACTAGCTGTACCTATATGTGTCGAGTACGAATAAGAAGAGATGTGTGTGATTGTCGCACGCGAGAGATTCTACACTCGCGATTACTTATGTATTGGTCCTAGAAGTAGGATCATAGATATCCAATAATTTACAAGGCAGATCGAAGATCTCTTTTGCGATTAGTCCTCGTTTTATTATGAATCGTTCCGTCAGACAGCTGACTTTTTTTCTCCAATACCAATTAACGATCTCAATGAGCAGTTGACTCTGCATTAAAACCGGCTTCGGATGTCGATTCGCGCGTGCTCGTCGTTATGGTTGCTTCATGGGCTTTATCGACCGAACGATGAAACTTTTTTTTTGTACCGGTAAAAATTATTAAGGACGAGACTCCTGTTTGTTTGTGTACTCGATAATGGAGTCATTATTATTAGGTTTCTATACAATCGTACATTGGTGGATTTTCATGCGTATACACGAGGCTTTACGTGCTCACGGTGCGCTCGACCGATGCAAACGTGAAATCGGCACAGGCAGAGGCCGGTTAAAATTACATGTATTTTTCTCGTAAATACAGAATTTTTATTAAGAAATAACCTCCAATTAAATTGTTTACCGTGCACTGGTGAAATCAAATTCAAGCACAACGATTAAATTTTGTTTTTCAGAAAGATCGAATTATATATTATGTGAATTTACGTTTAACCTTGAGATACTTCGAAACAAAAAAAAAGATCTTTAAACACAAGGTTTATCGTAAAAACTTGTTCACGAGACTTGTTCATAAAAATCACATGGTACAATGTACAGGTTGGTTAAACAAAAATTATCGCGCCTTAAATTTACAACAGCTGAGCAATGTTTACTATAAACCTGTCGCTTCAAATCCATACTTCTACTACCGATGCGAGCAGGGCGTAAATCACACACTCGCAAAAGTAACCGAATCGTTTTACGATTATTGATTCTCTCTCGTGGGTGCGGATATTTTTTTTCACACCGAGATGCAAAAATTTAAAGAGAAAAATAAATTTGCAGCAGGTGAAGCACGCACCAAGTGCCGCGCGAGAATGTGCGTAAAATAATAAAAATAATAATAAAAAGAAGAAGAATCCACAGGCAGAACTCACCGAATATGTGTGCGTAAGTGGGTACTGTATGCGTGAAGTAGAAACAACGTTGTGTGTCTGAGTCTCCCGGCGAACGGTATAGCGCCGAATGAAGGCTACACTTGACTGGAGCTCGACTTTATATAGCGCCTACTGTGTCTCTTGTGCCGGCTACACGTGAAGTGCCGAAAGAGATGGAGAGACTTGTCGTATATATTTCGCTCCTTTTTATACAGGTCGCACGCGTATACACGTACACGCGTGGAGCATAGATGTAAATATAATCCTCCGTATGGTTTATCATCTCTTTTTTCGCGAGCGCGCGGGTATATCCAACTTGCGCAAATCTCTGCGCACGAGGTTGATGACGACGACGATCGCGCGCACCGAATAAATGTTTTTAGCCGCACTTTCGATTTTATCACTCCGTTGCGGCGATCCTCTATCGCTCACCCGACAAATCGGATGGCAAAGGACCTGCAGTTCTCGGCTGCGGTAGCTGCGCTGCCTGCCGTACATTTGCCGAGGGAGAGAGAGAGAGAGAGAGAGAGAGAATTCGCGAGCGAATAGTTCTATACGTTCGCCAACCGTTTTGCATCCCACGAGCAATTGAATAATTCATGCTGGATGCTCTTTTGCTGAAGACTGCAACTACAAGTGTATTTGTTTCGCTGTTGCTGCTGCAGCTGCAGAGCTAGAGAGAGAAAGAGAGAGAGAGACAGACAGACAGATAGACAGTACAGTAGGTCCCTGACTTTGTCAATGTATATAGCGAATGCGCGAGACTGTGCAAACCAATGCTGCAGTTACGTGGATTTTCAATGCAACTCGCGAGTCGAGTTCCTCTGGCATTATACGACAATGTGCACTTCGATCGAGCTTTGAATTCTGATTTATTTCTATTTTATTAATTCCTCGCTGCATTTTCTTTATAAAATAGAAGCAATTTTCTCTGAAGGTAATTGATTTTGAATAAATTCAACGCTACGATAACTCGGAAGATGTTTTAATTGAAAATATTTTCATTTTAAGGGAATATAAAATAAAATTCACGTTTAATCATTGGAATGTTTAAAAATTCTCGAGAAGGTAAATTTTTTTCAGTTTAAAGTTTTTCTTATATCAAACTATATATTAATTTTTTACTTTCTCTAATCATAATTAGTTATCTACTTTTATTACACTTTGATCGGTGTGCATTTTTTGAGTTATCATTCGTTCCAGAACAATTCGGATCCGATATTTAATTGTTTCTAAGAAAAAATAGTTTATTAACAGAGAGACAATATATATCAAATAATGATTTTTCGATAAAATATCTATTATTGTATAATTCAGCTCAAATTTTTAGAGGTCGATAATCTAATTGAATTCGATCTGAAAAAATATCTAAAAAAACTAATTTATATTTTAACTTTCACCTAAAATGACAATAATTAATTGAAAACAAAACTATTTATTTGTATATTTATTATTTATAAAAAATGTGTTGAAAGTATATTCAATAATTAATTTCAACTCTTACTTCGAGATATCTTAATATCAACATTTTAAATAAATACTGTTCTCAACTTACAGCGAGTGACATCTGGATGCATTTCAGTACATCTACAAAATACGAAGCAATTATCCAATGGAAAGAAATTACCTTCAGTTGGTATTGTAATAATTATCATCGCTCAATATAAAATTTCTTAACTTTTCTCAAACAAAAGCGAACAATATTTTAATATTCTATAGAAAAATGTTCGAAAAAAAATTATGGATGAAAATGATAATGAACAATTTTTCTAAAATTAATATATTTATATAAATAAATAATTCATACAAATCTATTGTGGACTTACAACTATAACTATAACTCTTTTAATAACAATGTACTTCAATAGTGAATCCTCTAACATTGAAAATATATATCTGATATTATTAAAATACCTAAAACGTAAAATTTTGATACGGCAGTGCATTTTAAAAAGATGATCAATAAATAATTTATTTACAAAATATCATACAAAATTAAACTTTTTTATCCTATTTTTCCTTTTAAAGAAGTACAGAACTTTTAAAACAATTAAAATATTTCAATATATCGCATACTTTGAATGTTTTGTTGCATAGTTATATGCCTGAGCTAATACAAACAGAATTTTCGTAATATTTTTCTCAACATAATCAACAGTTTTACTATTCTACAACAATCTCAAAAACAACATTTATTGTTAACCAAATTCAATAAATGATTTAACGGAATGGAATTGATTGTTCGTATTTGTACATATGAATTATGACTAGGTTCTTAAAATAAGAAATAACAAAGTTTAATTTTTCTAGTGTAACATAGCAGGTAGTTTCTCTACAAAGTTTTACATTGAGATTCGAAACTATGTTATAGCAAATCTTTTGTCCAACTTCTCAAATATTATTCAAAAAGTCATTAAAACAAAGTGTTCTTTTTTCTACACAATAGGAAAACTTTTTATAAAATTCATGTTCAAACGATTGAGCATAAATTATTTTGTATGAACATTATTTAAAAAATTTTAAATATATAATTTTTTTTTGATGCTCATTAAAAGAATAATTATTCTCCTTATACTTTTCATTCATTTAACACTAATATCAACATTATTGCACTTAAACAGTATTGTCAAGTATTATATCATTATTGGGCCTTTGGTACTTTTTTGCACAGAAATAAAAATTTTAATATTATCTTCATGCTGTATCTTTTGTTTGAATTCTAAAAAGCCATCTCAGCTTCATTTAAATCTGTCTCTTCTCCAATATTTTTCTTTTTCCTAAAATATTTTGCAATGAATTTATTTCAAAAGATCTATTTTGCTACTTATACGGCTTCATAACTTACTTTCCAAAGTTTTCTCCATCTTCTAATGTTTCTGGTAATTCGCAACCGGCAGTTTCTGGTAATAAAAAGCAAAGAGCCGCGCCAATGGTTGGCATTACACCAAATATCACTGGAGGAATCCAGGATTGAGTAGCTGCCTGAAGTTTTAAATTCCAAATTTAAATACACAATATTTTTCGTTGATCAATTATTTCCTTACCAATGCAACGACAAAAGGTGCAAGCATTGATCCAATTCGGGCACACATGCTACTAGTACCTACGCCGATATTCCTTACTACCGTAGGAAATAGTTCTCCGGAATACAAGTAAACAGTCGTAAATGCGACTGACATACCGACAATACCAAAGCAAGCAAAAATCATTTTTAACCATTGCATTTCTAGAAAAAAATTACATCACAAAATTGTTTACAAGTGATAGCGAAAAATTTATCAATCGTACCTGCTGGAACACATATAATTAAAAAACTAGCAACTCCAGTCATAAGGTTGCTAATAATAAGCGTTATCCTTCTTCCCAAAGCGTTCATGGTCCACCATGCAACAAAGTTTCCAGGAACTTGAATTATTCCTGATACAGCGAAATTAATAAAAATGTTTCCTTGCACATGACCTATATATTGAGACATTCCAAATAAACCCATTCCACAGACTGTCCAATTGAAGAATATTGATAGCGATTTCATTCTCATGTTGGGTGTACGGAAAAGATCCAAAATAGATGGCTTCCCATCAAATTCTGTCCTCTTTGATTTCTTTAGTATGGAAATAAAAAAATTAGTAACAGATTAACTATGTGAAGGTATCAAAAGTGCATAGTACCTGATGTAAACAATGTTGCCGGACAATATCCGGTATATCTTTATCATCCAATTTATTGAATTTAGCAGCACTTCGAAGTACTTTACAAGCAGCTTTTTGTTTACCCATTGCCAAGAGCCACCTGGGGGACTCTGGAACGATCCACCAATAACCAAGTAATATTACAGATGGTAAAGTTATTGCTAATTGTAAGTGTTGCCAGTTTCTAAACCAATATGCCAAGCCGGCTAGAGACATATGCCCTAAACTGTAGGGTATTTGATAGAGTATCGTTATGGCAGCTCTCCAATTTTTACCAACGATTTCCATGCCTATTTAATGATAATTATAAGAAAATTGAAGTAAGAGTCTTTTAATTCTGATTATTTTCAAATAAAAAAGAAATACTCACATATGACATAACTGGTAACCATTGTACCAGCAGTTGCGACGGCGCTAATAAATTTCATAAATAAAAATGCTGAAAACCAGGGAACAATGGCACATCCAATGCCCGATATCAATTGTAATAAAATTGCTATCATTAAAGGAATTTTCCTTCCAAATCTGTAATCAAATCAAAAATGTCAAATTTCAGCTTAGCTTGTTACGGTAATCAATTCAATAATAAAATATTTGATAAAAAGAAAAATGTGAAAAAAGAACGTGCCTATCTGAGAAATATCCAAAGGAAACGCTTCCAAGTAAAATGCCAAACATAAGAATTGATTGCTGCACGTTTGCGTAATTATCACGAGAGCAAACAAGATCCCACTACATAAAATAGAATAAAAATTGTAATAAAAATTAAGTTTTGATGCAACTCGAAGAGTCAAGCTATAAAAAGTCTATTTAAAAAAAAAACGTGAACATTGCCTTACTTGAGATATTATAGTTTTAGGGAATACAGATGTATCAAACGTCCATTCAGAACATTCTACGATACTGCCGTTGACCTCTGCACGACACTGGTCCGTGCTATTCATGAAGCTTGGCATTGTGCAATTATATCCCTGTTTCGGTGCCATGAAGACAATAGCCAATTGATGCCAGGCCACAGGAAACTTGATGAGCGATATTGCTGTGCATATCAGTATTTGCCATCTTCCAAGAAAACCCATAGCTTGCTGTACAGCATCGCCATCGTCTTTTTGGATATATTCACCCGTGCCGTTACTTTTTCCATTGCTGATATTATTTTTGCCGTTTACCTCTAATTAAAATGAAAATGATACATCAACACATGTTTAAAGTAAGTCAAATTCAATGAGTATTTAATTAGCGTACCATGTTCGTCTATTTGAAAATTCTTCATCACACTTTTTGAATGCCCAAGTTGTCACAAGGGATAATGTATGCACAGAAATCAATTTTTTCCAATAAAATCCTGATCTGAAAATCCAAGAGACTATCAATAGATGTTTATGTAGAAAAGAAATGTACTCATAAAATATACATCTAAAATGAATGTATTTATTTATTATGGATAGATTCAAGTACGTCGTAAGACTGATTAAATAATTTGGGTTAGCTAGATTTTAGTAGTCTTTTTTAACATCATTGCAGTATGATTTTATAAAATCAGTATCTTATCATTGGAGATTTTTGATCATCCAGATAAAAAGATATATTTGCCTTCACGATTCGTACACATGATTATTAGTTCGCAAAAGGAGAAATGTAAGATTTAAGCATATTTCAAAAGTGTATCTTAGATGTGTATCTGTAGATTAAAGTTGCAAATGAGAAAGTAGAAAAATCATTCAAAATTATTTTTGCTCGCATGCGATCATAAAATATTAAAGAAACTAAAAATGTAAATACCCAACATCTTTCTACCTTTCAATCGACAACAAATGAAATATTATTCAATATAACTTGAGCATAGTTGACAGTTGCATGTGAAAAACGCATGAGAACTAATATTACGCCACTATCAAACTAAGAATAGAATATTTCATAGAAATAACTATGTTATGATATTGATTGAAATCCATGTAGCTAGAAGATAAAAAATGTTTCTCAAATTTGTAAAGCATTCTAATTATTTAGTTCCGTAAAATCATACAAGTTTGTAATTACTACAGTGAGCAAACAAGAGACACGTTATACGTACAAAAAATGTATTTGATTTAGAAACAAGAAAAATTTTTTATCACGATGATATTCTTCACTGCGTTAATATTTTTAATAAAAATAATTGAGTGATTTGTGGAAACCATTTTTCCGAGTTTAACGCTTTCAATCAATCATTCGACACATTCACCAAAGAAATAATAACAAAACTAACACTGATAACAATGTGATCAAATACAACGAAGCTCGAAAAAGGTCGCACATACGTCTGATACATTGATGCTTTAAACGCACAGGAAAGTCAATCACTTAAACGAATTATTAAGTTCTCGAATTTTGTGCAAAAAAGTCTCATTCACCGTATCTCAAACACAAGACGCACTAAAAATTTGTCTTGACGAAACTAACTCGTGATAGATATCGCTGTCACACGCAGATACATCGTGTGTTGTTTATATTATCGCACGCGGTTAACGCGACGCGCGCGCAAAATCTTCGAGAATTCATCGTGTATTCGGGCTTCGTTCGAGTATGTAATGCAGAACATCATGTATATTGTAAACTATATATATGTATGTGTATACCAACACAATAACAGAAAGCGCACATTTACAATAGGAAAATTGGCATGGATTCCAAACGGACTGATTTGCATGTGTGAGTGTATGTGCGTGAAATATCATAGAGCTGCGTAAGAGAGCGCGCGTCGATCTCGACCTTGGTGCAAACCGATGCGGCGACGACGCGAAGACGACGACGACGACGAAATGCGTTTCTACGCGCGTTCTTTTTTTGAAATATCTGCGCTCGCGCGCTTGCTCGCGATATCGTACGTGTGTGCCGGTAGTGTAACAACGACGCACAGGCACTCGAGAGATTTTTATTGCGGCGCACGATGGAATCGCAGACGTGCGAATTTTTCTGGTTATAATCTAGTTTTTCTTTTTTTTTTTCGTTGAATCGAATAACGCGATCTGCAAGATCAGGAAGTCCGACGTTTCCGGCGCGATCTTTTGTTGCTAATATATAGCGAGTTGAAGTTCGTGCATTGTTGTTGAAGCTTATACGGCCCGAACTCATCATCGTGTATATTATATACGATGAAGTGCCATTAAGAGGATTTTAATGCAATTATCTCGCGCGTGTGGCAGCGGATGCAGCGGACGCGTCGTTTCAATGCATCTTAATAAGACGCATGCGATTCAACGCTGCAGAGGCGGCGCGGGCATGATTTGTTTCGGACATTGCATCATGCAGAAAAGTTTGAAAAGAAAACTTTGCTCGCGCGCAGATCTCGTTGACGCATTATGCGATCGTACATTTGGCCATATTTTACAGACTCTGACGACAGGTGCCGCGATAAAAATCTTACGTAGATACTCTCATGGCGATTGTCGTTAAATGCTAATGTCTCTAACGCTCTTAAAAAGCGACAGTAAAATAGACAATAATACCATTATGTCATTTTCTCAGAAGATTATTGAACGGGCCATTATTCTTTGACTCGACTAATTTGGTAAAGTCTTTGCCCCAAAGTCTGCAAAACAATGAACGAAAAAATAATTTATTCAGTCGGACGCGTCGCTTTTTTTTGTCTGCAAGCAATGCGCTAAATAATAAGATATTCCGAAAACGTGTGCGTAAATCATTGATGATCGCATAAAATGAGCTTTCATAAATTTCATACTCCATATCATATCAAAATCATCGTCACCGAGTAAAAAGGTAATTATGTGTTTTGAAAGAATGTCACCGTTACACTAATCTTAATCGAATGATCTAACACACAGAGAAATAATGCGGCCTATACTAGTATGAAATAATTTGAACTAGTTTGTAATGAATTATAAAATAATTTATTAAGTTTCTTACAACAAGTTCCTCTTCAGATAGTGGAGATTGAACGTGTCGTGCACTCATTGTGTCTTATCACGCGTTATTTTAAAGTGCAGTTTCGAATTATTTATAGAAGCTCATTGTTTTGATCCTCGAATCATGGTTCAATGAACAATTGAATTTCCACCAAATTTTTATACTTAATGCATAACATTTACACATAATAGAATAATTAATTGGTTGAAACATTATATAAAGCTAGGGGCTTGTCCAAACAAAAGTCATTGATTATTTCTTCATCGATTCAACATAATTTTAATAGAAATTTCTATATTAATAATAATACTTTTCTTTTTTAATTTTATCGCGACGTAAGACTAAAGTCTCGAAGGTAAAATTATAAGGGTAAAACCATGAATGTTTTGTTCGTTACGAGCATTCAAAAGTGAACTGTGTATAAAATTCTTTCTCTTACAGAAATCAATATGTTTAAGCATATTATGAAGCTTTCATGGACACACAAGCGAAAGTTACGATTGCATGTATAGTGATGAAAAAAACAATAGCGTTTTTCTCGGTATATTCTTTTCTTTTTTTTAATGAAAAATAAATCAAAAGATTGAAATCGATCCATGTTATTGAGATCTTATCATAATAACATAAGAAATTACATTTTTTAACATTCAGCTTGCAAAGATTAGCAATGAAGAAGAATCTTAAATTCATCACAGGTGCGATCATCCACTCAATCCATAAAATGTAGTACACCACACAAAAAGCAGAAGGCTTCAAAATCGACCCATTGATCGACGTTGATGGAAAATGGGTAACATAATAACGCATTTAACAGCAATACTCTCTCACCTCGGAAAGTTTTCTTTCAAGGCCAACGACTGCCTTTATTCAAATTGTCGTCGTCTGTTCGCTGACCTCCGGAAGTTGTCGTCTGGAAAGCGATTTTCACTAAAACTGCTGATACTACAATATATTTTACTCACAGATGAAACGTCTAATGCGTCTCTTGTACAAAAATTGGTAACTTTTAAGCTTTCTGATCGTTTATCGTTTTGTACTAATAGGTATTGTTATAGGCATTTATGAGTACTGAAAGAATTTATCTGTATTGATTGATAAATCAAACTCAGGGATGCTCATGAGCTCCGATAATAACTTTGAGTATTTTTTATTTTCTAAAATTAAATGTACTTTTCTTCTCTCGCGGATGCTCACTTTCAATCTCTTTAGCTCCGATGTGTCGGATATCAATCGTCACTTTTACGTATAAATTGTCACTTATAATTTTTCACAATTCCATATCACCCGAATTAGTGTACAAAAAATCGTTTTATTCTGGACTGCGTGGCAGCAATTATTTAAAATTCGAGATTGAATTCCGAATTACAAAAAGCAAATAGATTTCGTTAAAAGTGTCGTTTTTGCAACGCCAGTTTAGTCGGCTGATGTGATCTAGTCATACACGCGCGCGCGTGTAAAAGCGTGCTCCGCCAGACCGTATTCCATCCCGCGCGGCGCAGCACACGAATACGTACATTGCTGTACGTGTTTGCCAAAGGAAGGAGAAGGTGTGTACATAGATGGATGTGTATATGTATAACATAGCCAATGCTCGTGGACTTGGAGTTCTTATATATACGTATATATATTACACAGAGACGCAATGCAACAAACGCGAACAATAACACTTTCGATGTGTGTGCATGCCTTCTGTTTGGCGAGTGGAAAAACCTGACGCATTACAATGAATAACGAAAAACTAATACTGTCAATTCACATGATCGTCGAGCTGCAGCCGTTCGGCGCGTACAAGTGGTCAAATCACATAATACAGTTGATTGATCAAACTTAAAAATAGTTGCTCAATTTTAAACGCTCGTTTCATCGCGCGGTCACTTAGTCGCGTCTAGATTACACGGCGTTGATAGAAGTTGTATGTATACGCGCGCCTGTACTCGCCGAAAACGTTTAACGAGTCCGCAACATGTGTATGTCTATACGAATGCGTTGCAATGCGTACACGAATGTGCGTGTACACTTAAATAATAATTGTTCCTCTCTTAGTACAACGTCGAGCGAAATAATTATTTTGCAATTTGCTCGCGGAAAGCGGAGCGTAATTAGTGTGCATCATCGATTCAATTTCTTATACGGAAGCAGCGTAGATATCTCTCTTGCGAGGCCACTTGTACGGTTTTGGTCGTGTCACAAGATGAACGAAAAAGGTTGTATTATTTTTTCGATTGTTTTTATGTTTGCACGATCGTGCGAGGAAGAGCGATTGGATTCCAAAGTGCGGCAAACGTGAACTTTATTTCGATTTCGGAAAATATTATCACAAATAGCAGATGCGCGCATGTTATACAACGTATAAGTATTACTGGAAAATCGCATCAATTGAAAAGTATTTAATGGTTAGCTAAAGTGCGGAGATTCAAAAAATGTTAAAACTTTCATTATTGGCGCTTTACCTCTGTAAATGTTTATAATTTTAAAATAGATATAATTTGTGTAATCTAATAAAATATTATAAAATACTTTAATTGAATATCAATTCGAATAACTATTTTTTTTATTTTTCGTATAATCCTATTGTTTTAACATTGTTTCCGAATTAATATTGTACATAAAGAAAGACTAGGACTCAAATGCATGTCGTTGAGGGGAAAAGTTAACAGATCAATCATCAAGAAATCAAAACGACGCAGCAACCTACTTGGGATGTTATATTAAACATTAATAAATGCTTCGAGTAATATTCCGATTGATCTACGTAATAGCCCCTTGCGGAGAAGTGTATTACATTGCGAAATCGAGATTCAAGAGACGCCACTTCAATACTTAATGACGTTAAATTTTTTATATTGATAATTTTAAAGTCAAAAAAATTGTTTTGAAATCGATTTAAGCTGATTACAATTTAACTGACAAGTATCCTTTAATGCATTTGTGAAAATATCAAATATGAGTAAATCTCGTGAAATTTTAATATTTGTGTCAACCCCACAATATTCATATGAAAACCTAAAAATTACCATTCCTCGCATTGTTTATGTTAAGTTTTCAACTTTTTCTTTTTCTTGAGAACACTTTCCAGTGGGATCCAAACTTGAATTCATACAAAAAAATGCATTTTACAGCGTTTTCTATGCGTTTTGAAATTCAACGCATCCTATTTTTAATTTTCAAATTTTGATTCCCGATAGGCCCATTGAGCTTTTTTATCCAAATCATCACCAAACAACCTTCATAATCTATACTTTCGAAAAAAGTGTCACTGAATGGTGTGCGTCGTTACCTGAGTCTTCTACACTCTTAAGAAAAATTCAACTCGATTTTTAGTATTTTAATGATTTTTTTATAAAATTCCAATATCCCAATAGGCCCCACCATGAATCATCACCAAATTATGGGGAAAAGTAGTTTTTGAGTAGCAGAATCGAGTGGTATGTCTATTTTTGATGTGCGTGCTTTGTAAAGAAAGTTATATACGATACAAACATGAAATTTGCCCGCGCCCATTGTTGATTTTGAGTGTATTTTAATGGAATTTTGCGATGCACATCAACAGTTTTACTTTAAATGGCGCAATTTATGTTGCCCATTTTAGTTTTTGACATTTTGGAAAAGATAACGCTATGTGGTTTTTTTTAAATGTCAAAAAATCAATATTTTAACCAAATTTAGGAGCAAATATTGTCTTAAAAATATGGTTCATCGGCTTCAGATTTAACATGTACTTTTTCAAATGCTCGATGACCCTCGCCCAAATTTGATGGGCACTTTTTTTTCAGGTTTCTGAATCAGTTGTAAGTCCCCAAAAAAAATTTCACGAGTGTGCTTTAAAAAATAAAATTTTTTTTTTTAAAGGCAAAATATTAAAATTTCATGAGATTTACTCATATATGTTGCATCATTTCGCACAAAATACTTATTCCCATAACCATTTTTACTTCATGGATATTATTTCAATGAGTAGATATAAATATTACTAGTTTTTGAACAAAATAAAAAAATTGTCACCCTTCATTCGATGAAAAAAATTACTTTGTTTATTTTACTATGATAGCTGCTTAATAAATTTTAACGATTGAGTATAACGCCACTAAAAATTATGGTTGGCATAAATCTCGATCATTTTCATATGGAAGAGTATTACAATTGTAATTACAATTGTATACTTTAAGCCTTTCAAATTATAAATAATACCAGCGCAACTGTAACAATATTTCCGTGAATTTTCATCGTATAAAGTAACTGCAATTTCTTTGACATCGGAGTATTTCTTGAGCAAGTGAAAATTTCAAGCTTGCATTCAACATTATGCGAGGTAAAGCATCGAACATACAATTATTTAATGAATTTTTATTTACTAATTACAAATCTTTCTTGGTATTTATTTCATTTCATTCAACATATTTTTAAATTTTACTTTTTTTTAATCTTTCTTTTATTTTCTACTCAATGATTATAAGAAACTAATTTTTTTTTTTAAATTTCAGCTGTGACTGCTATAATTTTATTCATACCAGTTATCTTTGTCTCAACGGAAAATTATCATAAATCAGAATGGAACAAACGACGATCGTCAAGTAATTTTTTTGATGATGGAAGTCTTAACTCTGAGCAATTTAATTCAGGTTGGTGGCAAAATAATTTCAATAAACGTGACAGATTGGGGACATTAGACGATAAAAATGAATTACGGTGGCTAAATAATAGAAACAATCATCACGGTACGTTTAAAAATCAACATAATTCGCACAATATATTATCCTCTTCATCTGACCACACTTTACATTCAATAATAGATGATCGAAAATGGCTAAAACAAATTAATCCCAATCAGTGGCATCGTAATGAAAGACATCTTTCTTCTAGTCATGATATATTTCGTTTTCCTCGATTAAATTCACATTCAATTTTTGCAGATTCATCTGTGGGGTCTAAAGATATTAAAATTAACAGACCTTTCTGGCATAACGAATTTAAAGATAATTTAGACTTTAGTTCATGGAAAACTGGTGAAAAGCATAGAGTCACTCGACATGCTCATAAAGTACCGATTGACTCTTCAGTTAGTAGTGAAAGTTTAGCTTCTTCGAATGTTTGGGCATCTGGTATTGATAATATTCCTTCAAAATCAAAACTTGCTTCACATCAAACTCATAATTGGATTCAGGGCTCTAATCAAGGAATAAATCCTAATAATAAGGCATTGACCTCTTCAAGCTCTTGGGCTATTAGTGATAGCCTTTCTTCTGCATCAGAACTCTCCGTAGATCATTCTCAAAAGTGGCTAGAGAATACTAAGCCCAATTTAAATTTAAATTTAGAAAATATAATTGGACACGATTCTCTTACCAGTAATAAAAAAAAAAATTTAAATATCATCGAGCCAAATACTAAGGTGTTATCTTCTTCAAATTCTTGGACAATTAGTGATGTTCAATCACCTCCAATACCAAAACTACCCGTAGATCATTCCCTTCACTGGACTGGAAATTCCAAGGATAATTCTAATTTAAATTTAAATTTGAATTTGAATAATAATCATAAAAAAATTCCAAGTATTGAAATTCAAAACAATGATGACTGGATTTCTTCGAATGCATGGGCCATTAGTGACAGAGACATTATTGCTGAATCACTATTGGTTAATGATAACAATCTGCAAAAGAATGATATTAAGACACCCTGGTTACCTCTAAATATTGCTAATATAAAGGATGCTACTTCTATAATGGATATCATTAACAAAAAACAACCAGATTTATCAACATTAGATTCAAGTGAAAAAATTGATTGGGATTTAAATCTTTTGAATGAAATTTCTTATGAACATGAACTTTGGACAAATGAACCTACAAAGTGGAAAGAAATAACAAATATTCCTGATATACCAGATCTGAATGACGGTATTGAAATTAATAAATTACAAGACTTGGACTTGAATATATGGAATCAAATTGGAAGCTCTACTTCAAATGTAGATCAAGGAAGTGATCTCAGCAGTAGCAAAAATATTATTGACGCTAATAAAATATTAGATCTTTTAAACAAAAAGCAACACTGGAACGATGAACAAATATCCATTAAATGGAATCAAAATAATAAACATTTACCGTTAGATTTAGGTCATATAAATATCCAAGAATCGTCATTACAATTAGATGATGACCTTAACATTAATAATCATTCTACGCTCGAAGATTTGAAAATCGTTAAGTTACTAAATGAACTTAATAAGTCTAAAAACATTCATGAAGTAATTTCAATTAAAGATATGCCATATTTAGATATATCAAAAATTGTACGAGAAACACAAATAGAAAACTGGAAACAATTTAAAATAATAGCAGAACTTATTATTATTGAAAATAGAAAAACTATGAGAATTTCGATTTCTGAATTAATTGCAAATAATACTAACACGAATGAAATCAACGTTTATGAATGTCGAAAAAAACTTTTGATTCACTACCTTATTATCAAGAAGAAAGTTGTCCAGAGAATAAGGTTCTGCAATCATCAGTGTAGAAATGGTTTAAGACATCTCAAAAGAAATGAACAGGAATATGATAAACAATGTTTAAGACAAGTTAAAAAAGAGTTGGATGATATCATTACACATTTCAAGGATAAAATTGAGTCGATTACAAAAACCTGTGAAGCAATTCAAAGTACGACTTCAGGTACGTGTAAAGTAATTTATAAAAATATTCTAAGAAATCGACACAATAATGTAATTTTAATACAATTATCACAATAGGTACTACTCAAGAAATAGAGACAACAACCCGAATCACCTCCATCACAGAAAACACAACTCCTAGTATTCATACAACATCAGGAGGAAATAATGATAGGACTTCAACTGACATGGATCAGACTACGCCAACTACAACAGAAGCTGTGACTACATCCAGTACAACCCCAGATGATAATTTAACCACAAATAGAATCACAGAGTCTCCAATAACACGTACAACTAACGAACCGACTGAAACATCTTCTTCAACGAAAGACGCGACAAGTACGACAACAAGCAACACTACTAATACTACACCATTTGACGTCACGGGCACGACACCAAGTTTCACAACAAGTACAACACCAAGCGACCCCACCGATACAACATCTAGTGTAACTGGTACAATGGAAACTCCCGATGAAGGGACGACGACAAGTAGTGATATAACTGGCTCACCAACATCAACAATTACAAGCGAGCCGACGAATCCAACATTGACTGCATCAGACGCTACAACCTCTTCTACTACACCTTCAACTTCTGTTGAAAATACAGACACTACTCCGTCTATTACTCCATCAACATCCGGTGGAAACACTGACACTACTCCGTCGGGAACACCATCCACATCTGGTGGTAATACAGATCCAAATACAAGTAATACTACACCAAGTGTAACAGGCTCGACTGTGACACCCGATGGAGGTACCACTACTAGTAGTGAAAATACTACGCAATCACCAACAAACCCATCAGACATCACTCCAGAAACGACAACTCCTTCGGGTACCCCATCAACATCCGGTGGAAACACTGACACTACTCCGTCGGGAACACCATCCACATCTGGTGGTAATACAGATCCAAATACAAGTAATACTACACCAAGTGTAACAGGCTCGACTGTGACACCCGATGGAGGTACCACTACTAGTAGTGAAAATACTACGCAATCACCAACAAACCCATCAGACATCACTCCAGAAACGACAACTCCTTCGGGTACCCCATCAACATCCGGTGGAAATACAGACACTACTCCCTCGGGAACACCATCCACATCTGGTGGTAATACTGATCCAAATACAAGTAATACTACACCAAGTGTAACAGACTCTACTGTGACACCCGATGGAGGTTCAACTACTAGTAGTGAAAATACTACGCAATCGCCAACGAACCCATCAGTCACTACTTCCGGAACCACAACTCCTTCGACTGGTTCTTCTCCCAGTGATGCTACAGATACAACTGAATGCATCGAAGATACTACTCCTTCGGGTACCCCATCAACTTCTGGTGGAAATACAGACACTACTCCAACGGGAACACCATCCACATCTGGTGGTAATACAGATCCAAATACAAGTAACACTACACCGAGTGTAACAGGTTCTACATCGACACCCGATGGAGGTTCAACAACTGGTAGTGAAAATACTACGCCATCGCCGACAAACCCATCAGTCACTACTTCCGGAACCACAACTCCTTCGACTGGTTCTTCTCCCAGTGATGCTACAGATACAACTGAATGCATCGAAGATACTACTCCTTCGGGTACCCCATCAACTTCTGGTGGAAATACAGACACTACTCCAACGGGAACACCATCCACATCTGGTGGTAATACAGATCCAAATACAAGTAACACTACACCGAGTGTAACAGGTTCTACATCGACACCCGATGGAGGTTCAACAACTGGTAGTGAAAATACTACGCCATCGCCGACAAACCCATCAGTCACTACTTCCGGAACCACAACTCCTTCGACTGGTTCTTCTCCCAGTGATGCTACAGATACAACTGAATGCATCGAAGATACTACTCCTTCGGGTACCCCATCAACTTCTGGTGGAAATACAGACACTACTCCAACGGGAACACCATCCACATCTGGTGGTAATACAGATCCAAATACAAGTAACACTACACCGAGTGTAACAGGTTCTACATCGACACCCGATGGAGGTTCAACAACTGGTAGTGAAAATACTACGCCATCGCCGACAAACCCATCAGTCACTACTTCCGGAACCACAACTCCTTCGACTGGTTCTTCTCCCAGTGATGCTACAGATACAACTGAATGCATCGAAGATACTACTCCTTCGGGTACCCCATCAACTTCTGGTGGAAATACAGACACTACTCCAACGGGAACACCATCCACATCTGGTGGTAATACAGATCCAAATACAAGTAATACTACACCGAGTGTAACAGGTTCTACATCGACACCCGATGGAGGCTCAACAACTGGTAGTGAAAATACTACGCCATCACCGACAAACCCATCAGTCACTACTTCCGGAACCACAACTCCTTCGACTGGTTCTTCTCCCAGTGATGCTACAGATACAACTGAATGTATCGAAGATACTACTCCTTCGGGTACCCCATCAACTTCTGGTGGAAATACTGACACTACTCCCTCGGGAACACCATCCACATCTGGTGGTAATACAGATCCAAATACAAGTAATACTACACCAAGTGTAACAGGTTCTACATCGACACCCGATGGAGGCTCAACAACTGGTAGTGAAAATACTACGCCATCACCGACAAACCCATCAGTCACTACTTCCGGAACCACAACTCCTTCGACTGGTTCTTCTCCCAGTGATGCTACAGATACAACTGAATGCATCGAAGATACTACTCCTTCGGGTACCCCATCAACTTCTGGTGGAAATACAGACACTACTCCCTCGGGAACACCATCCACATCTGGTGGTAATACTGATCCAAATACAAGTAATACTACACCGAGTGTAACAGGTTCTACATCGACACCCGATGGAGGTTCAACAACTGGTAGTGAAAATACTACGCCATCGCCGACAAACCCATCAGTCACTACTTCCGGAACCACAACTCCTTCGACTGGTTCTTCTCCCAGTGATGCTACAGATACAACTGAATGCATCGAAGATACTACTCCTTCGGGTACCCCATCAACTTCTGGTGGAAATACAGACACTACTCCAACGGGAACACCATCCACATCTGGTGGTAATACAGATCCAAATACAAGTAATACTACACCGAGTGTAACAGGTTCTACATCGACACCCGATGGAGGTTCAACAACTGGTAGTGAAAATACTACGCCATCATCGACAAACCCATCAGTCACTACTTCCGGAACCACAACTCCTTCGACTGGTTCTTCTCCCAGTGATGCTACAGATACAACTGAATGCATCGAAGATACACCTTCCACTCCCGGTGGTAATTCCAATACCACACCTACTAGTTCAAACGATGCAACTTCAAGTGTAACGCAGACAACTGTTACTCCTGACGGGAGTGCAACAACATCTAGTGCTAGTGTAACAGTTCCAAATGGTGGCACTTCAACAATCATTGAAAATACATCATCTTCTACTAATATTAGTAAGCTTTATTTGTTGTTTATCAAATCTTATGTTTTTGAATTAGTTGGACCAGTGACCACCCATTTTCATTATGCAAATAAATAATTTTAGTATGTTAGGGGATTGACCTCTCTTAAAACCACTGCTCATTAGCGGTCATGTACTCGTTTCTGATCAATACTGAATAGGTTGCTTTATATCCTATTGTGTGTTTCAGTGACAACTGTTCTTACTTCAACCGCTACGCCTGATGTCAATGGTAATACCACCGAATGTGTTGAAGAAGCAGATGCAACAACAGAACGAAATAGTTCTGGACAATCTCCTGGTTTAGTTGGTGGATTATTGCAGGGATTAACTGGATAATCAATCTCTAAAGACGATTCGACTTAAATGTCGATCACTTTCTAGACGAGTTGATTTAAATAGTTTTATTATATAGAAGTACTTTCTAATAAATTGAATTTTTTAAAAATTGTCACTTATTCAACAATTACTTCTAACTCACCCTACCAATTTTCTACGGCAAGAGATCTAACTTCATCGAATGATCCTGGTCTACACATTTATAATGAGAACGGAAAGTCTAACAGAGATTTTTTCAAACTGTTTGCTACCAAAAGCCCAAATGAGGTTTTTTCAACGAGTAATTTTTTTTCAATCCATTGAATCCAACCTATATCGACCGTACTTGTGAAAAGTGTCACGCAACCATTGATATGCTATCAAAAACCTTATTCAAAAAGTTTAAAAAAAATTCCATTACTCAAATTTTGTTCAAAAAAACTTGTAAAAAAAATTTAAATGAATGATAGCTTTTACTTATTTGAAACTCGATTATTGTTTTTTAGTTTTTTTCAATAGATTTGTGAGTGAGACTTTTTTCCGAACTTTTTTGAATGAGTTTATTTTAGTTCAATATATCTGATGAAATTTTCTTAAATAACTTTTTTTAGAAAAATACTTTTATGGACATTTTGTTCTCCGCAAGTTTTTAAGAGAATTTTTTTCAATCGCACTCTGTTAGTAGGCTCTATTTAAAATTATAAAACTTTTAAATCAAGCTTTAAATTTATTATTCATGCATCTATGTTTTGATTCAGTTCTTTAATTTGATAAAAAAATTTGATATAAAAACCGCTGGGGAAGCTGACCGTTTAAGAAAAAATGTTCAAACCATTACCTAATTTAATTGAGACTAAATTACTAACCATATTATTGCTCCCGTTCAATTGTTGAATGACATTTCGAAAACGTCTAGTTATCCCAACGAAAAAAGTACACAGCAATAGATCACAAATAAAATAAAATATCTTATTAAATTACTAACTCTGATAAAATGTAAAAATCTGTAAAATTGTTATGAAGTGTAACAGTGAAAAAAAATTTTTTACGTATTTTTTAATTATTTGTATCTTATGAATTTTGCATTTTAATTAATATTTCATTTGTTAAGGAAAAATCAAAAAAAAATTTAAGTTGGATAAAATAATTTTAATTTATATAGAGCGTAAATTTATTTCGATTCATAGAGATTATTATTTTTTTCAATGAAACGCATTTAGACATAATAAAATAGCATGAAATGTTAGAAAATGTAACGGATAAAAAACGAATCAAATTCATACTATTTATTACAGTTCACATCGTTATATGTACTACATCTGAAACTTTTTCCGTTGTGATAACTATTTATAAATCAACGATAACTATTTTATGATTGAAAATCATCAAACAATCAAGAAATTTTAGATATAAATACTAATAGATATTATTTTAAAAAGACTTCACAGTTTTGGTTCAAAAAATGTTTTTAAACCTTTCTTCCGAGATATCTATCTAATATATTCCTTAAGGATTTTACAGAGTTTATTATTAAGTATAAGTCTAAAGAATCGACTTTCAAAATATACTTAACAATATCATTGGAGGTTCTTTGAAAAACTTGAAACATATGAAATATAGGAAATATTAACTATTCTTCTCTCGTCCTAATGATAATTAAAACAAATTGATTTTTATTTTACCCTTATATACGTGCTATACACGTATGTATAGATATTTGTTTACATAATCGTACTACTCGAGATAGGTCTTATCAAAACTCCACATTGAGTCGCTTAGCTGTTAGACTATCTACTGGGGGCAATTGATACTCTCCAGTGATCTGCAAAAGCGTACACAAATCGTATAGTATGCTCAATGCAGAAATGTTTTTAGAATTCTTTCTTGTTCTAACAATTGTTTACGGGGGCTTGTGTTGCGATACAGTGAGTACAATCAAAAACAGATTATTTTTGTTCAGAAATAATGCTAAAAATTAAACTGTAAAACAGGTTAAAAATGGACCGAGTTTTGCCGTTGATTACGAAAACAACCAATTTCTACTTGATGGAAAACCGTTCAGGTATGTTAGCGGTAGTTTCCATTATTTTCGAGCTCCGCGACAGTATTGGAGAGATAGATTGCAAAAAATGAGAGCTGCTGGATTAAATGCAGTCTCAACGTAAGTATATAAATTATAAAAGTTATACTGTAAATTGTTTAATTATCGAAGTTTTTTTGTTATTAAGGTACGTTGAATGGAGTCTACATCAACCGGAACCTGACGTTTGGGTATGGGACGGCGATGCAAATATAATTGAATTCATAAAATTAGCACAAGAAGAAGATCTTTTAGTAATCTTGAGGCCAGGTCCTTACATTTGTGCAGAAAGAGAATTTGTCAGTATATATCTTGTTAAAATTGAATACATTTAATCATATAAGTAATTCGCTTTTTAAAGTCGTAATATTTCAGGGAGGTTTTCCCTACTGGCTCCTGAACCGTGTTCCTGACATCAAATTACGAACAAATGATTCAAGTAAAAATCGTTAAAAAATATTTTTTCGGTAATATATTTTTAAATTGTATTCATTTTATCCATTTTTTCATGATTAATAACAAAAGGATATTTGCAATATGCCGAAGAATACCTTAATCAGCTATTAATTCGGGTTAAACCTTTTCTAAGAGGAAATGGAGGACCAGTTATTATGGTTCAGGTATTTTAGTATAGATAATATTTCCTCAAAAAATTGTTATCATCTTATCATGAAATAAATTTATTTTATAGATAGAAAACGAATATGGAAGTTTTTATGCTTGTGATAGTGACTACAAAAATAAGTTGAAGGATACTGTTAAAAAGCACGTCGGAAATAAAGCTCTTTTATATACAACGGATGGTTCGTATAGAGAAGCTCTTCGATGTGGTCCAATACCAGGGGTTTATGCTACCGTCGACTTCGGAACATCTGCAAATGTTACAGAAAATTTCGAGATGATGAGAGAAGTTGAACCAAAGGTAAATTTAAATAATTTTTCTGTACTACCTACTAACTAAAATACTTAATTTACTCAAGATTAGATTCTACTCAAAAATAATAATTTACTTTTTCCGGTACATCAAAATTAGTAATTCAGATTTAAATGAAAATGTTTATATATAATACGCGATATACAATTTTCATCAACTACTTTAACATAAATAATACTGAAATATATTTACTATTTCTAGGGACCTTTGGTGAACTCAGAATTTTATCCAGGTTGGTTAAGTCATTGGGAAGAACCATTTGAGAGAGTAGAAACGCCAAAGATCACAAAAGTTCTCGATGAAATGTTATCGTTAGGGGCCTCTGTGAATTTTTACATGTTTTACGGTGGCACAAACTTTGCATTTACTTCAGGTAACACTAGAGGGAAAATCTATAAAACAATATGTTAAATATATTTTAGAAAAAGTTCAATTAATAGTACCATTTAAACGAAAAAATTGCAAACAGTTGTCGAATGTTTCAGCGTTTGTGGATGGCATTGATTTATTGAATGTCTAGACAATGTTATATTTGTTTATTCAAGAATGAAAGCCATAAAAAATGTCAAATAATCTTGTATGACGAGAATATTCAATTGTAACATTGTTGTCATGAAATTTTATAATAAATCTGCGTCATTTTTAGGCGCTAACATATTCGACGACTACGCTCCAGACCTTACATCTTACGACTATGATGCACCTCTTACTGAAGCTGGAGATCCAACTGATAAATACTTTGAAATTAAAAGAATAATATCAAAGGTAATGCAAAAGTATTAATTTTGGCTGAACTTTAAAAAATTTAAATATTGATGAAACAATTTCAGTATTTGCCCATACCTAAACTACCCATTCCAGCCGTATCCTTGAAGGGTGTATACGGCTCAGTGACGTTGCGACCAGTTCTTAATTTATTCGACATGGCTTCTCGAAATTTATATGGAACAAAACAAGTAAAAGTCACGACCAACAATCCACCAACTTTTGAAGCTCTTGGTTTGTCCAATTGGCTAGTACTATACGAAACTGTAGTGCCTGAAAGTCTACGCTCTGAAGATAAAATTCAATTAAATGCGTTTCCAAAAGATCGAGCATTAGTATATGCAGATGGAAAATTTCGTGGTACTTTGAGTCGTTCTCACAGAGTTAATAGTACAATTTTAGATACACCAAACGAAATAAAGATATTGGTTGAAAATCAGGGCCGAGTAAACTTTGGAAACATAGATGTCGAAGATTTTAAGGTAATAAATTTCACTTCGTTCAAGATCCTTTATTTATAAAAACTATTTATAAATTGAAACATTATATTTATTCTATTTTCAGGGGCTATTCAATGTATCGATAAATGACGCTAAAGTCGAATACTGGAATGTTACTGGTTTCCGTTTTGATGAAAGTATGGAATCATCGTTAGGTAATATGCAATCAACTATTGCTGAAACACGTACACTAATGAGTGGCCCACAAATTCTAATCGGGCATTTCGAAATTGACGGAGAACTTCGAGATACATATTTGAATACAGCCGATTGGGGAAAAGGAATTGCTTTTGTAAATGGCCATAATCTGGGAAGATATTGGCCTTTGATAGGGCCTCAATTGACATTATACGTTCCTGCCCCGTACTTGAAAAAAGGCAAAAATTTGTTGGTGTTGGTCGAGTTGGAGTATGTCCCTGAAAATAGAACGATTAGTTTCCAAACTATTCCAGTTTTGGACTATCCAGCCAAAATCATAACAACATTAAAATAGATGTGAAGTATTATGTTTCAAGAGAATTATTGTCCTCCAAAACCATTAATTTTCTCAAAACTTTTCAAATAGTAAATTGTTGCGATGTGAATAAATTTTTCACTGTTATTTTCTTTGTTTTTGTTAAAAAGTGTGCAATGGTATGTATAATACAAATTAAACTAATCTAATATTTATGAGAGGCTATATATATTTCAGAAATAAATGAGTATGCAAATTATTCACTAGTTTCTTTTTATTATTCTCATCCGCAAGATAAAACTCGAATGAAAGCGCTCAGAGAACTGAGAGGACGAAAATAGATGCACAGTTTGAATTATTTGTTATTATGAGTTTAAACATATTCGTGCAATTAGAAGATCAATTTGTTATTGATTTTATATTTATTGTTATTTTTTTACGTTCAAATGAATTTGTTATCCAAGACGGTATCATGACACATCGTAACAAATGGAAAGGCAACGACGATAAAGTTATCGATTTATTGCGATAAAATCTTGCGGCATTATTTTTACTTCGATTGATAGAGCTGTATCCGCTTGACCTTTGAATGGTGTAACTGTAACCCATAGCGCTCTTGCAAATATTCACAATCCTGAGGCATATTTTTCTACTTGTGTTTAGTTCGAATCTGGCTACCTAATCACAAAGATCGACGGATCTCCTACAGTATTTTCTTTTAAATATTTTGAGCGAAATAACAATAGAAAAGATTAAAAATTTTATGATCGAAACTTTTTTTAATTATTTTATCAACGACTGTCGTTTTAAAAACTATAAACATGATAATAAGGCTGCGGATAGCATTAATTTTAATTTGGCTGTGTATGATTACAATATCTTCTTCGAAAAATGTAAGTTAACCCTAATTTTATAGGTGAAAGTATACTTTAAAATATATAAATATTTAAACATTAAATCATTAAAAAATTTTTACAATAATTTACTTTGCATTATCAAAATTCCAAAAATAAATACATCAATTGATGTTAGCCTAAGAAGTAACATTATTTTTTTACTTACTTCAAATAGGAAACCCAGAGCTACAGTTTCACCGTAGATTATGCAAACGATCAATTTCTGCTCGACGGAAAACCGTTCAGATATGTGGCAGGCAGCTTTCACTACTTTAGAACTCCTCGACAAAATTGGCGTGACATACTGCGAAAAATGCGCGTCGCCGGATTAAATGCCGTTTCAACGTAAGTACAGCAACAACGATGACACTTAGACTCTGCCAATGCTCGCAGGCAATTCCGTCGGTGCATACCAAACGTGCCGCCTTCGTGTATATAATATAAAATGACGTACCATTGCGTATTTATTCAAATTTTCTTATTTAAAAATTTAGCTATGTCGAGTGGAGCACGCACGAGCCCGAACCTAATCAATGGGTTTGGTCTGGAGATGCCGACATCGAGGAATTCATAAAAATCGCTGCACAAGAGGGTCTATTCGTTATTTTAAGACCTGGACCTTATATATGCGCTGAACGAGATTTCGTAATAACTGCTATTCTAATTAATTATTAAACTCAGTTCTTATTAGTATTTATGAATCATCGAATTTTACAAAATTTCTTATCATACTTTAGGGTGGCTTTCCGTATTGGTTGCTCAAAGTTGTACCGGATATAAAAATTCGTACCAAAGATGAAAGTAAGTTCTACATTATTATTTTTTTACTCGACATGCAGTATAAACAAAAAATTAATTTTTAGGGTACAACTTTTACGCTGAAAGATACATCCACGAACTTTTCAAAAGGGTTGGGCGTTATCTTCGAGGCCATGGGGGTCCAATTATCATGGTGCAAGTAAGTAACGAAAAAAAACCTGTCAAGTAAGCTTTAGTGTGATATTATATTGTTTTTTTTATTTCTCTAACGATTCTCTGTAGGTTGAAAATGAATACGGGAGCTTTTATTCCTGCGACGACGTTTACAAAAAGAAAATGTTCGATCTTTTCAACTATCACGTAAAAAATAATGCTCTTTTATTTACGACCGATGGCACAGCCAGAAGAATGTTACAGTGTGGAACGATTCCAGGAGTTTACAGTACGATCGATTTTGCCGCCGGTTCAAATTTGAATTACAGTATTAAAATGATGAGACAGTATTCGCCCAAGGTATCGTGTAAAATTACTGCAATTTTAAACCGCTTCTGTCATAATTAATAATTTTTCCTTTTTTTAGGGTCCTTTGGTAAATTCAGAGTATTATACCGGATGGCTGACCCATTGGAATGAAACTTTCCAAAGAACTGATGCAGATTACGTAGCAGCCTATCTCGATGAGATGTTGGCACGAAATTTTTCGGTCAATTTTTACATGTTCATCGGGGGAACAAACTTTGGTTTTACATCTGGTGCCAATATCAACGAATTTTACTGGCCTCAATTAACTTCTTATGATTACGATGCCCCGCTCACTGAGGCAGGAGATCCTACCCCCAAGTATTTCAAAATAAGATCTGTCATTTCAAAAGTACGCAAAGCTCAACTACTTTCTTCTTTTTTCTCATTTCGAATTTCTCACCTCGATTATCATTGCAGTACTTACCTTTGCCAAATGTAGCGATACCCACCATCGCACCAAAAGGAAATTACGGAGTTGTCACGTTGACACCTGCACTCGACTTGTTTACCAGCGAAAGTGTCAATCTTTTTGGATCCGTCGAAGCCGTATTCGAGAAACCTCCCTCGTTCGAGGCCCTCGGCCTATCGAATTGGTTGGTTCAATACGAGGCCGACATACCGTTGCTCAGAAATCCGAATAATCTTACGCTCGAAGCCAGAGTCAAAGACAGAGCTTTGGTTTATGCAAACGGAAAATTATCGGGAGTTCTCACGAGGATGACCAATAAATACGTGATGAATTTGCCGAAAGGATCGAAAAAAATTAGGCTTTTAACGGAGAATCTGGGTCGAGTCAATTATGGAAGTACCGAGCCGGAAGACTTCAAGGTACAAAAATTGTATACAAATAATTACTGAAAACATTTCTATATTAAAACTGCATATTTTTTTTATAGGGCATTTCGAACGTAAAGTTAAATAACGTAACGCTTGGACCTTGGAAAGTCGTTGGTTTTAGACTTTCGTCCTTGAAAAATAACGATTTCTTACTGACTAAAACGCGCAAGCAGACTGGAAAACTCTTCGATGGACCGCAGTTCCTCGTTGGGTACTTTAACGTCGAGGGTGAGCCTTTGGATACGTACTTGAACACAGTTGGCTGGGGCAAAGGTGCCGTCTACGTCAACGGATACAATCTTGGAAGGTATTGGCCGTCGGTCGGGCCTCAGGTCACCCTATACGTACCGGCAGCTTTTCTAAGAAAAGGCCAAAATAGCGTAGTGGTGTTGGAGCTCGAGTACGTACCGCAAAATCGGATAATGAAATTGCAAGGGTCGCCAATTTTGGATTATTCTTTGGAGTTAGCCAAGGATCATCACAATAATAAAGTTTGGGTGATATCCTGAGTACAATTATTTCCAATTCACTCAAATAATAAGCAACGAGCTCGATTTTGTATGGTTTTTGGTATTTATCTATAATAAAAAACAATCTTTTTTTATTTTAAATTAGCGCAACTATGTGATTATTTCATTTAACAAAGTACCACGGCCAAGTAATTGAAGGTTTTTGAAATTAACTAGTTTAAAATGATAAATGGAATTGAAAGCTTCTTACACATTGATGTAATAGCGATGATACGGGTGTGCCTTGTGTTCGACGGAATTCAATTATAAAACGGCCTGGTTGAAGGTTACACCTCATTCATTAGATAGACACAGTACAGGTTTCATATAAAATAGGTGATGATAAATGGAGCGAATCGAAACTACTATGTTCTAACTCTTAACAGGCACACATTTTTTTATAACATTTAAACGTGTTCATTGCCCTTGAAAAATGTATTCATGATCAATCATTCAATTTGATTTTCCTTAAAATTATGTTCTCCATTTCAGATTTAAGTTTTCAAAGGATTGATCGCGATCGTGAAATACTTCGTGTAATTTTTACGGAAACTCGATAAAAATCTATATTTATTGATTGAGAGCAGCTTAACTCAAATTCAGAAACAAATACTGATGATGACGTAACAAGATTAATATTTCCTTTTAGTTCATATCGATATTGTCGTCATTGATGAGTTTGATATCTTGATTAATTATTATTCGAGAAAATTTTCATTGTTTTTTTAACAATCTAAACATTGTTTTAATGAGCAACGCACTGAAAATTGCAGATCGGATATTTGACTCGAATTGTCAAATTTTAGATTTCAAATTGAACAAATAAATGTTTTTTTACAAGAATAGTTTTATACAATCAATAAGATTAAGAATTTATCAAAATAGTCATTTATTGAAAAACTATATTCATTATCGTACATTTACGACTAGTATACTTTATGTTCAGTATTAGAAAAATTATTTTTATAATCAATATGAAACATAACGAAGTTCTTATATTAAACTTTTAGTTTTAATCGCATAACAAAAATGAAATATATATCATATATGTACATACTGATATATACTATATAAGTACATTTGACTTTAAATATGAAAAAATAGAACAATGTTCAATGTAAAAAAATACATTATGCTGAGATGACGGTACCAGAATCGATACCTGAATCGTTAATAGGATCTTCTTTGAGATTTTCAAGTTTACCGTTTAATTTCGAGTCTTCTACTCCAGATTCTTCGGAAGTAGGTTTATCATTTGACTCATTCTCAGCTGAATGAGTCAAATCAGATTTGTCTTCAAGTTTTAAAGTTTCAACATGAGGTGTACCATCACTATCTTCTGCATGGGCAGCATGGAATGCCGCCGATTGAGCAGCATGAGTTTGAGAAGACGTATCACGTTTCAAAACTTCACGCAAAGCCATTGTAGCATAAGATGATGGTTTCAGCGACATTTGAATGACCAATGCTTTGAATTTGCCTTCTAAAATGAAATCATAAATTGATGGTTTAGTAAGAGTCTCATGAAAAATGAAAAAATTGTTTCTTACCTGGATTATCTACTGGTGCTTTAACGTCTTTTAATTCGTCGATGTCAGAAATAAGTAAGTCATCAATTTTGTTTGCATAGCGTAAAAGATTCCAACTTAAATTTTCAGGCTTTTGGACTATTTTTCTATATGAACCACTCAGGGTATATTTTCTGAAAAAAAGTATTTATTAGTATTATTTGAAATATTTAGGTGAATAAAAGAGATTAATTTATTAATGGTACATACTTGTTCTTTTGTTTTAAATCCGTTGTAAGCCCATCTTTTTCAAGATGTTCATCAAACCATGCTTTAGCATAACTTGGGTAAGTTACTTTCCAACCAGGTTGAGGCATAACTACATCGAATATTGTGTAAGATGATAAATCAGCCTCAGTTAATACTTTAACTTTTGGCAATTCATTTTCTGATTCATTTTTTTCACTAGTTTTAGTTTTCTCTTCAACTGGAGAGTCTTCTTTCTTGATCTCTGCGTTATCAGAGTTTTCATTTGTTTCTGCTTTAGTAGACTCCTCAGTTGTTTGCCGTTCTTCAGCAACAGTTTCAACATCATCCTTTGAATCAGGATTTTCATAAACTAAATCACCTACAACTGGTTCAAGTCCAAATTCCTTTATACGCTTTGAAACTATCAAGTTCCATACATAACTTTGATATGAATGAATATACATTAATATTGTATTTCTTGGAACCATATCCAAAGCTCCTTGTGGATTATTCATTCCATGAATATTAATACCCCATAGAAGTTTGGCTTCTGTTCTGTCATTTCTACCAATTTTTTGATATGCTAAGCGAGCATCTTTAGATTCTTGGTATGTTTTTCTAGCTTCTACCAAATTATAGTCTTGCTCGCCATCTCTTGGTTTGAGAATAAGATCAATAGCTTCTTCAAATTTACCTGCAATAACGTTTAAAATTTTAATACTGTCAAAATATTTCAAAATTTGAGTAACAATAACTCAATAAAGTAATAAGAAGTTCAACTAACCTTGAAGAAGTGCCTTGCCAATCACATGAGTTGGAATGGTTGCAATAGTTCCAAACCTTTGAAGACCATAGTAGTTGATGTATCCATGATCTCTCAACGAAGTCATTGCTTTTTCCACTACATCATCAGCAACAGTAACGTTTCTTAGAGCAATAGTAAACCTATTGCCTTCTAATTTTCCTAACTTCAAAGGTTCCTTTTCAAATTTGAAGTTACCTACAAAAGCTCCCTTAACTACTCGAGCTGCATGCATGATACTTTTTGGATTCATTTTCTTTACACTTATCCATTGAGTGGTTTTTGCTCGTCGATCTTTGGTACCTGCATAATTGAAGATACCAGATTTGACTCTTAAAACTTTTGAAATTTGATTCAATGCATCCATAGTATCCATGTTCACTTTGTGTAAAACAAAGTGGCAGTAATCACCACCTCTAACAGACCAATCTTTACGATTATCTGTTTGTCTTGTGCCTGTACATATCATAGATTATAAATCATTTGAAATAATTGTTATATGTTAATTTTAAAAAATTAGATTTACCAAATTTGTTAGGGTATGATTTAGAAAAAACCATGACTTTTTTAGAACCAATTTCCTTGGTTTCACTTATTACTTCGGTAATTTTTTTGACAATTACATGGACTGCCCTACGCTGAGCTTTATCCATATCAGTAACGTCAATTTCAACAGATTCACTTTTATCTGCTAGAGTTTGAAGTTGATCCCAAACACCTTCAGGGATTTTCTTCTTCAAATCTTCCAGATTTTCTAAATCTTCAGGCTCTGGAGGTATGTCTTGATTATTCAATTTAGCGATTTCTCCATTTGAAGATATTTCATGAACAACAAAGTCAGTAAATCTTTCCTTCATTGTTCCATTGAATCCTTCAGTATTGCCAACATATTCAGTAATCCCAAGATCGACTTCCTTGAGTCTTTCTCCAACATCATATCTTGGCTTCTTGTAGTAATGTCTTCTATTGTCGCCACCACCATGGTAACCTTTAAGAAGATCATTATTTTAATAATTATCTTAATGATGGTTCAAATCTTCAATTTCCATAAAATGTAAAAATTCTATTTTGTAGGTACTTCTAGAAAGTTAAAAGTGTTATGAGTTGTAAAAAAATATTATTATTTTCAACATCAAAAATCGCTCCAAAAATATCAACAGATTATGAAAAGTAAAGTGTTTTACTTATTATGATCAAAAGTATCAGAATTACAGTATTTTCAAATCTGAATATGCTTTGAAATATTTTCCAGCAGCTTATCTTTGATGGTATGAATAAGATGAAACAGTTCGACTCAATAACACGACGCGCGATCAAAACATTCGGCTAAGTTCCAGGAATTTGTATGAAAACAAGTCCTTGAACCTATAACCAAGGTTGTTGAAACTACACAATTTATTAATGATGTAATGCATGCGATTTACAAAAATTAGCTTTTCTTTAATCGCGATTCTTTAAGAACGATTAACATGAATTTCGTTGCAAAATGAATCGTATTGTGATTATGAATCTTGATGAAAATATGAGTGAATAATTAAACCCAAAAAGCGACCATCTAACGAACTGGTACTTACGATTTTTGCCATAATAACGACCACCACGATTTCCTCCGCGGAAATGCGTGTTGAATTTTCTCGGCTTTTTATCATGATGTTTATCGCCGGCAGAATCGCCTCCTCCGGTGGTGCTCACTCCCTTCTCGCCGTCTCTATGTTCACGGGGCATTTTGATTGAATTGCTCGTTGAACTTTCTGTAAAAAAAATCACAAAAGATTCTATTCACACACGTGGTTCTTGACGACTTTAATTTTATACAGCATCAGAAGCAAAATAGTCGATAGAATGTTCGATCAAATGTGAAGCAGTTCAATCTTCCGTGATTATTTGGATTTTAGTACAAATAGATTATCGATTGATATCAATCCACAAAAAAGTGACATCATTAGTATATGAAAACGATCGAATGAATGTCCTTCCAAAGAGCGAGCGATATTATTTATTTTTAAAAAAATGAACGGGTCACACTCACCGTTTAAGGTTAACACGAACACTTGAATTCCGCTTTTATGAGTCGAGATGCAGGCTATCCGGCTCTTCACGTTGGAATGAGAATAGCTTGAAAACGGAGAGTAAGAGAAAGCCGGCCTGGTGGGCCGAATGTGCCTTATATATCTATAGATATGTTTTGAACGACGAAGACACGCACACGAGACTCGCAAACGTTATATTATAACGCGACAAGTCAGAATACCGGCCTCAATATGACTTTTGTCATTTTTCCCAACTGGTGGTGACCGGCGCAACGTATACAACCATTGAATTTTCTCATCGATTTCTCCGAATATTTGTCATTCGTGTATTTTGAAGAAAAAAATGATAGTAAACAGAGGGTCAGGATTCAACGATTTTTTTATCCTGTGTAATGGATTCGTGCAAAGATGTCGAATGAGACATTGATTATGATGATTTTTTCGTAAAGAGTGTTTTATGATTCCGTACGGATATTTACAATTAAAAACAGATTGACGAAATGTGACTAGACAAATATTCAGAATTTTTAATTTTTAATTGCAAACTCGAAGTCGTGCAACGAAACTTTACAATCTCGAGCACAAGTAAGTATCAAGAATGGCAAATAAAATGCATAAATAAGCAGTTTTTATAATAATTAAAAACAATTTGACCTAGTTGATATTTGTGTCATTGAATAATTTTCAAAAATTAATTTTGCTCGAGTGGTAAAAGATTTTATGCAATTTGAAAAATACACTATCTGTAAATAATCATCAACTTTGATCTTTAAATCAAAACGAAAAAATTCGATCAATGTTTTTACAATAAAAATGTTAAAAAATAACAATTATTGCAATATGTGTATATTGAGCGTATTGGCCTATATATCGTGTGCTTTTACCTTCCGCAGTTCATTATTATTATTATGCCCAGTGCGCAGCACTACTGCGCATCAAGCAGCAGGCAAATTGTTCGCAATGACGTATGCCTGTAGAGCATTTAGCAGGCTGCTGATTCTATGAAATGTAAAAAAAGAGTCGATTACAATTAGTTCTAATCGACTCGAAACTAACTCTTTATTTCAGCTTTAATCGATTCCTACAATTAAATGGGTTTCATAAACATTTATTTTAGATAATTTTTTCGATAAGTAAATGCGCAACTCACATTGCTACACTGAACTTTCAGGCTGCAGCTGTGTAATTTGGTATTGAATCTTTAATCTATATATTGTAGATTACATTATCTTAGGAGACATACCTAAAGACAACCTAGTACGGAACGATCGCTCCGATATTTGCTAGTTCAGCATCATCTTATCTTGTCATTATGATATGATTTTTTTTAAGTAGTCAGATCGTATGAACTTTCTACTGATAAAAATATTACCATGAATCGTGTGCAGTACATCGGATGTCGACTCTCGTGAGCATTAGCTCTATTGTCTCCTGACAATTCGGATCGTCTGTGATGTGAAAATTAGTGATGATAGACCTGGTTTCTTGATTAATTGACTTTCATGAAATCATAAGATTCAACTTCATTGTAAATTGATTTGGTTAATGTTATTTTATCAATCAGCCCAAAGTTAATATATGTTAGTAGCAGTTGTGGTACTTTGATCAGTGATATTTATTATTAGTCAAAAACGTGTGAGTGCCATTTTTTTATTCGTTATTGAATTGTTCTGTTTAAAAGTTTGTAATAGTTTATTCGGCAAGAAGTTATTTGATGCAGTACAAGTCTATCGTTTCAAAATGGGTGATCCATCAGAATCTTATGACTCTAGTAAGTTGTTGGGAATGTCTATGGCTTATTACAATATAAAATAGAATATTGACAATTGTAAATAATTCCAGGAATTACTAATGCTGTTAACACTAACATTGATATTCACGAACACAAATTAGAACCATCTAGTCCAGTCGATAGACATACATTTTCTCGTTGTAGCAGTACTGGATCTGTTAATACTCTGTCTTCTGCACACAATACAGGTAATACATTTCAAATAGAATATAATAATAATTTTATAATTATTGAAAGATCTCTTAATTCAATAAATTTGCAAATATAAAATTTATCACTAATATCAATCTTTATTTTAATAATAGAAGATGAAGAAGACAGCGATAATAAAAATTCAACAGTTAGTTATAAAGAGAGACGTAGAGAAGCTCACACTCAAGCTGAACAAAAAAGAAGAGACGCTATCAAAAGAGGATATGATACTCTCCAAGACTTAGTTCCAGCGTGCCATCAATCTGATGCTTCAGGTTACAAATTATCAAAGGCAACTATTTTACAAAAATCTATAGATTATATTAACTACTTATTGGCACAAAAGAAGAAAGAAGAAGAAGAGCAAAATGAACTTCGCAAAGAAGTTCTAGCTCTAAGCATCATGAAAGCTAACTATGAAAAGATTGCTAATGATACTGACAACCAGCCAGGGCCATCAGATAACTGTGTTTCTGATGAAATAAAATTCCAAGTGGTGAGTTTGATATTTTTTTTAATAATTATTAAAAGTTATAATTTGTATAATCCAATATTAACCTTTTTTTTTAAATTTCTTCACAACAGTTCCAAGCCATAATGGATCACTTGTTTAGAAGCTTTGAAAAAGTACCAACATTTGAGTTTGATGAACTGACCAATTGGATATTCCGATGGCTAGAGGAACACTGCAAACCATCGGTAAATAATACTCGGCAACTATTGCTATAACTATAATTTCCACATAAAATAATTTCTACATTTAACGATATCTTCATTAACATCAATATTTTGTTATTCTTCATTACAGACTCTTCAACAAGTGGTAGTTTCAGTTTTACAACCAATACATCCGACCTACGACCACTCCAGCTAGTATAAATATGTTAACTTTGAAGATCTGATAAAAATTTATACGAGTTTGAGAATAATTTCGTTTTAGATATAGGAGCAGGTTATACTAGTACAAAGTGTAAAAAATAAGTGTTATTGTTTTTTAATCAACTAATAAATCTTTATCTATTTTACTCATATGACCAAACATGCAGTGAGTGAAAACAAAGATCAAATCAACTCCATTGTAACAGCTAAGGGCTTTAAAACCTATTAAATTATTTGATTATTTGCAGTATAGAGTGTGTCACAGTCTAAAAATATATTGTGGAGCTTTTCAAACAAACTTTTCTATATGGTATAGTGTTTTAAGATATTAACTTAATTTGAAGATATTTATTTTCCAAACAACAGATGCGTAATATTGTATCTATTTGAAAATGTAGATAGATGTAAAACATTGAGATTTTATGAAATTTGTAAAGTACTTTAAAAAATGTTGACGATAATTATTAATCATTGTTATATGACCATCTATATTTTTCTATTTGTACGTGAATAGTTACCCTTAATAATTCATGTTTTTTTTTCAAAACATATTGCAGGATGCCATGTTTGTTAAGAGGCACTTGAGAACTAACCATACAACTTTTCGTTGTAAAAAATACTTTAAAAAAGTTTTTAAATAAAAAATAAAGTTTCAATTATACTGAACGACTTTATTATTCTTAAAAAATTATAAATTTAAGTTATACAATTTTTAAAGTTACACTTTAAATTAAATGCAATAATAATTTATTTTTTATATACGAGTTAAACATTCTCGGATTCTGTAGGCATGCTCTCCATTTGTTGCGTTAATTCACAAAATGTTATCCCGTCAATTTTGCTGTGACTATGGTAACTGGTGCGAGCTCCTATGAACAGAAAAAATGAAACAATCAACAGCATTGCAAAAACAAATTGGAAACATACAGAAGAAATTTCATTGCATTTTATTAAATTTGTTGATTGTAAATAGCTATACCTTTGATTTTATTTTTATATTTTACTGTTGCAACGCCACGAGAATTATTTGATTGACAATAATGAACGTTGCAACACAGATCACTGAATATGCAAATGTAAAATATCAGCAAAATTGTCATCATAGATATGCCACTGAATGCTAAAATAACTACGAGGAACATCGATGAATCTTCGGTATCCATGAATCGAACGAAAATTTTCGCCAAAACTAATTATAGTCTATTGCTAAAATCATTGTAAGACATATTTTATATTTCAAGATGGTAATTTCAACTATTAATAACAAAAATAAACGTGAAACATACGAGAATTTCACTTTTTACAGTATTAATTCATTAAAAATAATGATGACTTTTTAGTTTATAATTAATTATATAAGGTACTGTTTTCGCAATCATAGACCTTTGTCAATCGACTGTAGATTTTCAACTAAAATATGTTTTCGTTTTGCAGATATTATTCCTGTAAAGACGTGCCGTAATAGAATTAATAGATAAAACCATAATTTCATCTATGTATAACTTCTGCAAATCCATGCGATTAAGTGGGAGCGTGCGTTTAGCGACGCAGCCTAGCTTTCGAAAGGGATCAAACGGATTTAACAAGATTCTCTGAAGGGCTAGTCATTGACTTTGGTATGGAATAATGGAATGTAGAAAAGAAATAACACTTGTTTTTTCAGGAAATACATTTAGATTCTTTGCCGAAATGAATTATTCTCGGCAAACTTTAATTTAATTTTTATAAGGTGTTATAATTTTATCTCTCTGTCGCTGCGAGGCATAATATACGATGAATTATCTTGGCGGCGACACTTTAGGCAAACCGTAGAAAATATATGTCCAAAAAATTATCATAATGATGCGCCCGATCCCTGCACGGATATACATAGAGAGTCGAGCAAAATACCTCGCGATGGACATTCATTTATTACTTCTGGGAGTTTTGCAAAGTTTTGGGCTCGCAGCCAGCATGGCGTATTATAGCACTGGTCTATGAGACAGCGATGAGGATGATTTTTACCCATATAATACTTCTAAATTCAATTATTTCTCGATGCGGCGGCCCGCGCTTGAAATTACCGCTACGGGCCTACACAATATATATATGTTAAATATTAACCACGCTTCAATGTGACGCAACTTTTTCAGGGTTAATTCTTCGCGGAAACGACAGCACTCATATAACGAGAGCTGAAAAATAATAAAATTCAAAAAAGAGCCAAAATGAGTTATTCCGTCAATTGGCTTCGAGTGGAATGCGCTGCACAGATCATAAATAGGCACTTATTGGTCAGCCTGCAGATAATTCATTTAGAGCCTAGTTTGTAGAGCATTATATTAATGTCATCGGGCTTTCAAATTACGTAGCCGTTTAGTCACGCGTTAAAACGAAATATTTTTTATTATTAGTTATGAGAAAGGTATCATAATTCAAGCGATCGTTACGATTCTCAACGTATTACAAGCCGAACTACACACACACGCGCGCGCGAAAAGATCAACGAGAAATTTTTTAAATTTCCGACACACGCGCGCATACACACGATACTTCGTCTTCTCTTCGCAAAAAAATTCACTCGCAAATTTATGCAAAGTATTCATCCCGCTGGCGAATAATATTTCGCGTGTGTATAATTTTAATTGTTTCTCTCTCGACTCGCGCGAGCGAGGAAAGTATATTTTATCAAAAATGTGCGCCAGGTACGAGCCGAAACATTCCTCTCTCGCTGCGCGCATAATTTGAGAACGCATGCAGCTCGGCACAATGCAACGTCGCGTTGAAAACGTGCGCGAAAATAATAACGAGGATCGAGCCTAAAAGCCATGTCAGGATTTTATGAGCGAAAAGATGAGAGAAATCGGCGTCAAAACCGCAATTCGGCTTGGCTTACATACAGGCCGACAACAAGCTCGCTATGGCTTGCGCCGCGAGATCTCTTTCCTCGTTATTATTATCATTATTTTTCTGCTTCCTTCGTCGTTGACTAGCTTACATGCTTGCTTATATACATTTTAGGAGTAAACATTTTGTACTTCTTCAAAATGCGCGATATTATTCACGCGCGTGTCAACTGATGAGGCCCGACCCAAACACGCCTATTAATCAGTCCGGTCGACATAAAGTCAGATTATTTTTGCCAATTTGTTTTTTCTTGCTCTCGCTCATTAAGCTTAATGAATATCCGTTTAATGAATCATTAGTCAAATTAGATTCGAGGCTCAGGTATCTAGAAAACTAATCGGTTCCGCCGCAACTGATCGATCCCTATCGCTACAAGACTGATGGAAATTAATTGCAGGCATCATGTCAACTGCCAAAAAGTTTGTCATTACCTGGTGGTCTTCGCACGCGTCTTCGGAAACATGAAACGGAATTACAATCAAATTGCCTTTATTAAAAAAATGAAATAAAATAAATAAACGACCCACTCCTCTTTTTCGTATTCTCGCAATTTATGCTCGTATGATGTTCTGACGCACACTGTGTGTATTTATTGCTTGTCATACGGAGCCCATCGGATCTCTCTCTTTCTCTAAAAACAAATTGCAATCATTAATATGATAAATATCACTTTCATAAATGAGAGAGACTTCAATAAAAGAAATTTTACTATTTTGTTGGGTTGTGTTAAATGAAGAGTAATGCGCATAATTTCCAAAATGTAATTCATTTAATTTTTTACTATGATATACTATAATATTTACAAAATTGATAAATTCTTTTGTTCTACATACAAATAATACTATCCATTAAAATGAAACCAATAGATACATTATTCATAAACAATCGTCGAGGCGCAATTGTCGACGATTCTTTTTTAACGATGCCGTTGTCGTTTGCAATACAGTCGAGTTTTTTCAACAAAGTTCACACACATACACTGCGAATATTGAAACTAATGGAGAATCGGTAACGATAAATTAACAGAAATGTTTTTTCCTTCTTTTTCTTCGTTTCAATTGAAGTTTTTTTGACAAATTTCGTTGATTCATTCAAGTTCAGCATTTACAATTTGTGGTAAATGAGAATAATCTTACACTCGATATAAGCTCTAAAAGAAATGTTTATTTGTTTATTTATTTATTTATTTTATTATTGATTTTTGTTTTAATATAAGAACTGCCTCGCGCCGTTTATTTGTTCGTTCCTTAACGCGAGAACAATAAACTATACATTAAAGATTGATTTTCAATTTCTTGACAGACTACATTTGTGGCACCGCGATCTCGTAATAAAAGACGCGGCAATTATAATATTTACAAAATTATTTACCGAACAGCCGCGGCGGCTAGCGAAGTGCGCGCGCGCGGGTATTCCGATGATTATCAGTTTGATATTTTTTTCTTGCTTTAATACATCGTACACGTAAACTGATAACTTTTTTTTTATTATTGTCCAAGCACGGAATACTATAATGAAATAATAAAAAATGAGTTTCCTATGCGAGGAAAGGGGGGAGGGGGGAGAGGTTGGGGTTAAGGAAAAGTCTGAGTGGTTAAAAACTAGAATAAAAATTGTTACGCTCGTCGAGATTGTTTTTGTACAATAAACGCGAGATACATACATACACACACAACACACACACACACACACACACACACACACACAGACAGACGAGACATGTCGAACACCGTCATCGTGGAATGTTCGTGGCGTCCAAACATCATTTTCATCTTTATAATTTAATATATTATACAGCGGTCGGTGTGCGTTTTACGTAGAATCGCGCGCGGCGTTTATGGGCCCGCAGGCGTGACTTAATGGACGATCGATTTCCGAAGAGAGCTCCGCACAAGGATCAATGCCGGCTCATCGTCAGTTATAGTACATGGATCTCGGCAAGACGTAGCCCGAGACGCTGTAGAGCATCGAGGCGTACCAGTGCACACCCTCTTGCCTGGACCAATGGCGGCCGTCGTCCACTCGGTTGCTCTCCAGCTCGTTGCCGTCGTCCTTCCTCCGGCTCGGAACGAGGCCCAGGTAGTGCTCGAGGCTCGCGAAGCCACGGCTCAACCGGGCCCAGAGCCGCAGCGGCAGGAAGGAGACGTGCGCCAGGCTCTGGCTGTCGACCACGGCGTAGCAGCTGGCCGCGACGTCGTCCACGAGGAGCGTGCCCTCGGTCGTGAGGGGTGCGTAGGCGCCCTCCCCGAGGACCAGCTCGACGTCGAGCACCTCTTCCCAGCGGAGTGCTTGACTGGCGCCATTACTGCTGCTGCTGCTGCTGCTGCTGCTGCTGCTGCTGCTGCTGTAGTTTTGACTCTGCACCAGCAGTCGATCGCCCGGACTGACTCGCGCGGCGAACACGGTGCCGCGGCCCTGCACCGGCACCAGATGCGTCGCGGTCAGCTTGAGCTGCTTGCCCGAGCCGAGGCGCAGCCGCAGGAACTGCCGACGCTCGGCCGGCGCGCGGTCGATGAAGCCGATGACCTCGCTGAAGACTAGTCGGTTGGTGGCCGAGTCGAGGGCGGCCACTCGCTCGCCCAGCTGGAGCTCGGCCAGGGCTACGCGTCTGCCGTCGGCCGTGAGCGCCGTGCTCGTGCCGGGGAAGCAGCCGCCGGACTTGCCCGCGGACGATGACTCTGTCGATGAAAAGAAGGGAGAAAAGAAAGATTAGCATACGCTTCTGAAACGATTCCAAGTGAAGGCGACCGATGCGAAATTGGGACTTACCCGACTTGACGGAGCAGTGTATGTGTGAGCGCGACTCGTAGTAGACCCAGTCGAAGCCCGCCTCGACGGCCAGACGCGCCAGCATGCCGTACTTGGCGCGGTCGCGATCGCTCGTGGTGACGTCGACGGCGCGGCCCTCGTAGTGCAGCGAGTCGGTGGCGTGTTTGCCCTCCTCGTCCCAGCCCTCGGTGACGCGCAGCTTCACGCCCGGCCACTGGTTCATCACCGAGATCGCCAGCGTGTTCAGCTTCTCTTTGCACCTCTGCAACGACAAAAAAGACAAGTACATTATTAACCATATGTGTTTACTTGTTTGTATACTTTTTTTTCAAGAAGATAAATGCGGTTTTCGACGACAAAAAAATTTGTCGAGCGTGAAAAATTTGATAATAGGAAGACAGGAAGGAGCGTTGAGAAATTGTGTGTTGTACGCGTGTGCGTGTATCCATGAGCTCGAGTCATATAATCGGTGCATTTCCAGGAACGATAAAAAATCGATATTAAATAATAGCTCGTTCCGTCTTATAAAATATACCTATACATAGATACGCTCAGGTGCGTTTCTCATTGTATTTTTATAAAAAAACGGCGCGAGAATATACCGAGAGCCAATACAACAATAAGATTATTTTTTCCTCTCTCTCTCTCTTTCTCTCACTCCGGGCCGACGCGCACAGCGCAAGAGTTTCGCAATTATATTGGACCTCTTCTTCTTATGCTTCTTCTTCTCCTTGTGTGCCGAGGCTTGCATGGCGCTTTAAAAGAGCCGTAACGAAAGGCGAAGGCGGGAAGCGACCCGTAAAAGAGCGTAAAAATCAAAAGAAGAGGAAAAAAGGCGGCGGCACCAAAAAAAAAAAGAGCCTATGCTGCTATGCCGCGGATAATGTTGGAAATCGAGCAGCAGCAACAACAACAACAACAAGGACGACGATGCGGCGATCGAAGTGTGCAAGGCGCAGATGGCTTACGCAGTCAAGAGTTGCTGCTGCTGGTCCAAAGGATAAAACTTTTAGGGATCTGTTTTGATCTCCTGAAAGAGACGCGCATATACGCATGTAAAGGATAATACGACAAGTACAAATACGCAATAGTTGCATATAGCAATTGGAAGGCACGCGCGCGTGAATCTCGAGCCCCCGCGATCTTGGAGCAATTCGTATATACAAATATATATATATAGCAGAGAGACGTTCAACGTTCGACGCGACGAAATCCCCGAGTGTCTAATTGTAGGCATCAATGGCTTTCAATGGCTCGATTGTATGAATCGCGCGGTGGCTTCGATCGATCTGTATATACATTTGCAATTGCGATCGCGTATTGTATTGCACGGGGATTTATTTTCTTCGCTCTTCTTTGCTGCCGCGATCGTATATCCCGCGTCGACAAAGGTATCGAAGAAAGCCTCGAAAACTGCGCGTTTGTGTGCGTTGCCGCAGCTTTGCATTATATTCGTCACAATATAATAAACTCGCGCTGCGGAGCTGCTCATGCATCGATCGATCCTCGCGATTCGACAAAGGTGATGATCCGGCGCAGCGTGACCGAGCGTAATGTACGAGCGCGCGCGAGTCAAATGTGTGCAGACGTATAGGATACGGATTTTCACTTTGTAGTGGCGCGCGTCACACGCACACACATGACGAGCTATTATTAATAACCTTTTGAAGGCGAAGGCAACAGCAGCAGCAGCAGCAGCAGCTTTGAATAAGATCGGCACAGATTACATCCGTTATATAGGTACGCGATCGATCCCAGAGGAATGTCCCCGAAATCATCCCCTGACATGTGTGTAATTCTCAACTTGAGCCATATCATGAATGTTTAGTCTATACACGTGTCGCGCGCATTACACCGTTTGCCTGTAACTATATACTTTATTGTATCTCTCGAGCACCACCAAGTTCCACGTAGATATAAGGCGTGTAACACGAATTCGATGACGAAACTTTGTTGCAGCGAATGAAAACTTGCGGCTGGGCCGCTCGTTAAAGGTTCCTGCAGTTTCGCACCTTTCGAGCAGATCGAGTAGTCTATATAATATCGCGAGTACTCCAACGTAGCAGCTGGGCGCGCGATAGCGTCGAAACGAGGAGGAGGTCACGCTTCGAACGAGTCGATCATTTTGGCGGCCAAGACGAACCGAGCTTTACGATCGGTATTAGAGTAATTACAACAACAATAACAACAGCAGGATTGTCTCGTGCACTGCTGAGCAACACAGCTCGACGTGAACGCGTACACACGCGAGACAATGATTATAAGCCTTTTTTCCCCGACACGCGTCCCCCGCGCGCGACTCTGGTGCTGCGCACAGAGTTTGTGTTTCACGCAATAAAGGATAATGATTGGTTGGGGGCCCAGCCAAACCGAAGTGCTGCTGTACTATATACACATTGTACTCGTGGTGTGACATGGACCTTTTTTTGGTGCAATTATTGCAGTTTATATAAAAGCGCAGAACATCGACTTTTCTCCAGCCCTGGCTTAAAAGTACAGAGTTTTTGGGCGCGCGCTTAAATACAAATGCAATCCATCGTCGGCCGCTCGTGTGTGCGCAACCGAGTGACGTACTACCGCAGCTAGGCTTAACAAAAGCCGATTTCACATTGGGACAACGGACACGAGCGCGAGCTGTGTACACGCGGCCGAAAAAAGCTGCAGTGCGCACACACGACGGAATGCACAGTTATGCCCCTTTCGTGCTCTCTCTCTCTCTCTCTCTCTCTCTCTTTCGGCTCGGCTCGGCTCGGCTCTTGCATGATGCGTTCGTATATAATGCGGAGGCGCGCGCGCGAGCTCGAGCAGTCGCTAAATAACGCGCGTATAATTTGTTAATACGAACGTGTGTATGGCGAAAAAGAAAGAGAGAGAGAGAGAGAGAGAGAGAGAGAGAGAAGAAAAAAAAGTAACGGGTCACATCGAAATTGTCTGCGATTCGGTTCCCACGATTTTCCCCTCTCTCGCGCGGCTCTCTTACTCTCTCGGTCTCGGGGCGAGAGCGGTCGCCATACCTCGCGAATCGCGCGCCGCAACCAAAGAGAGAAAGAGAGAGAGAGAGAGAAGATAAGTTAAGAGAATGGCGAACAGAGAGAGAGAGAAGCAGTGCGGAGGATGAGTGTAAGATAGCCTCGTGCAAGAATGAGAGAAAGAAGAAAGAGAGAGAGAGAAAAAGAGGTATTGGTCGGTTGTTGGTCGGTGGTGCAGCAGCAGCAGCAACAGCTTATACAGCAGTGGCGGCATGCCGCATCCATATCGTCGACAAAGCTCCGCGCATATGAGGCGCATAACAGGCACATGGCTGTAGTTCGTTACATACACTCGAGAAATCTAAAACTGGTCCATTTTTCGACTGATTTTCACTAATAATTTTTTTTATTAACAATCGCGTATACTTTGATTAATAAAATTATTTAATGAAATGTATCGAACAATAAAATTGAAGCGGATGAAAAATGGAACTGGAAGATGTACGACCCATCAGATTGCTCTGCGACCGCTAGGCTTTCATTTTGAGACGCCAGATACAGCCGATCATCAGATTTTACGCATTTGTCTATCATTTAGCTATCGTCACTTTTTCCAAATTTCAAATAGTCATGGCGGATCGTTGTTTTGCGCGTGTACTTCGTTAAATATATTCATTTGGCTGGCGCCAGCTTCGTCCCTCGAGACCTCGATCAAGATGGGAAAACGAGAGACAGAGATCGTGGAAGGAGTCGAAAGGTGTACGTACACGCGACCGGTATCATTCGAGTCGTGTGCCGCAAAGCTCTTATAAAACCTACACGTTCTAACGCCACATGTAGCTGTCAAGAACGTCAAAATATCATCCTCCGACGATATAACTGGACCAGCTGTATGTAGCGTACAGACCCTTCGAGTGACTTTGCTTAAAAACAAAACCAATAAATAACTAAATAAATAAAAATCCACAGTCAGTGATCGACGACGCACGCGGCCACTTACGATGGGTAACATACGTACAGCTGTGAAATGACGATCGGCATTGGGCTCGATACAGCTCGTGCGCGCGGGGCCGCATTTTGTAATGAATATACCTATATTATACCTTACAGCACATTCGTATACAGCCGAGAGAGAGAGAGAAAAAGAGAGAGAGACTCGCGAAGATGATATGTATTACGGCGCTCGCCGGACGAGCAGTACAGGAAAAGTTTATCAAAAGTACCGCAGCTTGTAAACGATGATAAATCGTGACAAGTATAGGTAGGTGGTCGTGGGGTACTTTAATATACATATACAAGCGCTATACACTGCAGAGAAGGCAGATATTTAGCGTCTCGAGCATATATATATATACTGCACCATCTATGCTACATAACGTGAATGGAGCCCCCGAAGATCGCACGAATACATAGGTGCAGCATACATAGGTGTATGCGAAGCGCAAAGTATATTATAAGTACGAGCGAGCTTCCCGCAGCTATATAGCTGCTGCTGCTGCTGCTGCCTGAGCGGTCCCCGTGCTAGTGGCCGCGTATCTTTTATGTAGCACGTATACGTATACCTATAGCCGCGTATACGTATATATTTACCAATATTTTGGCAGAGAGCATGGGCAAAGGACCCGCAAACCTGCGTACAGCCGCAACGTGTGACAAATGGACCCTACGCGGACAAGACGCACTCGGTGGCCCAATATATATAAGCGCTGAAAGATCCGACGGGTCAATAGTCCTCACAGCACATAGCTATACGGCGAGTCGATCCATTCTCTTTGTTTACTTTGAATGACCGCATCGTCGCGCAAAGTCGATCGGCTTCACGTGCACATAGCTTGTGTATAACGTGTATACGTATAAGCAGCATTTACAAATATATACATCGCTTCTTTAATACAGCGCGTAGCTCGCGAGGGATGGGAGAAAAAAGAGAGGCAAAATTTACACGAGAAAATATTTCTCGCGCTCGTGCGGTAACTGCTTCATACATGGAAAGAATATAATCTAATTTGCCCCAGCAGCGTGCGCGTAAAAGCGGCCAAAATGCGAAGTTTTCAACTCGCCACCAAAAGTATCCCAAAAAAATATGCTGATACATTGTTTTGATGTATTTCTTTTCCTCGGCTTTCTAGTGGAATGATTCAATTTTGGAAAAAACTGTTTTCTTTAGTAAGTTAAAAACTGCGCTGGAACAAATTAGATGATTCTCTTCGTGTATGAGAATACCAAAAAGATCCTGCTGCTTACAAATTAGAGCATGCTGTGCAAGATATACCTGCTCCAAAATTACCTTATACAGCAAGCTCTCTGTCCACAATTTGTATAAGGTGCGTTTTCACAATTGCCATACTGAGTCAGACAATTTTACTGATTTTACTGATACTGACAATTTTATTGATTTATTTATCAATTTGCATATACGATTCATATAATCAAAACTCAAGAGTTTGGTAATTTAGGTATCAATCGCCACAGGCCTTTGAATTTCGATCTTGACTCGATAGAATTTTTAATGCACAATAAAGTCGAAAACGTAAATCGATGAAATTGCAAAAAGTAGCGGGAAAGTTTCCGAAGCGCATCTTGCTCGACTACACATTACCGGGTATTCGCGCGGTGGCTTCCTGTTAAAAGTCAACAAGTCACGAGTCAGATTTCCCTGTATAGGTCAATTAAATATGGAAAACGGCTGCGGCTAACCGATTTCGAGGGTCGTGTGGTGCCTTCGAGGTAGTTCACAATGTCAGTACTGTATTGTATATATATTGTATATATCGTTGATTCCATTCGGCACAGAAATTTTTGATTTATTGAGCCGCAACTCGTCAGCTTTTCCTTTCATCGGTCAGGAGTAGAGGCGTGTGCCCCGTGAAAAATGATCGTTTGATAGTTCGCTAACCAGCGCATGAATGAGCAGCAGCGTTTCACCGCCTTTTTGTCCGCAAGTAAGAGAGAGAGAGAGAGAGACTGAAAATGTTAATGTCCATATAGGCTCGAACAGAGATCCAATTAAGCTCGATGAAAAATGAGCTTCCGCCGTGACGAGAATGTTATAAGTTACACACAGACTGACTCGGGGGCGCAGCAGCAACAGCAGCAACAGCAGCAGCAGCAGCGTTTGGCGTATTGTTTGCCGCGCGCGCGCTCGCAGACTAAACAATCGAATCCTTGCGTGGTAACGTTTCGTCGAATGAAAAAAGGAACTACATACATATATTTCTCCATACACAAGGCACACGTGATTTCAGCGAAAATCAGCTGGATACTCGCTGAATATCGGGAGATGATACGGCTTTGGTTGAGCGCCAGATCAGTCGCAGTTGTGTCTTGCCACCGCTCGAGAGCTGCATTCATATCTTTGGCGTCTCGCAGAAGAAGAAGCGACGACTGAGAAGAAGAAGAAGAAGGAGAAGAAGAGAAGAAGGAGAAGGAGGAGGAGGTGGTGGAGGTGGAGGAAAAGACGGGAAGCGTAGAAGCAAAAGAGTAAGAGAAAGAGAGAGAGAGAGAAAACAAGTACGTGTAGTCGCGTTGTAGGTATGCGGCCGTGCAGTAAGCCAAGTTTAGTAATGGGAGCTCCGCCTTGAGATCGTCAGTCGCGAGCCGAGGTCCCTCCTCCTCCACCCCACTCTCCGTTGTTACTTTTTTTTTCTCTTTCTCTCACTCTCTTTCTCTCGCTCGATCTTTCTCCTATCCACGGCAAGAAGAAGAAGAAGATTCTCTCTCGCTGGACCCTTTTCTCGTGATTTCGATGCTCGAGCGATGCTCTCGAACGAGTCGAAGGCTTATTTTCGCGCAGCCATATGACCCACGTAAAGATTTTTCACGCAGGTTTCGGCATTCACTCTCGAAATCGATCTGCACTGGATTTTTTGAATAAAATTACGCAATAGTTTTTCAAGGGCACATTTCATTGGCAATCGGATAAGTTTGGATTGCTGCGAAATTCGAAGGCTTGAAAGTTTGCGTTGTCGGGTCAAAGAACAACCACGCCGAATTAGCGGATCGATCGAAGATCGTTGATTTAAAAGACTCTCGTAATTAATACATAATAACGTAGAGGAATCGAACGACGCAGAATCGGTATAAGCTCACAGACACATCAGCGCGTGATCGACGGACAATAGCAGCGCACAATAGGGCCGCGATGCTAATAAACACGTTATTGAGAGTCAGCTGCTATACATATACGTGTATGTATATATAAGCAGGTATATAATACACTCGTATAAAGAAGCGCGAGTCGAGTACTTATGGGCGCACATGCAAATGGATTTAGGCGTCGCATCGTCGTCTAAGGAATGCGGCTGCTGCTGCTGCCTCACTTGACTCCTCGCGGCCTTTCAAGATGCGCACGGCGGCGGCGGCGGCGTCCCACGCTTCGAGGCCCGCGCGCATAGAACCCGACTATACACGTATAGGTGCGTACAAGGTGCCCGGAGAGTGCACCTGAGCCGCGCGAGGAGGAGCTCTATACTGAGTATATACGGTGGTAGCCCGGCTATACTGCATTCGTGCATGTGCACACAATACTCCTCAGTCAGCTCTCTGCAGAGCAGGTACACTATGTATTTGTGTGTGTGTGTGTGTGTGTGTGTGTGTGTTGTGTGTGTGTGTGTGTGTGCGTGTGTACGTGTCTGCGCCTGCGGATCTTTTCGCGTGTACGTCTGTGCCTCCAGTATCCGTACTGCACGTATACGTGTGTACTGTTTACCGGGGCATTAGCATTGCGACGCGCGATCGTCGAAGGCGAAGGACGAAAGGGAACAGGCTCTCTCTCTCTCTTTTGCCCTCTGCTGCTGCTGCTGCTGCATTCGAGTCGGGCTCGCGATGACGAGGCGTCCGCACGTCCCGTCCGCACGAGTCTCTCTCTCTCGAGTGTGTTTGCCGAGCTCTCGACGCGCCACTGCGGCCTGCAGCTTCTGCTGCACAGCGTGTATATACCGATCAGCAGCAACAGATTCTCAATGTTAAGGATCGTAACTCTCCGCGTGCGAGCGCATTCCTGGCTATGTCCGGTCACGGCTAAATCTGCGCGAGGATCGCTGTTCGTCATCTGCGATGCACATCGTCGTATACGTGCACCATGAGCTTATAATGCATGTATCGCCAGGACCGCGAAATCCGACACTCTCCATCCGATCGGACCTGCCGCTGTTGCTGCAGCACTGCTGCTTTATAATAGTGGCCGATCTTTGGTCACGATCAGCTGTTTTAGAATGTGGCCCGAGCTTCATCAGCCTCTACAGCAATTCCTTTATTATAATACTGCAGCTCGTATATTAAATGCCTTCCTCCGACGAGAGAATTCACTCGGCTGCTGCTGCTGCTGCTGCTGCTGCTGCTCGCGAGCGTGTAATAGAGCGCCGATTATAAAGCTCGAATGACTCTTGTTCGGGGCGATATATTTTTTACCTATATCATGGTCGTCGTCGTCCTCGTGACTCATCTGGATTCTCAGCCTCCTCGAGGCTACATAGCGAACTCTTATGCTAATAGTAGCCATTCGCGAGATCGCAAGCACGACATGCCAATTGCGATCGCAGTTTCTTTCTTTCTTTTCCTTCCTTTTTTCTGGATTTTTTATTTTTATTTTGCCCCGTGTGTGCGTGTGAAAAACGACACTGCAAGTCTCTCTTCTCGGCGAACTCTGCGCGCGCTCTTGACTCATTTGTCCGCTCGTAGCACGCGCTTATATCACGAGGCCTGCAGCTCCACGCGCGTGCTAGCTCGAGACGCGTCTCTGCGGAGCTGATCGATGCCTTTATGTTAATATAATATACACGTCGAGCGGAGCGAGCGAGCTGCAGTTGCACTCACTCATTCGAGTCTATGCAAATTCGCGGAGCGAGTCGAAATTTCGAGCTCTCGGACCTTCGCAACGCACGCATACACAGACGTAGATCGGGTCCGTAGATGGTGATTAATTTTTGTCCGAGTCCGAGTCGTCTCGATTTGTTTGAGCCACGCTGTAGAGAAAGAGAGAGAGAGAGAGAGAGAGAGAGAGAGAGAGAGATACGAGCTCCTTGAGAGAGTCTATATCTGCTGCTATGCAGCTATATAAGAGAGCCGCATGCATGCAGTCGGGCCCGCGACAGGCACCTATCATATATGTATACGCGTGGGACCTCATGAGAGACGAACGAGTCTCTCTCTCTTGACTAACACGACGTATATATATTCGCGCTTTCGACAATGACCCCCCTTGTATAATTTTTATTGTTGCCGCGTCAGAGCTCTCGAATGCGGTCAGCAACACGTCGTATATATAAGGGTTAAGAGGGAAGGGTAAGGTGGAGGTCCATCTCAGTTCCTCGTGCATTTATTATCGTATACATATAAACTGCATACAGAGGAACAGCAGCGATCCTTTAAGTGACGCTTGACGCGTTGTCGCTCGCTTGCCCCGCGCGTGCACACAGATCGGTCGGCGCGATGGCATTTATCTTTATTATCTCTGATTTAAAAGCTAAACGAACTCTTTTCTCTTTCTCCGTGTGTCTCTTCTCGCGCCTCCAGGCCATGGAAATGAAGCGTGCGAAGAATTAGATGCTTCGAGTCCTTGCGGCTAATCAGCTGATCGCGAGGACTGTATACCTGTCTCTTACGAGTGTGCGCGTATGCGTGCGACGAGTTGAATTCGGAGCCGAGTCCCACACAAGATCTCCACATGTATGTGCGTGTGTATAAATAAGCGTATAATAAACAGAGAGAGATGAGGTGAGGTGAGATGAGCGAAGAGAGAGAAAGACAGATAGACGGACAGACAGAGAGATGACAAGCGTTCTCACATCGATACCTTTCCGAGACCTCATATAGTGGGTATATGTATATAGAGGATACGGCGCGACACCATAAAATGCGCGCAAACTGCCGCTGCCGCTGCTGCGTCGGCCCGAGTCAAAACAGCCATTCATCAAACGCCAGCTCCCTCCGCAGCAGCGGGCCCAGGCCCGAGGATTATTGTTCATATCTGCTCACGCAGATTTCGTTCTATATATTGTGAAAAAAATAGAGCTATCTAAATATACATAGGCGAGGAAGGCTATATTACAATATAGCAGCAGCAGCAGCTCGTGTTGTAGTCAAATATGATTTGCCGTCGACTGCGACTAGCCTAGTAGCAGCTATATATGAAAAGCGAAAGGTGAGCTCTTCGGCGGGGCTATTCGCGCTCTCTCGCTAGAGCCGTCGACGTATTATATTCGCATTTTAATCGATTGACTGTCAACTCGCCATGGATGCGTCCACACGCATTCGATATTATATATATTTATGTATATAATATATAAGGACGTACATGGATCGGATCGCGCAGTGTGTAAATAACTTTCCGTTTCGTCGACTTTGTATACACACATATAGCCTATACTATAATAATAAAAGCTGGGGCTCCCACAGAGAGCGAGAAGCATCATATGTGTATAGCATCGTACACGTGATAGAGCGAGACAGCTCATTAGCATAATCTCGAGCGTTAATCTGCCGTATCACTTTTCGCACTGTGTGTGCGCGTCTGTGTGTATATATAGGCGCACGTACGGCTTTCCACGCGGGTCCGATCGACTTGATGCTGCTGCTGCTGCTGCTGTTGGATCAACTCGAGTCCCTGTGTGCAACATAACCCGCACCGTATTATGTACACGGTAAGCGCAAAGAATGTCGCAACGAACGAGAGACAAGAGGAAAGAGAAGAGAACAAAAAGGACGACTCGCCGAAACGACGAAGCTCGACACCCCCTCCAGCTCGAGAGATCGCGCGGCGGTGGTATAGTGCCCGTATCGTCCTGCAGGATATACATAGTACGTGAATCGGCTGTGTTTCGTCTAGCCAATCCATACGTTCTAACGCCGATCCGCAGCCAAATTCGTGCTAATCCTTGACGCTCGATGATCGCTAAATCGTCCTGTGCCAGCTCCTACATCGTCGTTGCCACGTCATGGTGGCCAAGGACTTGTCCGCATCTGTATATCGCTCGAACCCATCGCCACTATATTTTTGCCTAGACCGAGATTTAAGATATCGAAACACGTCCTAATCGTACTTGGAATTTGTAGCGCGGGTGCGGGTGTATGAACCAAAAACTAAATTCACTTGCAGTACCGTACACATTACACGCTCTAGTTATATAATAGCACGCACGCTTACACGCGTCTGTTGGACGCCTAGATATCGCGTTAGTCCCCGACACTTGTCGGTGCTAATGAGCCGCGACAAATTGAGCGCCTCATCAAGTTTATTTTGTATACACATATTGTGTGTGTATATATAGGCGGACGCGCACGAGCGAGCTCTCTCGCCTTTTTTCTGCCTTTTATATGTATATAATACAGCGGCTCGTTGTGTGTCTGGGTGTATGTGTGCGTGCGTGTAAGGGCAATCTCGACTCCGATTCAGCAGCAGCAGCAGTAGCTCGATCCGCTGTTGCTGCTGCGGTGTGTGTCGCCGTAATTGGTCGTCGACGATAATTAACTGCCGCTATACTCTACGCAGCTTGTAATCGTTCGTCCAGACGTCGTCCCCGCTTGAGTAAACCGATCACTTTAAAACGAAGCAGCAGCAACACCGTCGTGCCCTGTTATATTAGTTGTGCAGTCGGATGATAGCAGTCTTCTTCCTTTCCCTCGTGTACAACCGCGTGGTGGTGGCGGCGGCGCATTATATGCTCCGCTTATGCTCCTCGATCGATCCGCTGCACCGATTGCTCCGATTTAATTCGCGCTCGTGTATTACAAGGCAACCACTTTGGACCTGCTGCGTGACTTGGATAAGGTGCAGACTCGAGCTGTAATAATGGGCACCTTATCGAGTCGGTCCCGGTGTCGAGGTGTGTCTCTAATCGGTGATCGTTTTTGTCGCTCGGATCGCTAATTCTTTTTCGCGCGCCTATACCCATCCATCGAATTAAAACTGCTGATAACCACGTATACGGACGGGTATGCATATTCAACAGCGCTAATCCTAATTGATTGAACGATCGTTTCGCGACTATCTCGCCTAATTGAATCTGTCGTCGCGTCATTTGCGCGCGACAAGATTTTCCGGTTTTACATAATAGACAAATTATAACGATTACGCGATGCAATCGGCAACGTTTAAAGATTATATTGCAAAATGAATGCATGAGCTACCACATAAGCGATAAGTTTGCCTCGATCTCTTTTCACACGCGGAATCACATGTACAAAGGCGTATAATAGCTGACATTCTGTTGGCTCACGCGCGCGTCTATGTATGTGGTCTGCGCTTGGGAGAAGCGCCGCGCGACTTTAAAGGATACGCGGAGGCGCCAACACTTTACACACATCACCGGGATGAACTTGAAATATCAAAAATCGATCCGCTTCTCTCACACATCCTTTCAATAAGAGAGATATTGTTGATGCCATCGGCTGCTGCTGTCACTGCCGCGCCACGACGCTTCTTCATACGTATCGGTCGTACCGTATACTATATAGAGTAGTATAATATAAACTATTTGCTGACTCGTACAAGATCGCAGGATGGATGGACGGAGAACATCGTGCCGACAAAGCTCGGTGCCTAGTGCGCGAGAGCAAACACCGAGACGAGATGCCTTCTTATTGAATTCATACCTCGCACAGACGAAGAAAAAAAAAGAGGCGAGTCATCGTGCATGCAAAAGCTGAAAAGTCTGACTTTTTCAGAGAGAATACACATACACACGTAACGTAATAAGCGGGAAAAGAGAATACATATATATGAAGAAGAAAAAAGATCGAGAGGAAGAGAAGAAGAAGAAGAAGGAAAGTCCGATATCCAAATATTTGGCGGCGTTTGGCAGCCACGGTGTGCGAGGCGCGCGCGTCCCTGCAATATACTTCTGCCTCAAGTATTATTGCCTCGCTTTCAAATCTCAAACGGCCCGCTGCTGGTACTCTGTACATATACACGCAGCAGTGCGCGCCTGTGTCCGAGGCCCATTTTTGTCCCCCTTCGGATACCACCTTGTGTCGCGTTGTCGCAACGTCAACATTTGCTCTTACATTTAACTGGCGCGCCAAAGTACAAAAAAATTTTAATGTACTGGTACCGCGGGTAACTGGGCCTCTGACGCGCGCTCGCCCGCCGCGAGCTCGAGTATAATATTTGCCACACATAGAGATCGGTACGTGTGGGACCGACAGTTGGCCACTATCGATACACATAATTTTCACTTCCTTGGAAATCCGGCCGCGTCTCGATGACTTGGGCAAATATCATTAACTGCTTGCCGATCGGGCGTATAGCGCAATTTTTGACGCGTCCATCGATGCTTTGTAACTTCATAAGCCTTCCGACTTATTTTCATGTATCAGCCCCTCAAAAGGTCGATGATGCGGGCACGCGTGCGATAATCCAAAGGTCAGAAAAAATTAGCCTCGAATCGTACAAGGGTCGACGCGATAGCCAACTCGATTTATTCTCTCTCTATATGATTCCAATCGATTCTTCTTTGAACGACGTACGCATGAGTGTACCCGAATGCGTGTGATCTAATATACAAAGGTATGCAGGTTTTACGACGTGTGAACTCGTTGCTGCTTTTGATATTTTGTTGTTTTTTTTTTCACGGCGTGAGGTGCGCTTCCGCTCCTCGCGTCTACCGGTCCGAGCAAACTCACCCCAAAAGTGATGAGTTTTTCCAGGAACGTGTAAAAGTCATGGTCATGCTGCCGCCGCCACGGAATCTCTCGCCGTATTACCAAGTCCGCACTCGGTTTCTCCTCTTGTTATAGATATACACGGCCTGCAGCAGGAGCAGCAGCTTCCTCGGATGACAGCGACAACATTTACGCACACGACGATCACAGATATTATATAAGGAGGCAAAAAAAAAAAAATCAGTGTGCCAGCAGCAGCAACAGCTGAATGGGCTGAATAGGATATAATACATTGTTGTAAGTAGCTCGTCCTAAGTCGTTGCTGCCATTGTGGAGGATGAAGGCCCATCGTAGGGCGCGACAATAGCCAGCCTGCCGGGACAAATCAAAATAGGCCGCTGCTGCTGCTGCTCACACAGCAATACATGTAATATGTGCGCGGAGATCGCTGGTGGTGGCTTTTTGCCTTTAAAGAAAATAATAAACTTAGCCCTCTAAATAAATCAAGAGACCGAGGAGAGAGAGAGAGACTTTCCGAGGCTCCTTTGATCGAATAAGTGTCGCACGCCCGCAAGAATCCTTATTATAAGATGACTGATCTTCGCACACGCGGCGCAATTTTTTTTCGCTGACTCGATTTACCTTCTCGGTATAATTTTTTTCAGGTAAGAGAATTTTAAAACCTTGTTATCGGAGCTGTTAAAAGGTCTTTAAAAAGAACGTACGCATAGTGTTTGAATACGAGAGACGTGGAATTTATCGTGTGATTTCCTTCCTCGATCCTTCCATCGAAGCGAAAGCGAAAAATAATGTTTATTATTCTTTTCCCTTTTTTTAAAAGGCCATATAATTGTCTACCAATCAGTTCGAACATTCGATACAGCTTTTACGTAGGATGACCTTGCAATTATGGTTGTGTACATTGTGTAACCTGTTTCGCTCTTCCACAAAGCGTTTCCGAAAAAGTGCAGGAAAACGGCGTGTTATTTCCGCTCTCTTGACTCGTGTTGTAATGTCATTATACATAGGCCTAAGTATCAACGATACTCGCGCGTCTCTAAAATCAACAGCTTTGTGAGTACACGATGGTGACTCAACGATTCCCGAATCCTAAACTAATTACGAGGAATCACGAGAAATGGATGCGAGTTATTGATTTATTAAATTAGCCTCGTCACATTAAACGAGAATCGAAATGGAGAAAATGAATGGAGCTCGTTATATCGATATAGTTTCGAGGAACGGCGTTGCTGCGATCGTAAAACGGCGCGACCGCAAAATAGCGAGCACGATGTTTTAGCGCGTATAAAAAGAGTTGATAGTAGTAGCGAGTTTACTACTTCACCCCATTTTTCACGATCTCGTTATCGCTGCTTCGATTTCATTTTTTATATCTCTGACTCGACGAAGAAGAAAAAGAGCAAAGATGCAAAAATCGAAAGCGAAAAGTGTGCAAATCGGGCGTGTTGAGTCACGTTAAAACTAGCTTTTACCGGCTCGTATATACACACTGCACGCGTGAAACGTGCGACAAAAGACGCGGGGAAAAAGTCAAACGAAACGCTTGGCGAAAAATCGGTGCGATGCGGCAAGCCTATATGTGTTAAGGCGCGTACGTATACATATTATACGTACATCATAATAATCAAGCGAAAATCGTGTCAAAGGCGAGGAAAAGATGTGGCCGCCCGGAAATAAGCGCGCAGACTCCGCAGTGTCTCGTCGCGTCGAGTGCGTATAAAGGTCAAGAATGCGCGCGTATAAACAATCCATTTATAGGATGCTTTTCAAGTCGACGCCTGCCTCTGTATACATGCGGTACCGATCTCCGTATAGTAGTACAAGCTCACACACGTACATAATGTATACACAGTGGCAGCTCGTGTGCGCGCAATGAAAATATGCCGGGCGTTGTGTGCTATGTATGATACAGGGGGATGTCGGAGAGCCGTTGGCAAATGGTCTATATATACACACGAGTCAAATGAAAAGCTGAAAGCGCGCGAGGTTTATAATATACACGCTCGGATGACCTGTTGATTTCAGCGCGCAGGAGCGCGTGCTGCTGATGCTGTCTATCTTGTCGTTTTGATCGTCCGTGTAGCAGAGAGAGAGAATGTTGTGATTTGTCGCTTTTCAGCATACATATATAGCCGTGGCAAAGCGCATATTACTTATATTTACGCGTATACAAGGCGCCCTAAGCTCAGGAATTTGGAATTCCGGCCCAGTATTACGGTATGCCTTGCCAGCAGCGATGCCGTAAGTATATTATATATTATGTGCCGTGCTGCGCTCTGCGCGTCGTGTTATATAGCGAATATATGCGTGTGTGTGTGTGTATACATATTATAAGAGGAGTCTCGCTAAAATCGTATTTTTCAGAAACACCGCGAGAATTTCACTTGCGGGCTTTAATGTTTCTAGCAAGATGCTGCGCTATGACTCATACAGCATATAACGCACGCACACACAAGCTCACAAGTCAACGACGACGACCCAAGAAGCCTATAGCAGCTCTCGCACCTTACAATATCTCTCCTCGTATGTATGTATGTATACTACGGCTGCGGTGTTGCTGCTGTTGCTGCGCTGTATATTATAAATAAGTGCCACAGCGTTAAGCTAGAGCCGAGAGAGAGAGAGAGAAAGATAACTTTACGACACCTTCGGAGTCGATTATAATATGCCCAGAGACCCGAGCGGATTCAATAAATTTTCAGCGACGAGGATCGCTCGCTCGCGTAATAATTGGGTGGCTAATATGCATACTTATAACGAGCTCACGTTTTATAACATAAAACGTATACGCGTATTATATACACGTACTCAAAGCGCCGTAAAACGTCAGGCAAACGAGACGAGACGACGCTCTGTATATATATACGAGAGCCGGGCGATTTTCATGACTTGTTGAATTAACTCGAAACACAAACAACTTCGGAGCAGCAGCAGCAGCAGCAGCTACGGACCGATATCGGAGAGCTGATTATTTTCTTCGATACGCGCCTATTGTTTTGGCTCTCGATACGGGGCATTAGCCGCACGATCCCAAAGTGCTCTCTGCGCTCTGCTATACATATCAGCAGCAGTAGCAGCCGCAAGAGCTCATGACTCACATATATACACACACACACACAAACACTCGCGATCGCGAGCTGCGTTTTTTTCGCACTCGCTGCCAGCAGCAGCAGTAGCAGTAACAGCTCCTTTTTTTGTAAGCAAGCGAGGACTGCCGCGCGTTCCCCAGGCTTTAATAATACAAAAGCGCCATCGAACTTATAAACTCTCTCGCGAAGGAATTTGCTTCGAGTTGCAGCGTACACGAACGCGTGCGTGTATATGCAGTGTACGACAAAATACACGAGCCACACAAGAGCTCAACGTGTGTCGTGGCGCAGAAAAAAGAACGTCTCCTTCTTCCTACGGTAGTTAAAAGTACGCGCATTTACGCACTCGAATTAAAAGCTTCGACAGTGAGAGAGAGAGAGAGAGAGGAAGAAAGAAAGAGAGACAAAAGTCCGCGCGCAAGCATAAAACGAAACGTATTTGAACGATGTTTGAATAGTCAAAGTTTCGAGCCAAAGATATGTATATAAGGTAATATTCGCCAAGAGCAAAATATATACACGCGTATTTCAACCTTTTACGTCGAAAAGATCGACTCGCTCGCCTTTGTTCCATGCGTGTACGAGGCGCGCGCGCGTACTATACGTATTATGTGTACGCTGCTATTACAAACACAGGTAAAAATCTCCGAAGAGTACTGCTCATATATTTGCTCAGTAATGTAAATAGCGACGGTATATATATTCTTGCGTAACTTTTTAACCGGCCCAGCGTGTACCTATGTAGTAGACGCGTGTATGCGCGCTGGGAAGAGCGCGAAAGTCTATATGGACACTTTTACAAACGACTCGTTGCAGAAAGGAGGCGCGCGGCAAAATACCGCAGCTAATATTGGCTTCTTTTTTTATTATTTATTCTCCTTTTTCCGATACGACGAGTCGCGACTTTTCTCTCACGAGCGCGCAGCGTCGCGTCATTATAAACAGAGGAAAAGAAATGACGACGGAGCGCGTCATCGGCCCGTCCGCTTTTACAATGTATCCGTCTAATTTTCGTCACTTTAGCGGTCGAAGAATTTTGAATGTGTCGATTAGCATCTCGAATTCTGTGCCAGCCGAGCAGCCACGGCTCCGCGAGGATTCGTAATATATATATAGGTCCAGCACCACGCGCGCGCGTGCGAGACATGATTTATCAGAGTCAAATGGCCGAGTGACGGAAACATTTCCGTTGGCGCGCAGCAATAAATGCGTTGCATTGTAAACACGACATCGAAAAAAGCTGATGCTGTGCTCTCAACCTACATTGTTAAACAATGACAAACCTGTTGATTGGTCGAAAGAAGTTGACCTTATCGATTTCATTTGGAATTAGGATCATGGCTAAAGATAGCTCATCGATGGTTATCAGATCTGAATTTATTATACAAAATAGAAGGACTCGCCGAAAAGCAAAACGAACGACGAAATTTTTCGGCATGAAATATTATAATGTTGTACCGAATATTTGCCCACAATGGAAAAGATAGCCAAGGACAAGGGTGATATGTTTGCTCTATATTTATGAAGTGCTCGAGTTTACAGCTGCGCAAACCGTAGTTTCCAACTGCTACACACACGTACCGAATCTTTCCATTTTCTTTTAAATCACCGGCGTAATTTTGAACAGACGTAAAATTCGGCATCGATCTTCGCACGTGAAACGGGCACACGGATTTGGGTTCTCACGAATAATGCGCCACGATTTTCGATACGCGCTCCAAGATACGAGACACTTATGTATCTCGCGCGCGCGCGGGCGGGCGATCGTAAATTTATATGCGAACCTTTCTCCCTAATCAGGCGCATACTCGAGCGCGCGCACTCGAACGCGCGTGAAAAACATATAAATCAATCGGAAGCGCGTAGGAGAGAGCCACACGGCCCTTGTAAATCATAATGTGATTATATTATAGCTGTATAGCTTGCAAGCACTCTTGGAGTATATGTAACGCAGAAAAAAAAGTTCAAAGTTCGCAATGCGGCAGTGCTGTATGGCTGCGAGAGATATCGGAAAGAGAGAAAGTTACGGTTGCGCGTGTATAAAGAGAGCAAATTATCCAGATGATTGATCTAGCGCTAACGATTTTATGATATTTATCATTGAATTTCTGATATCACCTTCCCTCGAGGCTCGTTCATTCACGAGCCCAGACACACACACACAGACACAACAAAACCAGACATACACACGGTACGCTCATACATCCGTTTTCTTCGTAAAGCCTTTTTTTTGTCATACGCTATAATGGCATATAATGTGCGCGAGTTGTATATACACACATACCATCTGATAATGCCAGAGCTCTGCGCGCGTTATATAGCAGCAGCAGCAGCAGCAGCAGTCCCACGCGCCCTGCACGCTCATCAATCACAACAACGTTGGCCATATTATAATATCGCGAACGTGAACTCTTCCAATGCTCTTCTCTCTTTCTCTCTCCCTTTAACCCTCTTTCTTTCTTTTCTTTCTCTCTCTCTCTCGTTCGAGGATGAGATCATGACATAGAGCTGCTGCTGCCACGGGAAAAAAGAAGCGAGCTTCGAGCTCGTAAACAGCAAAAGTCACTTAACGGATAGCCTCGTGGCGCGCGCCCGTGTCCGACGATGCGTCCGCAACGACGAGCTTCGATTGAGATTATCGAGTTATTATATTATAGCCCAAGCCCGATTTGACGAGACGTCGAGTCGTTGGCACTCTATATACGCGTTATGCGCAGTGGCGATCATCGCGTCGGGTTGGACCAACCGAACGCGATTCGACATATTTGCACATTTATACACGCCGAGGAAATTTTCCACGCGGCACGTGCATATCTTGGCGAGTTTCACCTCTCTGGTTGCTGCTGCTGCGATCGCCACGCTGCTCAAAAGGTGCAGTTCGAAGAAAAGAGCGAGACAGTCGCGCAGACGGCGGTGGCAAAAAATTAAACTAATTATACCAGGCGCGGAAAGATACGGTTCGTTTGTTGTGCGTGCGTGCGTGCGTGCGTATACATAAGTACGAGTCGCGTACGGGTCGCTCGATCGTGAAATGCAAGCACGTAATGAAGTCGCTTTTTGCTGCCATCGAGTTCGCGAATCGGAACGCGCGCGTGCGAGCCGCAACTCGAATGCATACTATACGTACGACGTGCCCCAGAGCGCGGTGCAGCGCGGCGGCAAGGATCGGCAGCTCGACCGATCCCGACCTCGTACACGAGGGCCGTACACGTGTCCACGTGTGTAGTTTAAAGAGGTGATGGCCGGCCGCACGCGTGAGATTGACTTATAATGGTAGCTCGAGTCTCGTTCGATCGATGTGTTTGGCAATTCGTATGAATATATATTTTATTGCGCAGTATATCGCTCATTCGGTTCCTCGCGCGCGCGCGCGCTGCAGTCACGCAGTGCATTATTGCGCGCGCCTATACGTAGCAGTAGTGGCATAATGCGCGGGCAGGTTTCGATGCCGCACGAAGAGTGTGCCCGAATTAGGCACTCGTGAGCTTTTTTTGTCTCCTGGCATGCGTGTCGTATATATACTGTGTGTCCAAGCGTGCAAGAGAGGAGCGCATTCCGCACGCGCTGCGATCCTGTCGTCGTCGTCGTCGGCCGCCGCACATACACCATCTCGAGAGCGCCCTTTGCGGCTTAAAAGTCGATCCTTTTCTCTCTCTCTCTCTCGCTCTCTCTCGACCTTTTTGTCTACGTCGCTGTGTGGTCGCGCTCTTCTCTCGCATACCTGCACGAGGGCTGCCGCTGCCGTGTATACAAGTGAGCCTATATACTGTATAACGTGGCCTTTGGCGCCTGCTTTACGCCAATTAAACGCCAGGGCCCAGCGACATTTTTTTCGCTCAATTCGTTTATTTAGCAGGGCCGTTTAAGAGACGTTCCCGACGTTCTCAGCGTTCCTATACCTGCGGATCGTACGATCCGCGTCGTACCGATCCTTACATATCAACGCGTATGAAGCGTTTTCGACGAACTGCGCGTGTACGCATACAAGCTTGGCAGGGCAGAGCACAGGGGCGGGATCGGTATGACATCGGTCCAACCCTAGGTACGCGATACGTTATCGATAAATAATGAGACTCTTCTCCTTCTTTATCTACTTTTTAAAATAAAAAATAACAAGATCGAATCCGAGCCAAGCGCGCCATATCTGTTCACGCCTAATCTTGAGCTTGTCAAAACTCAAACGATGTGTGTATGCCTCTCGCGCACGTCAAAGTTTCGAGATCGCTACTGTGCCCTGATGTATATATGCACGCGGCGATCGCGTCAAATCGCTATTATAATAATGTGTATAATAAGGATCGACGACGCGTATACACACACTCCAAGGTGGCGTCATTTTTATGTTAATCGTGCACACCGGTCCGACGAGAGGAGTTTCATTCACGAGATTTTGGCAGCTATAATGTGCACCGATCAGAGTCCAGTCATCTGGCCTAATTGAAAGCGACACAGCAAATCCTCGGCCCAGAGATCGGTATATGTATATGTAGTGTAAATATTTTCATATGCAGCGCAAGAATGACGTATATCGCTGTGTGTGCGTAATTTTCGCTTGCTGCTGGTGGTATTATACTATGCGCTCTCCACGATCTCGAGCAGGTGAAATATTTTCTCTCTCATCCGTTTCGGGTCGAGATATATTCGATTTCGGTTCGTCGCTGCTGCTATATAGCTGCTGTTGCTGCTGCTGCTGCTGCTGCTGCTGCCGATCGGATTTCATCATCGGCAGGCTCACGCCACGGCGTGTGCCCGATATCTGCCGGGGACAGCCGCCGCCACCGCCGCATCCACGCAAGGCTGATCTTTCGTTTCTTCCTCGTACTCTTCTTTTTTTCGCGAGTTTCTTCCTCTTTTTTTTTCGTTGCTCTCGTTGTCCTTCTTCTCGTCGGACGCGATCTCCTTCCTTCTGGCTGCTTCCTTCGCCTCGTCCATGTATACGAAAATATATATGCTTGTACGGTGTATAGGATACGGCGCGCGAGATCTCAGATGGAATTATTATATGCGTCCGATATCACTCGGTATGCGCGCACGTTCGGGGTATCGGATGTTTCACGGCTTCCCCGCTGTCACAAAGCCATCGTATAATATTTGTTAAGGTCGAGCTAGCAGCAGCTATTGGCCGCGCTGACGGATGATCGGGTACGATTAGGGATTCTCGCGCGAGCACGTGAGGACGATTCGCTTGGACTTTTGCGTGCTCTCGGAGGTAGCTAGAGCCGTGCTCGGATTGTCACCCGATGAGGATAGGATAGATCGTTCGATCGCCGATCTTGAGAATTGCCGTCCAAAATCGATCGCGTTCCAGTCTTTCGCTCGAGCATATCGCGTCCGGCGCCGGACGACATCGTCCTCGTCTATTTTTCTTTTCTTTTTTTTTTTTGTATACCTCGAAAAAAATTAGGTAGGTAAATTTCGTTGACGCGCTCGATCATACATAATATGGTACCTACACGGCGAGGCGAAGCGAGAGATGCCGGACAAGTGCAGCATAATGTGTATGAAGCAACGGGCTTTGTTATAAGCGTACGGGGGGCTGTGTGTGTGTGTTGCACATACGAACACGCTGACAAATTCGTCGCTCGCGCGCCGGACGCGATGTGCATGTGCAGCATGATGTATACAGTCTAAAAATGCGAAATACGCGCATCTCGAGAGCTCGTATACGAATGCGGCCCCGTGAATGTATGTGTATGTGTGTGTGTATTTATAGCATAACATTCGCGTCGGGTTGCGCGCATACTTCATCTCTCTGCTGCTGCTGCTGTTGCTTCTGCTGCTGCAATGAAGGAGAGACGAAAAAAAAATTTTGCGAGGAAGACGAGAAAGAAAAGAAGAAGAACGATGGACGAGAGAGAGAGAGAGAGAAATGAAGAAAAAAAGCTATATGCTCGCGAGCACTATGAGTGTGAGAGCGCGTACAAGTATTAGCTGGTGCGCCAGGCAGACTCAATGCTATCTCGACTCGAGCTGCTGCTGCTGCAAGTCTCCATAGGCTACTATATATCCCTTCTCCAAAGCTCGTGTTCTCTCTCTCGTCTTCTCTTCTTCTCTTGCGCTCGACTGCAGCAACAATCACAAGTAGGTATATATATGTATATAATGAGAACACGGCTTCTCTCGCGTGCGCAGGTATATATATGTGTATTGTTATCACCGCGTGGTGCGCGCGCGCGCGAAAATTAATCGCGAGCCCGTTTCGTTGGCTCGTACAGCATAAAAAGCTATTTCGGGATCGTCTCGCGGGGGCTGCCTAATCGCGCGTGACTCATTCGACGATTGTCGCTCGTTTCGTTCGCATATTACGTATAAAGCGTGCGCGCTGTGTTTAATCCGTGTGTGACAGACGCTCTTATAAGCCACACGGAAAAACAAAGAGACGATCCACACCACACTTGTATTATATGGCTTTTGACTTTTTGAACTCGTGTGACGATTGTATACCTATATATTATATATATATATTAAAGCGAAATGGCACCGCCACCGCCGCAATTCGCAGTCGATCGTTATCCAGCATGTATATATACCGAGCGGCTCTACACGTTTTAAATCCCTGTATAAGCCCCGTATATATACAGGCGCACACATATAGCCTGTTCCTTTTCTCGGCATGGCCGAAATATCTCTCGCGGCTAATCGATGAATATGGATGGTTGGTGCCTGGGCCGCTGCTGCTGCTAAGCGCGATATATCACCGGACATTATTACCCTCCTGCGCTGACAAATGTGACAGATAATTAGATTTTAATTCGATGTTTAGGCAACGCTTTTGACTCTCTTACGCTCGCGCGCGCCTACATAATACCTGAATTATGAATCACGCCCATAATCTCGTTGATCGTCGCACGGAGGTGGCGGCGGCAGCTTGCACGACGACGACGACGACGACGACGACGACGACGACGACTCGCATATTTTCACACACCACGGAAACATGCGATTAATTAGAAGAGATATTATACAATCGTGCGATATTTCGTCTTGTTCATTCGGAAGAAGATGAAATACCAGAGATGACCCGCGTCTCCTCTCAACCCCTTTCCGAGCTAATTCGAGTTAACCAACGAGCGATGACACGAACTTTTTTTTGCAAAAGAACGTCGCGCTAGATCAACGTCGTAAAGTTTAACGCCGTGCATATAACTGCAACGTCTCGAGGCTAATTCGAATTACTCCGCAGCGAGTTTCGAGCTTGGCTGAGAATCGATTTTAAATGAAAATTTCGTAATGTCATTCACCTTCGACTCCGTGTACTAGGCATAATAATGACAAATATATAATTATTTCAAGAGCAACGAGGTAAAAACAGTAATAAATAAGAGAGGAAATAAAAAACTATACAATGGTACGTACAGACATATATAATAGGTAGAGCAAGAGAAGTAAAAGAAAAGAGAGAGAGATAAAGCGAGAAAGAGAGCAAAAGAGAAACGAGGCGATTAATTTAATGAGAAGAGCGCGCGGGCTCATAACATCGGGATTCTTATATACAGTATTTATTTAGGTACTTTGGCCACTAATACGGTGTCGTGTAAAGCATAATTTGTGCTATCATCTCGGCACCTGCTGTGAATTATGGTAGAACAACAACGACGCGCAGCGCCAAACGAGGCCCGAGAGCTATATATACGCACTCGGCGCGCAAAGCATATTATACACACATACACGTTTATATTCGTACCTGTGAACGTTGTAAAAAAGATTAATCGAAGCTTTGAGGAATCGTACCGAATTCTTCTTTTTTTTTCCCTCTTCTCCTTCGTTTTTTTTTTTTTTTTACGAGATTTCTCTAGCAATTCTCGACGCGCGGAGCGATCTGCCGCTCCATTCGAGAGGCGGAAAAAATTAAGGAACTCGGCTCGTAAATATAACAAATTATGCCGAAATTCGTTAAATCGATTTACAAGTACAGATAAACGTGTGTAAAAATGTAGGCCGGATGGAGAGGCTCGCGGCGGCGCGCGTTAAATATATTCCTGACGCGCGAGAGATCGGCTAAACGAGCATGTGATATAATAATGTGCGTATGTATAAGGAGTCGGCGCGGCGTTCAAGTTCATTAAGTTCAGGAGCGAAGCTGTATAATAAGCTGAGTATATAGACAGCGAGGATCGTCCCAGACACCCTTGTCTACGTATATTACCGACTGTATGCGCGATTTATATACGTTAAGTGGCGCGCGCTATACGTCGGGCGTAATACGTTTCGACGATTAACAAAATAAATAATCGACCTTGAAAACGGAGGGGGCGCAACCCTTTCTGTTGCTCGGAAAAGCTCGATATCGAATTTACGCACGGAGCAGAGCAGATATACGTGCAGTATGTGGGCCTCTCTCTCTCTCGGTGTACAAGGATCGCTACTGCCTCACAGGCAACGACACGTAGCCTATATATATATAAGCCGAGATAGGCGCGTACTTTGATACACGAGCAAAGTAGCTTAAGCCGATTCGGAACATGTGTCTAGAGAGAAGCGCTGATACAGAGAATAGGCAAGGGTCGCTCACACGTACGTATACACATAGCCGCAAGTAAAGGTTGATACAATAGGCCCCGAGGAAGAGTCGAGAGACGACAATGGACGTAATTTAGCCGTTCGACTGTGGGTCGCTAGTAATGTAGCTGCCCCGATCAGGCGTATACGCAAATAGCTCGAAGCTCGAGCGAGCGAGCGCAGCCGCGCGCGTCTCACCCCCTTCGCTGCGATCGAGGCTTAAATAGCTTAAATATTCCTCGATCGGATGTAGCGAGTTAAGCAATTATTTATTCGGATCATCCCCCCGTGTGCGTATATCTATGCGATGCCGAGTAGCAGGTGCTGGCCGAGCTCGACTGAACTATATTTTCAACCCTCGCGCGCGGCGGAACAATTAGGTCGAATCTCGAAATTTTTATTACGAAAAAGTGCGGATCGATCGATGCAACGGATCGACAAGGATCTTACGCGTTGGTCTTGTACGCGCTGCACAATGAACTTGCGATAAAACCGGAGACGAGGAATCCGCTCTTTTGCTTTGCTGCTGCTGCTGCTGTTCGAGACGTAGCCGTATATACACGACACATGATCCACGAGGATGTGTGTATATATATATATTATGCATCGAGCTTTATGCGCTGCGACAACGCCGTAATATATAATATATAATATATCGGAGTCGAGAGCGGGACCAAGTTTTGTCGCGCTCCGACTTGTGTGTGTGTGTGTGTGTGTATCATCGCGCGTGCGATCCTTTCCCACGTCAGTGACGAGACCTCAAACTCGTCATCGGATCCGCACTTGCTGTGCTCTTCGTCTCTGCTTCTCTGTCTTTCTCTCTGCGCTGTGCCGCCGTGTATGTATATGCGACGAAGGAAGGAAGTGGTCTCGTGCAGCAGCTAAGGGGGTGACTCTAGTACACACGGCGGCGCTCGTCGGTGGACCTCTTATTATATATGACATAGCATGTTATATACGGCGTGCGCCGGTGTCGTTTTACATCGGCGCGATCGCCTCGATCGTCGAGGTGGAGAGCGGCGGCCACCATCGGACCTGCAGACACTATATCGTCATCCGTCCACGTCCTTTTCGTTTATGTGTGTATACATAATACGCGCATACAGGTAGGTATTCGTTTAATGTCGTATAAATACACGTATATATTCGTTTTAGAAGGCGATCCTGCACTCGACGATATCCCCAACAGCAGCAGCAGGCAAGAGTCAAAAGGCTACTTAGGCTCTGTCTCTCTCTCGATCGTCCTGCCTATATTTCGTCGAATACTTTTGGAACGTCGCGCCTCGCTGTGGCCCATGCGCTCCGAAGGTCTGTCGACTTTTGTCGTGCAGCGATGTCCGCAAAAGATAGGAGGACTACTACGCGAGGCTATCCTCGCTCGTATCTTTAATCCGATCTGCATTTTTCGCGATGCTTCTGCGCACGGCTTCTACAGAGCACATTTAAAAACACACACATACACACACACACACACCTGTATAATGTGGCAGAGAGCAGCGTATAGAAGCGCGTCCGTCCGTCTGCGGGAGAGCAGCGCGAATACAGGTTTATCGACAAATTTTCGTCGGCTCGGTCTCTTTCTTCCGTTGTTGGCTCCTCTTTCTGCGCTCGGCTCTCGCTGTGTGTCCGTGCATGCGTGTATATGTTGGAGACGTGTTGAGGAGCCGCTTCTTTCTCACTCTCTGCACGCACGCGCGCGCGCGCGCGCAGGCGAACATTATCAAAGAATCGGAGCCTGCCGAGCGCGCGCGCGCTGATACACGTCGTATTTTTATACGAGTTGCAGCAGCTGAGAGAACGAGAGGCAGAAGAGAGAAAGAGCCAAGCGGCTCGATTCAAATGGCCAACATAAACCTGCGCCTGTGAGTGTCGTCGTCGTCGTCGGTGGCAGTGTACCACCTATGTATCGTCGTCGAATATAACGCCACACACACACAAACACACATTTCTACGCGGCAGCACATCCATAGCATTTAATGTATATAAGCGAGAGCTTGCTGCACCACACGCTGTATATATACAGAAGAATCGCGCGAGCCATTGCGGAGTAAAGGGATCGGCAGAGGAGCAACGATATATATATATATATATATATATATATATATAGAGAGAGAGAGAGAGAAGCAGTTGGCGGTGCAGGCGGCACACAGCACAAGACTGTATAATGGACACAACACGTATATATATATGTATACGTAGCGCGCACAACAAGCCGTGAGAAGGTATACGATTCCTCTCGTCTTCGAGCCAAGGTGAAGCGCACAAGAGAGAGAGAGACCGAGAGTTAAGGCTCTCCTCTCTCGTGGCTGAAGATCGGAGAGGAGTCCTCGAAAGGAAGAGAGGAAGAGAGAGACAGAGAGGAAGGAGGGAGGCAGCAGCTCCGTCAGACGTACAAACACGAGTACGCGCACGGATAAGAGAAAGCACACGAGCTGCCGAGGATACTCACACACACACACACACACACACACACACACACACACACCGAATCGACGCCATAGCTTGTATAGATGCCTACATATAATGCGTTTGCTGCTGCTGCTGCTGCTGCTGCTGCTGCATCGCGAATGTATATGTATAGTCGCGTTATAAGTTGCTGGTGGTGGCGTCGGCGGCGGCAACAGACTCTCTCGCAGACTCGCCAACTCGCCGTGATATATAATTTGCAGTGCGCGCCACGCCAGCAGCAGCAGCAGCTTATAAGGCGCAGAGCCTATAGCTGACCCCCGCTGCAGCAGCGGCGTGACCCCGACGAGTGCATCATGGCGGCCGGTCACGGACCGTCTCGCGGCCTCGATCTCTCTCTCTCTCTCTCTCTCTCTCTCTCTCCTCTCTCTCTCTCTCTCTCTCTCTCTCTCTCTCTCTCTCTCTCTCTCTCTCTCGTGCCTGCACTTTTGCGTTCATGCACGCTCGATACATCTACCTCGGGCGCGCGCATCCATTCGAGAGAAGCCGAGAGAGCCGAGCTGAGCCTCCCTCTTTTCATTGGCCGCGGCAGCTCGAGTCTCTGCAGCAGCAGCAGCAGCAACGGTGAGCATCGGTGTGCGGAGCGGCTTATGAGAATTATGAGCCATACAGCTTGTACGTATACGGTGGATGTACTTGTGATGCGCATCGAAGCTAAGATGCGATGGTGCTAACTGTTTCTGCGGGTCTCTCCATCGCGCTGATGTATTTTTATAATAATATGCGATTTTGCAGCTTTGCAGCTTCGTACATGAACTTTGTCGCTTCGGATGAACTACGAAGATCCGATACCGATCGTATCGTCCATTTCGTTATTATACCTACACACGCAACGTAGGTAATCGCGCGTACAAGTATCGATACAAAGGTGTCAACGGAGAATTACGAAATCATACGTATATAACTTTGAGATCCTTTCGATCGACTCTTGTCGATTACCGATCGCGCGAGAAGGAGTCATAATCTCGTCGTGCCTGCATCCCGACGACCGGTTCACGGTGTCGTGTGCACGAGCATACTACTGAAAAACACAAACACGTCATAAGCGCGTTAAAAGCAGCTATTTCTCGTACACAAAAAACAAGTGCAAGCGAAGAATCGGTAATCGCGCTCGCCGCGACCGATCACGAGGCCTGCTGTGTTCAACCTCTTTCACTCTCTCGCTCTCTTACTCTCTTTCTTTCGCGAATACAATGAGTTCTCGGATTACCAAGAGAAAGAGAGAGAGAAACAAGTCGCGGCGTCAAGCGAATCAAGAATATCGACGCAAGAGAGAGAGAGAGAGAGAGAGAGAGAGAGAGAGAGCCCGAGCTAAAACTAACATAATACTCGTAATCGACTTTGCCTTCCTCTTTGCAATATACAATACGGAGGGCAGACGTTGCAGTTTATTAACCTCTTATCGGCAGTCGCCACTGAAAGCGAGTAGCGCAGAGAGAGAGAGAATTGCGCGGAGTCGCAGTCTGTACGCGATACCGCATGCAGTAAAGGTGCACACGCACTCGATCGTAACTACATTATATATTACATTATCGTCGCAGCGCGCGCGCGTATTACGATTACACGCGGACCTATGTACTGTATCGAGCTAATACGTTGGACTCTCGTCGCCCGAGTGAAACGTCACCGAGAATTATACGCGCCGAGAGTCGCTTTACTCAGCTTGCGGCAGCATAGAGGCTGGCGAATAATTGCGCGAAATCAGCGATCGTCTATCGCTTTCACCCTCCGACGACGACGACGACGACGACTTTCAGCTTTCGAGCTTAGCGCAGCAGCAGCAGCAGCACAGAGCAAAGCCCGAGACCTAGACGCACGTGCGAGCCGGAATCGCGATCGTGTCACTTTGCCTTCGAGACTGCTGCTGTACGTATTTATTCGACTCGATCCCCCTTCGCGCTAATTTGCACGCGCGCGCGCCCGTCTCTCCTCTCCGCATACCGATAAGAGCCAAACCAGCAGCAGCATCAAGCGCAGCTTCTCTCTCTCCCTCTCGTTCACTCGCTTATCTTTATCCGATTGCTTATAAAGCAGCAGCAGCAGCGGCAGCGGCTCGTGTTCATCTCTCTCCTCTCTCTCTCTCTCTCTCTCACTTGAGCTTTTGACGCGACAAGAAAGACTCGAGTAGTATAAGTAGTAGTATTAGTAGTAGTAGCAGCGATACGAAGCTACAGACTGGGCGTTTCTCATACGTTCGATTCTGATATAGCGTGTCACTTTCGACTCGACTGCTGTTACATTGCATTATATATATACATAGCTAATGTCGTGTATGTGTATATACGAGAGACAGATCGCGTGGAGCTTCTCTTTGCTCGCGCGCACTGCTCGAGAATCGATCCTCGATCGACACATGTTACAAAATGCTTCGCGATCGTGTTTTACTTTTACCAATACTTTTTTTTTCTTGTCAGCTCGTCGCTTATATGTACAGCGGGGCGACGGCGCGACGACATCGATTTACGACCGTTCGCGGCTTGTTCCGCTGTGTTTTTTTTTTCTTCACTCACTTCTTCTTCTTTTTCGTCTCCTTTCGAGACCTTATTTACGCGCGTCGCTCGGGCGAGGTGGTAACTTGCCTAATTACGTATATTACTTACGTACCTGGAAAAGTCAAATAAAGAACGTCTAAGAGCGAGAGAGAGAGAGAGAGACGATCGCGGCGATAAATTAACCTTCGGCCGGCCGAGGTTTCGGTTCTCTCACGTATGCTATACGCGACGATCCTAAGGTTTCTTTACTTCCCAATTTTTTTTTCTTACCATTTACTCTGCGAAAGCTACACACACTTGATCTTTTTTTGCTGCTGCTGACGCTTCTTTTCGTTAACTTTCTATCGAAAAGTGACGATTTTTCGTTCTTTATCGATCCTTACACCGATGCCCGATCGAAATTGTTATTTGCTGGCTGCGATTCGTGAGAATGTCTCAACGCTCTCGGCCGCGATCTTTATGGTCTCAATTGCACAACGATAAGCTTCTTTCTGATTTCGAATTCTATATATATACACGTCTGCTGCTGCTGCTGCTGCTGCTGTTGATATATTTTTTATTCTCTTGCAGCAGGAGCAGCAGCTTCGATCGGTGTAGAATGCAGAAAAAGAAACTTATTCTATTTATAGGCATATATATGCGAATTAAAAAAAAAAAAAAAAGAAGAAGCGAGACTGAAAAAACGGGCGTCACGATGAAAGAAATTGTGTACACTGGCCGTCATTATGTTTATTTGCCATTATTCGAGGAACTTTAACGCGCAAAAGCAAACACCGCTTACAGCCACCATAAACCTACCTACAATCACTTAGCTCTCGCTCTCTCTCTCTCTCTCTCCCTCTTTTTACTTTATTTTTTTTACTTTTGTTCTGCCTTTCCCTGCCTCGTTTGTTCACCTCGATCCTTTCGGGCGCTTTTCTCCCGACGCCGCTTTTTTTCTCGTATTATTGCATTAGTTCCGATTTACGAATCAGGCAGATAGCGACTAATATTTTTATAATCCATGTATCCGAGACTTCCTTTCGAGCCCACCTTAATTCCGATTCTCAGCTTCTATATATTCATGGCGCTGTACTCTATAGCGTATAACTAATTGCTGTTTTCTATAACAAAGCACGGCAACGATAAAGTTCAACTTTATCATCAATTATTCTGCACTTTTCTCGCAGTTCTCGTGCATAGTTAAATTTCTGTATGCGCCCGAGCGCGCGCGGGAGAGGTAAATTTTATATTGCAGCCTTTAAAAAGAGGAATATCGATCGTCACGCCCCCGTGTGGCAGGACTCGGGGTTTTATTGTGTCGACCATTAAATGGCCAATAAATTTCCAACACCGGTCAAAAGTCGTGAAATATCTCGCTGGTTTTTTTTTCTTTGCAACCCTGGCCCAGGTCAACTGTTTTGCCATGCAATAAGTTGCAGCTTGCGTATACACAATGCGGCATCGAAGGAAATATAATTTGCAATCTCAGTTGCCAGCAGGTGCTGCACAAGTTTCAGATAACTCAACGACGTCGTCGAATATATATAGAGCGGCGCGACGATAATAGACGCACGCGCGAGATATCGTCATCGCTTAGCTACAGTGGCGATGACTTATTTTTCGAATAAAAGCATAACTGTCACGTACTCTCTGGCGGTGGCGGCGGCGGCAGCAGCAGCAGCAGCAGCGACGATCAGTCGCCGAGCGAGAGTTAATATAAGAGACTCGAATAAAAGGGATCTCTCCGGTGCGATGCAAAGTTGTATAATCCTGCCACTACTACCGTGATGTAACGTATTCACAAAAGATTGACGCGCGCGAGCGAGCGCCTACATTATACATGCAAAATATCACTTTGTATCCGTGTGTGTGTGTGTGTGTGTATGAATAATAGCGTGTATATCATAAGGCTCGGTGTCGCGCGCCGGCGAATTTTTTTTTCTTTTCTGTCTTTGCGCCGTGCGTTCTCCGACTTCTCTCTCTCGTAAGAAGCGCAGATCAAGGAGCATAATACCGATCTGCTGCTGCTGCTGCTGTCCAGAAGAGCTAGCTAAGTCAAGACCAGTTAGACGTGCACGCCGAGCGCAAAAACGAAGGCAGCGGCTAATTTATGGCGAAATCCGATTCACGCACCGTCAGTATTTACGCTTATTAACTACGTATACACACTTCTACCTGCCATATTACGAGGGCCTAGGCGAATATTATTATATACAAGCGTGAATCAATCATGTCGAGACTGCGAACGACGTGCGATACACGCCGATCCCCCGAAATTCGACGTATAACACGACTCCGAGACGCATATATATATACGACATGACAAGCGCACCGCGCGCGCAGTTATAGGTATAATGGGGAGTGCACGCGTCGAGCGGAGATCCCGACGTGTCTCATTATAATAAGGCGGTAGCCGAAATTATATTATCGCCGCGGTATCGTGATCGTGATAGATCGGGCGCTTTTTTTTTAATATAATTTTGCGCGAGAAGCGCCGCGAACGAATTTCGGAACGTGTCAATGATATTATCGAGCCGGGCCGGGGCCGATCGCCTCAAAACGATCGTTGACAGCTGACCGATATCGTATTTATGTGTGTGTGTAAGGTTTCCTAGAGGTCCTGTCGAATCGCCGAAGCGATTCAATTATATATATTTTTCGGCCCACGCGTTCGCGAGAATCTGTAGAAATGCAGCGGCGCGCGGAAGAGTCGACATTTTCAAGGATACACATAGTAGTAGTATAAAGCCACACGCGGCAACTGTCGTAGCTGTGCACGAGCGAAAATTACGGCGACGAATTTTTGTCGAATGAATTATCGAATGTCGAGTTTATTTGTCGATGCATTACGCTCGCGCGCTATGGCGAACTACATAATGTATCGCCGAGAGAACACAAGAGAATTAAAGGTGAGAATGAGAGCTGTATATATATATATCCGATATAATGCCGTAATTTATGCGCGGTCGTCAAAACCATTCGGCAGGTCTGATCGTCGTGTGTGCGCGCGTGCATTGAAAGCGGGTGTCGCGCGTCAAAGCGCCACGCTAATATACAAACACACGCGACGTGTAGATACGTACGAGAATCGATTCGCTTTAGTGAGTCAAGAGAACGTCACCTGTTGATTCGTTGCATTGATTTGTTGCTCGTTTTCTTTTTGTCGTGGTACGCTTCAGAGAGGCAACGCCGCGAACTTATCGAGAGGAAAAATAAAAACGGCGAAAGATTAAAACAAGTTTCAAAGCCAACGAAGGAGTAAATTTTTTGTTGTAATGCAAGCGAAGGAAAGAGCCAAAATCGCGGGTTGTCGCGAACGCACGATGAAAGCTCGGCGCGACTCGTCCGACGGCCCAAAACTTTGGTCCGCCGGCAAATATTCGCTCGAGTGCTGCTTTCGTGCGCGCATCGCATAAACTGCACCGCGCGAAGAACCGGCACAGCCGGCAAGGATCTTTACGCAAAAGTGCGTCTCGAGCACGAAATAAAGAAGCTCGAAACAAAACAAAACAAAAAAACTGCGAAGCTTACCTGAGTCATGAGCCTGTCGGCGCCCGTGCCCTCCTCGTCCTTGAATATGATGTCGGCGTTGTAATTGGGCACGAGGTCGCGGAAGCGCTTGTCGTTGCGCGACACCCGGCCCTCGCTCAGGCCGCTCGCGGGCAGCGTGTTCTCCGAGACGTTGGGCACGTGCTGCTTGAAGACGAGGGGCGTGAGCTTGCGCAGGATCGGTCGGCGGCCGCCGCCCCTGCCCGGGCCGCAGCCCAGAGCCGGATGCCCGGCCAGGCCGAGCAGCAGCAGGGCCCCGAGCACGAGCCGCGGCGTTATCGTCCTCGTTGCCGCTAGCGGTCGCATCCTGCGCGTGCTGTGCAGCTGAACTGTTCACTGCTGCTGCTGCTGCTGCTGCTGCTGCCGCTGGTGCAGATGGTAGCTGGAGCAGCGACGACGATGGCTAAGGCGTCGACTGTCCCCTCGGCCGGGCCAGCGCTCGGGCCCTGGCCGGGCAGCATCACTCCGAGATCGGACGCGCAGCCGACCTCTGCGCCCGATTATTGGACCCACGCGTGAGAGAGAGGCGAGAGACGAGAGGAGCGCGACGCAACTGCGACTGGCCGTGGATCGCGCGACCTGCTGGACACCACTGCTGCGCTTTATTCCTCGGCCGCGAGGACAAAAGTAGTTGTTTGTATCGTTGTACGATTGTTGTCGATCGCTCGTCGCGGAGAATAGCCTTGCGACCTTTTGCCGCCTTCGCTGCCTGTGTACGTGGAGGAGTTATCTCCTCGTCGTTGACACTCGCGGAACAACACCCCCGGAGCAATTTTATACGCACGCACTTTTTGCTGCAATAGTAAAATAACGATAAAATAATAACGATCAAACACTCGCGAAATCCAATCTCGCAGATCACTTGGCTTTTGATTTTAATCGATTCACTTCTGTTGTTTATTTTTGTTTAGGCGGGTTCCTTCGCATACGTCGATGTTCGTCAATGGAAAAAAAAGAGAGAGAAAGAGAGAGAGAGCTTTACACGACGCTGTCGATTCGCCGGCCATTCAGCCAAGACTGATCACGACAAGGTCGTCGGCCACGCGAGACACTCGCCACTTCGGCCAACACGGCGGAGTCGAGAAAGAGAGAGAGAGAGCCAAGACCGGCGCCGCCGTTGCTCCATCTTCTCTCTTTCTCTCTCGCTCTCTCTCTCTCTCTTTCGCGCGTCCGCCAACGCTTTTCCGGAGGTGGGAAATGTTGTATCCAGCCCTACCACCGACGCCGGTATGCCCTCCACTCCTCGCTCTCTCGCATCCCCCTTCTCGCTGACGAGAGTCCGGGGCTCGCCCATTGGCCGCGGGGCGGAACCCGCGCGCGTGTGTGCCTCCACCGTCTGTTCGAACACAGCACAGCACAGGTGCAGGCCGAGTGGAAGGGATCATCGCTACAAGCAGCCCAGCAGAGAGTCGATTTACGCTTCTCTTCTCGTCCGACTCTCTCTCTCTCTCTCTCGATCCGATTCTTTGCTTGTTCTCAGCTTATATTCTTTCTGCGCGCGCGTGCGCTATCTTTTAGCCGTTTCGTTAATATGCTTTCTCTCTCTGTATCGCTGTTGCTGCTGATGCACACAACACACACACACACACGGGCTATGCCGCCACCCGTTATCTCTTTCGGGCTTTTTCGAAACAATCGCACAGACAGGCTTCGGCAATTCGTTACTAAACGACCTATCGTCATGGCCTGCGAGCTGTCTGCAAATCGTGGCGCGGCTATATATGAAGCCAATATCGCGCTTACCGCTGCACCTGTGCTCGTATGCGCGCCAGTATATATGTATATTGCACGTCACATCGTCGCTCGACTCGGACCCTTTTCTGCTGCTCAAACCGAATTTTTTCTGCTCGCTATTCTTCTCTGCGATCTCTCGATCCTCTACGATTCTTTCGTGCAGAACTATGTGTACGGACTGATCGTGCTGCGCTAACCTTTCGTACCGGCTCGAATATAGATTGCTTGAAGTGATTTGTTACATACGACATGATAATGCTGGATGAATGAGTTTTAGACAGATGAATTAAAGAGGTCGGCTTTCAAGTATGATACTTTCAATTTTTTATAAAAAATTTTTTCACAGAGGGACAAGGTGGTATTTTGAACTAATGAAAATATTTTCAAATAGTCATATAAATCGAAACAATGGAAATTTTTTTTATTGATAGTAAAATATGTTCATACTATACCTGATTGACCAAAATTAGCTCTTATCCCAAGCTCTGAAATCCTATTTACATTATTTTTTTTATAGTACAAAATATTGTGATTGGATTGACTGACCTCGTGATTTTGACATACATCAATATTGATCTATGGGATCTTAAAATCTTCAAGAACATACCCTCTTTGACCTAAACGGAGCAGAATTTGGAAAAATGGTGAAAAACTTAATGTACAAGTCAAAATGCAACAAAATTTAAAAAAACTCAATATTTTACAAACGCCAAATGGCATATTTAAGCTCTTGGAAGAAAAACCAAAAATATTTCCCAAATTCGAAACACCATCTAATTGTTACCTTAAACGTGCCAACCAGAAAATCATGAATTTGACTTATCGTTTTTTAAAATTTCATTTTGACACGAGAGATATTAAAATGATCATTAATTTAGTAAGGGAGATTTTACTTGAAAGTAAAATATTATTTCAGTACAATTTTATATTCCTTAGAAATCAATGTTGAAATCGTTGCACTAGAATAAATATAAACTATATTTATTTCATAATTCAAAAATATTATTAAGATTGAATTTCTGAACAAATATATTTTATTCTTTGAAAAATTATACAGTTAATAAAAGTTAAAGGTACAGCTGTAATATACATGGTAAATGCAGAATAATGCAGTCGTAGATTTACGCCTATTCTTTGACGTCAATTCTCTCGCTGTTAACATTGTGCGAGTCCGCTGACTTGTCTCGCTGTCTGCATGTTTTATACATACAGTGTGCACTTTATATAAAATGTAGATACAGTCATTTGCGTGTCGAGAGAGAGACAGAGAAGGAGTATATATGCAAAGAAAATACGAGTGACAGACGCATCGAAACTCCGAGGTGAGGAGGCAGTTTTCTTCTGCCTCGAGCCATAGTCTCTGGTACGTTCGCGTCTAAAAATGAGCTTCGGCTAGACACTGCAGCGGATCGCAAGTGCAGTCTCGAGGCGCAGGGGCACGCATGTACTGTAATGATAAGTGGCGGTCGTCGGCGGGCGTCGATCAGTCTCGATACTTGCGTCACTCGAGTCTTTCTGCGCGCGATCGTGAAACATATATCAGTCCTTTCGTGTTCGTACACGAATGTGACTCGCGAAAGCACATGCCAGACGCAATGGTCATACTGCGCGCGCTCGCACTGCACATAAGGTATACATGCACTCTACTATAAACGTATTGCACTGCATATATGGCCGATTCTCCGTGAAGTTCAACTGTAAAAAAAAATGTTATTTTGCAAATATGAAAACATTGTTTTTTTCGATGTCAGATTTGTTCCAAAAATTTTTTAGAAAAATTGGGGTCTTCTGTGACACTTTTTCAGAAGCCCAAAGTTCATCGTTTTAGCGTTTTTTCGAAATTCATTAAAAATCGCAAATATTCAATTCATTCTTAGATCAGTGTAGAATGACTCAAAAGTAAAAGTGCCAATAAGCTTTTTTGTTGTAAATTGTCCAAATTTAAAAAAAAAAAGTATTCCGGAGTAATTAGAGCAATCTGGGAGCTTGTGGAGTCGAAATAACTTGAAAAAAACAAAAAACACGAAATCTAATGGAGATCGATTCGAACTTTCGTTTCCAAAACTATTTAAAAAGCTTCCTGAAGATGTCAACTACTGCCTGATAAAGTTTTGTAATGAGCCTCAAAATGTAACGCACTGTAGACAACATTATGTATCGAAAAACGTGCAAAAAACCTCGAAAAATTGCTGTTTTGACTATATCTACTCTTAATATAATTATGACCAGCTCACAACGAGGTTTCACTCACTGTTGCATTCGCCAACTTGCTCATTAAATTTTTTTTAGCTATCTTCGGTAATAAATACACGTCGAGAACTACACTATAACCATTAATTGAACATGAATGGTCTGTAAGACCGTGCATAGTCAAACTCTGTGGCGCCGTAGTATTTAGCCAATTTTGGTAACCAGTGGAACGACATTGACGATTTCAATCAACTCTTAATTGATTTTTCCAATTTCGATTGCTTTGATGAAAGCCATTCCCAGGTGGTCCAAGAAAAATTAGAAAGATTGAAGTATCTGCGAAAATGTACCAAGTGGGAGATAAAAGAACAGCAATTCATATTTCTTTCGTTCTTTCGTGATTTAAGCATAAGTTGGCATGTTGGACTTCCGGATCGCTCCGAGAGATTTTTTCACGAGCAGAAATTGATCAGTTGCTCACGAGGGCCGTGCTAGGCGGTTCGATCGCGTGTATCAGGTTTGTGATTAGGACAGGATACAAAGACGAGCCCGACCTCGATAAAGACGGAAAGCCATTAACACGTCGTACCACACCAGTAAATCATACATGCTATAGCCTTACACAAAATACGCCCAAAGATAAGTGGGATATTGTGATCCGTCATGTTTTTAGAATATACAATAGATTAGATGTGAATTACACCGATGAATCTGGGTTGTCACGCTTCCACGTGGCCTTCGTGTCTGGCTATCTCTACGTCGTCAAAAAATTATTCAAGGTAGTGCAGAATCCCAATTTCCCCGTGCAAGAAACAGGCGATTCGCCATTGCATTTGGCTTTGCGCTACGGCAAGAAGAAGGTGGCTGAATGGCTGCTGAAAAGAGGCGCCGAACCTAATTTTGTCAATGCAGAGGGATTAACTCCTCTGCACATGATTTGCGTGGGAGATAATGACGATGACTTGGCGGAGATGTTATTCAAGTTCAGTAACGACAAACATAAACCGATACATATCGATGCTCGGAACAATTTCGGTAACACACCATTGCACTTGGCTCTGAAGGGAGGACACGACAAGGTGACCGAATGGCTGCTGAAAAAAGGCGCTAATCCTAATTTGGCCAACCCTGAAGGACTGACTCCTCTACATATAATTTGCCAGAGATACAAGGATGACGACTTGCTAGAGAAATTCTTCGAGACCATCAATGACCTCCAGCAGACGGTACAGATCGACGCTTTAGACAAGTTAGGTCGGACACCTCTTCAACGGGCTGTGGTGAGTTTCTTGCCACACGTAGTTGATGTACTTTTGGATCATGGCGCTGATCTATCTGGCTTTGTTTTCCCAACTGCGAGTCATTTTGATGAGAGATTTAAATCGTATAACATCCAAAAGATTAATTTTAAATTGATTTTAGCGTCTGGCTCTCTGGCCGTCGCTGAAGTTCTTGAGAATAGAGGATATAAGTGGGACCGAAGCAACACCCTGACCATCATGACATTATTCTCTGGCCTTGTCTTGTTGAATGGTTTACTGACGAGAAATTCATGGCAACATCCTCTCTAATAAAAGACACAATAGTAATTCCAAGCCTGTCGTTCTACGACCTGATCGGTTTAAGTCCCAAAGAAGCAGCGAAGTTACTCACATATCAGGACTACTTGAAGTTTGCCCGCTCCAAACGAAAATGGTATATTTTCGACAGCTTTCATAAAGTGGTTTATCAATTACATTTGTGTGAAAAACTTTCGAGAGAGTTTTTCCGAGTTTGGGCACTGGAATGTTTTATGGAGCTGACGCACTGTAGGCTGCCAATTGAGTGCTGTGAAATGATCATCGATGAATCGTTCATGAACAAAGATTTATATAATATCTGCTTGGCAGCTGAAGGAAAAAGTTCGTGAGAGCGATCAGCGCAATTGCTGTATTTTTAATGTCTATGGTGTTATTTTAATTTTACATAATTTCCATATTATTCGAATAAATAAATTTAAAAAAATCCGAGATATTAATTTATGTATTGAAACTTAACTGCTTTTAACCCATTAAGTCCGGGACGGACACATTTTTGATACTTTTTTGAACCGTTGTACTTTTGCTGAAAATGGTGTCTGGAAAATTTGCGAGTAAGCATAATCTATGTAAAATTTAATGAACTTTCCGATCCTGGAGTCAGATTTTTTATATAACAAACAGGTCAAAAGTTATGAATGGTTTTATCAAAAAAAAAACGTGATTTCGAAAAAAAAATTTTTTCTTTTTTTTGAATTTTCATATGAAAATCTTTTAAACCCTGGCGTCTTCGGTACAAATAAAGCGTCCATGGGTTCTTCTCTTAAAGTTATGATGATTCCGATTAGTGAAATATGATTTTAAGTACAAAAAATGGCGACTGGAAAACGAAAATATATAAGGAATTTTTTGAAATTTTTAACTCAAAAACGATAGATTCTTAGAATTTATCAAAGAACTCATTCATCAGTAAAAATTTTTCCTCAAATCCATCGTTTTTGAATTCCATCGTGAGAACGCTTAAATCAGTTGCTATACTTGGCTCTGGACAACAACAACAAAAAGTAGTTGAATTGCTGCTAGGAGTACATAAAATTTTGAAAGATAGCCAGAATTATCCATGTATTATAATGAATAAGGAGACTGTTTTTTAAGAAATTATTTGAATGAATCTTTAATGATCAAAAAATCAAGCTTTGAAAAAAGCAAATGGCACACCAACTCACCCGCAAAGTATATTCGAAAACTTACACACACCATCCCCATCTTTTTCGCCTGGTCGCCAATACTCTCTCGTCAGTCGTCACAGTCAGATTATTCACAGAATAAACTCGCATTTTACACCAATTCTCTCTCTCTCTACTAGTTTTATGTACTAGATTCTTTTATCTTCGTCGTCTTGACGTCGATCAGATTCTTTACTTGCGCCTCTTATTCACCATGTCACAATCCAGGAGAGTATTGTGAAAAATTTATTTGCCTTAAATTATATTTTTCACTTGTTCCGGTACTTGCTGGATCGTCGTGTGGAAGACTCGCCATTTTCGGTTAATTTTAACAAGTGCATTTTTCATAATGTAAATGGCTCTCGCTAACCTCTTGTTATAAGTTCTTGTCACTGGGGTCAAGTTTGACCTTCTGAATTGATTCAACAAATATTCGCGTAAAGGATATGCCCAGTCACCATGAATGAAAAAATGAGGGCATTTTACACGTGACGATGACAGTATCAATGGTTCAGGAATTATCATTTTCTCAGCGATGGCTATTTTTACTAGTGAAATATTAAAAATTCCTCCATCGCTTAACCATCGACTTGCTAATATAAATTTTGTATTAGCATCGACGATAGCTTGTAAGGCAGAAGAAAAATATTGTTTGTTATTGTGATAAAGAATACCAGAATGAGTAAGTTTCTTAATTGGGATATGTTTGCCATCTATCGTCCTGATGCAATTTGTTATATTCTTTTTTCTAAAAACTCCTCTGCACTCCTTTTGAAATCTTTCGCCGTGGGTACTGGCATATGGATCGGTTGAAGTACTAACCATAATATACATCCAGTCATTCGACGATAACTCAAGACGGAAAAGTTAAAGCATTGTAACTACGAGCCATGTTCACATTTCGGAATGATAAATATTAGGAATTATCATTATTCGGAATGTGTAAAATTCGGAATGTTTCAATATCCCGATTTTCAAACATTCCGAATTTGATACATTCCGAATATCTATATAATTCCTAATATTTATTATTCCGAAATGTGAACAAGGCTCATAATTCCTAATGTTTTTTATTTTTATAATTATGTATTTATACATGAGAATTCAATCAAAACCAATGTTACCTTACTTCGCGTTACCAGAAAATGTAATTTATGCATCGGAAAAGGGGAAAATGTGAACTTAGCACAGTACTATAAAGTTGAGTTCAATACTCATGCTATGGGGACCCTTGTATCGTAAAGTACTATTGAGTGATTGCAGTAAAGAATATATAATTTTTTTTTCATAAAATTGAAAAACTTAGAGTTTGTTAATATTTGATATGGTACAACTATTATGAGAAGACGTCAGAGGGATGAAGATGATGTTGGTATAAAGTTCTAAGAGGAAGATAGATAGGTAAGAGTCGGATGTGGACGATATGGTAGTGAGAATTGTAACAGACTGCTAACACCACGCCGAAAGAAAGAAAGAGAAAGAGAGAGATAGAGAGAGCGAAAATGGACGAAGCAGAAGAAGGAAAGTGCGATCGCGTGAAGCTAACAAGTGGTGGTTTGTGCAGACTATAGCTGCATACGAAAGCGGTGGCAACGACAAGTCTCGGAAGAGGAGGAAAAGGAGTAGAAAAAATAGTGTTGGGGTCCGCGTGTGTATAGAGGCTGAGTGTGCAGTTAGTGCCGACGCGTAACGTCCAACACTGCAGCCACTGCCGAGCTCAAAAAGCCCCGAAAAAGAAAGAGAGAAAGAGAGAGAGAGAGAGAGAAGAAAGAGCGCGTCCCGGCCCGGCCCGAGATACAAGAGCAGCAGAGCGTACGCAGCGAACGAGGGGGAGCCCATCGCCGAGGACCACACGAATCGCGGCACGCGCGCGCTCTACCGGGGTGGGCCCACATTAACCGACAGGCCCGACGCGTCCCGTCGCGCTGCCGAGCGCGGCCACACAACGCGGAGCACGCGCTCCGGCCTGGGTGGCATTCGCAAGCAGGACCGTCCCGCCGCAGAAGACCGAGGCTGCTGCTGCTACCGACGCAGCCCAGAATCCTTGTACTCCTGATTAACGCATTACCCTTTTTTTCAGGGCTCTTGGTATTTACGCATTGTACATGAATCGATCCTAAATGGGGAGAACTCTTAAAAAAGATCGTCAATTCAAATTGTGTCTACGTCTTGTTGCTAATTACCGATTAATAGCTGTAGTCGGTATTATAGTCTTTGCTCGGCAAAGCGATGATCGGTACGCGAGCTGGTTCTGAGCTCGCACCGACTCGCTTCGAAATGAGCTCTCGCTGTCCAAGAGTGAGCTCTGTACAAATGTCTATACCGAATGCCTCTCGAATTAGCAATAGAGAGTCGTCTTCTACTATTTACTACTAAACCACGGGGCAGGATTACAGGGGCGTATAGAGCAAGAACCGACACGGCACGCAGCGCGCGACGGGGGCGACACGGCGCGCGGCTTTACGATCCTTGCTCCTTTTTTATTTACTCACTCGAGTCAACCAGTTTGGTATTAGCATTCTCGCGCACATTTTTATACGTGTAGACTCGTGCGCCGCGCTTCCAGTCTATTATGCCCTCTCTCTCTTTCCCTCGTACTTTAGCAAACGCGATCCTCAGATTTCCTTAGCCCAAGAGCGCGACGCTTGTCGTCGCCAGAGCTTCTCTCTTTCTCTCTCTCTCCACTGAGAGCCAAACAAGCTTCCATTGTCTTATCCACACGGATCCTCTTTGGCCTGTATTCCCCCTGAAGAGTGCAGAGAGTAGCCCCACAACTATCCTCTCTCTCTCTCTCTTTCTTTCTCATATTCTTGGCTGTCTCCGCGCGCATAGTCCGGAGAGCTGCTCCTTCTACACAAGGATGCGTGTGTATTGCGTATTTGCGCGAACGAACCTGTACGTACGTGCATATACAAGCGTGACTCGTGCCCGTGTGTGCGTGTGCAAACGGCGGCGATGCAGACAAGCTCGCAAGCAAGCACACAACTAGCTTACTCTCGAGCTGCTCAGCGGCACTTGGTCTCATGGTGGTGCCTGTATTGGTATGCGCGAGCGTCTTCGTGTATATATGCGTTCGAATGTGTGCGAGGCTAGCCGGGACGCGTATCCTCTCACCCATCCTCTGACTCGTGAGAGAGTGAAAGAGAGAAGGTGTAAGAAAAAAAATGCCGAGAGTTAGCAGGCGTACACGGAGCAGCGACGTTTTTCTCACGTATATAGCTGCCGTGCCGCTGTAGTCGCCGCCGCCACACAGAGACCTCAACACATATACGCACTTCGGCGCACACGCAGGACACATACACAGCTCGAGAGCGACGAGAGAGATATAGAGAGAGACCTGACTCTGCAGCTCCTGCGCTTGGCTGGAGCTGTATCATAGCTGGTCATCAAAGAGCCCAGCAAAAGATGCAGAGATACTCCTCTTATATCGAACTTGTTGCTTCACACAGCTCGTTGTGTGTGCCTGCCTGCCTGCCTGGCTATGCGTGTACCTATGCAAAAGCCCGACACTTTCGATTAAAGAGCCGATTTTTCGACGACGACGCTACTCTTCAACTTAATAAATTATTAATGAACCCTGTTGGCTGCGTGGCGTGCTCAGCGACCGATGCTTTCTCGGAACGGCCCGAAACACATACACGGCGACGAGCGAAAGGAAGAAGCCCGCCGCAGTTTGCATCTCCGCTCGCGCGCGCATATTCTTTCATCCTGGCGTACACACATAATGCGCGCCGCATGTTATAATATATAAAAAAGCCAGAGAGAGCCAGAGAGGCCGCGCTCGCGCGCGCTAACAGACCGACACTTTTACAAGCTCCTAATATATACAAAAGTCAGAAGAGATCCGCGCTTTACATATATAATTACACTTTTACCCCCGTGCCCCTCCCTTCTTACCTAGGCGGAGCGCCTAAATCATTGAAAAAGCAAACTGCGCGGCTTCGATCTCGCGGTTCCTCGGGATCGGAATGCTACCGGTGCTTCAGTTATATTGGCTGCTACCATAAATTTGATTTGTCTCACGCTTGCGATTCTTATTCAAAAATTTACTTTTTCATGTCCAAATGCCGTCGAGCATTTGAAATTATTATTCAAAAAGTATATGATAATAACGATCAGACGCGATCAAATATTTTTCTTTGCGCAATTTAAATCATTCAAAATGCAAGATATACTTGTTTTAAAAGAAGTAAAAAAATTGTTCAAGTAATTTGTAGAATGAATTTTGAAGACGAAAAACGCAAAGGCATCTTGAACATTAAATTTTAATTTGAACTAGGTGGACGCCAACTCTATAAATTTTTTGTTTTTTATGAAAGTGCAGTAGCATAGTAAAAGCAGCTCTCGCAGTCTGCGTTGCCTCTCGAAACAGTATGACCCCTGAAAAATAAGTAGGTAGTTGATGCAGAGACAAAGGAATAAACGTGCCGAATGGCTCGTTTGTGAGTTTCTGCTGCTGCTGCGTCAGGGTCTCTCGGCACATGGCTGCACAGCACAGGATCCACATAGCCGCGCGCGCGCGGCGTCAGCGCGCAGCAGCAAAGGGCGAAGTTAAGCCGAAAGAAACGAAGAGGAGTCGAGCCGAGCGAGCGAGAGAGAGAGAGAGAGAAAGAGAAGGTGAAAAACGTATATAAAAGGTATGCGAAAAGAAAGAAGAATAAGAAAAGCTGAAACCAAGACAGTTGGTGCGGCGGTGGCGGTGGCGGTGGCGGCGGCGGCACTGCCCGAAGAGGGAGAACGCGAAAAGAAGGGAGAGCAATAAGCCATTCCACTTATATGCTGCCTCGGATTCAATTAACTCTCCATCTTCCGAGTGCGCGTGGAGCAGAATATCTACCTTCCTCCGCATCCCTCCTTATCTCTCTGTCTTTCTCTTACTCGCTCCTTTTTTACGTTCTCTCTCGAGAGCATTTTGAAAGCAACTCTGATTCTCCGGACTCTCCGCTACCTTAGCAGCAGCAGCAGCCCGCAATGCTTTTTCAACCGAGACTGTAAGCACGCGTTAAAACCGCTGCCGCGACACATGCAATTAAAGTCTTACGAAATCTTATAATACTCGCGAGACCTACAGTTGCGAAGAATTTTCATATTGCAAAAGTTTTAATTCAATAAAAAGCTCTTGGTGATTTTTTACAACGTCCCTGAGTTTTGATAATAATGGCAGGACACCGTGTTCTTTATCCTCTATGAATGCTTTATCTTGCGCACTATCAATGCCTCTTATGAGAATTTTTAATCCAAAGCTGAAACTAATAGTATTTTGAAGTATCAAGAAATATTTAAAGTTGAGAAATATTTTTAATATATTTCAGATACCTGATGTTTAACAATATCATCAATTCATGTTTTTACGCTTTCGAAGGTGAGCGCATAATCTATTGAGTGAGTTACATTGGTAATAATTTGTTTACGGATCATTACGTTAGTTTTATTTCAGTTCTAGGATGAAGAATATTTTGAGACCAGTACACTCAATACTTGTACGAAAAAGAAATTAATTTAACAATTGTTCTTTTTGTTTGTCCTTGAAAACTGCGAAAATCTGGTTGTATTGACTTTATATTTAAAATATACGATTGCAAAGTTATTGGGCAATTCAATTATTTCAATTTTGAATTATTGACGTAAAAAAATAATACTTCAATGCCATAAAAAATGAGTATGTGGGATAAATCATTTACGAAATTTACAAAATGAATATAAGTCAAGGCAGTACCGCCGCGTTGAAAATCTTAAACTGAAGTTCCAACGTAACATGATCAGGCAAGTCAGCGTATACAGTTATCGACGGTGAAAAGTAAAGTGTTACCGATATTACAACTTTATACTACATGTAGATAAACTAACAATCCCGTGGGTACTTTAAACATTAATAAATAAAAATATTATACTCGTCATATGTTAAAAAGTTGACAACTGAATGAGATTTTGAATAATTTGATTAATGGAAAAAATATTTTATTACAAAAAAGTTTTTTTACAGTACTATCTATTTTATTTAAATTTATGTCTATCAAAAAATATATTTCAACTGATTCTTAAAAAAACAATAAAAAACGGAGTTACACAAAAATAGAGACGTAACTTTTCCAAAGTACATGTTTTTCCATTCTACAACTTGAAGTGATACGCTAATCGATAACTTGAGTATTTTTAAATTGTTGAAGTATTTGTAGAAGAATAAGAGCATTAAATGACGTTCAAAGCACTTTTGGAATTAAATTGTATATGTTATAAAATTTTGATAACTTATAAAGGAATTATTCTAAAATTGATATTTTACTAGAAATGATTTTATAATAAACCATTGTCTGTAGTTCATTTAAATTTGACAAAAAGTTTTGTTATTGGCATATGTAATTTTCGATCAAAAAATTGCCTACGAAAAATTCGGCTAAAACGAAAAAGATTAAATCTTTTCGATTATTACCAACTTTGGATTCATAACGAACAATTTAATATAAACAATTTTTTCAAATATTGAATTGTCATTATATTAGTACTATTATAGAACTAACTGATTTCCTAATTGTTTTTTCTACTGCTCGATCTAGTAGTCCGTGTGATAGTTTTCCTTTTGGGTTTTTCCGCGGCTTTTGCATATTTATTTATGAGAGAATCAAAAAAGTTATTAGATTCTGCAGCTCTTGCCTTATTTTTATTTATAATGGAAAGAGCCAAGTCGTCCCCGAAATCTTCTTTTTCCATTTTTCGCATTTTATCTAAATCTTCAGCTGCTTTAGCTTCTTGCTCCCACTGAAACATTAAAATTAAAATGAAATTTAATGAACATTCAAAAAATGGTATATTGTATAAGATAATTTTTTTGAAAAAAACTATATATTTGCTTTTAATTATTTATACCGATATATTTCAAGATTTTAAAAACTATTTAACAAAATAAGATAAATGAGTTTATTGTATTTAAATCATTACTAATTGCTAGTACTTATAAAAGGTGACTGTATTTTAGAAAGATGTTTTTTATGTAATATAATTACACATTATCTACTATTTAAAGCGTTCACATATTACATTTCGTTTTACAAACGGGAATCAAAAATATACTATTTATAAACATTAATTGTTGTTGACTGATATTTGGTTAGTAAACATTTATAGAAAGAGAGCACTTGCAATATAGGGCAGCTAGAAGACTGCGTTTACTCAAAGTCTTACATTGACTTGAAGATTCATTCCCTAGAGTCCAGCATAATTAATTTATATGAGCAAGGAGAACAATGAATGAAGCTAGTTAAAAACCCCAGATAGTCAAGTATTCATGTGAAATTTCGTTCAAGATAATCAACGAATAAACTTTAAAAACTAAGTTAAAAATTTTAGAAATTTAAAGTCAAGTTTTTTATCAGAATAAATTGAAGTGTATCACTCAAGATCATTTCCTGCATCAATTAAGCCGGTAAGTTGTAGAGGCAATCTCAACTTTCGGCACATAAACTCTTTGGAGCCAGCCCGAAAAGTAAGTTATACGACTTGTGCGTCGTCGCAAGTACAAATTTTACTAGCTGGGCGAACAAAAAGAGGCGGCAAAAGCGATAGACTCGACCTGGTATTTGTATATTTCTGGCAAAGATTTGATGTACATACGCTATACATGTGACCGAGAAAAGCTTCTCGGTTCGCTACTCGGACGTGTGGTGAGAGAATTGCGAAATTATGCCAATAGACAGAAGCTACGACGACTCGTGCGCGCGTAGCGATGATAAAAGCGATAAAGATTGAGATTTTCACACGTTTCCTTTCAACTGCTTGTTCCTTGCAAAGGCGATCCGTGTAGTAGTAGGCGATTTAAATACCAATTGCGTGGCAATTTATTAAGTATGCTCTATTTACAACGATACGATCTGGGTGTAATTTGAAACGTGTTTGCTGGACGATAGGTAGAAGTAACATTTCCTAACTTTCGCACTAATTCAATTGACTTCATTCAAATTATGTGAAAACATTAAAGCATTTATTGATAATTCGGTTTTCATTATTTTATTAAAATTTTTGTCTGTATAAAATATAAATTGAGAGATCCAAATTATGAATAGATTCATCGCGCAGTTGAATGCTCAATTAAACAAAAGATACCGCGTGACTCGAAAAACAAATGGTTCATTTGTATCTTGCATAACTTACGTCGGTTAACTGGCTTGTTCTATAAACCAATAAATTCTGCGGCAGAAATAATAAAAATTTCAATCTAGAAATAAATAGATCTCAGTTGCGTAGGTGTACTTTAATGTCGATGCTTTAAAAGGTTCAAGATAATAGTTTGAATGAACTAGATTTATAATTCCTCCAGAACAGAAATATGTATCTAATCACCTTGAGACTCAAGAGCACCGGAAAATCGTCTGTTCTCCATTGGGTTACATAAAATAAGTTTTAAAATGATGGAAATAATTATTCTAGAAATGAATCGAAGAGAATAATTAGAAGGATAAATGTTAGATTCTAATTGAAAGTTAATTTTTGAAAAAAAAGATAATTGATTAATAAAAAAGCTCATTTCAAATACTTGTTATTATTTTCATACGCGATATAATGCTATATATGCAAGTTAAGTTCGATGGTTCGATTATTTATGGTCATAAGACAAAATATATTTTTGTAAATGCAATTTATTGGGCATCGTACGCATATCGATGATTGGATTCAATGAACTCAAATGAAGCGGCAACAGGATACGTCTACAATGATCAATTTCAATGTTATTGAAACTGGCAAGCCAACTTTCAGATATATACAGATTGAAACGATAATATTTTCTCTCGATCATTGTTTTAGGACAGAGAGAGAGAGAGTATACAAATTTCCGAGAAGATCGATGGAAAAAGAATCACAGTTTATAGTTGTAGAGATAGAGATACTATGTTACGGAGCTTCTCGGTAAATATTATATGTATTGAAAACATAAATGAAAATTCAAAGGCTGAAAATAAAGTTAGCCGCGAAGTGTTTGAAGCAGTGCAGTGCGTCGGCGAGTTTTGGCTATCAGGAATTCGCCCCGTTGATTCGCCAGAAGCTCTCGCGCACACGTAAATACAAGAGAAGCGCGCTATAGTAAATGCGCGCTTGAAGCAAGCAGCAGAACTCCGCAACGAGATTGAACTAATCCACTTGCGCGCCTATCCGCGCGGAGCAATGAATTAAAGTCGGTAGGTTGGGCGCCATGCATATTATTAGTGGATGATGCACAAGGAAATAAGAAGTGCACGAGGAACTCGTGTGGCCCAGCCCTTTAGAAAAACGAGTTCGTACGCTTCGTTCGACCTATATAATCCCCCAACGCGTTGGAAGTTTCTGAAATAAAAAGGCGTGAAATTCGACGCGGATAAAGGTAGAAAAGAATAATGAAAAGCTCGACTTATGAGAAAAAGGAAAATATATATATAGCACTCATGCATTGGGTTTGTTAGGCGTGGATATATAGTCTTTCGATTGGAATCAATGGTTTATACACCGACTCTGCAGCACGGCGAATTTCACTCACCAAGACGAACGAACGACGTGAACTAAATGAAGAAAGCTGACCGTATAATACATATTGACCGCGTGGCTATAGTTCGCGCTTTGAGAAAAAAAAATCGGAGCGCACTTTCCGTTATACGAATGATGCATTAGAGATATACTTGCAAAGCGTGCGCATATGGGCATCTCTCGTGCGCAGCATGACAAAGTGAGAGTGACGTCGTCGCGGTTGCGCCGATGCCGATCTCCCGGATTTATAATCTATAATGCATATTGCGCGCACACTTGCACGGATGCGCCCGAGTCTTTTATGTGTACATTTATATCGCGCGTATCGAGCTGGTTCGTCGAACGCAGTGATTATCGTAATGTACCGTATACGAGGGCGCGAAGGATGCATTTTATAGACTTTTTTTCTGCATAGTACGCGTTTGAGTATAAGAGCGACGTATACATATGTCGCAGGTGGAGGCCCTTGCTCGTGCATCTATGCGGCCATCGAGCGCGGATCCGTGTATTGAATCCCACATAGCTGTAAGCTATCATCCACAGCACGCGTACGCGATAGCCCTATGGGTGTGTAGTTATATATCCATATCTATATCACGCGCAGTAATGTTTACGCGATCTGTCTCTCGATGCAGCGGTAGTGGTGGTGGTGTTGGAGCGCGGAGCCAATAAACGCGGCGCGTATATATCCACGATGCGAGACTAACGGCTGCTGCTGCCGCCGCCGCGTGTATATGTACTGTATATGGGGCTATATACATCGATTATACGCGCCGCGTGCAGGCCGCCGATCAATTTATTATGCAACAATCCCGGAGCGCGAGCGATCGCTCGCTCTCTTGGGTGCGTCACTGTCGAAGAATTCCAATTGCCTCGCGCGAGCGCGGCTATCTCTCTGCCTGATGGCAATGTCTATATCTTTCTTTTTCTCTCTCTTTCTCTCTCTACATCTTATACTGTAAACAAGAGTAAGTACAAGGCCCTTTCTTGCTATATCATAAGCTGGTGCAGCTAGCTAGATATCTCCCTCCGCTCGAGAGCAGAGCGCGACTCTGCGCGCCTTGCCGTCCGCTGGCGTCGTCGTCGGCATTCGTGCATATTGCTCTTAGCTCTATCATTACAACAATTATTGTTACTATTACTATTGCTCGGGCGCAGCAGCACACGAGAGCTCCTGCACATATGTATGCGCGCGTTGCGTTGCCCCGTTGCGTGTTTGCGTATGCAAGCGTGCGGTTAATCGCGATGCGCGCCGCGCATGCAACGCCAAAGGCTATTGCCACTTGCGGATCGTCTTCGTATACTCACACACACACACCGCACATACATTACATACGCTGCTAATATTATGGGAGTAGCGTCTGGTTTGCTGAAAACTCTTGGAGCGCGTTATCCTTCATCTGCGCATCAGCGATGAAAATGCGCGCTGAAAATAATACTGAATTATGTATCTTCGCTCTGTGTGTAGTCTTATAGAGAGATTCTTTATTCGCCGAATGACATTACGATTGCGCGTTTACGTTTGCCGTGCACGTGGGAGTCCAAGTTCGAACAGTTTTTCTCTTCTTTTTTTTTTAATGCTCCGACAAGAATGTCAAAGTCAAAGTAAATGATGAAAAGTGAATTCGTAGAAAAGTGATCGATGAAATTTCGAAGACAACTTCTCATTTGAACTTTTCATGTTGTCCCTGTGCCTTCGACACTTCCTTAACCCGGTGACTTTTTTTATTTATAATAAAGCGTTTTATAACTGTTCATCTTTTTTTAACTATCTAATTGCACACTATGAAAAGATATGATCTTTATGAATCTTTCCTTGAAGCTCATATTAAACCTGAATTCAGAGCAAACATCACACCATTTAAGCATACAATTTTGAAATTACTTTTACACTGCGCCTTCAAACTTGATGTATGTAAAAATGATATCAACTTTCAACTATTTAAATAGTGCTAATTAAGCGATACTTACGATTTTACAATGTAAATTACAAAATAAAACAATGAACATAATAGCATTGTTTTACCGGTTCGTCACCGCCTTGCGCTATGGAAGATCAATATCGACATATACTATTAATAACAAATATCTTCAAACTCATTAGAATAATTATCTTTAAGTATTAGTCTACTGGCGACCAACAGTTACGCAAACTTGAGTAAACTTTTTTATTTTTAAAAAATGTTAAAAGATCGACAAATCAAAGCTAACTCTAAGTTACAATCATCTCTCGTCACTCCTATGATATCAAAAAAGACTGTATTATTACTATAATTTGTAATTATTATAATAAATGTTGGTCGAGAAACGTGCGCTTTTCGATTTAAAAGATCAGCTCTAAGAAACTACATGTTTAAATGTAGATTCAATTGTACAAAAAATAAATCAATTACACGATGTTTTTCTCAAAAGCTCGAAAAGCTCTATACGATATTGCTCAAATCGTAAAAAAAAACGTCCAAGTACAGATGAAGTTTTGCATTCGCATTAAAATTATTAAGAAATGCTCGTAAAAATGCGAGCCGCTGATGAAAGATCGCGGAGACCTCGATGCTTCGACTCACATATTATACTGTGTGATTATTCGTTTAATAAAAATTGCGCATGAATCGCGTACAGTCGATTCAAGAAACTCGTATTCCAGCATACGGTACACATAAATTATAATCGACAGAAACTATCTCGGGTATTATAACAACAAATCATTGATAGCTGGCGCCTCGTGCGCTATTGTTCTTGATCGCTGGTACACACGAAAGTCAACCGCATCTATATCCAGGACCCCCGCGCGCGCGCGCCGTTTTCAATATGCTCGAGGCACGCTCGACCTCGAAAGTGGAACTTGCACCCGCTAGCCGTGCCGTGTGTAGATGACGTTCGATTTTCATAGATAATGCCAATAAATTTTCGCGGTATCGCGACCGAGTAATCGGAGAAGGAAGAAAGTTTCGACAATTTTCAATTTTGCCTTTATGTACCTCGATCGTCTAATTTAGCATTGTTTGTAAACAATTTGCATTAGAAAGTAAATCTTTTAAATTTTTTTCGCAATCGCGATGGGTAAGAGCCACCGAGAGAGTTGGCGAATGAATTCTATAAACAATAGAAGAGCTTGGCCGCGGTACGAGCACTTCTGGTCCACGCAATACGTATCAAGATGTTATATACCGCACGAGGCAAATGGTTGCCACAACGACGACGACGACGCATAGATGAGAGAGACAAAGACGGAGAACCTCCCGCGCAAATGGGTCTCTCCTTCACTTGCAATTTATCGGACGTTTTCGCAATCGCCGTGACACTCCGAGTTACATGTGTAATACGTGCGCACTGCAGCGCTATATAGAGTCTAGGCGCGCGCGCGCTGCACACCTACCGCGCCGCAGTCGCCTTCCCTTCTCATCTCTACGCGCGTGTGCCCGAAGGCGCGAGCACACGTACGAGTTTAGACTTTCAAATGGCATTTACTTATACATATATGTGTGTGTGTGTACGACGCTGCTGCACCGGAGGAATACAGAGGAGTTCTGCTGCTGCTGCTGCACTGCGCGCGTGTCAGTGAGCACAGGCGTTGGTCTTTCTCTCCAGTTTTCCACGATGCACGTTTCAAACGATCGCATCGATCGTTTCATCGCACAGGGAATTTTATGACGAATGCTATAAAATTCGCAATGTTTGAATTGAATTTTTTATCGCGTTCGACTGCCGAGCTCGTCGTGGAGCTTTTAATTTTGAATATGTTTCGGGCTACCGATTATATAGAGCACGGACAAAAAAGCAACGAGTACAAAAAAAAAGGGCGGATGTGGAATCTACGGTGCAGAGTCCCAAATTTTATTATTCCTATTTTAGTTCTTGGCAATATTTATTTGAATCTATTTCGCTATGATCTAATACACGTTAGTCGAGCCTCCATATCTGACCCAGCTTTTTCATAACAAACTGTCGACTCGAGCGAGCGCGCGTGAGAGATAGTTTGATGAGCATGTCATCTTGGCATTTGGGATGCTTTGTATATATCCGAGGCGCGTCTAGCAATAATAAACGATCTCTCTCACTCGACCCGCGCTATATGTATGTGTATTCTATAATGCCGCACAGTAGCTTATTGCGCACGGCAGCGGCGGCGGCGCCGCCCTCTATACTATTCGGCGCTCGGTCGTCGGAGCTTTTTCTTCAAGCCCGACGCACGCGAGCTGTCGGGGTTGGCGTAAGCTGCATTCGAAAGCTTTATTCGCTCCTACGCACTGCACATTCGGGATATATATCGAAGCTGCCTAAAATTGAAAGAGCAATCATTTCTATTATTAATTTTAAACACTTGTTTTTAAAATCTCAAGTTGTTAAAGCTCTGCATTGTTCTGCTCTCCCGCGGGTTATTAGAATGCGGATGATTCACGAAAAGAATTAAAAGCCATTGGCTGTATGTGCAAATCTAAAACTCGTTTCTACCGACTGTACCAGTAGTGCGATCATGAATATATATTTAAGCGATGGAGTTGTTTTCCCAAGATTTACGGATGAGCTTGCGATTGTGATGCTCTATTACACACTGCAGCCTCGTGTTACCATATCGACAGCCAAAATTATTAGACTAACTTATTGCTCGTTCTCAGCACTCGCTCATTCATCATTTTAGAACAAAACGCATAGCTCGAGCGCTGGATCAAAAATAGCCTCAATCATTGGCTTATCATTTGCATATAAAGATGAATTAGACGAGGCGCACTAGAATATATTAATATAAATGTACAAATGAGCTCGCTGGCGATCGTCGAACGCGAATAATTTACAATGAGCGTTTTTCCGTTGATTTAACCACGTGCTTTTCAAGCAAGAGGAGAAAAAAAGTCAACAAAACTGTGGATGACACGATCATCATAAATCTTTGTATTATATACACACATGCATATGTATACACCAAAGAACGGGCTGATCTTGGCACGAGGATCCGCGCGCGCGCGCACGCGCTAACGTTTGCCTAGCTGCTGCTAGTAGCGTAGCTGCAGCTGCAGCTGCAGCCGTTCGTTTCGTTCAGCGTTTGCTCTTGCTCTCCATATGCCTCTGGGCCACTTGGCGAAGGTCGTTACGTAATAAAACTACTGCCACAACTCTATAATGCTCCTATATATACATGTACCTCGAGTTGCGATCGCCCGATGACAATGGGAGCACGGATTATTTTATATATATATATCGCGCAAATATATACGCGCACAAGTTTTCCACTCGTGCGTTGGGCGATATGAATATTATACTTTAATATGTATGCGCTGCTGCTGCTGCTGCTGCAAGTAATAAAAGATCGACAAGCTGGAACAACGCGAGCGCAGTTTTATATACCGGAGGCGCGCTCATTGGACTTATAGAAACCTCCTCTATGCATCGGGTGTTATTTTCCAACTTTTTGAATAATTTAATATTTTGAATTTTTCACTATATCGTGTGCGCTATATTCTGCTGTTGACGACATAACTGGGTCGCGCGTGCAGTATCAGTGCGTGCATATGAGGGGGTACGTATATAGCTGAATCGTTATAATACGAGTAGAGCTCCGAGTGGTCATTGACTCGTGTACGTGTGTGTTGGCTTTCGATGAGACTGTCGCATTTCTGTGTCGTAGTGCCGAGAGGTGAGGTACCGTATTGTATTCTTGAACTTTTATACGTAGAAGAAACTATTTGGTATGTAAAAATATTTCTCATTCGAACTTTTGTCGGATATAAGTGTCGAGCTTGGCAAGTAGCCGACGACGACGTCGACGACGTTATAAGTCGGTGTATATTTGGTAAACAATAAAACTTTCAAGCACGGAAATTCGGATCGGTTTATCGAAAATTCCTACTCGCTTCTTTTTCTTTCTATTTACAAGCGGTGATGTAAAGATTATAATCCACACTTGGGTCTCGTACAATCCAAAGCGTTTTATTGGCTTCGTTATTATTACACTCGATGAACTTGTAAACTAGACTAAATATTTTACAGACACAAGGTTCTGTAGAGCATCAAGGCTCGGATAGGAGAACGCATTGCGAATCTACGCGCGCACGCAAGCTCACATGTCGCTGAAACATGACATCCTACTTACCCCGTTATTCGGAATTAATAGCCACTCGAGCGAGTGCCACCACGTCGTTTTGTGATCGTTATACGGTCAGCGCCGGTGGACACTGTCGTCTGAGTATCACGTTCGCTGCGCGAAAATCACCGAGACGATCGAAAAAGATAATTTGGAAGAAATTTTAAATTTACGGTACGAATTGTGTATAGACGATTGCATCTACGCGCAGGCACGAATACAACGTCGTCTGGGAAAAAAGTTGCTCTTAATTTGTCTTTCTTTCTACACGCGGACAACAGATAGAAATCAAAGATTTTCTTATGTAACTCAATTTGAAGCAATGTAGCCTCGTAAAAGGCGAGTATATAATATAAGAGTAAAGGTGAAGTAAGATTCAAAGAGTTTGTTTCGTAAAACTTGATTTTATTGTAAATAATCTTTTTCTTGGATTTAACATCAGCACTCTACGAAAACTTTATAATAAAATTGATTTAAAAAAATGTTCATCGTCCCAATAATAAAAATGATGATAGTAACAGCTTTGCGAGTGTTTTTCTTTGTTCAAACATCGAAACGCTTAAGGAATAAGAACATGTGTCAATTCATGAGGTATTATGTACCACCAATTATTGTGCAAAACGTGTGAAAATTAATACGCAAAAAAAACTCTGTAATTAACAACATTTTTGAATTCCATTATGAGACTATATCTAGGTCACTTTTTTCCGAAGAGTTGAGAATAGATCGAGTTAAAAATTTCATTTTTAAACCTCTTCAACTTTACAAGTCTATCGTCGTTACTTTTGTTGACTTTCGAAGTCAGTTCGTAGATACATAAGCACAGCAGTGGTATGCAAACAAACCGCCTGTTGAATTATTTCGCAACTTTTAAATCAAATAAGAAAATTGTCCGATCTTTTTTTTCTCAATCGCAGCAAGTAGCACACATGTGCGGGCATTATTCAAAGGTACGTTAATGAAAAATGCTCGCAACTCGTAGACGTATCTGCGTAACCAAAACGCAAATTATTAACACTTATAATAGATAAATACGAGTTGGTCGGGCAGTATGGCTTATTGAAGCGATCGTGTATATAGGCGCTCCGATGTTCGATGCAGTCAATATAAAGGCATTTTGCAGCGTGAGTAGTTATAACATCGGCGACAAAATATTCGTTTCAAGTCGCGCGCGGCGCTCGCGCAAATCTGAGAATCGTAGTAAAATTTAATGGTACGTACTGAAGTGCTGGCGCGTTACAGCCGATGCATAAATGAGCGCGATCGGTCGCGAGTTTTTGCAGCATCAAGAGCGAGCGCGAGGCTCGAGCAATCTAGTCTCGCTCGAAACCAAAACTTAACTACAAAAACATCAAAGAGACTATATCAAAAGCTTATGTAAGGGCGATTTCAAGCTGCACAAATGCGAAGATAACGCGCGTTATGTAGCTAGAGCTAATCATCGGCCTGCCAGCAGCAGCCGTAATAATAGTTGTGTCGCTCATCTCTCGCTCGCTCGTGTATTTATTCCTTGGGTTTTTTGCTCTTTGAAGGCTTTGCCTCGATTAAACAGCATCATGTCCAACACAGTCTCTCTGGTATTTTTGTTAACGCGAACCAACTGGGTAATAAGATATATAGTACACACTCGTCTTATATGCTTACACACTCACAATCCTTCACTTTCTATGTTTTCCAAGAAAAAGCTTATCATATCATCCTGCTGTTAACAATATAAACTTCTTTTTTTTCATTCATAAATGCCCTGCGCAAGCCTTTTTTTGCCGCGTGCTATAACGTGATACAAAAATATATATCATAATTATATCATGACACATTGAAAGTTATGTCGCACTCCACATAAAAATATACAAGGATATTGTACATTTGTAATGATATAAGTGTAGTACACTAATTAATGTGACTCGCGAATTTAATTACAGTTATTACACCTACTAACTTATTTATCTATAATTTATATTATACACTATACTCATGCAAAGCTTTTTAATTATTATATATTATATTAATATTATTATATATTAAATTGTGCAAAACATTTAATAAAATATTTGATTATGCGCAACAAGTATTTCACAATTTACTAATTGTGATATAAAATATCGATTTATCATTTGGTGCAAAACAGCTAAAAAATATTGACAAATTGTCCTTTTTCCTTTGTATTGTTCTCTATGTTCATTTAATTTACTTTAACATTTACTTTACTTTAACTTTTTTTTTTTAATTGTTAACAACAAACCAGATAATTACCACCAATCCTAGTTTAGGAACCAATGAAATTGTACAAAATGATGGAAATTTAAAAAAGCTCACTTATTAAATACGGAATAAATACTTAAATTCAGTAAGATTTGTATGCAATTGTGATTTTTTCTTTAAAACTGCGAAGAACAATTTTTAAATGATTTTGAAAAAGCTGTTAATTATAAAATTCTTTAAATTACTTAATTGCAAAAGTAAGATTGAAGTGTTTTCTTATCAATTTTAATTTTTTGTAGAACTTGAACGATTAATATCAGGTTCTAATAGAAGTTAATTTACGTTATTATGCTTAAATTTCAACTATGTTGCACGATATTAGCAAAGTTACATTGATCGAATTTAAATATTATTTATAACATATGTATTTTACAAAATAACTGATTAATGTACTTAAGATATTTGACTCTTTGGCTACTACTCGCTCGCAGTAGTAAACTACAAACATTCATTAATTAATTTATTATATTTTTACGATCATTTCGCAGCAAGCTTAGGCCGATCTTGCATTTACGAGAAGCGATACAGCAGTTCGTTTATCCATTCCGACACAAATTTGAGGAATCAACGCATACCGATTGACCATTCAAACACTGCACAATGTGTATTATGACTGTTTGACTTTTAACGATTATAAGAAGTGTTCCTACGAATCTAAGATTGAAGGAAAAAACAATGAAAAGCGCCTATTGATTGCCGGTACAGGGCTCGCTGTTTTTAAATAAATAATGAAGTCTATAAGCTGGCTTTACACTAAATTGAGACTTCCGTATGTCGTTTAAAGATAGACGCTGGGATCGGAAACGCTACGAGGTCGAATTCGGTTGATCACTTCTCGATTCAAAAACTCTCGCGCACATACAGACGCACACATGCATCCCCGCTGATTTTTTTGAAGCACATTGAAATAAAAATTAATACATTATATATTATAGTGTCGTTCAACAAACAATCACGACATCAGCACTAGTAGCAGCAAACAGCAACGGCGGCGGCGGCGAAAGATTTCAACGCTGACAAAACAACAATGCGAGTAACACTATATTTATATACGTATATAATTTATATTATGTATACGAAGGCGCGGCTGGGTATGCAGTATGCACAAGAACTCGAGCCCATGTATATATATATATATATATGTATAATAAGACACTCGTAAGCGCAGTTTAGCTATGGAATAACATCGAGAACGCGTAATACTGTCGTTGTGTGGAGTTGTTCAGCGACGACGATCCGACAACAAGCAGAGCAATGAGGGGATGACTAGTGTCAGTGTCCAGGAGGGCAAGCTCCTGCAGCTCGAGGACTTGTTGGGCGGCTCGGTCGTCAATTTCTGCTGCTGTTGCTGTTGCTGGTGACCGGCTATCATGACTTTCATGGTAGTGGTGACGTTGAGAGGGTCGTACATGGTCGGCTTGATCTCGTAGTTACCGGGCGTGCTCGGGCCCCAAGACGGCGGCGGCGGATTGGTCGGCGCTGCTGGTCTCGGCGGCAGAGTCCTCGGGGGCTCGGTGAAATCGGAGAACGACACGACGGGCCCGTGCGTCGTGGGCATCATCGGCGTCGGGCTCGGAGGCGGGAACGAGTGACCGCCGGTGTAGGGCCTGGCGACGAAGATCCGATCGATCGGTTGATGCTCCCAGGTGGGATCGGACTCGAAGTCGATCTCGCGCTCGCGCAGAAAGTCGCGCAGCGCATTCGGACAGCCAAAGTCCGGATTCTCGTTGACGTAGACGCGCTGGAGCGAGCGCAGACTCGACATGGCCTGCAGGTCGAGGCATTGTAGCTTATTGCCCGAGAGTCGCAGATCGACGAGGCCGGGCAGCTCGACGAGCACGTTGCCGTCCAGCCGCTCGATCTCGTTGTAATTTAGGTCGAGGAAGGTCAGATAGACGAGGCCCTGGAACCAGGCGGCTCGCACCTCGCGCAGCTTGTTGTTGTCGAGGCTCAGCTGCTGGAGATTGCCGAGGTCGCGGAAGGTCCGGTCGTCGATCTCGGTGATGCCGCAGTGCGAGCACGACAGCACGAGCAGATTGTTGGAGAAGCGCGAGAGCAGCGAGCCGTCGAGTCGGCCCACGTTCATCTGGCTGACGCGCAGCTTCTCCACGTTGTTCGGCACCTGGAGCAGGTCGTCGATGGCGCCGCCCTCGCAGCGCCACTCAATTAGGTCGCGATTCTCGACCTCCTGGCAGGCGGCCTCGGCTCGCTGGGCCAGCACCGACACCAGCACCGTCAGCAGCAGACCCACTGGCAGCTGCTTCATTTTCTCCAACGACGCGCACGGCACGCACTTTACACGATCGAACTTTTTTTACTTTGTCAGCTTGCACCGACTAAAAACTGCTTTTTTTTTTAACGAGGCACACTCTGAGACACTCGCGCGGGCGCGCGTATATTACGCGAGAGCTGCTTTTCTTCTCGCGCGGTTGCACGCGGATCGGATGCGGTGGATGGCACTGGCGCACGGTACAAGTGCACACTGGGTAACTGAGCCAGCCGTGGCCGTCACCCGTTCATTTATTGGCGCGAGCGCCCCTCCACCAGAGCAGCGCCGACGACGCAAGTCTAAGTAAGCGCGCCCGCGTCGACGCCAGCGTATATGCACAGCGTACAATGGTGAAGCTCTTGCCTTAGCTGTTGCTGCGCCTATATCAAGTCTCCGTTTAGTATAGCGCCCGACAGACTTGCTGGGCGAGGTAGAGCTTTCGTGCCCTAGCTTTTCAGCGCCTCGTGCTGCTGCTGCTGCTACCGTTACCCGCACCCCGACAATACTCGGACACTTCTGTGTCCTGCGACTGCTGCAATTATTGTATATATGCCCCGCACGACACACCTACATGCCAATCGACCCTATACCCTCTTCGTGAACAGTGATTTTTTTTCGAGCCATTGCGAAGAGAGAAAGAGCTTTCGAACATTCGTGCGCAGTGTCGACTGCAATGCGTATATACATTTGCGCTCGACTCTCTCCTTCTATGTTTCGAATCACGATTCGACTCCATTCATGACTTATCGCAAGCTCTACATCAAGAAATACCCCTCTCGGTGTACACTTTTTATTTTATTCATTTCGCTCGCGACTGTGAAAACTAAATAGGATGAAAATATGGAGCGGATCCATGATTTTCCCCCAGAGGCTTTCGTGATCGTACTTGCAACGTGTAAACATGCGAGCGAACGTAAACCGACAAGACGTTTTATACCTGGCCGATGAGTTTTCCACGTTTTCGTATTTTTACTTAAGAATGTATCGCGTTTCGAGGAAGCCATTTCCTCGACCCGTCGATATCTCTTACACGTCAGACTTTTTTTTTCACCCATATAAACTCGAATAAGTGCAAGTATAAAAAAGAAAAATTTATGGAATGTCATAGCGTACGAAATGAACTCCTGACCCGCTTTTTTTCCTAGCGAAAAGTAACTCGAGCGTGTGGCGAGACCCTTTTTAATTGAAAAATCGAGAGAAGGACAAAAAACAACAACGGATTGACATTCGAGAAATGCGGTTAAATTGTTTCGAAAAAATTAAGATTCACAAAACAAAACTTGACCAAATACATAGCGGCAATTTCACATTCGAAATTCGACGATAGTGTCAAGGACGGTGTATTGCGGAGAGAAATCAATGTTGTCGGGATATTTCGTGGATGAATCTAGGACTCGAGCTGCTTCGTGCGTTACGAGGTAAGGATTACCCTTTACGACCGCTGATCGAAAAATACAGAGAAAAAATACAATACCACTTTTCAATAAAATACGTACATTTACAAAATATCCTATTTATTTAATCGTAGCGAGTTGCGTTTATTGAAAAATAAAGTGAACAAAAGCAATTCCAATGATATTTTCCTCATTAGTACACATCTCATAGATTTCTCACGCGGTAAGAAAAATGCAATTTCTGCACGTACTTATCGTGACACTCGAGGAGAAACCAACACATTCGTAAGAGCATTCCTTCTCCACAGATGCGAAGAAAACAATTTTTTCCTTTGTCCCGAAGGAAGAGTATGGTTTTGATTTTTTTGTTTTCATTTGTAAATTGCGTAAGAAATAATAAGAATAAATAAGAAAAATCGGGTAAATTATATTCCCACTAATTTCATTATCATCATAAGCAAAGATATTCGATTGAAAGAACATTTTTTGCTATTAAAGATCTCTAGCCTAAAAAATATTTTAAAAACTATTATAGACACAGATTCTCAACTAAAATAAGATGCTAATTTTTGCGACTAGTTTTGTATTTTTACACGAGATGGTTTTCTGCTTCGAAGTAAACTTGTTCATCAAACGATCGATTGATTGTTCAATCCATTTTTCATTATGAAATCATTAATATTCAATACTAATGAATATAAACAACGCCTCTTTCGTTGCGTTTCGTTACGTCTTTAACTACGTTATAACATTTATAAAAGTTATTAAAGTAATAAGGATATTTCTCGAACAGGTTTTCTGCATTTTTTATACATACTTTTCTTACAACGCATTTATGAGCTAAAGAAAAAATCATCTGTGCTCTATTCTTATAAAATCATTGGTTTCGGAAAATATTACTTTTGGAAATTTGAATTTGTTTCAAAAATATTATTATTTCGATTGTAATTAAGTTTGAATGTACGTCATTCCGTGCATTATCGCACGTTTGGCTTATTAAACAAAAATAAGGAGGACAGAACGGGAGTAAGTCAAAAACGATGCGCAAGAAACTTGGCGCAGTTAGCTTATGTAGCGTTAATTCGCTCGTTTTTCGTAGATATTCAATGTTTACGTAAGAAAGTCAATAAAGTAATGTCATTTATTATAAAAATTAGAAATGGTCTAAAATTTTGAAAAAATGTGTAATATACTTTTTCTCACTATTTTTGATAGTTAATTGTAACTATTAATAGTTGTTTTTAACGCAAGAAGAATTATTCAATTGTTTGACCTTTCTTAATTTTAGTAACGAGATAAGAAATAATTTGTAAAACAAAAATAACATAATTTTCAAAAGTCAATAAAAATGATATTAGATTTATCTATATTTAACAAACTATTCTTATCTGAAACTTATTTGTTTGTTTGCATTTAGCAATTCAATTAGACAATTTTTAGTGGTTACAACTTGCAGCAATATTTAAAATGTTAAAAATTTGTCAGAAATACAACAAAATAAATAGTAAAAAATTTTTTTCTAGGTTTAAAAATTTGAAGCATTAGTATAATTTATAAAAATGATACTACAATCAGCTCAAATTTAAAGTAAAAGTAGAACAATTTATCAAATTTTATATTATAAATAATTCTAAAATAATTTGACTAGTTTGACTAGAGTTAAAAATTCTAGGGATATTTTTCTTACTTCAACTACTTAAAAATTAAAAAAGTAAAATCCTTATTTTGCAAATTATGCTCAGAATGCAATTGAGTATTATAAAAATGTTAAAATGAATACATTACCCTTCTTTTTCTTCTTAATCTCTTTTTCTCATCTTCTTCTGTGAATTGTTTATATTCAGGAACTTCTCCTTTCTCTATGAGATCTCTTATGATGGAATGAAGTCTAGGCTCTTCTTCGCAATTTGTGAAAGGTACTGCTTCAAGAATATAATTCATATCACCTTTACCTAAAAATAAATTAAATTTTTAAAATACATCGTTTAAAAAAATTAATTAATCAAACAATTATTATTTACTGTCTAAATAAGCTCTTTTCAGATCTTTAATTTCAGTTTCAGATCCTTTGTAATTTTTTTCATAATTATTTATATCTTGAATTGTGATTTCTTTGAATAATGATCTCCAATAATCTGACCAATTTTTCATAACAACCGATTCACTGTCATCATCAAATTCTCCGGTTTCATCATAAATTTTCCTCTTGTCATTTTCACTTAGGATAGAATGAATTCTTCCCAATACCTTGAATTTTTCAGTTGCTTCTTCTTTAATGTCTTCATCAACTCTATCAGGATGAACCAACAAAGACAATTTATGATATGCTTTTTTGACTGAAATCAAAATCAAAATAATAAATATTGGGTTGTAACAGCAATTGAAAATAGTCAAATTGTTATAAACTGCATTTTCATATGATAATTTATGCATATAGTCCATACATGAATATCACATCATATAAAATCAAAGTCTTTAATTAATACAAGGCTAAATTTTTAATTATGTTTAGCATGTAAGATTTATATAGATCAAAGACATTTTAACATTTGAGTGTTAATAAGTAGTATCAAAAAGGCAATGTTTTTCTATTGTGTACAGCATCGGAATTTATTCATAAATCAACTTTTCCAAAAACCTCTCAATGAAAGTTTGTCGTAAGAATTTGAAATTTGTTCAGAATTAAAGAATTCATTCTGACTAATGAACTTATCCTCTATTGTAAAATGTGACGTTAAGGTTATGTCAAACTCACTTTGTTTTTCAGTAGCAGTTTTTGGTATTTTCATAACATCGTAGAAGTCGCGAGCTCCAAAATACTTCTCGCACAGATCTAACAGTCCCTCGCCCATGATTGAGTTAACTATTGTTCAAAGCCCGTAAAAAAACTCGCTAAGAATTTTGATTTTTGTATCAATAACAAACAGACTTCTAACCGTCGAGCCGAGAATGTCACAAACAGTGACTGTCACGGTGTATGGAGATTCGCGCCAAAACTGCTCAAAGGAAGCGGTCGATAATTTTGATTTGTGCCAAGACTGAAGAATCGTTCGATTACCGCGTGTTTACAATGATCACGCCGAGTTTTAGCGGCGTGAATGCTTTATCATCTGCGTTTCAGTCTAACTTATTGATTTTTCGAGTTTACTCGCCCGATGTGAACTTATTCACGAGCTTAAAAATTATTAAAGAATTTTTATTTTTCATATAGAACGATGCAACTTGATAGTAATATTTAATACAGCATAAATTTAAAATCTTTTCATCGTATCGAATCAGTTCAAAAGTTTACCCACAAAATACTGAACAGCAGCTGATTAACCGTCCTATAAAGCCTTCCGGGGTAACTATATGTATGGATAATGCATCGAACGCCGTTGTCCCTATTTCATTTCGAATGCATACAAATAGATTTAATATCTGATGAAGGAAAAAAAAGGAACCGAATGATTGGGATGCAAAGCAGCAAAATGTTATAGTCGGCCTGTAACGTCATATCGGGCCTATGCTCAATACGGCATTCATCAACCATAAATATTTATTAATGCAATAATACCGTATTATGTGCAGTGCAGACGCTTAGTTTGCGATGTTACCGACGCGGCGTTGCAGTCGCGCACTCGATACAAAGAATACCTGTGCGACGACACGATATTGCCTCATTACGGAGCAACGATAATAATTCATCGTCGGGTCTTTTTATGCTCGATACGCAAATGGATAACTCGAGACTGGATGAAATTTTGGAATTTTTATCGGACAAAATATTGCTGCGCTATCGGTCGATTTTATACAAAAATTCCCGTGACATCGGATAAAACGAAAACGCGCAGCGGGCGCTTCGGAAAAGTCGATGAAACCATCGTGCGCTGCGCCTGCCTGCCATGCCTATTGCCTTTCATCCGCGATTACAGTGCGCTGCACGCACGGAGAGCATCGAGCTGCGTGCCCATACGAAACGACTGTCTCACAGCAGAGGTCGGCCGGTGGGGGAGAAAACTGCGCCGTAAAAGAGAAATCTGTAAGCGTCGGCCATGTTTTTCGTGCTGTAGAGAAGAGAACGTTCACGAAGCGGACGGAGCGACGCGTCGCGAGGTCGGTGTACGATGAAGATCCCTGCACGAACGCGGCCCGCTTCAGCCATGTTGCTGGCAGTGAGCGCTGAGCAGTTGTCTGAGCAGGTAGATCCCGCTTTGAGTGACCGAGTATAGAAAGCGTGATCCACATACATTTATATATCTGTATAGATCGAAGTCGCGTAGCATTCGAGCGGCGACTTGGCGCGATTATAAAAATTTTCACCACTGCCTGTGTGCTGCTGCCTACTTGACGTCGGAAAAGTCACCGAGTGACTTCTGGAGAGGCGGCCACCTTTACACGCGGGACGTGCAACATTCAACCGCGCTCGACTTCCAGGCGTCGCGGGACCACTCGCACAATTTGTGCAGGACTCTGTTGACGTCGTTGTTGCTCTGGGTCGACTGAGGAGAATAAACGGAGCGGATTTACTTTTTTTGATTTTACTTTGCCGTACGACGAAATAGAATATGGACAGCAAGGGACAAATGAAGACGTACGTGCGTCGCAGCAGAAAGGGCGACAGCCCGAGCAACGTTATTATTCATCTGAACGAGCTATGCCGACTGTGCCTGGTCAAAGATGAGGAGATGGTGCCAATTTTCGACGAAGATCTTATACCTATGCCACTTAGAATTATGGCTTGCATCAATCTTGAGGTTATTACTCTTCTTTTTTTCTGTTGCTACTCTTAATTCTGTAGTTTATAATTTAATTTTTTTGCGGTTAACAAGCTGGAAGCGTCATTGAGCGTTCGATGCGAGGCATTTTTTTCTCCTCTACCAGTGTACTCGAGTGTACTATTTTTCTTCGTCTCTCCACCTCTTCTCTTCTTTCATAAAATGCACACTCACACACATGGATGATTTGCGCGCCTCTCCTCGCGAACACACCCACACTCGTTGTGCGGATACGCAACTGACGCGCTGCATCTTCGTTTGCATACATTGTTACACCTTAGGTTAAGCATCAAAAATGAGCAGCCGCCGGCGTTGTGTGTACTAATTACTCGGACGAGAGTGAATTTACCCACTTGGAGCTTTGAATTCAATCGAAGTAGCTAGGTTATAGAAACCTATTTTATCGCTATCAACCGATGTCGAATAAGCCATGAGATGATACATACGTTTTCCAATCAGTTTTTACGAACATTATGTAGCTGCTCTGGAGCAACTCGCTATTATGACATCTCTCGCGTAACGCATATACTCAGCACCGAAGGCGTCGTTTCGTGCTGCGATACTCGCAATCCCATGACGGATACAGAATAGCCTACACGTATTGATAATTATCTTTTTAACGCTCGTCAATGCATTATAAGCAGCGCACACCTCTGCTGCACTCTGGCGTGCTTCTTCGTGGCATCGATACGCAGCTTGCTACGAAAACATGCCGCCACGGCCGCTATCATGGAAGCCGACGATATTATATATCCTCGAATGCAACAACCTTTTTTACCGAGTTATCGACTTTGGTGATTATGACCAAGGAAATCTCTAGATATCCAAAACACGACAATATGATTCCTGTATTATGATAAATAGATTTGTTTCGATTATTCGGATGCGCTCGCGTCCTAACTTCATCGATCTCATAATTCATATGAATTTTCATTGCTAATCATATGAACCAAAAATGTCGATTCAAACTAAAAAAATTAGGAGGATAAATGTTTCGAAAGATACTCAATGGACCCAAAGTAAAATCTTAAAAATATTAACTTGTTTCTATAGTATACTCAACTCACTGTTTTCAGTCAAATCATGTTATTCTTAATTTTAATTAAAAAACAATATAGCATAGAAAATTAAATAACATATTTTACTAAGAATGCATCATTGAATTCTTTTCTTTCATGAACTTATTTGAAACCTTCTTTTAACAGGTTTTTGAAGAAGATGGCTTACCAAACATGATTTGCCATTCTTGCAAATACCAATTAGAAAAAGCTTATCAGTTTAAAAAAAAATGTGAAGCAGCTGATAGTAAATTACGGAAACATGTCAAGATGATTCAACAATTAACAGGAGAAGAAGATGAAGTACGAAGTCAGGATGAAAATGAACAGTCTAGCAATGGCAAACAAAAAAGAGTTAAACAATTACTTGCAGACTTGGTCTCCACAAGATCTGAAAATACCCAAATGGAAAATGATCCCATTGAAGTAACTGAAGAAGAATTAGTCGGTGGGTACATTCTTGGTGTAGGTGTTGACAATGCTGAATTGGAAGATCATCTATCGGAAGATCCTGAGAATATTACACTAGGACCAGCTGAAGAAAGAACAGCCAAAGCACGATGCACCATCAGGGGAGCAAGAATAAAACAAGAGCAAGACTCAGATGAAGAAACTGTGGATGAAGTTCAAAGAGGTAACTCCGCTAACAGTGAACAACAAATGTATGTTATGGAATATCAAACTCAACCTCAGAGTCAACAAGTTCAACAGCGTCCCCAAATAGGTAATAATGAAAGACTTAAATGTAACTCTAAGTGGAAAATACATTGCTTGATTATATATTTTTTTTATTCTAGTTGAATCTGGTGAAGAAATCAAAGTTTTCCAGTGTGACAAATGTCCCAAAGCTTTTACTAGAAGAATTATGTTGAAAAGCCATCAGTCTGTTCATAGTACTCAGAGAGGGTTTACTTGTCAGGCATGTGAAAAGTGGTTCCCGACGAGATCAGCTTTGGTTAGACATGAAAGAACTCATACGGGTGAAAAACCTTTTGGATGTAATATTTGTCATAGAGCTTTTGCTCAAAAAGAAATACTTCTCCGACATCTCATGACTCATTCAGGTCAGAAGCCTTTCCAATGCCAACATTGTGAAAAAAGTTTCACACAACGTGAAGCTCTCAAAGTACACATGCGCAGACATCAAAAACTTAACCCAAATGATATTCAATTACATCATTGTCAATTATGTCCAAAAGCTTTTTGTCATGCATCCGGTTTAAGCAGACATCTTGTCACACACACTGGAAGAACTTACAAATGTGTAGAATGTGAAAAGTCATTCACTGATAAAAGTTCACTTTTGAGGCACAGCCGTATTCATGCTCCGAAACCCATAGTAAATTAAAAAATTATCCTTGAAAGAATTTTTGCAGATACTTGGTTGCACTCATATTAATTTTATATTTATCAAAAATTAAAATAATTAGATTATTTTAATAATCATGGGTGAAATTAAAAAATATTAAAAAACAAATTAACTGCGATTAATGATGGCTCCAAACAGGTCGTTTTCAGATTTTCATAAAGTGGACACTTAACTGCTTTGGTAGGAGAAAAATAAACAAGATCTTTTATTTTTGCATGCAAGCACATTTGTTGTGCCTCCAAGCAAAGCAGTATCAAGACCACTTTTTAAAAACGTGTAGTGAACGCAATGAAGTTGTAAATTTAACATGGATTTTGAATTTTGTGGTGATGATGAATAGTGTAATTTTAATTTTTCACGAATTAATATATTTTATTTGACATTTGCGTTGGTAAAACCATTATTTTTTTGGATAATGTTTTTATGAATTTACTTCCTATGATTATGAATAAATTTTATATGATGTACGAATATATTCCACAAAATCATGTTCTTAATTGATTATGTATTTAAATCAATAATTTAAGACTTATTAGATTTTATAGCTTTCACTGTATGTAAATTAATTACTGTGAATAAAATAAAAAAAAATAAAAAAAATTTGATTCAGTAAATGAAATATTTGAACTTTATATTAAAAAATCTTGTTGTTTATTTTTTTTTTTTTTGGTGTACGGTGTAGCTGAATAATATGCATCTGCTTGCATGTTCAGCCTCATCGATAGCGAGGGCTAAGTTAAAACATTTTTTTCTTATGTCAATTTCTTTTATAACTTTTATCAAGATAAGTACAATCCATTTCGAATGTGTTACTTCGCGTTGGCGAAAAATGTCGATGGGTCACAGAAAAATTTCTTCGTCATTTACATACAATTCAGTTTATAACTGGTCGATTGTACAGTTCACGAATTTTTTGATTATACTTAAGAAGATTAAAAAAATCACGCAAAATATCGTGCGCATTAAATCTAAAAACAGATACATAAGAGATATAGATATCTATAGCTGGTGGCACTCTGTTAAGTGTATTGGTATTTCATTTGGTTTTTTCAAACTTCATTCCTGTGATGGGTTTAGCATGAGGGGAGCGTGGCTGAACAAGAAACATGCAAATGCTATTTTATGTATAATATCTTAACAACTAAGAGTTTAAAATTCGCGAATACAATACAATTTCTATTTTTCTACAACTTTACAAACTAGGAACCACTGCATCCCTCGTGCCGTACCTTCGACGAGACATCTGCAGTTAGTACTATTTTTTTTTACCAAAAGTAACGTGACTGTTTAACTCATACATACAAACACACATACATACATACATACAGACATACATACACATGCCACCTTTTATAAACGTGGAACTGAACTTCTACTTTGCATGTTTATAATTGAATAATTGATCAAGAGTAAATAAATTGATTAAATTGACTAAAAAAACTGAACATGCAGAGCATCACATATTCTTTGATTTCATGTCCACACTTTCCTTCTTTAAACGAAGTCACTTTATTTCATGCTGGTTGATCACTTTTGGAATATTTCAATTTGTACTAATTTTTTTTTGCAACATTTTTTAACCGAAGTAACATTTTTATGAAAAAATACACAGTTCCAAAACTAATTCAACCTTAACAGGCATTATTAGCGATTTCACAATTTGGATGACATGAGTTTTAAATTTATGAAAATAGATCGACGAAAAAAATAGAGAAAACAGAAAACCAAAGAATACAGTTGGTACAAGGAGAAGCTTGTCACATCGTCAAAGTTAAATGGTTTATTTAGGATTGAGTCAATCAAGTTTTAGGGTTTTGGGTTGTTCCCAAGTAAAGCAGTCCCTTCCAAAATGTCCATATGTGCTTGTTTGCTGATAGATGGGATTGCGCAAATTAAGCTCCCTAAATAAAAAATATATATATTAGTAAAATAAAACTTGATCAACATTATACATAATCAAAAGTACATTTTAAGCGAATTAACTTACTTGACAATTTTTCCAGGACGTAAGTCAAAGTTTTTGTTTACTATCGCTAAAAGTTCATTTTGAGACAGCTTTGATGTTCCATAATCAAAGACTGTAATGGATAAAGGTTCTGCAACACCAATTGCATATGATACTTGTACTAAGCAGCGCCTGCAGAGCCCGGCTTTAACCAACGATTTTGCTACCCATCGAGCAGCATACGCAGCAGATCTGTCAACTTTAGTAAAATCTTTTCCTGAGAAAGCACCTCCTCCATGAGCACCCCAACCTCCATAGGTATCAACAATAATTTTACGCCCAGTGAGACCAGCATCACTCTAAAAGTTAATAATAAAAATTTAAGATCATGGAATGACAAGTTTTTGTTGCTTAATTCTTAGATTTTATTGATGCAAAAGTTTAAAAATGATTAGTTCTTAAGACTGTCATTTAAAATACTAAAATATTCTCAGAAAATATTTGCTAATCATGGCATTCAGAAGTAGCAAATAAGATATCCATCATTGAAAACGAAATTGTATATATTTTGTATAATACTCATGCTCAAAAAAGATGAATTTAAAATGTATCTACCTGTGGGCCTCCAATGATAAATAGTCCGCAAGGATTGACATGAAAAACTGTCCTTTCATCCAAATATTTAGCTGGAATAACTTCTTTGATAACTTTGTCCATTATAGCTTGGCGCAAATCTTCCAAAGAGACTTTTTCACTGTGTTGGAGAGACACTACTACTGTGTGTACTCTAATTGGTACACATGCACCATGATCCATTTTATATTCACATGTTACCTATTTATATTAAAAAAATTATACCATGAAAATCTCAATCATATACTAATTTTACATTAATGTTGGTTTTTAACTATTTAATGACTTTGTTATTCTCAACAGTTTTTTTTACATCATGGCATTCAAGAGTAGCAAATACAAAAATATCATCATTGAATAACAAGTATGCAATATAATGTGAAAAATATAATTTAATGAAAACTATTAATGTACCTGAGTTTTAGAATCGGGTCGGGCCCACCATAGTTCTCCACTTCGTCTCAATTCAGCAATCTTCTGATTAAGCCTGTGTGCTAACACCACTGTTAGCGGCATGCATTCGTCTGTTTCATCAGTAGCATATCCAAACATTAAACCCTGAAGATTGAAAAAAAATTAGAATAGAAATATAGAAGAGTTCAAAAATAAAAACATAAAAATAATTACTCAAAAACTAATTTAAAAACTCATTGTTAACACAAATTTAAGAGCATGCAAATAATAAATTTTGAAACAATACTTGATAATGTTATCAACATCATCTGTTTTGAAAGTTATTAAAAAGTAAGTTGAAGTATATTGAAAAGTGAAATATCATTCTCAGATAATATTTGGTTCTAATCATGGCATTCAGAAGTAGCAAATAGTATGAACATCATTGAATGTTATATTCCACTTGTATGATTAATTAATTTAAATGTTATTTAATATATTAATATATAAGATAAATAAATAAAACACCAACACTGTCTCACAGAGCCAAATAATAATATAAAGATGCAGAGAGAAAAATAAATCAGAAACTACAGCAATACATTTTTCTATGATAGTAAAAGAAAAAGTTTCATGTGAAAATTGAGTCAAAATATGGACATCTAACTAGAGGTATAAGGATCCATAATATTAAAAACTTAATATGTATCTACTGTAACTACACCACTACACAACACAGATATACTTTGTAAACACTATACAAAGTAAAATAGTACCATAAATTATTGAAAAACCAAATTAATGGAACAGAGAGTGCAAATAGAAATAAAGGTGCTGACATAAAATGAATAAGACACATTAAGTCAACTAGGAGGAGAAATGATATAACATCCAAGAAAATTGTTTTCGTCATGTAACCTGATCGCCAGCACCAACTTCTTCATCACTACGATTTTCATGTACGCCAGCTGCAATATTTGGGGATTGAGCATCAAGTGCCAATAAAATGCTGCACAGTTTGTAGTCAAAACCTGTAGAGATGATGGAAAATAAGATTCAAATAATTTGCAGGAAAAATGATCTTAATCCTCTGGAATAATTTGTTTTTTAAGAACATGCTTCATATAAATGAATTCTTATATTGACTAAATACTGAATGGTGATTTTCAACTAGTTCAAATACATTGAATTTGTTTCGTATGTATGTATAGAATTGTTTGTTTTCCATAAATGGATCCTCTTCTCTAGAGTTAGTTTGTAAGAACCCCTATTTTTATCATTGTGCGGTAATTAGAAATAATTTGAATTTGAGTTCACTGTTATTTTTAATCGTGAGGTGGCAGCAAGAAAGTTAAATGAGATTTATTAAATTTGCTGCTCTGTGGTACAGGCTGTGAAAGTATTATGTACCTGATCGCCTGCACCTACGTCCACTTCTGCTCTGTCAACATGAACTCCATCAGCTATATTTGGAGATTGCTGTTCGATTGCCACCATAAGATTCAATGTACGCCAATCAAATCCTGCTACCAGCATTACATGCTTATATTAAGTATTTTTACACACGCGATTATGATTGGAGTTGAATAATTATTTACCCGGCAGCTTTTAAAAATTGTTATCATGACTCTAATGAACTTTTTTGAGATGTCTAGTTCAAGTTAATTAATCAATTCATAATAAAAAAAGAAATAAATCAAACCGCAAATAGTTTTCTTTGAAAATATGATTTTTTGAATTAACTAGATTTTGAAGTGTTCAGTCTATTTTCAGTATTGAAAATTTATGAACGTACCTTTGGAAGAATCATCATATCCTATATGATTCACAGTATCACGTACAATTTTTTGATAATCTACTACAGCTTTAGAGGTGATTTCTCCACACAATAATACCATTCCAGTCTTTGTTACTGTTTCTAAAATATCATAAAAAATGAAGTGTTAAATAATTTCAAAACACAATTAAAGAAAATTCTGTATGTACTAACCACAGGCAACTTTGGCATCGGGATCTTGCCTGAGATGAGCGTCCAGAATGGCGTCACTGATTTGATCGCACATTTTGTCTAAAAACAATAGTTATTAATTAGTTTCGGAGAAATAATTAGAACCAATTTAGAAAGAAGATTGAATGAAGAGTTGAATGTTGATAGCAAAAGTAAATAACATTACATAAAAATTAAATGGACTGGTCGTTGTGTGAATGTAAACATGCTGCAAACTGTATCAATGGACCGGCGAAAATATTTTATCATACTCGTACGATTTAAGGTCAGGTTGAATTTTAATTCAGTCAAAAGATTTGTGAAAAAAAATATATATATATTGAGATGGACTCTCGCGGTCGTTTAATAACGATAACATTTTCCTCGTGTGAGGCCGAAGATTGATAGAGGCAATCGGCCGATAGTCGTTAAAAATAACAATAGGGGAGAAAATTTTTCGCAGAGGAAGGAGACGACGGCAAGATAGATCACATCGGTTGTGCCAAGTTATAAAGAAGCGGCGAAATTCAAACATAAATGGCTAATCTGCCGGAGAGAGAGTCGGGTCAGAGGAGAGTTCCACCGCACGCAAGTGAGGTTTTAATCTCGCACGCAAGCACATGGCACTTAGCTCGGGTTTTTTTTTCGTTCCGACTCCGAAAATATGGTGTTCATTCGAACGCATGGGAAGAGCGATGAAATGTTCGTAAGGGAAGGGGGATCAAAAGAAAAGGTCTCTAACGCGAATGTGGGATGTGTATCGAGGGAATCATGATGCAATAATATTTTGGAGCTGTTCGATCGAGTGTTTTTCCACGATTCTCTCACAAAGATTCATACATTATATGAATAATACAGATAAGAGTCGAGAAAAAAAATGCCCTCCACAACAGGTGAAGCAGCCACGATGTTTCATCATGTTAAAAATTCTAAAAAATGATCAGCTATGATGAATTCAAATCGAGCTGTACTGCGCATGGTTTGGGGCAAGCAGTAAAAAGGAGCGAAAGAAAGAGAGACAGGAAGTGTTCGTAGTACAAGAGTGCGCCTCTCACATAGAAATTCATGCGCTCATCATCGATGACGTATATGCGTTTCTTGGAAACGTTCGATTTTTAACCTAAAAGCGAGATTGTGCTGCGGGCAAGTGTGTAAGAGAAAAAGAGCGATAGATAGAGAGAGAGAGAGCACGAGACATGACGCCGAGAACGTGTTCGAGGGAGTCGATAGAGATTACACGTTATGCGATCGAAGAAAAGGCTCTCGCGAGAATTCGAATTCGGACGTATGAATAAAATAAAGGGCTCCACGTGATGTATGCAATTAATTCGGTGATTTTCCGTGCTCTACTGTACATGACTACAGTAGAGTGTCTCGGGCTGTGTTATAGCGAAAGCTTAGAGAGAGAGAGAGAGAGCAGGTCAACGGGCGCATGGCCCCATGAAGCAGGGCTACTTTTAGCCACAAGCAGACGAGACCAACACGGCATTAAAGGAAGTAGAGATGAGAGAGTGAAAAGATTCGCTAGATTGGAGCACGCGAGGAAAGAGACGGTGAGAATAGATGAAAGAAAGTACGAGAAGAGGAGCGGGCGAGCGCAAGGGTTAACCACTACAGAAAATACGTATTACTCAAGTCGAGGAAATGGCACATGGCGCGAACGAAAGCGAGAAAAAAAAAAGGGTAACCAAGGCATATGATATGTCGACTGACCTGGATGTCCCTCGCCAACGGACTCGGAGGTGAAGAGGAAACTCGTGTCCTGCTGTAGTTCTGGTGGCGTGTGGCCATTGGCGTAGCCGTTCATATGGTGCGCGTTCTCCGGCATGATGTTGTCGTTCGTTTCGTTCTGTTCCTGAATCGTGTTCTTTAACTCTGCGCTACCCGGCTGAGACTGTGACTCGTGCAGATGATCCAGATCCAGCTGGCCTGTCTGTGGCGATCTCTCCACCAGCGTGAGCGTGTGCTTACGTGCCTCGAGAGAGGGGGACTCGTTCGGAGAGAGAGTATGAGAACGAGCGAGAGAGAGAGTGGGAGGAGGCGCTGCTGCGATGCTGCCTATCGCTTTTTATACAGTGTTGACTATGACTGACTACTGACCGACTGTCGTATGCTGTACATGTACCTCGCTGGTGCGTATATTAGCGCGGGACGTTACGAGCGTGTACGATCGAGAGCTCCGTGCCTGCAAACTAACTACGACGAGCCCCTGCGACGAACTGACTGAGCTGCTGCTGCTGCTGCTGCTGCTGCTGCTGTGCGCTGAGAGCTGACTTACGATTCTCGTACGTCGTCTTCTTTCCTTCTTTCTTCCTCTTCTCGCTCTCACTGCAGAGCGAGTGCTGTTCGAAGGGCGAGAGTAAAAGAGCCAGCGACTAACTACGACGCGGTACTACTGCTTCTGCTATGCTCAACTTCTATACGACGACGATGATGATGATGATAATGATGATGATGATGTGCAGCTGTAATGCGCACCCTCGTTTATCTGACCAACGCGAGCTGCTGCTGCTGCTACTGCTATACAGGAACAGGAGAATCCGACAGTCCGAGTCGATCACCAACTTATTAGCAGAAAGAGACTCGATTCGATTGTGTATTCTCGCAGTTTTGTCAATAGCTACTGGTGCTGCTATTGCTTTCTGCTCTTATCAGCGCGCGCGAGAGAGAGAGGAGAGAGAGACTCGTGCACGCTCACTCCGCGAAAACGCGTATATAGTGGCCTGATGCAATGTGCCTGGCTGCGAGAGAGAGAGCTGCTGCTGCTGCTGCTGCTGTTGTTGCAATTTGCGCGCACAGACACGAGAGTCGTCGCTCGGTGTGCGTGCGTGCGTGTGACGAGAGCGTCGGAGATTTGTGACGGCCGCGCGCGACGATTGACGAAAGGTGCAAGGAATACACGGCACGTACTATATAGATTTGTACTCTTGTTGTATATACGCAGCGAGGGAGATGCTGAAATCCGTGACTGTACAAATGACCGCGACGATACGGCGAGCTCGTATATTTATGCAGTCAGCAGCAGCAGCAGCGAGGAAGATAGAAAGAGAGAGAGATAGATAGACGGACGGAGCGAGGGGTCTTTCAAGTTCGACGAGAGCGTGCGTGCTGCTGCTGCTGTAAGACGATGAAGCGAGGGATAGAAGGAAAATTAGCATAACTAGTAAGTATGTAGTGGCAGCGAGTGACGACTGCGCACGAGACGGTGTGCAGTGCGAAAAAGAAGAAGAGTCTCCCCGCTCGCCGGCCCCCTTTATTTATAACCTCGGCATATGAGCACAGCGCGAATACATGTAGAGAGAAATCCTCGGCCGAGACCGTCGCGCCTCGATCGTCTTCGGATCCGTCGTCGTCGTCGTCGACGTCGCGCATCATGTGATCGCAGCCTGATCCTATCCTTGTGTACTAGATTATAGATATACCCCCCAGCTTGGGGCAGCCCAATTTATATATAGATATACATAATTCAGCTATTGTATACAATGTGTGTGTGTCTCTGTATTTTTTTTTATCTCTACATATGATTTGCATGTATTTTGATGATCGTTTATGCTCACGACGATGACTCGTAATAAATATACAAATTAAACAGGCAACGTTTAAAGATCGATCGGAAGCCAATGTATGCGCGACTTTTACCTCGTGCAGCTGTGGCTGTTGCTTCTGCTTTTGCTTTTGCGGCACACAGCCCGCTCCGTTGTTGACGATCGAGCCGCTAACACGTGCGCGCAACACCGTGCAATAGTACATACACGTTACATTACGATGAGATTATTGATTTGATTTACGAGACTTGGGAGCGCGGCGCGGTTCTTTAACGTGTTGATGGTTTTCCACGAACTTTTCAACTTTCTTACGAAGTTATTTTCCTTCGTTACTTCGGAAAAATGATGGCTTGTCGTGGCTATTACACATTTTCAGCTGAAATTTCACTTTTTTCACTTATTTTTTTTTTTCTTTTTCTTCATTTACTCCGAGCTGTCAACCTAAATCCTATTATGAGCTCCAAGATGCACTCGGCTTTCTTTCCGATCTTACATACGTTCGAGGGTCTTTTTCACTGCTCGTAGCCTACAAGTGGGCAAAGTTCAACGGAACAGCTGTTACAAAGCACGAGCAACGTGAAAAGCAGATATATATCTTTTGACAGTCGTCGTCTTGAACAGCTGTGTGTTCTGCCGGCTTAAAATTCCGACCCTCTTGCTTCGAGAGACTCTGTGTACTTTTCACAATACCGTCCGAAAAACAGTGCGATTGAAGTGTAAGGAAAAAAATTCGGGTTTTTCGATATTTCGCGAGAAAAAATATTTCGACCAACTTTTTTTGCTCTGGACAAATTCCATAGATTCTTCGAGAAAATTTGAAACTTTAAATTTGTTATTAAGTTTGAATATTTATTAATTTTTTATCTAAATAAGTAGTAAAAAATAATACAAATTTTTCTAACGGTATCGTTCCGCAACAACAAATATTTTCAGTGTGTGTGTTTTTTTAAACATAGATAAAATACACAAAGTTTGGCTGATGAAAACGTTATCCGATGTAACACGAGAAAACGTTACCTCATCGTCGTTTAGACTCCAAAAATTATGTAAATAAGGCTGATGTAAACACAGATACAATTGCTCCCAAAATCTTCTCCCGTTGAGAGACTCTTCGATTTGAGGTAAAAAAGAAAAAAAATAAATAATAAGGAGAGAAGGGGGAAAAGCTACCAGTATAATTGATGAGTTTATTTATTTATTCTCGAAGAGAAAAAAAAATAATTTGAATTTCTTCATAGAGTCATTTTTATACATACGGAAATTATAATCTGTATATTGCAAATGTACGTTCATTCAGCGTGTGTATTATAACGTGGATTTAAAAATGGCCTAGTCATTGCTTTCAAAGCTGATGAAATTTTACGCTTCATGAGATTTACACTTTTTTGTCGTGAAAAAGATCCGAGATGTTGTTAAACTAACACTATCTAATTGATTCAACGATATTTGTTTTTTTAATCGAACGAAAACTATAACTATTACTCGAGTCTTCGAAGTATCGAAGGCACTTCGTGAAGGTTAAACAATTATGCAAGAAAACCCGTTTTAACCGAACTCAAATTGATAATGTTTTAATCGCTCGAGCCGACGAGTCTTTGAGAAAAAAAGAGCAAGCTATTATAAGAACAGTATATATGGAAGCTAAGAATTAAAATTTAGATATGAAGTATTATGGAGGTTTATTTTACAGCGAAACGACGACGACGACGAGTAGAAGACGCATTTTTCAGCGGTATTTCTGTATGAAGTAATGTGTAATATAACCCACAATCGCTCCTCGATGCAGCCGGCTTTATAGACGTCGAAAAAGTTGTTATAAAAGTTTCCTCGTGGCGTATACAATTTTGCTGATGCAAAAAGAAAGAAAGAGAGGAAAAAAAACGACAGGCGAGCATTATCAGCAGGCGAGGAGGCGCACACATTCACTGACATATTACTCATTATCACGCACTTTTGCCGGGCCGTATCAATCGTGCACGTGGAACTGGAAGAGAAAATCGCCGCTCATTATATTGCATTAGTTTAGAAAATTTTTGCAATAAATACGAGTTGGCGCTTGAATGCGACCGAGACCGTTCGACGCGATGTACAACTTCGTGTGGGTATTTTTTGGAAAAATAGCTGCGAGAGGTTGCTCAACTATACACGCGACTATTACTAATACGTTTAATGGAATATTTATGAGGCAACTCCGAAGTAAAATGAAGTGATGGGCCTGTGTATGTTTTTGGGGGGAGGGGTATCCTATGAAGATGGTAACAAACTTTGAATAATCACAAAATATTATAACGAAAAAAATCACCCGATCTTTTTAAGTTTTATCGTGTGTTAAATGCGCTGCAAACCGCTCTCTCGGGTGGGATGTCACGGAAAAAGACAAATATTACTTATTTATTATTGTTCGGCGAATTGACACGAATCGGGTTTGACAAATTAATTTACTAAAGCTATACTATGATGATAGACCAGCCATATTATCGATCTAAAAAGACTTATAACGCTGTATAGATATATCTTTAGAACTAATTTGATACTATTTTTAACGCTTGTAACGCGAACGATATCAGTTCATTTTTTTCGCATCGGTCGGAATATTTTTCACCTTTGTTCATTTGTTCACTGCAGTGACGTATATGTGCACTTATTTAAAGTAAAATACAAAAGTAAATAATGAATTAACGATGCTTTTTCAAGCCGTAATAACCCGGACGTCATGCAGTTGAATAATTTTTCAAAGAAACTATGAACTCAAGAGTGCAAAATTGTATCGTTGCGCATGAAAATTTTCATATTTAAAAAGCACAATCGTAAAAAATTTATTCTATGCTTGGCAGTTGTGTTACTTGTTTCCGCGTAAGCTCGACGCGAGATCCGATCAAATTTCAAACTTTTTTCCAGCCAAGTCCTTAAATTTCGAATAAAAGCGATAAAATCTGCTCTTCAGCGTTTTCGTAGATGATTCCTTTGGTTTAGTAATTCGGTATAATGGCTTTTCGTAACAGAATTTACACGCGTCGACAGCATGATTTTAATTTTCGTATCATTTTACCGTACAAAAAATAAAAGTTGATTAAAAAGTTTTTGAAATAAAAAGTGCATAATTTTCCATTATCAACTTTATTTGTTTTTATGAAAAAGATCGTGAAATGTTTTCAATCGTAGAGATTTAATTATTGATAAATTAGAATGAGATTAAATTAAGATAAAAGGTCTATAATGTTCGAACTGCAATTGTCAAATCTATTAGAAAAAAGTACAGTTTATATAATTTCATGTTTTCAGTACGCATTTCCTAATGATTAAAGTTTTTTTCTTTCCAAATAAGTAAAAATTCACATCTGCTGACACTTTATCTATTTTAATTGATTGTTAAGTAAAACGAGATCGCTCTTCGGGCGATTATTTATAGTTTATTTTATTGATTGATCGAGATTAATTTCTCTGCCCCCGTCGACACACGAGATATATTTTTAAACAATATATAACATTATTATCAAATGTTTTGAGTTCAAATTTGACAATCTGGTATTATTCAGTAAGAAGCAGTCGATTTATTTAAGTCTGCTTTCGATGTCAATCATACAATTAATGAAAACGAACTCTACTGCGAGCCGCGCTCGGTCGTGCATACACACGCAGATGTTGATAAAGGAAAAAAAGTCATCATTATGGTTGTTTGTGAAGAAAGCTGAGTTTCAAGCCTAATCTAGCTAAGTCTGCTTTCTACAGTAATTCGTGCATTAAACTCTTTTTTTTCAAAGAAATTATACAAGAGGCTGCGCATTATCTCGAGAAGATTGAGTGTACTAAAAAAAAAAGGTGCCGATAAGTACACCACACGTACCATTGCCAACGCAGCTCTCTTGTAAAACAGTCAAAAACAATGACGTGCACTGCTCTTTTCGCGCATATATTAATGATTGATATCATTCATTAGGGTAGAATAACTGCTATCAAGAGTAAATATTACACCGAACTATATATTACGTAATCGAGCTTTATCTCTCTTTCTCGATTTTGTTGTTTAAAGAGTCTTATATCGTGTTGCGGTATATACAATAATAGTGAATGAAATTTTTTTGTCGATATATAATAGCTATTATTCTTCGATTCCAAGACCCCTATGAAGAAGTGTCTGCATCGTGATTTCCTAAACTCTTACGAAATCGAGTTGCGATATGATTTATTTCGATATTTTAATGAGTATATTTAAAATTCCACCAAGTTTTTTAACTTATCGGTGTTCTGATGATGTTCAAGAAAAACAAAATTAAAATTATCGCACAATGGTGTAAAACTATTGATACCGTGTATTCTTTTGATTGCAATGACTGCGATTCCGCAAAAACTCCCAATTATAAAAGCTATGCTTCCATTTATGAAAAAGTAGTTATGCAGGGTTTGAATGTACAAACTTTTTTGGGGAGTTCTATATGAAAAGCTTCTAAAATGCTTAGCTTGAAATTCAAAATTTTCTATGATTATGATCGGTAATTGTAAGAAAATTAAACGTAATAGTTGAAATTAATAATAAAGTTTAAAACGAATAATAAAGTTTGAAGTGATAATTATACAGAATATATAGGTTTATTTCCATAAAAATTTCAATCGAAAGTAATTATTAGGAGACATAAGAAAGTTGTACTATTATAAGTCGAAAAATTTCAAAGTTAAAATAGTAACAGATAAAACGCGTACAATGAGAATCTGTTATTTCCTATATAATGGAAATATAATTAAATTACTGCATGATACTATAACTTCTGAATGTGCTTAGTTCAAATAGATTTCAGATAGAAAAGCAGATGTTATTGTTCATTTCGGTCATTGTTCTTTTAAACATTGTGAAATCATATTGTCTCATTAAATATCTTTGAAATACATTCCATTCCTATGATATCATTCATTTTGATATAATACGGATGGCCACACAGAAGTTTATAAGTAGTTGTTTTATTCGCTCGACAGATCAATTACATAGAGTGATGATTTTTTAAAGGAAAGCTCATTACGCTGTTCGAAGAAGGAAGCGACTGTAGCGCACCATCTGTAAATTTTGAGACAATTTTTTAAATCTTTATTCTTCTTTGTTTGCGCTAGAATTACAAATGCAAGAATTGAAACATAACATTTTAAAATTAAGTGTTATGATTATATTACAAATTAATGGATTAAATTAATTTAACTTTCAGATTACTGAAACATTAATTTTTTTTTGTTACTGTTAAGAAATGTTACCAATACACTACGATAAACCCTGTAGTAAAAATTGTTATTTTCTCTAAGAAAATTAGAGTCAAATAGCCGTGGTCATATGTTATAGAATATTGTAATCTTTATCATATTCCATTACCAAACTGTGTTATAACTGTAGTAAAGATTATTATATTCTATTAGGCATTGTCCCCGTAAAACTTTTACCGCAAGCTTTTTTTTATATATCTATATATTCGTACACAAATATATATAGATATACTAAATACACAGCGTCTTTTAACACATGCCTGCCCCCTTGCGGTAAAAGTTGTACAGGGACAATGCCTAATAACATAAGACCACCATTATTTGACTCTGTTTTAACTTTTCTCAGCAAATATAACAATTTCTAGAATTGGTCTTTCCTCATTGTAAGAATATTTTTAAATAAATTACGATTCCTGTTTAGTGAGACAAATTACGGGACATTTGGTTGAGTAATATTTAAAGAAGTTTTATTTGAATTTTGGTTTTTTCTTGGTGAAAATGAAATGTGGACAATCTGATTACACCATTGAAGCCTAGGAAAAAATATATCGAAACCATACATGAATATTTTCTTTCGAGAAAATTCTAACACTTTTTTCGTTAGCTAGAAATATGGTAATATTGTCTGATAATGATCAACTCTTGTTCAACGCTCCGACGTCCGGCATTTAACGTCGAGATCTCCAGCGATTGACGCGACCCTCGGTGTCTAGCGATTATCACCAGGAGATGCAGCGATACTCGCTTACTCGTAAGCTTCTAATCCGTCGCAGTAATTGCCACCGAATATCGCTGGTGTACAATTCCAGCGATAATCGGCTACTTCTTCTGTCCATGTACTTTTTCTCTCCGTGTAGTATACGTTACAACGCCATTGCGTAAACAGTGTAACAGAAGATCACGTTAGCCGCGCTGCGAGTGATTCTCGAGAAAATAATTGACAAAAATTTTATTTCATTAGCGACTGTGTCTGTGTGTAAAACGATGTTCGGGATCGGTGAAGAGTCAGAAGATATATTCCATATTGAACGTGACGAAGGCAAAGACAACGACCGAAACGCCAATGAAAGCGATCAAGACAACGAGAACTGAAGCGAAGAAGACTTTAAAGACGAGAGCGAAGAATACAAAGAAGACGATGCGGACATCGGACGCAACGATGATGATTACGACGACGTGGATCGTCGTAATCGAGAAAAACTAGACAAATCGAAGAGTATCTTTAAAAAGGTCAATTGGTATATCACAAAAGAACAATGTAAATTTCTTCAGCAAATTGATCCTTTAATCACGAATTGGAGGGGACAATATCCAAATCTTCGTGATATTTTTCGGCCCGAAGAAGTTGAACGTCTTCTCTCGGATTCCATGATTTACAATAGTGGATGTGGGGATCATCGAGTGAAACGAATCCCCGAGTTTGTGTTTCTTGCTGGCTACAAAGACGATCTCGACGCCGATGAAGACGGCAAACCATCGTTGCACCAGTGCATATAACATTTAGACACGATGCACCTCGCCACTCCATCGTTGATCTTTTTAAAATACACAGTATAGTACAGAAAATCTTAAAATCGACTTCTCGCACTGTATGATAAAAAAAAATACTCTACTTAACTGGGATGGTTGTCAATCTTGTACTTCTGTCCACGCAACCTTCGCAACTTCATGACCGCCGTCCGCCGGCATGAAAAATGCCTAATTGGCTGCAGAGATTGTACTTACGTATGGTACCCAAATGAAATATTTTTATTTGTATTTCTGCATAAACCGAAGATTATAACATGTGACTGGTTTGACCATATCATATAGGTAGTATAATGGCGAATAAAGTAAAATCTAAAAATCAATTTTCATGACAGTCGAGCAACAAATTCATCCGTATTCGAGAGTTCAATCTATAGTTAATTATAATATCTTTCAACCAGTAAATATTTGCTCATTGACCTCGAGTTTACTGCCACCCGTAAAATCTAAAGCTGAGCCATTACTTTCAGAAACAGCGGCTGGAAATGAAGATCCAGCGTTTTTATACTACAAGCGTATCTTATTGTGTTTCGTTTTCTCCGATCGTGAGCAGTTAGAAGGTGTGACGCTTGCGATCTGTCCTTCTTTTCAATTTTCGATTTCTTGAGAGTTCTTTATGTATGTTGCCTTCTTCTTTGATTGAACCTGTATTACTAGTACTAGGGCAGTTTTGTTTTTGGTTACGAGCCATAGTTTGATCTTTGAGAGCCTGTCAAATGAAAATGAAACTTTTAGTTGACACAATGGTCTATCGACCGCTGTGCTGCGCATGTATAATACACAATTTTGCTTAAAAAAACATTATTTACGCTCGCTCGTGGGTACATCGTTTGAATATAAATTTCTCGTGACTCGACAACATTTGAAAACCATTTTACATTATGTATTTTGCCTAGAAATATTATTCTTACTGAACCGATAAGAAATTCGTTTGTTTTTTTTCGTTTTTCCAAGCAATATGTTGAACCTTTTTTATTTAGATACTGTATATTTTTATCGATTTGCACTCTGTTATATATCTTATCATGATTTACTTTAGCACAGGAGTCATCATCACCGCCACATAAACATTTATCTACCTCTTTTCCTTCTTCTTTCATTACCGTAAGTAAAATTTCTTTTAAATCGTCATCATTTTCGAATAACGTTACTGATGTTATATCGTTCTCGTTTTTCTCTTTGTCTTTTTTTATTCTCGCGCTCACAATCATGTAATTGTCATAACACAATACACTTTCTATATTTTCTGGTTTGCAAGCACAATTCTCTCTATACACGTGGACATGGGCATGTCCATTATATTTTTTCGAGTCCCTTATCAAATTTCGGACGTCTTTTTCTGTATAATCCAGAGCTTTATAAGGTCCTTTACATTCCCGGCCCCCAGATATGCTACCTGTATAGATAAAATTCAACGTACTTACAACATTGATTAGCTTTTATAGCATTGATTATCAGTGTTTTGGGTGTGGAATTCCCAAAAAAGCGTAAAAAAGCATATAGATGAAGTGCGCGCCTGTACGTACAAAAAGAGCACTGGAAGTGATAGTCACGTCCGCGCAGACGACTTTGGTACAGCTTGATCAGCATCCGCTGGGCGACGATGCGTCTGAGTACGGACGCCGGATAGCCAGTCTGGTCCGAGACGGCGTCGAAGGCGCAATTGTCCGGGTGGCAGCCGACGTCGGGATTACGAGGCTCGCTACCGTCGAGCAGCGTGAAGTGGCCTACCGCCGGATATCCGAGGTCTTCGCTGGTCGTCCACGAGTACGCGAGGCTGAGCATAGGCTGCCGACAGTGACATCTTCCGAACAGCATCAATCGATCCTTCGTCCATACATCGATCTGCCGTCTGAGAAACATGCTCATCTCCTTGATGTGGCTCGTGGTCGCTGGCCCGTGGATTATTGACAAAACGGTTTCTCCTAGAATAGGTTTCATGCCTCCAATGAATTTTACTAACTTTTTTATCTTTTCGTTTTACGTTTTTTTTTATTTTTCTTTATTTTAGTTAAATTTATAAATTTTTAGCCGAAACTTGTATTTTTTAAGGAATAAAATTTTGTCAAAATGAAAGGTTATAAAAAGTGATGATTCAAAATAACCTGAATATACTTGCTGTTCGATTTTGTATCGAAAATTTGCTTCATTCATTCTATTTTGCTTTTTTTATGAAAATAGGATCAAGGCAGAGAAAAAAATAAAGCCTCAATGCTCGCTCTCAGCTGCTAATTATACGTACCCTGGGCATTTCCGTTTTTCGCGGCTAATAGAAAAATAATAGAGGTCCTGGCCATAACCATTTATATTCTGAAAAAGTGGGTGCAACGCGGGCGTTGTAGCTCAAACAATTCGCTCTTAAAGTTACGAGTGAGACGCAATTTCGAAAAACGTAAAACACAAAAGAGGAAAAAATTCAATGAAGTACACAAAAAAGGCTCACGGAAACGGCTCTATCTTAGTAAATAATAAACGTTCTGGCATTTTCAAAAATTCTACGGGAAAAGTAAGAAAAAAAAATGAATAACATTTTTTCGACTTTTAGCCCCTTTTCGGCCTTAACATTTGAAAATGCCCTTGAACGCGGTGTACGCGCTTGCGCTCAATCCTGATTTATAAATGCAGCTTCGAAGACGTTTTTTGCTGGCTGACTGTGGAGATTTTGTTGACGCTACAACTAATTTTGCACGGCATAACATATTACTCTATTAGTCTTGAAAAAAGCGTTCATTGCCATGTTCTTCTAGTGACAATTGATTGAAAAACAATTTGATATCATGTTGTACCAAGTTACTTGTAGCGTCAACAAAATAGCTTTTTGTTACGGTAACTAAAAATTTTAGTCGGCGGTACAGAAGTGCGTTTTTTTGTACCAAGGAAGAATTTTTCCGTGTGCAGTTCATTTTTTTTCTGCGTGTGCATCAGTATCGTGTGTCGTCGAGTTTCCGACACGGGAAACCCATCGCTACTGTCCGCGTACAATGCGGGCAGGGATGTCTGATAGGCTGCGTGACTTGCAGGCGCTCGCAAGAAACAGCAAGCGTCTGAAGGAGACCCACATGGTGAGCTATATCCGAGTCACGGCCAAACGGCGTCGCCGTCATCGACAGCTGGAACGGCAATGGTTGCGACCGCGAGCTATAAGATTGCAGATGCGCTACTAACTCCTAATTCAAGATGTCAAGCTCCTGTTTATGATATACTTTGAGACCAGGAGCTTCGAAGATAAAACAAATTTGATCGACGGCCCGGAAATATAACGGATACCATCAAAGATCATCCACCAAAATTACCCGCGAACGACTAGCAGCCCCGTCTACCTACCCCAGATGTGTAATAGGTCAATTTTGCTCATGCTCCAATCTTATAAGTATCAGTAAACCATGGGTTTATTAAACGTCACTCTGCTGATCATAATGTTTGATGATGACCACATATCGTGAGCATAAATGCTGAATTCGAACTTTTGTCCATCAAAACAGCAATAAAGAATACGTTCTCCGATATGGTTTCTAAAATTTTCGGGGTACATAAAATTTTATAAAATCTTTTTTACATTGTCAAATGATGATATAATTTTCAGAATTTTTTAAAATTTGGCCACGCATGTTTTTTTTTAAAAAGCTAGGAAAATATCTTATGAATTCTTTGAAATGAATGATTCATATTTATTTATCAAGTGAGCACTCTTTTACCGACGGAACTTAAAAGTAACCAATTTGTGTATCATCGGTTGGAATGGATAATATTAACTTACAAGAGCCTGTTTTATTTTTTCAAAAATTCAAAAACTTATTATGAATATGTAAAAAAAATTTGACAGATCATTGACTCAATTTTCAACTCTTGTATAACGAACCCCATGGCAAAAATCTAAAGTTTCAGATTAAGAAAAATTTGCAAATCTTATTAAAAAAAAAAAAAACACTCCATTCATCAAAGACTAACGTCAGTAAAATTTGAATTGTTCCATTTTCGTTCTGAACATTGACCTAATGCACGAAGCACGATACCTCTTTTCATTTCTTGTCATACTTTTCCATTAGCTCATTTGCATCGCGTTGGCATTATTTTATTTTATTTTTAGTACAGATGGCACAAACTGTCCCGATCATCAATTATAATCGGGGTTATTCACCTTGCAAAACGAGTCCTCAAGTCGGTGTTTTTTTTTTTGGTAAAACATTTTTTCTCGCTCATTTTCTTCTCTGCAGGTGGGGTACGCAACACAAAGAGTTACAAGGCCGCTTGCGATCTTTGATCGATGCAACATGCACCTTCGACTAGTTATTCATTTGTAAAATGAGTTGCCACCCAATTGCTTTCGGAGTCGATAGACATTTGAAAGATCAGCTTGCCAACAAGTTGAATTAGAAGAACGAACGAATAAAAAAATCGCAACACGTGCTCCGACGATCGTCTAGAGCGAGCGAGAGACCTCAGAATACTATCGAGTCATTCCGATATCCAACGCGAGTGAAAAACGTGAATTAGCTCTCTCGCGCGCGCAAAGTGTTCGTATATAATAGATGCGCATTCAAGGAGACTTACCTAGAAGAGAGAAAACAAGCGTAAACACATATAAAATTACCTTCTTAGATTATATCGGAGCATCCGAACACGACGCTTAGTATGCGCTCGCCTCGATCGCTGAAATCAGCTACACACACCTGGATATATAATAACAACTGCATTGACGAACCTGCTTGATATTTCAATCCTGTCTTGACATCGTGAGTGCGTTGCCTCTCCGCATGAGCTGCATCTTCTTTCAGTCCCATTGCTCGTTTTAATCGGAGAAGCTACTATATAAGACTCGATCTTGTCTTTCTCCTGCGCGCCACCAACACACGCGTCAATGGGAACTTTGTCGTGTCCTGGCACGCGACAACGGAGTATTGTTCGCGGTATTTTCAGATAGATTTTCGTTGTTATTCGACGCGTTCATCCGAGCTCGTGGAGTGCACAGGCGTCGAAAAAGTTTAAATATTTACGTGGTTATTTGATTTGAGTGCTCGTCATGAAGTGTGCTTGGGTTTTACTCACGATCGTTTGCTTTTCCATTTTGACGGTGTTGGGTCAAAGGACGCATTTGGATGCGCCTCAAAATATTAAACTTCTGCGAGCTTTTAGACAGTGGACCACAAAAGTTATAGGTTTGTTAAAATAGTAATTTTTTAAAGTAAAACTAGAGATGTTCGTTTATTTTCCAACTCTCTGACGCGTTCTTGAATGACAATCGCCCGCGGGCGAAACTTGCACGCTCTGAACGAAGAAAAGTGATTGGTTTGATCTTACCTTGACATCTCAGTCACCAATTGAATTACAGGTAATCATGGGGGAATTTCGAGTGGTTGCGTAAAATAAGTGTAATGATAGACCGGGCTTATCGATTTTTCACCAGTGAACTATAATATTAGACCCGAATTAAAATTTTGTCCTTACTGATGCATAAAATTTGAGATTTAAATAACAAAATCTTCTGCTTCGGTTATCGAACAGTAATTTTTTCTCCTCACAAACTGTTTTGCGGAGATTTTCAAGCGGCTCTTCAATATATTTGTAATAATAAATCATTTAACACTCGTACTAATTTTTATTACAGGACGAACAGGAAAAAACGAGGAACTTTTAACACATGCCAGAAATCTGAAGCGCATTCAAGATTATATCAGTGCACCATTCCCGTGTGATGTTTCGTGTAAAGTATAAAACAATTATTTTCAATTATCAAATAACTATGATTTTTTCTTTTAATATAGAAATAAAATTATACTTGCGAATCGATTTTCATAGAGCATTTTTTCATTCATGAAGATATTCAGCATTTTTAATTTCTCTTTTATTAATTAAACTTCAATACAAAACTACTATTTTACTGGTAAAACGAATGCAAGTATACACTTTTTTCATATATAATGTAATAAAATTGTATTGCACTCTAGCACATTATTTTTATGGTATTAGCTGTACGCTACTACTTTTTATACAATTGGTATGATATCAACACAAATGACGTCATGATTCTTAGAAAGAGTAATATTCCAACGTGATTTATGGTCAATTTTCGCGTGCAAAAAATTGTAAAAAAGGCTCTTTGAAACTCATTAAATGTATTCACAAAGAGAACTTTCAATTCACAAAGCTACTTTCAATTCATTTTCAATTCATGTAGATGGTAGATCTCCGAAAGTTCCCAAAACAGTTCACGAACTCAGACCCGGCGACATCGACGTTATCGGTGCAATGGGCGATTCTTTAACAGCCGGTAATGGAGTATTCGCAAGTAATATTTTGCACGTTCTAATGGAAAATCGAGGAGTCGTGGCATTAGGTGGTGGTCAAGGCAACTGGAGAAAATATCTCACCCTTCCCAATATTTTGAAGGTAAAGTAATTCGATCACCTACTACTCTTGGAATCGATGCTTAAACATTACTATCTTTAATTATCTAGGAATTTAACCCAAATTTGATTGGCTTCGCTACGTCCGACGCCTTTACTTACGAGAAAGCGTCCGAATTCAATGTCGCCGAAGGAGGAGCAATGTCGCGCGATATACCTTACATGGCTCAAGCTTTAATCAATCGAATGAAAAGCGACCCTCGAGTTGATTTGAAAAAGCATTGGAAGGTTAATAATTAATTCTTATCCTCAATGAATAGACAAACCGATATATTACCATTCCCGTTTGCTGCGTCGCAGATGGTTTCAATAATGATAGGCGCTAACGATTTCTGCACCGACATGTGCTACCTGCCAAAGGCTTCCGACACACTGCACAATCACAAAAAAGACCTACTGCAAGCTCTCCGATTACTGAAGAGCGAACTGCCCCGGACCTTCGTCTCGGTCATACCACCGCCGCACCTGCAGCTTCTGGTAGACATGAGCGGACGATCGGCTTTTTGCGAGATTACCGTCGACTTTGAGTGCTCGTGCTTGCTTGGTCTCACCTTCAGAGATCGCAGACAAGCCTACTACGACATAATGGCGCAGTGAGTTTGATTCTCGAACTTTATTACCTTACTTCATCCAATTTTCATGCATCTAAATGCTCGTATGTGTCAACGTTATATTGAACGGCATTTATGAGATCTCTCGCTTCTTGATCCTCTAATAATTGATATTTACAAGCTCGTTTATATTCAAAAATCTTGACTGTGAAATAGAACAGCTACGAAAAAATTTTCATCGACTTTCACTGCTCGTGTCAAAAGTTTCAACGCGTTTGAAATCGGGATCACCAGTTTAGAATCAAAAACAAGCCCCGGAGAGCACAAGTGTCAAACGACACCGATATATTTAATCCTTGAGGCGATCGATAATTAATTTTTCATTATAATGGCTAAATGAATAAATATCTATTATGCAATACTAAAATAATATTTATTTCACGCTATCGTGTTTTTTTTCAAGATGGCATAGTTTAGAGGAAGAAATAGCTATGTATGCCGAATTTCAAACGAACGATTTTGCCGTAGTTATTCAGCCATTTACGACCAATCTGACGTTTCCAGAAACTTCAGATAAAAAGTCTGATTTTAGTTATTTATCAAGCGACTGTTTTCATATAAGTCAAAAAGGAAACGCAAGAGGTATACAATATATAATGAAATTAAAAAAACATTTTAAATATTCGCTATAGCTAATTTTCAAATTTTTCAGTTTCGAATGCATTGTGGAATAATCTACTGCAAGCGGTGGGTGCTAAATCTCGCAATTGGAAAAATACTTTCGAGGAATTTCTTTGCCCAACTGACCGTAGGCCGTTCATAGCAACGCCAAAGAATTCAAATATCAAAATATAAATATTTCAAAGTTACTGATTTGATCCCTTCAGAAATATTTGAAAGACTGAAGATGAATCATAACTAACCTTTCAAGAAAATAATTAGTTGATTCAGTATTATGTATATGAAAATACCAGCACTACGTCAACTTTTGATTCTTCAAATTTGTTAAACAAGTTGAGGTGGAAACACAAAGAGTGTTGTTTAGAAAACATCACATTGTATTTTAATAACTTAGTAATATACTGTCATCTACCTCGATATAAAGTATGATTGTCATATTATACAATACTTTTTTTTGTGTAAAATCTAGAATCAAAAGTTTTGAAAGTCTTGAACGAATGTTATTGTTTATGGCCCTACATTATTTGTGATGCATGAATGTATTAATAGAAATAATTTTTGTAACAGATGGTTGCTCAATAGTTTTGTTTGTAAACTAATTCACATCTTTTTTCATGAAGAAAAAGAATTATTTAAATTTAAAAACAATGATTGTATTAAGTTTTAAATATTACGGGTTTCAGTACAAATAAAATCAAAAAGAATGAAAACAAACATTCTATATTTATAATCGAAGTCGATTGATAGAAGCGCAGGGCATAATTAACCCTGTTATGATTCTCGCAATCAATTAATGCCATGACTGTAAACGAACTTATATTTTCATAAACGCATTGAGTCTCGAGGTTTACTGGCTGTCGGGAAGATGTTTGGGGATGAGAATATTCTTGTATTTTTATTCTTCGACGATTGTATTTATAATCATATATATGGGTATCAGTGCGTCAATACTGCCGAATGAATACAATTTTTATTAAATTCACGAAAAAAATAATAAGGAACTAAAGGTTATTAAAGTCAGTCAGAGTATACAAGCGAATTTTTTGTATTTTTTATTTTGTGAACATGCGATCGGAAGTCCAAATCAACTTAGCTCTTGCATTTTTTTGATCTTTGTAAATAACTGAAACAGAGTAGCTGGTGCAGTATTTTGAAAATCTTTTATTTTACAACTGCATACGAAGATTTTATTATAATTTAATTTTGTATTTTTATTAGATTTTATTACAATTCTGATATATTTCTTAAGATTTCTCTTGGGCTAAAATGATTAGAGAATCAGCATAGGGTGTTGAAGCTGAGAAAAGCTCTTTGATGCTTAAAATAACTATCGAGGTGTTTATATCAGCGTTTTTGTGTAATTCTCAATGTGTCGTTCGGTGTAGAAAATTTCGCTTATCATTTTCGCAAAAGCTTGAGAGTTTGCGAAAAATAATCAATTCAAATTTTTAATTTCGATGATTTTTTCACAACTGAATCGCTTGCACTTGTAAACTATCAAGTTCAAAAAAATAACAGCAGTAATTTTTTTTAAGTGATTTAAAGATTCCAAAAAACATAACATTAAAGTATTGATGCATGTATAACATTACGTTGATTAAAATTAAAATTCAATAAAAACATATTGTACCTTGAACAGTTTCCACAATCAAATTGAATCTCGAGTAATTACGAAATATTAAATCTAATAAAGTAACGGCATAAATGATATTTCATCATATTTGCGAATTGGCGTCAATCATACGCGTAACTATACGGTGTATCATTAAAATCAATTGTCATTTCAATTTTGACACAACAGGTTGTAAAAATGTAAAATAGCAATTTACAAACATCGTACGCTCAACCATCAATCATTGACATTCGGTAATACCAATACAAGCCGTATCAATACGAGTACACGCTCGCACAAGTACTCGAGGATTATGCGTATTATTTGCTCGACACTCGCGCGGAGATGGGTTTTTCATCTCTCGCCTTCAAACGGGGCGGCCTCTTGAAAAACACTCGTACGAAGGTACTCTCGCGCGTCCGCGTTAAACGGAGCCGAATCGATCACGTAATGAACTTGCCAATCAAAAAAAGCCAGAGAAAAAGAAACCACCTTTCGCGAGAGACGATGATGCCGCGCGCCGCCAAGAGCTGCGTTGTAATGCGCGGCTTTCGCGATACATATAAGCGATCGTGGCCGGCTTCGCTCACCTGTATTACATGTGTGTATAATATACACCGCCGACGATCGTGGATGACCGCGAGCTTGCAGCGGCGGCGCGACAACGGCGCGGGGCAAACGAAAATTTGAAATTGCCAAAGAGGAAGGGATACAGCAGCAGCAGCCTACGTGAGTGCTATATACACATTTCGCGGGGACCACCTCTTCTCGTTTCTCTCTCGGCAGCAGCAGCAGCAGCAGAAACAGCAACAGCAGCGGGCGCATAGCCGGGGGATTTCTGCTGGGCTCGTATGTCTTCGCAGTTTCGATACGTATATCATTCCGCGATCGACGACTCGAGCTGCCGAAGCTGTCCACCTCGTCGTGTGCGTGCGTGCCATATGATCCCTGTGCATCACAATGGAGAAATATACGGGGCAATTTTTTCTCGAACGATCGCGACTCTGACGATGGTTCGCTGATTAATTTTGCATACTAGATCGAGCCGATCCGAGGCCAAATCGTTCCGATTCTTCCGTGCGGTTACACGCGAGTTTTGAATTCGCCACGAAATCATTGCGAAAAAGAAAAAAGTTCAACAGTGCAAACTGGCAGGGTGCCGTTCGATAAATATAAATAAGTTATATTTATTTTTCGAAAGTTATCGACGACGATTGCGCGCACACCGCTTGGAAAGTCCAACACGTCCCGCAAGTGCAGCAGGTAAGAGTCTTTGACGCTACGCTTTATGAATGTTAAGACACGCGCGATATTAAATATTAACTTTGTTTTTTTTTGGTCGTAACTTTTACTATTTACATAATGGATCTATTCTACTCTGTTCAAGCTCGAAGAATTGATGAGTGATCTCTTGAAATTCGCATAGTTTTGTCGGGAAAAGAATGTACTTTTGAAATATTGTTCATTTCGATGATGAATCGATCAAACGAATAAAAAATTTTCGTTTTTTTTCTAAATTCAATTGTAAGTAATCAGATGATCGAAATAGAAAAGCAAATTATTGCACTCAATCGTGTAACTTGATACTGCTGTTTAGCAAAGCTATAAAAAGCATAAAAATCTTCACATTATTTTTAGGAGAAAAAAAATTGATCCTCCGATTCGCATAAAAAGTTTCGTAAGCGTCATAACGGAATATTTATTATTATTGACTATAAGTTGTCCCGCTTGACAAAAGCATCACACGCACGTGTGTGCACTTTCCTTTCTTTTTTTTTACCTTAATACAGTCTAGATTCTATACCGCGGTTAATGATACTTTATCATCGTATAATGCTACGAAGCGATTATAAGTGATTTAAGCACGCTCGGGCTCTGTGCAGCTTTTTATATGTGCTTATGTTGTGTTTGCAAATTACACGTATTCCTTACGCAAGGCACCTAAAACTCGAGCCGGCATGATACTTGAACTTATATACTCAAATTTTTTTTACGTTATAAAATTAACGTTATCTCCTTTATAATGATGCTTGTGTGTGTGCACGCCATTGACCTGAAAAGTTATATTTTTCACCTTACGCTCAATTGCGTTACAACTGCGACGTGATGCTGTACCGAAATCTCATTACATTATTTCTGGAGAAACAGTTTCTTTCTCACTTCTGCTATTATATGCCCGTGTATTATTATACGGTCAGGGACAGCCGCGCGAAATTTTTCAACTTGAAATTTTGCAATTTTCACAATGTAAATTTTCATCTCTTTTTTTTCGTTCATTCGCTCTCTCGTTGAAAACGAGTACCCGCGTATGCTTGACAACGCAGCTAAAGTTTGACACTTTCCATTTCCTTTACCGAGTACTCGCGCGCGTGAATCGATGGGACATACTCGAGTGTATAGCGTTGACAATTAGCCGCGGCATCGAGTAAATGGTTCACGTATGAAATTCACGTTCTAGCCGCGCGCGGCTATTGTCACTTTAACGATGAATAAATGCTCGACTTCCGTCGCAGCTCTGCCCCATATTATAAGGAGCTCTTAAAATCATTTCGGAATAACCATAAACGGGAGAAAATACGAGCCGACTGCTATGGAGTAACAAGTATAGTTTTTACGGGCAAAAAAAGTAAACGAGAGAAAAAAGAAGATTCGTGCTCGGGTGTGAACGGAGTCGTGCATCTCTGGCTGCTCTCGAGTCGAAGATGAAAAGAGCCTCCGCTCGGTGTATACGTATGGACATCGATAAACAGTCGTTTAAGGCAGGCGCGGTAAAACATTTCGAACGTATAATACGCGCATACACATACTTTTGAAACGTGTACGCTCGCATACACAATTACTCATTAACGAGTCTCGCGTCGTCGTCGTCGTTTCGCTCATATGCACCGTCCGTGTACGCGCACGAGGCGGTGCGTTATGCGCGCTAAAGTCATCATACCTCGTTCAAAATCGTTCGTTCTGTTTACTTCTGCAACGACAACAGGCCATGTCGCGCCGAGACAAACGCCGCAGACGCCAGCGATTCACCTAGCGACGAGAAAAAAAGGAGAAGAAGAAGAAGAAGAGGAAGAAGTTGAGATGGCCCGGGGACTGCTGCTGCTGCCACGACTTTCGAGCTGCTGAGGAACCGCTTCGAGAGAGCGAGAGAGATTTGCGTCCAGTACGAGTTGCAGCGGTGGCGGCTTCAACGCAAACACATTCATATACATCGAGCGAGCCGAGAGAAAGAGAAAGATATTTCGGAGGCGATTCGGAGCCCTCGGGGCAGCAGCCGAGAGAGAAAACCGGGAGCGCGCGACATGAGGCGTAGCAGCGAGGCGCGAGAGCCCTGCAGCGGTCAGCGTCCGATGCAGCAGCGACGGCTCAGCCGTCGTCTACCGTTCGCCTTACTTCTGGCTGTCGCTCTGTTGCCGGGGCCCGGGGACGCGCAGTACTCGTCCCTCGCCGAGTCCATCAGATCGTTCCTCGCTTCGGGATCGGTAAGTGCGATCACACGCATGCTTTATTTATTATATATATACAATATATAGTGACGCGAGCGCGTCATTATATTAGTACGATAATACAAATTCGAGAACGTCGGAAGTACATGTATTATTAATGAACTGTAAGCCGCAAGGATGCGAAAGATCGGTATACATACGCATAACGTATACGTATATAAACTCCAACGGATCGGCTTCGTTGGTGGCGTGTATACGCGCGATCGCGAGCTCGTTGATCATTGATCGATCGACTTGTCCGTTATATACATAACGAGAGAGAGAGAGAAAGAGACGAGATTTAATATGTAATAGCTCGTGTTTCAATTATGCGATTTACGCGTGTATAATATCGGCATATACATATACGTGCTATAGATCGCGGTGCGGTGCGCGCACTGTATTCCATATACCGATCTCTCGTTTTGTGCGCGCGCCCAAGCAAGCCGCTCGTGCCGCTGTCTGCGACTGCACACGCAGAGCAAGTCGGTGAGCGCAGAGAGAGAAAAATATCGATGTCTGTGTGCTTGGCTGCTGGCTTGCAAACTTGAGCGTATGCTCGTGTGTGTTTGGGTATATACCACCATGTGCACATGTGTATATGAATATAAATAATTCATGAAGTCGGCAACAGCAGCAGCGGCAGCAGCGGCACACGGTGTATTACGTAAACGGCGACCCTGACGGAGAAAGTGGTTGACTCGGAGAGTTCGCGCGCGGAAAAGAAGCTGCCGCGAGCCGGCTCCGCATTCGAGCTTGTATGCGGCCCAGAGACGTCGGGCGGCGTGGATAATTACCCGATCGCTTTTTCGGGGCGACGGATCGAGAAGGCATGCGTCCGTCCACGCGCGCGCGTGTGTGTGACGCATTTCGTTCGCGTCAGGGGAATTCACGGACAGAACAAATTGCGCCAGCGCAGTCGCAACAACAACAACAACAACAACCATCATACCGATCGCGTTCGAGCGTGCAGTGCCGAGCGAAGATTCGCGGCTGCTGCAAGTTCGGCAATTTCGGCTGCTTATATATTTCATGGAATGTGTGCGTCGGTGCGCGATCGATCGGCGGAAAACGCCGATCGACGAATTATTTTGGAAAGAGGATTCGAGCCGTCGAGTGAAGAGCTCGTCTCGAGTTCGCGCGCAATTTTCCAATTCTCGAGTGCCTACTATCGTGTGAGTATATAGGACCGCGCGCGATCGTGCTGCAGTACACGCGTCGCACAGGAGGTTTTCTGGCTCTGGCGCAACACCGGTAGTACAAAGTAGTAGTAGTAGTAGTATTGGCTCGTGTGTCTACGTCAAAGTCGATGACTCTCTCGCTCTCGTGTACGTATTAGCTGCTTAGGTATTCATGCGACACAAGACGAGGACATAACGAAAAGCTTTATGCGCCACGCGGCGACTTTTATGCCAGCTCGGGCCGCGCTCGCGATGCAAATATGCTATATAAGCGCGCGCGCGCGCGCGACGAAAGAAAGCATGATTGAGCCGAGCGCGCGCGCGAGCGTCTCAAATATGCGATGTCTCTAGCCTAAAGCTGTCCTGCAATGTACACACACACACACACATAGTCCAAAGGCTTATTCCTGATCCTGCTCGGCTCCTCTTTAATAGTGTGTCTGTGTATTGTTGAGTCTCGCGGTTAGCCGCATGCTACACACACGCGTAGACACGACGACGAGCTAGCTCGGCTCTGGCTATACCTGGCCGGTGAAAGCATCTGCCGCGCGCGAGCGAGTCTTTAGCGCACCTCGCCAACTCGTTATACATATATATCTATGTGTGTGTGTATGTGCTGCAACACACAAGTCGTGACCCCGAGGCGAAGTAAGCACCGGCTTATGGTGCACTGCTGTGCGGCTCGAGCCTATAACACAGACGCAGCGCATCGCTTAGCCCTGCTTCTCTCGCAGGCGCAGGCAAATGGATAATACGACTCGACGAGGAGTCGTCGTAACCAATTACACAAACGCGCCTTCGAGTTTTCCGCGCGCAGTGCCCGCTTACGAGTAATATGTGTGTGTGTGTGTGACGCCTCGCACATAGGCACAGCCACACAGCTCATCTCATTTATATATACATGCATTTCCGCTCTCTTCGCTCGCGCGTGTACATATATTATAATATTATAACGTACGGCTGCCCGCATATAATATAAACGTTTTTATCTCGCGGCTCGCCGCTGCGGCTTTCCGTTGTGTTTGCGAGTAAAAGCTCGATCGTGATACAAAAGGTAATAGAGAACTAGTCGCGGATTCATTAAGTTCGTCGAGCGGGCATCTAGAGAGAAACGGCCAAAAAAACAAAGGAGAAAATTAGCTTCGCGTATCGCTGACATTGTCGTTATGTAGCCCTTGAACGCGGCTCCAACGATTTCGAGCTTGCGTAACAACGCGTCGTTGGGACTTCAACGAACATAACGATTCGATTTACGAAAATTAATTCATTACCTCGCGCGCTCGCAGGAATCCGGAAAATTAGGAAAGCTCTCGGCCAAGTTTTCTTTTTTCGCCCATCATCGTCGTCGTCGTCGTCGTCGGCGCGTCATCGCCATATCATCATCGCGTTATATACAGCTACAGCTCGTCTATATACATATACAGCTGCATTCGAGACGCAATATAAGCGTAACTAACACGGTAATCGTGTGCGGACTTTATGTATAGAATAAGCGCGTGACGCAGCTGATGTGCAGCGGCGGCAGCTGAGATCGCGAGGATAATTCGCACGTCCTATTGTGCGCGGCTGCCGCCGCCGAAGACGACGACGACGACGAGTCATATACGTGCTGCTTCGTATGTAACAAGTTGTGTATAGTCGTTGCTGTGAATACGTGAGGTAGTAGCGGGCCATTGAGGATAGATGCCATCTTTATGCAATAAACACCGCTGTTCACGCACCTACATCAGTGCTGCTGCCACTGCTGTATTATTATATATATATATACCTGCATGTGCATGCTTCGAACTGTATAATGTAACCGTTATGTATATAGCTATGCACGTGTGTGTTGTATGTGTGCCTTATATACTACTTACTATATATACCTATATATGCCCGCAATATCGCATTGGTTTTGGTTGCAGAGCGACTTGGAGGCGGAAGGTATATCGCTGTACTATCCAAAAGTCGAGTACGCCGTAAGGAAGCAGCGAGTCGTCGAGCCGAGCGTACCTTTCCCTTGCGATCTTCGCAACGCCAGGTAAGCCAGATTCGCTCCGATATACATACACATACGCATTTTGGGTACACACTCACACATATTACAGCACTTATATCCATATATATATATTAAACATTACTCAAGCCGCCACCGCGAAGAGTATATACAGGCATATCGGGAATCCGGATAAGTGCAAGTGTGCGTCTGTATATATATGCCTATCGCGCGCCGGCACATGTGCGCGCGCGCGCGCGAGACCAGGAAGTCGATGCTCAACTTCAGATTAAAACTCCCTCTCGGAGATTCTTTTTTTTTTTATGCCTGCGCTATTCAACAGCATCCACTGTATCTGCAGCCGAACTTATATACGTATACGTTTGTGTAATATACTCCTATACGTGAAATATATAGATTATATGGGAATCGTGCCGTTCTCGCGTCCGCGAACGCGCTGATTAGCAAACAATCGCGAGTACGATTCTGCACGGTACGATATGAATTCGAGTTTATCGTGGCTTAATTAATGAAAAGCAGTCGCACTTTTCGGTTATCGACGAATTGGAAACCGGTCGTTGCTCATCGAGATAGTCTTTTTTTATGTTTTTTTTTTCAAGAGTATGAAAAGGACGCGAAAAGCTCGAACGATTGGTTTAGGGTTTTAAAATTATACTGCATTTTCCAAGTAAAATCTGTGTGATTAAGTAAATTAAAAAATTAATGATTCAAATTTTGAATTAAATGTATTTATTCGAATCATATGGAGAATCTATGTGTACGATATGAACATGGAATAATTCTGAAAGCATGCTTATGAACATCAAGAGCTTTGACCTGTAGCCGCCAAGCAAATACGCCGTAAATCTTCGTTCTTCAGACTCTCGAAGATCAAGTCGCAGCAGAGAATCGGCAGCCGATAGCGCGTCAATTCCAGGAAAGGTTCCAATGCCCATCGCCGGAAAAATCTTCTCGATAGCATCTCGTACAGATACACAGCACAAGTTTCACTAGGCCCCTCAGGCAGATAACGCAAATGGCCCGAGTGCGCGAACTTGAAGTATTCCTTAGATGTGAGAACATTTTTCGCCTTTTCGGGTCGTAATCGTATCAAGTCGTAGAGCGCCAGACTCGGACGAATCATTTTCTTTTTCGCTATGTTCGTGAACTCCTCGTCGTTGTAGCATTTTTCAATATCCGCCCAAACTATTCGAGACTGATTCGAGACAACTGATGAATAATGCCATGATCGTCAGAGCATCATTTCGGTTCAGTTTGTATCCTCTTTTTTCAAGACTTTCGATGATCATCAGAGCACCAGACACTCGTCTCAATTTAAAAGCGAGCGGAATTTCGAATTCCCGCTGTTTCAATCCCTTGGCGAAGTAACTCTCGGTGGGAAAAACGAAGCTGGATATATCAGCACCATGATTCAGTAGGTCATCTACCTCGTATGGCATTATACTCGCCACAGACACTTGTAGCGGTGTTCGACCCATTTTGTCCCGAGCGTCAACGAGCACCGTCTGCTGGAGCTCGTCGTTGACCTTGAAGAATATCTCTGCCAATCCATAAACGTAAGGATGATACCCCTTGCAAATAGTGTGCAGAGGAGTCAATCCTTCGATGTTCGTCGAATTCGCATCGGCACCTTCTCTCAGCAGCAATTCTATCATTCTTCTGCTACCGAAGTACGCGGCGAAGTGCAATGGCGTGTTATGTGAATGGATCTTTGGCGCCGAAGCGGTTGCATTTAGTCGCATGATGCAGTGCTATGCCGTCTTCGTCGATCTCAGGCTACTTCGTTTTCCAATTGACTTTTTTTCGCGTACTCTTCAATTTCACTATGCTGTCTTGGTCAAGATGAATCACTTCTTCGGAATTATTGTCTTGTATTTATTGTCTTGTATTTCATCGGCTGTGCCAACAAGGCCAGGAAAACATTCATCAGATTCGTCGTTGGAAGAAATTTCAATCGTTCAACGCACTCGCGCGCACATCACAACACACAATCCCTTACAATAATATAAAATGTAATTCACTTTTTTCGCGAGAATCGCTTGCGGCAGTTGATGCGATGTTCTTTTGTTGTTTACGTTGCGGCGTCGTAACGTATACTGAAGATCCGATCCTCTGTAGTCTGCATCTACTAGGGTCTAGGGTCCACTAGGGTCACTAGGGATTAAACGACGCATGTAATGTCCCGCCGCTAATGGCCAATGCATGAACTCGAGGATCGTCTCATGTTCATCCGTTCAATAACACGGTAAACAAGCCACGCGCGTAAAGAAGTTGCACTTCGAAATATGTAAATTATCATTGCACAGTTTAAACTTTGAGTCTCCGATTATTACAACAATTATTGTACAAAAAATTATTGTGAATGATTGAAGAATTCAATAAATAATATCAAGCAAAATCTGCATTTGTTCGCACGTAAGACTCGCGCGAGCTGCACACTCACGACACGCATATATGCAAGCAAATTAATTGTGAAAGTTATTATTTCAACGCGAGATATAAAATTATGCCTGCGCGTGCATATGTTGTTTTTTTCTGCATCGTTAACAAGAGTGACATCATAATAATGCGATAGTTAAAACCCAAATTACGTAAAAAAACAACAACATAACGTTATTGTATTAACCTTAATATTTCGAACGCTGTACGGTTATGCTTGAGCTTTCTCTTGGGCATTGTGGCCAGTGCAAGAGATATATAAGTTCGGAAAAGAACAGAACCGATGACCTGAATTGGTGACAAAGAGAAAAAAAAATTCACCTTTTTTTTACGTATGCATACCGCGCGTACTTGAAACCGTGCGTTAATTGATTGTAACGCGCTATCCGCTCTCTGCATGATTAAATTAAATGTATAAATCAGCTGTTATATGTTTAATGCACAACACAATTTTTCTTATTTCAAAATCGCAGTGACGTATACGCACGCAGCATATACCTCTGGTGCTAAAAATTATTGTCGCGCGGATGTAATACAAATTAATAATCTACATGTATCACGTTTAATTATGCCACTTACGGAAAGATTTTAGGAACTATTCATCTTCGAAAATTTACAATCTAGTTATCGAGCAGCGCTGCACGTGAACAGATTAAAGGCACATTTTTTAACTTGCTTCGAAGCCAATAACGAATCCTCGACGATTAGCATACAACATCGACCTTCGTCAAAAATGGAATTCGACATTGTGGAAAAAAACGTGTCGTGGAATCGTCTCTTCTTTTACGCTATTATTTGTCGATACATACGTATATTTTTTTCCCTCCGAAAAGTTCGTTTACTTTCGAAAAAAAGAAAAATAAATTATAATAAAGCAAACGCGCGTGAATATTTGATGAATAATTCAGAGTTATATATATATATATATATTAATCGAGACGCGGAGTTGCAAAGGACATCTCGTTTTAATAACGTATAAGTCGGGCGTGTAATCGTTACGTTTATTTAACAAATGTTACGCAATTGTACTCATATGAAATAATAAGAAAGATGCATAATATCGAACTAGCGGGAATTTTACTTTTAATCGCGCGACGTTATCGTCGAGTGCAATGGATATGTCATTATAATTTTATCGTGTATTTACACGCTTTCGACCGAGGACTAAACCGATATCACCAGTACTCTGACCTCAACATTGCTCGGACCGATTCCAGGGATGCTTCACCGATATTATATGGCGCGCAACGAGATCGAATTAAAATACCGGAACAGTATTTCATTCTTCGAGACTATAGACAGAAAAATATTTATTTTCTTACTGCTAAGATAACTTTTAAGCATGGAATAAAAATTATATTATGCATACGAAAATAATTCCTCAAAGATATCGTATAACTGCAAGTTTTCTTGTTTAAAATTAAAGGAGATAATTTCAATTGAAATAGTGAACAATTTTTATTGTCTTGGGTAAACATTAGCGTAATTATTGTATCGTTAATTAATCGACAGATCACCGACACCGCCTACGAGCGTTCATCGTCTAAGGCCCGGAGACATCGACGTCGTAGGAGCTCTAGGCGACTCGCTCGTAGCTGGGAATGGAGCTTTGGAGGAATTCGCCATCGGTACGTTCATCGAGGCACGAGGGGTCAGCTGGTGCGCCGGGGGTCAAGATAACTGGAGAAAATACCTGACCGTGCCGAACATTCTCAAGGTAAGCGATCAAGTTCATTGGCAACGAATCTTGGAAACGTTGCCTCTTCAAAATGACGACATTATTTTTTCCTCCTTCGGCAGGAATTCAATCCCAAGCTGACGGGCTACGCGACCGGCACCGGCGAGTTCATATCGCGCAAGGCCCGGCTGAACATCGCCTTCCCGGTGGCGGCCGCGGAGGACGCCCTGCACCAGGCCAAGATCCTCGTGCAGAGGATCCGCAACGATCCCGAGATCGACGTGCAGAAGCACTGGAAGATGATCACGATACTGTTCGGCGCCAACGACGTGTGCTCGGCCCAGTGCTACAATCCGAAGAAGTTCTCGCCGATCCGCTACGCCCTGCATCTGCGACGCACCCTCGACTTTTTGCGCGCCTCGCTGCCGCGCACCATCGTCAATCTCGTGCCTGCCGTGGGTACGTCTCGTAATACTCGACTCGATGCATACAATTTTTCATTGAATTCCGACGAACCTGTACTTACTTTTTTTTTGTATGATTCGTGTACGTAGACGTGACGATATCGTTGCGAGTGTCGGTGCGCAGCGTCATGTGCAGCATACTGCATCCCCTGTACTGCGCCTGTCTGCATCGTGGCAATCGGCCGGACCTCACCGCTTCGAAGATGTCGCAGATGTATCAGCAAGCGGCCGAGGCTCTCATTGCCTCTGGAAGGTAAGTCGCGCTCGCTCGACTTTTACACATTATGAACGCGATCGGTAACGATAATTTCTGCTCGCTTCGACCGATTTACCGATTGTTATATAACTCTTATTGTTTTGTTGTTAATTGTCAGGTACGACACGTCCGACGACTTCACGGCCGTGCTGCAGCCGTTCACGAAGCTCTTCAACTCGCCCAAGGCCGACCCGTCGAGGGGCCTACCGATCGACGCGAATCTCGTCACCCACGACTGCTTTCATTTCAGCCAGAAAGGCCACGCGCTCGGTAAGTCACGACGCGGCAGCTCTCTGCCTTGACCGCGGTCGAAGAGATCCATACTGTATACGGAATCGGCGCGCGTTCGAAAAATGAGAAAAAATCGAGAGAGAGAAAGAGAAATGCTGCTGCTGCTGCACGGATCAATGTACTTTCCGAGATGTTGGCGTGCTGAGTACGTGCACAACATGTGCATTTTACAATAAATTGAAATTCATTGTCAGTGAGCGATTGTAACGAGAAAGAATAGGGTCAGATTCAGCGACTATATAAGTACGTGTGCTGCAAAGTTCAAGAATCGTTGCACGCGGCGAGAGTGATGAATGGCGAGCACAGACGTGCATCGATATAATAACACATATCGAGTCATTGAGAGAGGAAATGAGACAACTTTTCACGCTCGCGACGATAAGTTTTTATAATTAAACGGACAACAATTTATTTAATCATATAAATAGCAGCGGTAGAAGTAACAGCCAGACATTTCTTTGCCGAGAAAAGCACGTAGGCAGCTGATACGCGCGCGCGCGCGCGCGTGTGATTCAGTCGATGAGAAATCGGAAATAGTCGCGCCGGCCAAGATGCGTTTTTAAAGCTCGATAAAAATATAATACCATGAATAAGCTCTATCGATGCCTTTCCCGCAGGTGCCAATCTGCTCTGGAACAATCTGCTGGAGCCAGTGGGCAACAAGACCGATCAGGGTTTTCCGCGGATCTTCGAGAGGGTCCTCTGTCCGAGCGCCGCGGCGCCTTACATCTTCACCAACGTCAATTCCAGGAACTTTCTTCTCACTGGCAGTCAATAAATGTGTACAGCAGTGGTGTGTAGTGTCGCATCGCAGATGCAGTCTGGAGCTGCTCGCGTTCGACGATCGACCGTCGTCGAATTAATGTATCATTGAGGTCAACGTTTAGTTTTAATATAAATCGCATATGTAAGCTCTCATGAAAAAGGTTACGCGAACGAGAGACTCTTTTTACTTCATTTGTCTTGTACGGCTCTTCGTCGACGATACTTGATTTTTCTTGTTACTTATACTGATCGATTGTTTATTGTGTGTCTGCTGATTTGTATATATTACTGTATCTGTTATATCTTAGGATCTGCTCGACGAGTTTCGATTGTAATTGTCCGAGTCTAGAAGTTGAATGTATAGTTTTACGATAAGGCAATAATTTTCTACTTTTTCATCATTAAAGTCAACCTAGCGATAGAATAAAATAAAATAAGTGATTGTTAATTACGAAAAACGGCAATTAAGCCGAATTAGTTCATTTTGATCACCAATTAGCATTTGCGTCCATCAATACACACGTACCGACGCGTGTCATACGCGTACACGCGTTAACCGATTAAATATCGATTCGATAATTAGCGATTCGTGCGCACCGCGCCGCAACGCACATACACGCGACAGTTCGTCGAAATGCAACCCGGATGACATAAACACGCGGGCTCGTTCGGTGCTTATCATTCATATTACGTCAACTACGTTATAAAACAAATTAAAGCGTGGAAGAGCTTTTGCGAGCTCGCGGAGGGGCTAAATTTGTAGCTATGTAGCTGGCTTTGACGTCTTTGTAAATTGCATCTTATTGTGCTCGTTTGCACATATCATTATATGCTCGCGGTCCTCTCTCTATTATACGGACACACGTTAATTTTCGTTGCATTCGGCGCACGACCGTTTTATTTTGAACTTCGAGTCGACTTAAGCATATTGCTCGGTGTTGACGACGAGATGTGTGTAATGAGTATAATAATATGATCGATGGCGAGCGTGCGCGATTACGCTGTTTACCGCGAGGTCGCAGACTGTCCTTTGCGACGGAGCTTAACATCGCGCAAACGAAGGATGATTCTTTGATCCTATTAGATAAACGAGGGTATAATATCTTGCGGTTTAAAATCCATTTTTTTCTTCGCTCACTGTCAATAGAAATGTTATTGTAATTTTTACGATAAAAGATGACAAGTGCGAGTCTTAATATCGATACACTACTGCACTCGAAGCTCGAAGTTACATTAAACTTACGTAATGCTACGCGCGCAACGACATAAATTGTCGTTCTGCACTCGCCGATCGGCCGATATTTGAATTTTACTCATCTCCTCGGCAAAAGTCGTCAAATTATTGTATTAAATTGTCGGACGATAGACGCGTGCCGATTAGATACGTTACACGAATTGACATGCATGTAGACGCGTGCGACTCGCGAGGAGCGCCTATGCAACGATGACGATCGCGAATTAGAAGGCGGAGTAGAAAAAAAAGCACAACATCGTCCAGTTTATAAGCAGACTTTTTTGCCGATATTGTGTGTCGCGAACTATATATTTCTCCGCGTATTTCCCCAGTCAATTATAAATTCGTGCCAGTATTATGTAGCGATCACGTTTTATGAGGAAAATTCGGATTTTCCGTATAAAAGTCTCTCAGCCTCGGCTCTCGTGTGTGTGTGTATGTGTGTGTGACGCGCGGCTTATATATATTATGTGTATCGTAACGCGAATTAGCTGCCGCTGACTGCCAGGTGACTCGATGATATTTTCCGGATTTTTTTTTTGCTTTCGTTGGCGGCGTGGCCACGCCGCTGCGCGCTGATCGCGAGACCGATGCAAAACGACGCGGCCAACGCTGCATATATAATTATCTTTGCACGGACTCGAGAGATGCACACTGTAAGAGAGCAGACATTCGAGACAACGAGTTGGATTACAGATGTCAACGGTCGAATGTTTGTATCGTCTTGGGTGTATAGAGCCGAGACTCTTTTCTCTCTCGGAATTTAAGAGCGATAAAAGCGCGTGATTTTACATATGCATACAACAATATACGTACGAGATTCGATAGGTCCAAGGGCGCGCTGATAGCGGCGGAATATCGGTCGATAGCCTACTTGACGCGCATAATATGAAAAACCGTACAGATGCACGCTGCACATCCGAGTGGTATTAAAGCCGAACGACGAGAGCATCGCATGTTCGCGTCTACATCTGACCCAATCCGAGACTCGACCCACGCGTACATTGCATTACATTATTTGTATTCTCCAGCCAGGCGATTATATATTATTGACAACAATATGTATGTGTGTGTGTGTGTGCGACTATAACGTACGGTCGGGGATTTTGCGAGCTTTCGTTAATCACCTCGAGGTTGCGATGTTATTCTATCGGTCGCGTATATTATATGTGTGTACGCGTGTATAGCTCGAGTCTCGAAGGACAAGGTAGCGATCGCTCACGTGCGAGGCCGCGGCGAGTCGTATAATATACGTATGTATTAATGTACGTCGCGGCAGCAGCAGAAAAGAAGCCGTTGACGATCTCGTGGGAATCTTATATATTATGCTATTATTATTAAATTTCGCGCGCAAAGCAACGTCGCGTGTGTTCCAAGCCCCGACTTTGACTGGAGCCTATGACGTTTGTATACATAGGTGCAACGTATGTTGCGTGCGTATCGATCATGATTATGTGCTCGAGTTATCAGTCACAGACTCGGCGACGATTGGGAGCTTACGATACACGCATATATAAATTTGATTTCCACATTTTTTTTCGTTTGTTTACAAACTGAAATATATAACTTGGAGCTTGAGCTAATATACAAACAGCGCTTTTATAACGCGCCGTCGCAAGTAAATCAAGAGGATTTCGTTATTTGCCTCTGTGCGTACTTATAATACTTTAATTTATATCGCTTGAGAAATTTAATTTGGAATACGTGCCTCAAGGCTTGACTGCTCTCGGATGTTTACTCGTATATTGTACACTATTGGCGGATAACAATTGCGGAAATACGCCTATCTTCCTTTTTATACTTACATATTATAATAACGTATGCTCTTTGCGCTCGTCGAGTGCAATAGTCGCGAGCTTGCAGCGATAATGAGGTATACGAGCGAAGAAAAAATAGCTCAAACGAAAAGGGGGGGCTGACTCGCGCGCGTGTGCAACGTCTCGCGCTCGCGACTCGATTGACCTATACGCCGCGATATACGCTCGACGTTTATAACAATATCGATATTATAATTCGAGCGTCGGTGAATCGGCGTCGATTATTTTATTAAACTTGCGTGAATTCATTTATTTTATTATAGATCGTTGGCATGAATGTAATATGCAGGCGCAAGCGAGAGCGAGCTTATACAATCGCAATTGCCAGGGGTCACACGCGTCGTTACTTATTAATAATACCAGTCAGTTAGTTTAACGACTTTTTTTGTCTCGATCTTTTTCGCTCTCTGTCTCTCTCCCCGCGCCACTCGCGCTCCTCGTACGATGCGACGAAAAATCTCAAAGTTCGCGTCTTTCGACGATAAGCTCGAGTTTAAAAATGTCCGTTTATGCAATATCCTCGCAGTAGCAGATAAGCGATAGTTCATAAGTGCAAAGTATATAACTGACAAAGTCCTCGTCTAATTATAATAGATAGTGGCGCAGCTTTTTCCTCTTTCGTACGAATATATATATAAAATACATACGGAGAATCGAACGGCTCAGATGTATGCGGCTGTTACGCGATCAACGACGCAACCTTATATTTATAAGCATATCAATTTTAAGAGGAACATAATGCTCGGCGATATATTTATAAAAGCTGCTCAAGCTTATCTAATTTCTTTATCGGTCAATACGTAGCCGTGGGTTACCTCCCTCGATGGGCATACGTGTATAAATGTCTCGTACAACGATTCGTCTCGTTGTTAATCAATATATGAAACTACCGAGACATGATCTCTCCGTGACTCGATCATACACACGGCGACGGCGGCGGCATTCATAAGAGCTTATAACGCGACGCACCCGATCTAATAATAGCCTTCGTTATTGTCGTTGTCCATGCATCAAACGCACTCCGCAAAGCTCGCAGCTTATCAGCTGTAGTCGAGTTGAAGGCCACGACCTATACGATGGACCGCTGCGACGACTACGACTCGAAATTCATATTATAATCTATAATTATACCGATCGTCGTGCAATTGAAAAAAAAAAGGATAATGTATACATAATCATATTTACTGGCATTAAATCGATGCGTTATAGTGTGTACATAATGTGCGCTTGTATATAGCCGCGCACTTGTCGCGAACAATCGCGATGACGTACGTAAGCGAGCGCACATAAAATCGCGCATACATTGCTTTAATAATCGAGCAACAGCAGCAGCTCTCATACTCGGTCGTCGTCGTCGTCGTCGTCGTCGTCGTCGCAAAGTAAAAAGTTTCACGGGCGCTCGCAGAGAGGCTGCGCGCACGGATGTAATATGTAATAAGCTCTCGCGCGCTCGGCTCGGCCCCCGAGACCTTGACTCTGAACTTGAAGCACCTGCTTCTGCTGCTGCTGCTGCTTCGCGACGAGTTTAACTGCGTACATGCGTTTTCTCCTCTTATCTTTCTCTCCTTTATTTATTTTTTTACTCAACTTATTTTCTTTCAATTTTTTTTTTCGTAACAAACTGAATAGGATCTTGCGCGGGTGATTGCTCGCTTTTGTGCTAGATACGAGCCTTGTACACGCGCACGCGAGCGCCTCGAAATTGATAAAAGCGCGCGCGATCGTCGCAATTTCGAGCAATTTTTAGTCTATTTCTGGCCTCGCGCGATTGTTATAATTTAAGACCGAAAATTGCTACGTCAATTCGCTGCCATAATCAAAAATTAAAAATAGCCACGGCGACGAATTAATTCGTGGAACGATTGCATGCCTTTCGTTAGAATATGAATTATGCAATATTTAAATCATTTTCCACGAAAATAGTTTTCATTTGTTTACACGAAAGACACACGCGCAAAAAGAACTAACGCACATCGGGGAATCGGAAATACTATACTGAACGTCATTGACGATCATTAATAGCCTATAGAGAATATTGAATAATCATTTACACGAGTTTAGAAAACGATCGCGCGTCAAAGAAACATTCGTATACGACACCGCAGCAGCTCTTGTATATATTATAATATGTAAATCGTGTCGCGTGGCCTGTCCGCGTGTGACGTATATATTTAGCGAATTCGACAAAATGCAAAGCAGCGCGTTTTTAAATAAACATAAAACAAAAGATGCATCCAGTATTACGAAATGCGGGAGGCTCGAGGAAGTGCAGTGTATGCGATTTAGTATACATGTATCTTTGAGCGCACGAGAATAATCGTGCGGCCAATGAATTAATCGAAATTAGCGCAATTCGGAGATTGCGTGTGTGCTTGATATGTTTCATAAAAGAGAAGAGGAATTACAAGGAGACGGTGGGATGGCGTTGAGAAAACGAGGTTTTGGTGGCGTAAGCAAAGACAGAGAGAGTGATTGTAAATAATCGATGAACGACCCATTTTCAATTGACTAAAAATCTGCATTTTATTTTGCGATGATAATCATAGTAATAAAAAATGTTTAACAATATTCATTCGCTATTCGTAGTTAACTTTTAAAATATAAAACAATGGCAATCCGATAAATGGCATTTCTGTAATTGGTGACACGCGTTTACAATAAAACATGATACATGCTTTGCTGTGCAATATATATTATTATATGCATAACTATAAGACAATGCACTCGACGACGTATAATTCATGGGGGGTACGTCGTCGCCCACACACGCATAAACACATTCATACATACAAGATAATACTGGCAATTATTGACTAGTCATCGACTCGAATGAGCAATGAAACAAATAATAATTTAAAGTTTATAATACAACTATTTGGAAAACGATTTGACACAACGTGCTGCTGCTGATGCTGCTGCGATGTGGCTTGGCTGACGATGGTAATTCATTTATAGAATATTGAGTGTGCACCGTGCTGAGCTGCGAAGTGGACTCGTATGGGCGCACTGCACCACCTCTCCTCCTCCTTGCGGATAACGATCGATCCTCGTCGTGATCCTTTTTGTTTTCTGCTTGCATAGCGATGTACGGTCGTTGGTGAATCGCCGCATCGGCGTATCAAGGCCGATGCACTCCGTCGCCGCCGCCGCCGCTGCCGTCACACAGGATCGAAATATCCGCATTGCGACAATTATACGGGCTGCGGCTTATATACACGATGCAGATCGTCGACGAATGAAGATAAATCTCCTTTTCCGATGTACTTTGCGACTCGAGGACCAGCTCGTCGTCGTCGTCGTCGTCGGTCGGAATCACTTTCTGCCCCACTGGAGAATGCCCCGGCTGCCGTGGGAGCTCGTGCTGGCCCGACAGCTCATGTCGAGGGAGCCGGTGCTGCCCTTGGAGCCGCCGCTCGACGACGAGGTGACGCTCTCGCTGCGACGTATCGGCCTGAGCCGCGCCGGCTCGAGGAAGCGGTCCAGCACCTGGCGGATCGTGCTGTGCTTGCGGTTGAAGGGATTCGTGTACATGATGATTCTTGATTGTTTATTCAGATCCTTGGATAAATTGAGAATTGAACGTTTGAAACGTTTAACGTAGCACTGAGTCGATTTGCACTGAATGTATGTAAAGAGCACAAAACTTTTGCAATGCTTTGCGTGTATATCGTAATAACACTGGCTACTACTTCTGAGAGTTGCTTCTAGCGGAATGGCTTGCGGTGCGTCGAGCGTCCGGCCTTATAAGCGCTGGCTCACGTGCCAGCCGAGTGGAGTGGGGGAGTCGGAGTCGAGCCGAGCCGCGTCGAGCATCGATCGGCCGCGCCAACATCGTACCGCGCTATATCTGTATATGTACATCAAAATAGTCTCCGCAGTGCAGCTCGAATGCCGATCAATGAATATTATATATGTGCCGTAACGATCGCGGCTCGAATTTTGGATTTCGTTTTGGTAAGCATGTTTGCTGCATTTTTTTTTTTGTAGCTCGAGGATATTAGGATCGTCGCGCGATCGTCGCGTAGCAGTCGAACCGATCGTCGAGCAACAAAGCCACGTGCGCGTTCCACGTGCAGCGCACCAGTAACAATATAGCAGCGCACAATATTCAGCGCATGGTAATATTATAAAAGTCCGCAGCGTACACCACCGCACTTGCGTTTGCCATTTTATTTTAAATGCACGGTTCATTATCCTCTCTGTGCGCGGCCCCGACGCTGACCCCGTACTTATGTCTATATACATGTATGTACGCGCTAGACCTGCAATGTGATCGGGTGACTCTCGAATATTACTGTATGTTTACCGTCTGTTGTCCATTTCATTCCATTTGACTTTCTTGCGTTTCATCTTGTTTTTTATTTTTCGTCAATTTTCCAGTATAATTTTGTGTGTACTTTTTGGCATCGATCGGGGAAAATGTAAACTTTTTAACCGGCTACTAAGGGCCTCGATCATTGGCCATCGATCTATTTATCCGTGGAATAGGTAGGTTTGTACATCCCATCCTCGCTACCTTTGATTCTCTCACGAGACCGTCCGTGAACGCGAAAGAAAAAATCGGCGATCGAGGAATAATTTCTCGAACTTTCCGTCCTGCGGGGCCTGGTCCATTCTGGCATATTCTCATTTATTCCTTCCTTTATGCGCGAGTCTCCTTTCCCTCTTTCTCTTACGCACTTCCTTTCTTCGTTATATTTTATAATATATTTATATATGCCGTGCGCGAAACCTTTCCGTATGGAAAAATTCGCGCCTCCGCACGCCGCAGGACCAGTTTCTCGCACACATGCAGAGGCAGCAGCAGCGATCGCACGGCATAAATTTTATAGCCGCATCTCTCGTTCCGGTTTTATATACCTATAGTGTGTATGTGTATCGAATGGCTCGCGCGAGCTGCACCGCTCACGAGATCGTTGCCCTTCTCTTTCACGAATTTTCGGCCGCTTTATAATGTTTATTTACCTACGTACGTCATAAGCATCCGCGCGGGTCAACAAAGCCGCGCGACGCGCAGCATCGTGTGTGCCTCGTCGAGATGATTCGCCACTTTTTCGCATCGGCAGCAACAGCCGCACGTGAGTCGACTCCCCATCTCCACGGCATTTTTTTCGTTTTTTTTATCTTAGGCTTTATTTTAATGCCTCGCTTGTAAAAGGCGCTCGCGCGAGGCATTATGACGTACGAGCGAGAATGTTTTCGGCTAATCGCGAGCGGCAAACTACACGATATATATATATTATATTGTAAACATCGCTCGCTCTGGCTTCTTTTGTCTCGTGCGCGCGTTCGAAAATGTGTATTTTCAGGACACGCACCGTGTAATAATTTATATCGTATCGTTATTTTCTCGATTTTTTTTCTCGGGGGTGCACACAACACTAACGCGCGAACCGCACACGCGCCGCGTCGCACAAAAGAAATTCAAGCTTTGAAACGTTATAAGATTATATATATATATATAGCTGAACGCGTGCTCGCGCATGCATAAGCTCCACATACATAACGATCGTTTCATTGGAAGAGCTAATAGACGTTTTATTTGAAAATTCGCTCTATACAAATGCGCGCGCGCGGGGCTATATCATGGAAACATGACGGGTGATATTCAACACGCTTTGTATAATATACGGCGTGATGTAAGGATCGCCGCGCGGCAGAGCTCGGCATTGTATTTCTCGCTAGATAAGGCCTCGAGCGAATGTTTAGTCTTCGGTGAAAAACTTTTTCTCTCTCCCTCTCTCTCTCTCTCTCTCTCTCGCGCGCGTGTACGTGCAGCTTTGCGGGCTTTGAAATCGGAAAAACTCGAGCGAGCCGTTCTCTGTGCACCAGCCACACACACACTTTAATACGGTTATAAATAGACGCGAGAGTCGAGCTTTTTCAGCTTCAATGTCAGACAGGATTTTTACGTATATGTATAGCGCGAGCTCGTAATCGCGAGTATTGCAATTTCGTTTTTTTTTTCGCCTGCGCGGATCTTTTCGTTTAAAGAGTCGGCAATAAGTGTGTGAGACAATGTGTCTCGAGGAAGAAATTCGACCATCTTATATGCCGTGTGCGCGCGAGCGAGCGAGAAAAGCTGATGCAGCTGCTATATAGGCTCGTATTTTCTGCTAGCCGAAGCAGTTATAATATGTACCGAAAAGCGAGCGCAAAGTTGAACGTCAAACTTCGCGAGTCCTAATTTTCACTCTCAAAGATATGATGTATGATATTTATCGAAAGAAAAAAGACAAGAAATCGAGAAAAAAAACGCGCGCGAGCAACTGGTTCAACGAACACGCTTAATATTTAAGCATACGATCGATATTAACAATTCGTCTGTGCACTAAACGCGGATATCAACCGGTCATATTGCACGCGCGAGCAGAAAGAAAAAACGAAGCATCGCATTATTTTTACGAGTCTGCACCAGCCAGGTCGGAATACGAACTTCTCGCAAGTAGCTCGCAAAAAAATCGAGAGAAAAAAAAGCTCTACCGAGACGACGAGCAAGTACACGTACGCGAGCATTAATCGCGCTCGCATGCAGACGCTTTTAAGTGGTCCTTAAAGTTTTTTCGCCGAGCGCATCTCTATACATTCATCGTAAAGATTTGCGTCAGAATAAGGCGAAAAAGCTCGCGGTCGTAAATCATCGTTGTCGAGCTGAGATCGCGAAAGTGCACCTAGCTCGTGTGTGTTTGACTAGACATTTGACAAACGGGAAGGAGAGAGAGAGAGAGAGAGAGAGAGAGAGAGAAAAAAGTGTTGCTTCTTTTCTAATGGTTTCTGGTAACGTACGTTTGCACGCGAGCGATGATCATCGGCTACGCGTTTGAATGCAAATTATGCAAGCACGAGCACACACGAGATACCGAGAAATTTCTTCGTGCGGCTAAAATTTATAACTCGAATTCTCGGCGGATAAAATTGACCCAAAAATTAATATCGATACCATAAGTAAAGCATCGCTTGTGTCTCTCGAAAATCTGAAAATTGCCTCGGTCGTGTATTCCGCCACCGAGGCTTGTACGCACGTGTTATAGGCTCGAAATTGTTAAATAATATGACTTTTTTTTATCCGGTCTCGCGAGATCGCTGCAGCGGCTGTACGTGACGTCCGAGATACGTATTATGTACACATGTCCGATTTATAAATGTGCACCGATGTGCACTTCTTTTTTTTCGTAAGTATCGCGTCTCGTGTCGACGATTATTATCATTATTATTATTATTATTATATGTTCGCCGGAGCAGACAATAACAATAGTAAGTCATGCACTGCTATGGTAGATGCAATAATATTCGCGCGTCACGAGTGCACGTCGTACGTATGCCGCGTCTCATTTGAAAATATGTTATTGTGTGTCCCGCGACTATCCGGTATGTTTTGGTTTTCGATCGTGCAATATGTGTGTATGTACGTTCTGCCATGCAACTACTCGACTTTGACGTAATGAACAATCGACGAAGGCGATCGGACGAGTCGTAATAGGCTTATACGGGATCGCGACATCACGGGTTCGTTGAATTTTCTTCGTCGAATGTTATTAAAACGGCGTTCGATTGACTGATTGACGTATGCACCCGAGGCGGCTAGCTAGCCTGTAACTGACTCGAATGATATTAAAAAAATGACTCTGGTAACGGGATATATGGGTCGCCATTTTATATTGCCTTCGATGCAAGCCTCACTAGATTTAAATTAAGGTACTTAGCTAACTAGTAGTAGAGACTGGATTTAATTATGATTGAATTTTCGCACGAATACTAAATTGAACATTTATTTTCCATCATAATTCTTAAATTGTGGTGTAAAATTAAGTCCTTTTCGCTTAGTTTTGCTATAAAAGTAATGTATTCGATTCAATTTTCCTGCATTCTTTTGCAGTCAAATCATAAAAAAGAAATCAATATTGATACATACATTTTCAACTTAGATTTCACGTAAAGGTATCTTAAATATAAAGCAAAATTGATTACCTTGATTTGAACATCAGATTTCACATTAAATCTTCATTCGATTCAAGGATTTGTGCATCGTTACACGCAAAAATATCTCCAATCCACTCCCAAGGATCTGGGCATTTCCATCGATCTATGTCGTCGTCATTTCAATTGATAAACAAACATTGAACACACGTGTAAATAAGAGCACGCACGCACACACCTCCGTCGTCATCGTCGTCTTTGTCGTCGTCGTCGACGTCGCGATCGCTAATATATATAATCATCCTTTCGCGATCTCTCGAGGCTTTGACGCGCAAACACATTATACTATTTATTTATCAAATTGCGGTTGACGTAGTCGCATCGGATAAATATATCAAGCCGCGCTGCTGCTGCTGCTGCCTACCGCGAATCGGATTCATCGAATTTCCGATTTGTTTATTTGTCTTCTTTTCATCTCGCGCGCACGAGCTTAACGGAAAAACGATCCTCATCGCGTAATTATGGTGTGTGTGTATACATGAGTGTGACGCTAATCGCGGTGAGGATATTTGCATTATCATCGTGATCGGAAGAGAACTAACGCGGCAGGAAAGGCCGAAGAGATTTTATTTTTAAAAATAGAAGTCCTCAGAATTATAATATAGAATATATATACACGAGCCGAGCGCGACGCCAATTAAGCGAGATATAGTCGGATGTATAGGCTGTGACGCGTGCGACAACGATTTATATTATTTTTTATCCTCGATGAATCGGCATGTGCGTCGCTGGAATCCTTCGATCGACTGTAGAGGATCGTTGGAGGATTTTTCGGGTGCGCATCTCGCGGCTTTGTTGAATATATATCCTATATGGATGTAGGTAAAAATCGTGTGAAATTTCGGAGCGAACGATGTGCCGAGTCGTTTTTACGTACTATACTCAGCAGCGGCGCATATTAGCAGCGTATACCGAAACCGAATCCTCGTGACGCACGTGACTCGGGTGAAAGAACCAGACGAGAGCCCCGAGTTTATACACACTGACTGCGGTAGGCTGTGTGCTGTGTGCACAGATCGCAAGCCACGAGAACAGAGATTATCATATACGCACGCATATCGAAGCTTTTGTCGCACTGCTGCTGAAATAAGAGACCGTTCATCTCGAATGTAACGTAGCCTCCTTGTTCTGGTGGCGCGAACGAACGATCGTGTCGTCGCTCAAGTCCGGCCACGCGGATGCCTTTCTTTATATTCTCTCGCTCGCTTACGTTTAGAGTTTGGCTTTGATTTTTCGTTGACGTCGGTTCGACGTATATACACATATGAATTCGCGCGCGTTATAAGCACAAACGGAATAACTCAGCGAATTCTTCCGCTGAGTCGAGGCTTTTGCCCCGGGGGCCTTTCACAATACTCGCGCGATCGTGTGCGCGAACGAAAGAGGCGTGTACGGGTTTCGAACGAATGAAAAACGAGTGTGCCGAATTTATTAGAGCTGTTACGAAGACGCGTGTCGGTGAAAATAATGCAGCGATCGACCGATCGATTACCGCGGACATCGCGTGCGCAGATCGGTTTCGTGACAATTAATTTTTCTCGTTAAGTCGACTAAATCACTCTTCGTTCATCCGATTTTCCCTACTTTTTTCATCGTATACATTAATCGATCCATCAATGTGACATCCAAATTCGAGCTTTTGCAGGCGAAAAAAAGCTATTCATCTAATTTTTTTTCAAGTTCGTGCAACACATTATGTGCTTCGAAAATTTAATGAATAATCATTTTTGTCGCGCTCGTACGTATATATGGATTTTTATATATAGTCAAAAACTCGTTCCTCGCACGAGCTCGATATCGCTTATTCAGGCATTTCTCGTACCTTTCGGAAATATTAAACTCGCGAGACTCGAGTCTGCGAATTCACGTGACGATCTCGACTCGTGGGCGCCCGCTCGATGTAAGGTACATCTTTTGTACCGAAAATTTTACGCATATATGCGCTTGTCGTATACAGCTACGACGACTTACTTATGTGTAGCAGTGAAATCTGCATTCATTATGAGAAATGGAACATTTGGTGCGTTTAAAATAAAAGACCATAGTGTTACTATGAAAATAAACGGTGCAGTTAAAAAAATACATTAGAATGTTAAAATCAGCCAAGTTTTTTTTCTTCGCATGAAATAGTTCGATTCTATATGCGAGCATTCATATAAATGTGAATCAAATGAAAGATTTGAGAATTAAGAAAAGAACCCACTCACAATCACAATTATTTTGACTTTGTCACTTGTAGATTTACGGATAAAGGTACTTGCCATCTAGTGTCGGAGATTGGATTTAATTATGATTGAGTTTTCATACATTTTTTCAGCACCAATTTTTAACGCAAAAAATAGTACGAAGATGTTAATTTTTAACCTAAATGTTTAAATTTGAGATTAGCATTACATCGTTGTTTTTCATTTTTCATTCAAAACTAATTTGAAACAATCTATGTGATTACATTTTTTTCATATATATTATGTTTTAAAAAATCAGAATAGATACATTAATTCTTAACGAATATTTCATGCAAAAGCACCTTATAATACACTCAGTATTGGCTACTTTAATTTTAATGTCTGATTTTATATTAAATCTGTATTAAATTTAAGGTTTTTCCTAACAATGTAGTTTTGGACTTAGCACGCAGCATCCAGTCAGTTAGAATACGCGTCACGTCTTCAACTCGTTGGTTTAGAAAATATGCATATTTTCTATCGCGCTCACAAATACTTGTAGGAGATTTCTGATACTTGAAAATTCAATAACGAGCTTAAAAAAGATTAAACGACGTGTTCGTTCGGCACAAAAAATATGGCCAAGTATAATTTGCTCGACTCTAAAATCAGTTCACTGGTTTGCTGAAAATTTACGATGTTTGCTAGTTCATGAGCGATTCATATGGGCAATTTATCACGAACTGAATCGCGCTCTTGCAATTGCAAAAAACCACTTAACTAATGCCTTCTTATTTCGTATTCTCGCGATATTTTCTCGCCGATTGCATATACATAACAGTCGACAAGTTCGGTTCTGATTAAAATAGATTCGAGGCTTTTTTTCTCACGCGAATTCATACGAATTTATTTCGATAAAAGGAAAACTTTAATGCTATTATTATGAACTACGAGACGACGCGTAAATATATTTATAAGACACTCGTTTAGATAAAAGATGATTGCGGGAGAAAAATCATCGTGGAGAAAAAAGACGTTTCGTATAAACGGAGCGCGATACAACACAGCGACGAATCGTTACATTTTTCATGAGAAAAATATAAAATAATGTTACCAATGTTACGCAAGCCAACAATTTTGCTGCGACTTTGTGAGTGAGCCACGCTTTTCGCCAGATAATTATAGAATCGCAATCAGTTTCGAGTTTGTGTACGAGCAGATATGGGATCGGCAAAAATTCGCGCGGCTTTTTTTGTGTCCTCTCGAGGAAGATCAAAAGCCACGGAACGGGTGACTTTGGGAATAGCGTGATACTGTACGAGCTGAGAGTAATATATGTGTGGCAATAATAACGGTCGATTTCAATCGAATCATTTTCGAATGCGATATTATCGCTTATAGCATATCTACGAGCTCGACAACATATGTACACACAGCGCGATGATGATAATGGCTCGGCACGTATGCAACTCTCTTGCCAAGTATACATATACATTTGGAGCCTTGGCCCCGCGTCGTATAATCGCGTTTAATACAGCGACGCGCAATTTCATCGCATTTTCAAGTATCTCGAATTGCCGCAGGGATTCTATATACTTTCTCAACGGGACACACTTGCTCGCGCGCGCGCGACGATCTTGAGTGCAATTCTTTTTCCTCGATCTGGCCAAGATCAGCCGCCGAGAACGTGCAGAGTCATTGCTCCTTGAATCGGCGATCGATCGGGCAATATATCACGAATAATGTTCGCATAAACGCGCGCGGCTGCTTCGATGACTTTGTATCTGACGTTGCGCGGCAATTATACATCACCAGCTCGACTCGATCGGAGAGAGTAATTAATACATCGTTTTTCGCTATGCCACGAATGTGGTATAGTGGTGTGTATATCGCACGACGACGTCGAAGACGACATTGAATCGAATCGATAATCTCCCTCCTTCCCCGATGAAATATGTGACAATAATTACAAAAAATGCGTCGATGATCGCATAGTAAATGATTTGGCTTGTGCACTTGGTTGCGCTGCTCGATCCACGTAGCCTATATGAAAATATGTACGACTTTACATCGATTTTTAGTTTTCGGCAGCCTTGGCATAGTGTATAATCGGACTAAATGTTAATTTAAAGGACAATGCAAGTACTAGAATTGTTTCGTCATGAATTCCGTTAATGTCTAATTATAATAATTCGATATTACATTAATTCGAGAATATTTCTAGTTCTTATCATAAGGTTCTATATAATGGAGTCTTTTCTTCTAAGGCGAGTAATAATTCGAAAATTTGTTTTTATCAATTTTTTTCCATTTATTTGATAAATCAGAGTTCATTTAATTTGTTAAACACCTTAATGATTGAGACATTATTTTAGTAATATGAATACAAATTTTCGATTATAGTCCCAAAATATTACCACGTGAGTTCGATACGTTTTTAATGTATGTAATCGGTCGCATTTATATCGGCCGTTAAATGGGCCTAATTGTTTCCGCTCGATAAGAAAAGATATGGGATCGATGCATCTCGCGTACGACGAGCACGGCTTATATTAATTACCCGAAGCTTATAGGGTTTTCGAAGCAGTTTAAGATAAAATCGCCCACTCGAGTATTTGCTACGTACTATGACTCCCTGAAACTGAAAATCTTCGGTGGGTACGTATTTACGCGATTATACACATTTGACGAATCCTTTCAACTATTGAAATCTTTGAAAATGAGACATGCAGATTGTCTTCGTTAGCGCCTGTAAGCAGACTACCTGTCCACCAGTACACGATCGAACAAACTACATGAGCGGTAAAATACTAATCTTTCATACCGCGGAAAAATATTGTTGAATGCATAATTTTGTTGAATTAAAAGATATTAATCAGATCAAAAGTTATCGATGCTGAAAAGTATCGAAAGTTTTCATTATTTCAACATGTAATAATTTTTATTTCGAAAACGAAGCCATAGACGACAGAATTGCACGATTAATTTTTTAATTAGAACAAACCAAGAACCTACAAATAATTTTTGTTTTGAGGAAAGTGTTTTGGCTCTTAAGCAATGATTTTTTTACCTGACCACTTGACTCCAGCATCAAGAAATTTGGTTTTTATGGGTTAAAGAAGTGGATAGCTGCATCTATCGGCTACGAAACGCCCCTGAGCTTCTGAACTATTATGCGCGAGTTAAAAGTTCATTGCCCGAATTCTCGCTCGGTAATACTTTGTTCTCGTTGATATATTTTTACAAAATGCACGATTTATCTCCGCGTAGTTGTGCGCGTCAATCGTATTGGCAAATTTTTGGGTGTCGGCTTCGAATTCCGCAAATGATCGAGCTGCGTCTCGAAAGCAACGTCGACGCGTAACATTCGTCAGTTTGAGAGTTTTCACAGTCACAGTACTGCTAAAAAAAATCATGTCGTCTGCATTTGAGGAATCCGATCAAGTGGCTGACTGTCTGAGCCCTCATTGGGAACTCATTTGCCTCATTAATATTGTTAAATATCGTTAAAATTATCTTTGTCGTAGCGATTGTAGTCTCGAGAGCATCTGTTTTGCTGTCTGGGTTTAGGGGAAAACAGGTAAGAAGTTGATTTTCCTTCGATGAATTCGCAAATATTTACTTTCTTATAATTATTGTACGTCGTAGTATCGTCTATGGCAAATCATTAAAAGAGAGCCACATCGAAAGAAAAGCCTAAAGCGTAATTCAGTCAGTCTCCAACCTTCCATCTAACAAGAACTGAATTCTTATTATTTTTTTTTTTTTTTCAAATTAAACTTGCCCCGTCCACACCGTCAATCATGTTTGATACCGTTTCACTCTTAAATACCATCGAGAATCGGATTGTGGCCGAGTTCGTTCCAGAAAATTTCAAAATTCAATTCTTTTTTTTGATGACGGCTTGCTTCCTTCTTATCCGTTTTATCCGTGCGTGGAAAGCTGAACGTGGACTTGAACGTGAACGCGAACTTGAACGTGCACTAGAACGATTACGCGAACGTCATCGTGAACAAGAACAAGAAAGTCAACAGCAATCGACTGTGTTGTAGATATATAGTTTTTCAAAAACATTTCAAGCGCCATAAGTACAAAGCGGCGACTTAAATTCCATTTTGGCATCTTATTGCAAATCAAATTTTTCGAAAAATAAGGAAAACATGGTCGCGCAAGGAAATCAAACTTACGGTCAGTCACATATACATTCGTAAGTCTTGTTTTTCGACTGGACCCGCTTTGTCAGTCATCGCGCTGAGAATCTCAAAATTGAATTGTACTATTCTTATAATCCAAACAACGATATTCAAGCACCTTTTTTAGGTTCAAATTCGATATCAATCTGCATCGAATATCGGCATCGTTTCAGTTGCATTTGAAAAATCAGATTTCAAAAATAAATTCATCTATGCCGCGTTATATTATACTTAGCAAGACTATTTCTATCTATTTTCTATTGGCTCCGCAATAGATTATAGATTTTGAAGAAATTCATAAGTACCATGTATTCAAACGCGACGTAAATCTCGTTACTAATTAGTACAGACAAAATTTGAGTGTGTGCGTGTGTGTGTACTGAGCGCTCGTATCGGGTCGAATTTTGAGAGAGAGCTGCCATTCGAAAAGCGAGGAGAGCAAATCTGCGTTCAGTCAGTAACGATTTTCCGTGCAATTCGCATCTCGTATTCTAGAGTTTTATCTTTCGCCTGGACCAATTTCGTCCTATCCCGCTCGATGGAAATGAGGAAAATCATGATATATCTAATGATATACGTCATTATTCCAATCGTAGCGTTAGCTTTTTGCGAAACTTTAGTTAGAGCTCATTTACGATTTCCAGTGTTTTTCTTTATCACCTCATCCTACTTGTTTCAACCGAGTCAAGTCTTTAGAAAATTCGGCTATTTTATGGCTCTTTGGTTAGTTAAAACTGGGATCGATTATTACAATCGATGGCACGCGACGTAAATTTATTTTCTCGTAACAAGTGTTTACAAAATTTCAAGGATGTGTGTGTGTGTGTTTGTGTTGTGGCGAAAGCGAGCTGCCCGTTGAAAAGCGAGGGAAGCCAATTTACGTTCGGTCGGATCGATTCTCCTCTCTACCGATACACACGAGTTTTATTTTTCGACTGGACCAATTTTGTCCTTACGACTCTCAGTAATCATCATGGACGACCAACAATTGTCTCGGTCAGCCTGGTTGGGCAATTTTGTGAAGTTCATTTTCTAAAATAGGCAGTCTATTGTGACATTGATGACATTTTTGTATATCGACTTTAATTATTCAATAGTTCCACGTCCTCGAGTGTACATGGTAAAGTTTCTCAGCACAGTTTTTTTTACACGGTTGTTCAGATTTATCGGGATTCAGTAATGTGGACGTATAGCTAAATTCATCTAGCTACGTAATTTTTAAAATAATGTAATTTTCTTACACTTTTGGGGGGGCCTATATTATACATTTATATAAAATTGTCGACGCGAGTGCGCCTGTACTCAGAACGCACCCCGAGCAGCCGAACTGATTTTCCCCACCTAAGCCGGTGCTCGGCGCGCGCTTAACCCAGACTCGACAGAGAGGGAGCCTGCGGCCGAACGAAATATTTCATGGGCAACCTATATAGACCCTTTTTATGTATTACAACATGACTTATGGTGGACTGGCTCAATCATGCCGACTGTGCGTAGGAGGAGGCTGCAAGGTTAATTAATAGGAGTGGTCAGCTGTGTAAAAAAATGCGGTAAGGATAATAAGTTTATTTACCGAGACTTTAACTCGCTCTCTCGCCTTTAATCGTGCATCTTATATTATTACAATTGATTGACATATTTTTAAGATACATTCATTAATCCTTTCTTTTATTCTTCTTTGTTTTTCGTTTCATTTACAGGTGTTCAACGACAGAAGACTATCGCGCGACCGCATAATGTTCGATTCTCGAAATATCCTCTGTATATTAATAGAGTCGCCTACCTGCATTCAAATGGGCTATCATCCAGCTATAAATATAATGTCGTTGCTGCTAAAAAAATTTGAATATATTTGGACTTGGCTGATGCTGCGGTGCTCTCTCCCCATGATATGGTCTTCACACACTCTCTACAGTCTACATCCTTGGCTCGCAATTGCTAGAGAAATAAACTTGCAACCAAAAATATAGCTGAAAAATTTTTTGACAGATATGCAATTTTCAATTTCTAACAATTCAACCACATCATGATGATCAAGAAAATTTTCAATGGCCTGCTCCTTGGTTGCACTTCCAATATCTTTGGTTTACTGGCTCCACTTCTTATTCCACCAATTCATATTGGCTTAATTTACTATTTTTGGCGAGACTTTTCCAGAGAAGTTGACAGAATTTATTGCACATGTTCTTGTTGGGATACTGTTTTCAAAGGTAAGATGCTTCATTTAAATGTCAAGATTTACAAGATAATCTTTATTTCATTTTTTACAATTTCTCTTTAGGTTCATATGAATCAGGTGTGGCTTCCTATAAACATATGTACTTCAATGCTACACCTCAAACGCTCAAAATGTGGGTTGCTGTAGTACTTGGAGTTGTGATCTCTTATGAAACTTTTAAACATTTGGCGTTGTTAGGATTTCAACGTCAAATACGTTGGAGCATGTTAATTCTCTTTATTAGTGCAGTATTTTCTCATTACTATTCTTGGTGGGTCTACATTAATTACTGGAATGATGATTTTTATTCTCAGTGGTACCATCAGTTCTTTTTTTCAATTACTGAGCTTATATCTACATTTTTTGTGATTCATTTGACCAATACCAAAAATTCTGTTACACGAAGAAAAGCTTTGATTATAGTAAGCATCGCCGTACTACATATCCTTGCTGGTGGGTGGGACCAGTTTTATACAAATGTTTTGAAAGGACAAGGTTTTGCTCATCAGGTAATTTTAAACAATAATAATCAAAAACTTAAGTCAACCTCCAATGAACTTAAAAATCAATTGAATCTTACAGATTGTTCGTGATTTGGGATTCATGATTCCAGACATTCTTCACGTAATTATTCCAATATACTTATTGGAACCTAAGAAGACATATTCATTACCTGGAGCTGAGCTTCGAGATACAAATCTGGCAAAAGATTTGATGTATATGTTTGGTATAGTTTTTTTCGGCCTAGTTATATGTTCTACATTATAAGTAAATTTGATAAAAGTATTTACATCACCAAGACTGTTCTCATAATAAGTAGTGAAAGATTTTAGACGAAAGTTAAAAAAGTGATAATTTTTGAGCTGAAAAAAAAAAACATTTTTTATGTGATTTTTGAATAGTCTCATAATGTTTGTTGACAATTAGACATAAATGTTGAACTAATATAACAAAGTAAACATAGTTGTTCATATTATACTACTGTTAGAGAAAAATATTAGCTAGATGAAAGAAATTAGTCTTGTAGAAAAGTAAAATTCATCATACTAATCAACTTGAGAATAGATTAAAGACTGATTTTTTTAATGATTTTTAAATATTATGTTATATATGTATACCAAAAAATTGTTATGAGAAATTTAAAATATGTGAAAACAACTGTAACAAACTTTTCAATTAAATGTATGTATATTTTTACTTGATTGAAAGTGCCTAGGAAGTGCAATAATTGCATGAAAAATTAAAGTTTTCTGTTGTTGAATGAACATACTAATGATTTCTTGAAACGTATTGTGCATATATAAGCAAAAAAATATCAGATGTTTTAAAATAAATGTAGTGTTACCAAAGTACTTGGAAAAATTCTCGTACCAGTTCTTATTGTTCATAATACCTATTTACCATTCAGAAACAAATTGATTTATTAATCACTAGCAGTCTTAGCAATTTTAAAATAACATTAACATAGCTTACTTTATTGAAATGTAGGTATTTCAAAGCTTTTAAACTGATTATAATTTTATTTTTGATGAAGGGTGAAATTTATACTGCATAATGTTTGTTAAATTTCAGACGTACTTTTGATTGCAATCGAATCGAATCGAGCTTAAATAACCGTTGGTAAAATAGATCTCGCAATTGTGTCAACGATATCGAAGGATACTGCGAATAGGATATTATGTACATAACGCGTTAGCTGACGTTTCGAGCGTCAAAAACCTTATAGGATCAGCAGCATACGCGCGAGAAAATGCACGCATAACAGAGACTATGAGGTATAACTATATATATCTATATATTGTATCTGCATGAAAGCGGAGCACATAGTCCGCGCGCGCGACTTGCAAGTCGTGCAAGTTGCGCAAGCCCCAAAATCGATCTGTTTGGGCTCTGTGGAATAAAGGCTATATATGGAGAGGAGCTGCTGCTGCTATACTGCTGCTGTTGCATATACAAGCAAAGCCACTGCCAACAAACAACACGCGCTGCTTCTCTCTCTCTTTCTTTGTCATACACGCCATCGAGGATTGAGCTTGCTCGGGATATCGTCTTCTCGTTTCGTGCACGAAAACCAAATCGTATTTCGGCAAAAAATTAAATCATGGCTCTCGAGTTTGCCGCGACCTACAAGGTCCTAGTTCTCGGCGATTCGAACGTCGGCAAAACCTGCATTGTGCATCGATACTGCGACGAGAGATATTACGACACTTACATATCGACAATTGGTGAGAAACTTTTTTCTATATTTTGTTTTCTACCTTATTCGGCTGTTTGTCTTTGATGTCAACGTTATTGTTTTGTAGCGACGAGTTCGTTGCGATTCTTTCGCACGTCAAAGTTCACCGTTTTCTTTGTTCGCGGTTATCAACACTGCTCAAGATTGCGTCATTGCATTATTTTTACTATAAATTTAAAAAAACTTTTCGTAAACTTACTATTTTTTTGCTATTATATATTTACTAACGGGAAGTCTCATTTATTTTTCATAAGAATATAAAATACCAGTCCACATTGAATGAAAATACGTCATGCGCGAAAATCCAAAATTATTGATGAAAAATCTCTTGTTTACCGTATTAATTTTTCATACTCGTTCCTTGGATTGACAGGTATTGATTTCAAACAGAAGATCATCAACCTCGACGGTACACCCATCAAGCTTCAAATCTGGTAAGTTACACCTATGAATCATACTTTATTTTCATTGATTTTTAGAGAAAAAGAAGCAAAATCATCGATTGTTTTCTGAGCATTCTATTGCTCAAATTTGTAATTTACTTTAGTGTAGCAAAATTTGGAGAATTTCAAAAACCAATGAAAAAAAAATGATCAGAGATACGTAGCTTCAAAAAAACTTAAACGCGTAATTTTGTCATTGTAAAGTAATTTAAAATATCTGTAATAATTTTTTTTCAAGGGACACGGCCGGCCAGGAACGATTCCGGACCCTGACAACCGCTTACTATCGCGGAGCTATGGGCATTCTTCTCATGTACGACGTCACCAGTCTCGAAAGCTTCAACAATTTGTCTTATTGGCTACGAAACATACAAGAAGTGAGTAAAATATACATCGACCTGCGACGACGCTTCTTCATTTTTTCACCCGAGCGTTTTTACTCGTTGCACAGAATGCCTCCCCGGACGTGGTGAAGGTTTTGGCTGCGAATAAATGCGACGCCACGACCCAGCGAGCCGTTAAGATCGAGCAGGGCCAAAAGATAGCCGAGAACTTCGACATGCCTTTCTTGGAGGTGTCGTGCAGAGACAACATCAATATCGAGGAGTCGTTCCTGACTCTGGCGCGGAAAATCCGCGAGCAACGGGGGCCAACGAGTAATATTTAATTTTTCCCTTTAACTCGCTAACATTCGCAAACTGACATTTCAATAATTGATTTTCTTTCTAGGCGAGCTTGTTCGATTCGTCGGAAAAACAAAAAGAGAGCAGCATCATCAAAGCTCTGTCGCCATCGGAGCAAGGCGATGCTTGGAAATGCTCGTGTTAGTCGATTCATTTACAATGGTTCTTTTTAGCAATAAGTTGTTAGTTGTAATCGTCGGAAGTAAATGTCAATTTTATATTCTTTACATGTTTTAAAATCTGGAGGGTGTAAATCAAATAAATGTCTAAGATTGATGTCGCATAAAATTAAGAGTCAACGCGTTTGCGATCTTAGCACATTTTCTTTTACTTCCTTGGATGAACTATTATTCCACTTCGAAGGCGACATTCACCAATTTTTGTCATTGAATAACGTACGACCAAAAAATGTTACCATTGATTATACTCAAATATCAAGTTATAATTATTAGTTTAAGTAACTAACGCACATTTTTTTATACGCGACTGGTGAAAGAAGTTGAAATAATTGACAAGTAGAATAGGTGGTGCATTTACTTATCACTTCTTTTAACAGAAGTCAAACAGATAAATCATAGAATGTATTAATCTAGAATTAATTCTCTCTAATTCTTAACGAGCTTCTCAATGTGCATAAGACAAGTGATTTTATTTTACATTTTTGACTTGAGATATTTACAAAAAAAACTCTCCATAACTAAAATTGTAGTGACAATTTTCATGTTTCTCAGGCATGTATTATTTGAAATTTATCAAGACTGATATGTATAAAGCAATAATTTCGTTTATTTTTTCACAAAGGTAGACAGTAAAAAAATTGTAAGCAACTTACAGTATAAGTATTCTTTTTTACGTGTCTAAGATATAAAAGCTATAAGTAACATGTAAAAGGCCTAGACCTAATTGTTTTTCACCTGTTAATGAAATATATTAGAATTCTATTGTGAGTAAGTTTACGATTATTTTAAAATGTATGAAAATAACTGTTAAGTATCAAGCACATTGTGATGACTATTGAAAATATAACAATTTGTAATTAAAAGCAAATTTCATCTATTTATTCATAAACTTTAAAATATTGTATGTTGAAGTGTGGATATATATTATGTAAAAATAACAAATTGAATTAGAATTTGGCAAATTTAAATTTAGCCGTTATCGTGCCTATTGATAACAAAGAATAAAAAAATAAAAAACATATGTAATTTTGCTTCTATATATTTAAAAAAATAAGTTTAAAGTGAAGAAACCTCAAATTGAAATAATTTTTTAGGTGATTAATATTTATTGGCATGACTTATAAAATGTAAAATCTATGCTTCAAGAGTATTGTATTTAAAATTCTGAGGCAAAGATTAGAAATCTTCATATATAAATGTTTTACATTTTTCTACTGTGTATAATAATCTTAATATAGATGTATTATTATTAAAATGAAATTTTTCATTATTAATTAATTCAATAATGATATAATTTTAAATTATCTTGAACTACATAAAAGTGAAATTGGTATACTTAAGTACACTAGATTACAATGAGTTCATATTTTTAAAATTAAATGTAGAAAAATTAATAAATAGTTATGAATACTTTTCATTTAAGGTTTGACTAACTGGTATCACAATTGAAATTCTGCTTTTTTGGTATTTTGTATGTTAGATGCTCTGGATAACTTTGTTGGTGGTACTGCACATCTTAGGACGCAGCTAGATTTTTCTTTTTGAACAGTTTTTTGTTGTCACTTTTGGTTCAATATCTTTTTTTTCCACATCTTGTACTTCTGATTTTGCAATCGGTTTTGCAGTTTTATTATAATTCATAACCTCTAGAAATACATTTATTTTATCCAAAGGTTTATCATTTTTCAATTTGGTTTCAAATACTTCCTTTGAAAACTTCTCTGTTATCATGCTATCTGCAATTGAAATAGAAATTAAGTTCAAATTATATATCATCAGTTGTACATGAAAGAAATTATTTTTGACTCAAATCATACTTCTTAATAACTTAATTCCCTCAGCTTTATATTCTTCTATTTCTCTATCTTTCTGATTTACTATGTTTGTTAGCTGATTGTAGCGATGATAAAGCTCATAAAAAGATGTGAAGAAAATTTCTAACAATGATTCATTAAACTTTTGAGGATTGCACTGTTTTAAATTAATGTGAAACCAAAAGCGAGCATCATCAATTTTGCTCTCTAATTCTATTCGGTCAAGAGAACAAGTAGTAGCATACTTTGGAATATTGAGTAATAAATTATCTACTATTTCTTCAACATTGTATTCTTCAAATGCTGGATTTAGATCCTGAAAAAATTTTATGACAATGAGAAAGAAAGTTCAAGGATGAAGCTGAATTAAATGTATGAAAGGATTAAATACCTGACATCTGCTGACAATTGTCTCTTTGGATATGTTTTCTTCATAGAAATCTTTCAAATTAGTTAAAATAATGTTCCTAGATCCATTTTTTTTGCAGACGCCTATCAAAAATTTAGAGCCACTTATATTTAGGGCCTGATATTTATAAGAATCGTCCAAAAAATTGAAATCTGCCGAATCACTCATTTTCGTCCCGTCAATTTTTGTGCATCATCGATAAAAAAAGCTTATAGTTATATTTACTAAATTAAGTATTCTCTTTATTTTACAGATCGAATTGAATATTCATGATTGCAATTACACTCTTTCATTAAGATTTTTTACATATTAGATAGTGCAGAACTATATTATTATTGGTAAAAATTGGCTAAAAAGCCGCATATGATAAAGGCCATGAACATTGAAGCCGAAAACTTTACTGGATGTAACTTGTTTTCTGCTATAAAATACATATATACGTTTCCCCCTTCCATAGCGAAAAAAGAAATGCTCGCTATCAATTTCCATTGCTTTTAGGTGTATTTCATGCAGGCGTAGCGAAAAGGCCGAGCTGCAGTTATTATTCCGGCAGCCAATCTTCTTTATCTACGCGACCACTGTAGCCAACTTAGTGAGTAAACATGCAAATTCAACAAATTGTAAGCAAATAAAATTACGATGACAAGACATCTAAAGAAATGAACAAAATAAATACTGTACAAATGATGTATTTAAATTCTTGTAAATTATAATGGTTTTTATAAAATTGAATTGTATTTTTATAAGTCGACGGTAGTGTACTAGTCGATTGCCAGATGGAGTACGCCAGCGTTATCGCAATCCGATAAAGAATGTGGACTGGCCAGCTTTTTTACAATTTGCTGTTGGTAGTCAACACCTTGTACGCGCTCAACATTCAATTGCACTTACATTTCAATTTTTCGCTTATTCTACCTTCATCAATTGACAAACGTGAAAATAAAATCGATATTACATTTTTTTTAAGTTGATAAGATGGAAAACGACGCGATCACAATCATAGGTATTACCGTAATTAATACAGTAAAAAAACACTATTACCAATTGCAATTGCGTAAAAAACAAAACACGCAAGCGAGAAATCATGATACATAAAAATAATAATGTAACAAATTCTGTACATAAAAAACGAAACAATTGTGCAAACATAAACATAAATTGATGAATATTTTTTATAATTAAAAAACATATCTTTCATCATTTCATTAATTTGAAACTAACTTTTGGCTTATTTATAGAAAAAAAAATATGTAACTACTCAAATGATAAAAAAAACATGAATTTGTAACTTCATTACTTGACTTTCAAAAAATTGAAAATTCAGTCGCTCTCCGAGGAGCTCGACGAACTTAGAGAGCAAGTGCTGCACGTGCTGCAACTCGTCGACGAGCTTTCTGAGCTCGACTCGGGTAGTCTCGACGCTTTTTCGTCTTCGGACTCGCTCGATAATACTACCAATCGTAACGAGTTGAAGAAATCGGACGATGGCGTGCATTTTTGCTTCTTGCTCGGTGAGAATTCACTCGACTCGTCACTGCTGCTCTCTTCGCTCAATCTCTTTACGCACGAGTAGAATGGGCTCTTTGGCAGCTCGCCCGGTAAGTAATTGTAATTGTACGTACGGATGCCGTTGAGCTCGATTATTATCGGCTCCATCCAGCTCGGTCGTTTATTGGTATTTTGTCTGATAGGCAACGACGGACGAGCTGCTGGTCGTTTAGCAGCTAGTCTTCTTTTTTTGGTAACAGTTTTAGCTTTTTGATCGGGTTTTAACAATAGATCGGCCTCGGTTATTGATTTGAGCTTTGGCACGTCGTACGACTTGCGGCCATCGATCGACTCTAGTAGCGAGACGTTATTGCAATCGGCAATAATTATCCGATCGCTAGCCGATTCGACGAGGTTTACCTTTAGAAACGATTCGGCCGAGAAATCCATGTCCATGTCGATATTGTTGCTTTCCAATGAGCGGCTCTTTCTCGATTTAATCTTACTTCGACGAGGTGTCTTTACCTGCGTACAGCTCGACGAGTTTCCGTCGCTCGTTTCCTGATGATGCGAGTACCTTTGACTTAAGGACTGATATACCGATCCCGTCCTGCTCGAGCTAGCTCTAGTGCAGGTAGAAGCCGGTGAGCTGTATAACAGAAATTGTCCCGTTGCGTCGGCTTCATCGCTCTTGAACATTTTCCCCAGTACCTTCATTTTTTCAGCGTCCTTTCGAAGTTCCTTGACGTTAAAATCGACATACTGCTCCGTCGAGATGCAAACCTGGTTTTTGGCGTTTTTCGTGCGTTTTCTTGAAGAGACTCTGTTGCCCTCCTCCATTTCGGATCCGGACACGCAAAATTGCGAAATGTTGTCATCGTCGTCGCTGGCTTCATTCGGCTTTTGTTTAAAATACAGAACGTTTTTCTTTTATTAATTATCAAAGGCTCGCTTCCGGTGCATTATACTTTAATTATACATCTTACCCTATTAAAGTATTTGGCACTAGTGAACTTTTTCCACTTGTGACTTTTGTCGTCCTCGCGATTGGAATCTAACGGTAGGATGTTCAGTGCATTTTTCAACCAGTTGTCGTAAACGTAATTTTGCGTCGCAGGAGAGCCGAATCTAAACACGAATTCAATAATGCATTGATCATTTATTTTTTACGATAATATATGCAGCGATAAATTACACGGAACAAAGCCACGATAACCGTGACATACTCACTTGTACATTTTTAAGAGATGTTCGAACGCAACGCGTAATCGTGAACTACACAAAAGTCACTGTGTCGATAGTTTCGTCGTGTATACGTTTTCTACTTGTTTTTTGAGTCAACTCCTTTTTCCCGATAGTATTTACACCCGCGAGCTAGCATTTTTCGTTTGTGTTATTGTATACACGTCTCTGACTAAGCGTGGTGCTGCTTGTTTACGTTTTGAAACTGCGTATGTAACAGATAATTGCTTGACATCGAGGATGGATCAGACAATTATACCGTGGTTTGTATCAAAACTAATTTTTACGTTTTCAAGATGTTTGATTGAAAAATAATGCAATATATTAATTTCGCTTTGATAGGGGGTTCTATTAGCTAGCTCAGAGCTTATTTAGATTCAGTGCAAGAGTTCGAACATTCGACTTGCATTATTTACATGTCATATGATTTTCAGTAACTATGTGATATAGAGCAAATTGTCCACATAATCATCACAGGTGCAGAGAAAATAAAAATGAAAAATAAAGCGAAGTATTGCTTTGATCGCAGGACGTGGCTACTCGATACGCATATACCGTAGGACTCGCAGAGGTCACTCGCTCGCAGACCCATAAGTCGCCGCGCGCTGGGATGGTTTCATTACCGTCAGTCCCGAGCAACATACGAGTCGTCGTGCAAAAATGCACAAGCAAGAGCAGCAGCAGCAGTAGGATAGTAGGCCGAATCGGCACTAGGTTGTAGCAGCGGCAGCGAAAGCATGAACAGCAGCGGCAGAAAGAAATCGAGTATATAGGTATATAATGTCGTTCGCGGAGAAGAGGAGCGAGCTCGGACAGTGGGGGCCGTCGCGGCGAGGAGGGCCAGTCGCCGCCACTTACTCACTTACTTACATATACTCACTACGTAGCAGCTGTATATACTGCGTGCGAGAAAGCTGCGCTTCGTTGCCCGGGCCCATGCCCGCGGAGCAGCAGTTAGCATTGACGCTTCGCACGGAGCCGATCGGTATAGATACGCATATGAACGCGGCATTGGCGTGATATATAAATGCAACACGGCATTCGTGTGGGTGCTCGCGCGGATTCGCGTTGAGAGCTGGCTTGGCTCGCGGCCGCAGACAGCTGACATCGATCGAGCTCCGAATCTATATCAACGTGTGCGCCAGGTGTGCGTAAACGATACAAGTATTCGAAGATCGGCAGATTGAGCAATTACGCTCTCTTGCCCAGGCTACACACAGACAGTGTTGTGTGTACGACATCAGCTGAAGAGAAAGAAAGAGAGAGAGAGAGAGAGAGAGAGAGATCGGCGTTTGTAGTAGTAGTGCATCGTGCCGAGGCTCTCGCTGCACTCTGCCAGTGGGCCCCTCGTCGTAATTTTAAGAGTGGGGCGAGTATACTCGCCAGCGGAGAAGAGAAAATCGTGCGTTGCTGTTCCTGATGCAGCGCAGCTAGTGCACGTTATAGTTTTCTTTTGAAAAAAAAAAAAAAACAAAAAAACCCTCGCTGGGCTCGTTCCAAGAGTTACGTGAATAGCCGAAAGTGTGCGCTGTTCATCGTCTAGTGGCCAAGTGCTTTGCTCATACCCGAACGAGGTACGTTCGAGGTTTTCGTGATATAAACCGTAATACACACCGTGAAAGCGCATGTGCCAAATGCGACTGTGTATGTAAATGCGCTGGGATCGTGCCGCGAGACCTGTCGCCGATCGTATATATTAGTGCGGAAAAATCTCGATTAACGTCTTGACGATTGCTACGAAGGAGCCCAAGTCCAAAGGACGGTTCTTCGGCGGTCTAGACCGATCGATATCGATACATGCCGATTATGATATCGTAGAGTACATCTGCATTGTATACCCAAGTAGCAAGCAGTTCTGTGTGTTAGTGTGTGAGTGTACGTGAGTGCGCATGCAAGTGCATGTGTGTGCGCAGCCCAAAAAACGGAGCAAAGATCGATTTAGCCACGGATAGCAGCAGATGTTAGCTATCGATCGAGCCGCGAGATCGGCAAGCCAAGCCGACGACGACGACGATGAGACGACGATCGCAGCTCAGCACCGGCTACATCATGGACGAGCCGCCAATGTCGCCGGGCCCGTCGAAGCGACGCTCGATCGGCACCACGACGAGGATCGTCGCCGTCTCACTGATAATCGCGACATTTTCGCTGCAACAAGCGGGTGAGTCATCGCGTTGTTTTTCCCTCGTTTCACAATCGTTTTTCTAATATATCATCGAGCAGGCATTTACACGCGCTCGCGTATATATACAGTCGCACGCTATAATGGTGTATCGCCTCGGTCCAATTGGCGAGCCCGGGCAGCTGCGTATATACACGCGTTACAACCGCTAAGGATCTGTTTATGCGTGCGTGAAAGTTTTATATATTATACATGCACGCGGGCAAGCTGCTTACAATTATTATCGACGAAATCGGCAAGAAATTTTTCGCCGCATTGTACGACGCGCAGCATTGATTTTTTTTTTTTTAATGAGACCGAAAGAAAAGAAGAAGAATACGCGCCATTTTACGCGAGAAATCGTCAGCTTAAATAGAAAAAATAGAATCTCTGCCAAAACATATAACTTTATTTATCAGGTATAGCAAGCTCGTGTTGGATATATATAGGTCGGCCAGTCGTGATCTCGTGAACTTTTTCGAGACATTGCGAGTGTAAGTATATAGTGACGACATTCTTCCAACGCGATTATGATGCAAGGACACTGTTGCATTGCTCGCGCGTGTCCCGAAAATTAAATCTTATCGAATTCTGCACGACATCCGGCATCGACGCATTAAAAAATTTATCAAATTTTGAGACCATCTCGCTGCGTGCTGCCGCCAATCGGTTGCGATCGGTTTTTTTCGATGATCGTAAACACTCGATGACTGGAAAACGAAATACATATTTTTCCCAAAACTCGAAGTAAACTGAGGCATTTTACAAATTAAAATTTTTATCGCGTGAAATGGCCTACGCGTCGCCGTATACCGATCTTCGAAATGGTTTGTGCGTTGCTCGCGGTGAGGTCGCGGCTCCACGGGGACTAGGAGAAAAACCACTCTCCGCGCCTGCTTATTATAAACTCGAAGAAAAGCGGGTCAGCAGACGGCGCGTACTCGACAAGCCGCGTGCATTATAGTGGTAGCGAAGCCGCACGTTCGTACACGAACTCGATACGATTATCTTGATCGAAATTCAAAAATCCATCCCCCAACTTCCACGATACATTTTACGAATATTATAATATTGGACGATAGGTCAATTTTTCATTTATATTTTGACGCGTATCGCACGTTATCGTAATTTAAAAGCGACGAATAAGAACTACATCGTATGGCAATGATATGAGTAGTGGCAATGCAGCTCGACACACGCGGACACAAAAAAAGGCCGTGTCGGAGTCGAGTTCAATCGTCTGCGGCGCATAACGGAAAAATGCCCTCGGCAACAGGTGCGCTTTACTTATATAGCCGTAATGTATATAATCTATCTGTGCTAGACGAGAGCACAGACACACATATAATACCCGAGCTCTTTTTCTTTTGGAGCATATAGAGACACGACCGATCCGTGGTACTACGCGGGCGATCGGTAACTCGACCGAGTGGAATGTATGCGCTTATATTCGCGTATCTTATGGGCAAATGGCAAATCTCTCTGTTCTTTGGAATAATTTAAACGGTTTATCGTTAATTACATTCGGTGATGTCTCGGTGCGACGCTTATAAAACTCAATTTCGATCCAGCGCGTGAATTTTTCCGCCAATAAAATACAAAACGCAAATACTCGATTCGCGCATTAATTTTACATATTATTACATAATTCGTCAAAAGCGAAAGTTTCAATTCTTATAAAGATCTCCATCTCTCGAATTAATTCAAGAAGAGCTTACTAATAATTCTCTCTCTTCCGATCAATGTGTGCGTAAAAATATAATAAACATTTTTCGTGTCCGCAATCATCGTCGTCTTTAAATGGCAGGAGTACGAGCCCGTCGAAACTTTCTCTTTTGTTTTCTACTTTACAAAAATCATCTCAAACAATACGTTCAAAAACTTTTTTCCCCCCTCGCTGCCGGAAAGAAATTAATGCGGATTCCATGTGAATTAGGTAATAGCATACCGGGATCGATATTTTAATTTGAAAACAGATAACTTTTTATGTAGGGAAATACAGATCCAAAGACGTATGTCCAAAGTATATATCCGAAAAACTATTAGCAAACGTATAACATTTCCAAGAAAGACAATTGTTGGTACACAAGCAAATAAGTGCCATCCTTACCACAGCCGCAGAAGATGACAAACATTCGTTTCGAGTTAAGGTTGTCTGAGCTACGACTTGGGAGTACATGATTTTTTTTTGTTCCTTCTCAAATCCCCGAGTCCCTCGTCGTCGTCGTCGTCGTCGTCGTCGTCGGGTTGCATAAGATGCCAATGATCTTTCCGACCGTATATAATGTGCGCGCACGTGCGTCATAGTAATACCTTTTTTTTCGTCGATGCGCGTTATATATACATATACATTTTGTGTACACGACCGTGTACAGGAGTAAAAGTTTTTCGCAATGTTATATTCTACGTGCGTCATCTCCGCGAGTTTGTTGAGCTGCTCTTGTAACGCGTTATAAGTCGAGACAACAAAAGTGAAATGGCTTACATTATAAACGCAATGCATATACACCGCATGGGTCATTATTGTGTGGTACTTTTTTTTCATGTCGAGAGAAAAAAAAATTCACGAGCTCGCTCGAGCGCGTATCCCCCCGAACGCACGCACGCGGATGTAGAAGAAAGGGTCGACGAAATTTGACCAGAAAAAAAAGAGGAAAGGAATTTGCGCGGGGGATGTAAAAATAACGGAGAAACGTATGCACAAATAAGAATGCTCGACCACAGATGAAAATTTTGAAATCGTAAAAAACGCTGATACGATATTTTGTTGATCATTTTTTTAATCGGTAGGCCAAGAGACGAAAAGCGTCGAGCTCGAAACGTGAAGTGCATCGACGAAATCCACTCCACAGGATAGATACGGTGTACCGAGAATCGATGCTGTTGGGTGTACACCGAGACTGTACACATACTGTCCCGAGCACGCGCCGCGCGCAAAGTGAAAGTTCTTTTGCGAACTCTTCTTGTGAAATGGAGATAACTCCGTAACTCTCCTTTTGATTTTTTTTCTCTCTCTTTCGTTTTCTATCATTCCCTGTGTCTTTTCGCGCTCGCGCACACTTACAAATGCACATATGGAACCACGAATTGGAAATCGTCCCGATGATCGGCAAGAGCAGCAACAGCTCTCCCTTTCTCCCGGTATATTTGACGTATTCGATGTGTGCACATACGGGCAAATTCTTCCCCTTTTGCCGGCTGCGAATTTATATTTCGGCTCCACGCGAGTGTATACATACGACTCTCACTTTCGACACTCGCTCTGGCTGTATGTGTGTGCGCGGGTGACGTCATGTTGTGTATACCCGCGAGCGCCGCGAGACAATCGGCTCATCGTCCCTCGCTCACGGATCGTGCGACTCTTTTTAAAGGCTCTTTTTTTCGCGAGCGTGCGAGACTCCCGGTTCTGTGGCAGCGACTGCGCTGCGAGAGTCATCGCCCCCTCCGATATATATACATGTAAGCGCGTTGTATAAAACGCAACGAGTGTGAAACCTCATTGATCGGCTTCGCTGGCTTTAAACTTTCTTTCTTTCTCGGCAATTATAAAAAGGACCGATATGTTGAGCCCTTCTTTTTACTCTGATAATTTCAATGTTAATTTACTCTTGAGAGGGAATTATAGATTGTGGTTGACAAATTATAAAAATAGTTTTTTCTATTGATTACACTTTTGCACGAATTTCATTTACTGTTTTCGTTGTACAGTATTTGCGTTGATTATGGACGCGTGTTTTTTAAATGCTAATTTTGAAACCTCATTTATATTAATATGAAATAAATGGCAGGTGTCAATCTCGTAGCTAAATATTGACTAGTTATTTAAGAAGTGTCTTTTTTAACATAGATGAAATCTTTTCTATGGTACAAATGAAACACTTTTACGACTTTTTTGTAATAATATAAGACTTATTTTTTATAATAGACAAAACGGCAATGATTGTTAACAGAGAAAATGAACACCAAATTGTTTAACCAGCAGCAGACATAATTTTGTAGAACAGATTATTACCGATCATATATGCATTCGCTTTCGACATTAATAGGAATAATTGTTTTATTTGCCGTACAGCACGCATTCGAGTGAATTTTCAAGTGGGAATTTCCAAAGGTCGTCTACTTTCTCTTGCGTTTGCTACGAGGCGTATACGTGAAGCCAATAGCTCGACTCCTTACATCGGATAAATTTTTCGCTATTCACCCGTATATAAAAGTCAAAAACATTGCGAGAGGCGTGCGTTGGTAAACGTAAGCGCACGTACGCAGGAAATATATTCAGAGAGCTAAATCGTCGATGTCTTTTGCGGCAAAAAACTTCACGCCTATTAAAAAAGCAATTGAAAAAAAAACAAAAACACTTCGTACGTAGCCGTTAAAGCTCGTATAGTTGTTATTAAATGCAATCGAGCCACCCGATGTGGTCCACGAATGAAAGGTGCAACGAGAAACAACTATAAATGAAAAAATTGAAAAAAAAATAAATAAAAAAGTTTCTCATCAAAAGAAAGAGAGAACTAATTATCACAAGTGCACACTGCACATACGCTCGATTGCCCCGCGCGTCGCGCGCGAAACCAAAATCGAGCAAGAGAAAGAAAGCTCGAGTGCACACGGCCATGTCCAAACTCTTCGCCGCCGCCGTCGTAGGCTATAATAATATTATACACGAGCGGATGCTGAAAAGACTGGCTGCGCGCGAGGTCCGCGCTGTGCTCTACACACATATATATAGGTATATTATACATTATACAGTCGCACTTTCATTGGCCTACTTTCTCCGCGGCGCGCGAGGCTCTGGCCCGAAGAGCTGCTGCTGTTGGCTGCTTTGCGAATATATATATACTACTGTGCGAACTCCATAAGCCACGAGTCGAGTAAATGGCAGCAGCTTCTGTATGTTTATTGTGTTTGTAAGCGTAATGAAACGGCGATCGATCGAGTGATTTATATAATTATACGAGAGACGAACCCTTGGGGGGGCTTCGAGCAAGGCCGCCCTTATTATACGTATATACGCAGCGACATAATAACGAGCGACTTTTTCTCGCTCGCGCGCGAGGAGAAACGATTGCCGCCGCCGCCGACAAAATCGCGAGAGGCGCGAGGTTAATAGCCTGCTGCACTCTCCGCGCGGCGAGAGCTGCACTATACGCCGAGAGATATATCAAGGAACGTACTCGCGCCGCGGCGCAAAGACCGTTCTCGACTCGTCACAGCCTACTTGGCTGATAATGCCGTGCGTTTATATATACAAGTTGTATGCGATAGGTATATATAAACTCACGCTGCGATGCAGAGAGAGAGAAAGATCGGTATGTTAAAAACAGGAAGAGGCGCCCGCGTAAATATAATATGTGCATAAATCAAGGCCGATTAATCGGCGTATACATATAGATATGTACATATAAGCCTTTCTTCCTGTTATACACGCGGTAGCATCTATCATCGTATCGCAACGCCGATAATTCGCGTTATATGTATTTCATCGATTCGCGCGATGCCAATAATGAGACGGCCGGGATCTCGATCGCTTCCGATAAATCCAGTCATACCTGCAGCTTTATAATACCCGATCGGCTTCTGTATACTACGTCGTTGCTCGTGTCAGGTCTCGATCTATGCGATACGGAATTTTCTATTATTGCTCGGCGCGCGATGAATGTCGGCAGAATTTGAGAAAAAAATTGCCACCGAGATCGTAACTTTATCGTTGTTGTTATTATTAATAGCGATTCGGTGCTGCGGCTGCGGATGGATATACGAGTGAATCGGTCGCGGTCAACTAATTGATCTATTTTTCCGCTCGATCTCGATCTTATTTGTCCCGATTTCATTATTATATAGCCTCAAGGATATTATCAATAAATAATGCTCGAAGATAAATTAATATTATTTATGTGGCGTGCGAATCTCAACAGCTGCACTTCGAGTCTATCGTGCATAATAACTATAAGTATCTGTGAAAAGTTTCTCGATTACATTTACGAAGTACAATGATTCTAGTGAAGAATTTTAAATAGACATATGCTGAGATATAAAAAGCTTTCACATCCATGAATTTTGGTTTATTTTTTTAATTTTATCGTACCACGAGTTGCACTGTGACAATCATAGGGATTGAAAATTATCGTCTTGCTTGAAAAATTTCATTTTCACCCTGATGCGTGCATATCTTCTAATAAAATTGTGCCCACGCGGAGTGATTTCGAATTCTTGAATGCACCGACCAGTCAGGGGCCGCTATACACGTATCCGAATGAATAGAGACGCGCCGCTCGCACATAGGCCGTCCGCGAGCGCGAAAACGCGTCCCGAGTGAAAGTGCAGCTACGGCGACTATATAATAAACACGAGCCTGGTATTTACATCGAATTCCCATTGAAAATCGCCGGTATAAATTATACATCGAGCGCAAAATAATACGCTGGTACATATATACCGTAGAACTCGTAATTTTGCTCCTCGTCAATGGTGCAAATATCCTGTCCTCTATTTTTTCCTTTTTATGATTAAAAAGAAATTTTTAAAAACGACGCTTCGATTTCCAGCCTGTCACGATAACACACCGCCCACGGTGTACCTGAATCGCAACTGGGTACTGTCCGAGGACGACCCGGTGAGCAAGATCGTGGAGCGGGTCCGCGCCGAGGACAACGAGCAGGACGAGCTGAGCTACGGCCTCGAGCCGAGTCAGATGAATTATCAGGGGCTGCTGGATCAACCGCACAATCACAACAACGATAAACCGCTGCCTTTCGACATCAACAACACTACCGGCATCATCACCCTCAATCAGACACTCAAAGGACGAGTACGTATCGAGTTAATATTAATTTTTATAGAGACGTGGTCATGTTGAATTTCGATTATATCGCAGGCTGGTCAGCACATTTCGCTCTACGTCACCGTGTCGGATGGACAATTGACAGCCAAATCCGAGGTCTTTGTCAATATCGAAGGCCCTCGTGGAACGAATGCGGGACAAAATACGAGGTAAAACTATTATTATTATCAACTCGATACAATTTAAATCAGTTAACACAGCAATAGTAAGAATCATATGACTCGTTGATGCAGATCGCCGTTTGCGAATCATCCGGCGAACGGCGGCATATTTCGGCCGCCTCTGCTGCGACTGCCCACGCTGACGATACCACCCTCGTCCAATGTCGGCCAGATGATGCCCCAACCGCCTATGAGGACGCGTCTGCAGCCGGAGACGATCAAGACGAGTATCATCGAGCAGCAGCAGCAGCAGCAGCAGCAACAACACGACTGGCTTGGGTCTCAAGATCTTCGTCCCCAGAGCAGCAGCAGCAGCAGCAGCAGTCGGAGGGAGAGCTCGGAAAAGGCCAGCGAGCAGCCACCATTGGCCAAACAGGTGCTGATCGAGGCCGACTCGAAGCTGTTACTCGGGGCGAACAATCAGACGGTGGCCGCGGCGACCGAGGCGCCCGGCTCCAGGACCATGTCGTACGTCCTGCTGTCCGCCGTGATACTCGTCAGCGTCGTTCTGCTGCTCGGCGTCGCGCTCTACAAGCGTCACTTGCGAGCCACCAAAGAGCTGAGCGTGAGTCTCGATCATTCCGTCAATCGTGTAGCGGTTAACTGATTTTCTTTTTTTTTTATCGATCGCGCCTTGTTTTCTGCAGAGCGAAAATTCGATCAACGTGTACACGGTGCCGAACAAGACCTTCGACTCGCGGGCCACGTTGCAGAACGACAAGTGGGAATTTCCGCGACACAGGCTAAAGGTTGGTGCAACGCTTGAACCATTACGATCGATGATCGGTAAGCATTTTCTCACGCGTCATCTTCCGCTTCGCAGATACTGCACATCCTGGGCGAGGGCTGCTTCGGGCAGGTGTGGCGCTGCGAGGCCCAGGGCATCGAGGGCGGCGGCAGCGTTCACGGGCTGCGCTGCGTGGCGGTCAAGACCCTGAAGGAGAACGCGACGGAGCGCGAGCGCCTCGATCTCGCCCAGGAGCTCAAGGTGATGAAGGGCCTCGAGCCCCATCCGAACGTGGTGCGGCTGCTGGGCTGCTGCACGGAGCGCGACCCCCTCTTCATCATCCTCGAGTACGTGAGCGGCGGCAAGCTGCAGAGCTTTCTGCGCGCCTCCAGGGAGGAGCGCAACAGCGCCGGCGCCAGCGGAGGGGGCCTGACCTCGCACCAGCTCACCATGTTCGTGCACCAGGTGGCCAAGGGCATGGAGTATCTGGCCTCGAAGGGCATCATACATCGCGACCTGGCGGCGCGCAACGTGCTCATCGACGAGAAGCGCGTATGCAAGGTGGCCGATTTCGGGTTCGCGCGCGACGTCGCCGCCAATCAGATCTACGAGCGGAAGTCCGAGGGTCGCCTGCCGATCCGATGGATGGCGCCCGAGAGCCTCTGGGACAACATATTCTCCGTCAAGTCCGACATCTGGAGCTTCGGCGTTCTCATCTGGGAGATCGTGACGCTCGGCTCGACGCCCTATCCGGGTCTCGCTGCGCAAGAGGTTCTCATTGCTACGATAATGAATCATTTAACGATATTTATCTCTTAATTCGGTCTTTGCTATATGAAAATTTTTTTTGTTCGCCCAGCTCATGAAACGAGTGAGGGAGGGCTATCGGCTGGAGAGGCCGGAGCACTGCAAGCGCGAGCTCTACAACATCATGTTTTACTGCTGGAACAAGGATCCCTCGCAGAGGCCCTCGTTCACGGAACTAGTCGCACGTACGGAAGAGCTGCTGCTCGACGAGACGGACTACATCGAGCTCGACAGATTCCCCGATCACTCCTATTACAACGTGCTCAATCTCAGTGGCGAGAAATTGTGAACTCGAGGCGCATAAAAATTAAAAAAAAATTTTCCACCCAGCCCGATCGAGCTTCTCTCGATGCGATTCGATAGACGAGTTGCAATCGATTCCGAGGATCGGTGCGAGCTCCGATGCGATTTTACAGTAAACTCGACCAAACCGTACGTACACCTAGGCCACTTGGAATTTATGTGTGAAAACTTTGGAAAGATACGTTTCTTTTGTTTTATGATCGTCGCTGCAATACGAGAGAACTGTTCATACTAGAAACCAAATCGATACAATTGTATTTCATAAGAATTAGTTCGTTTTAGATTTAATTCTCATAGGTATTCCGATACGTATGTAGTTTATTAAGAGCAATTTTAGTACTTAAATTGTAAATATGTATTATAAAGCAAGCAAAAAATCTAGAAAAATAGATTACTCGATTAATAATTCGTACAAAATAAACATTGTTTTTATCATGTGAAAATCCAATCGTAGTATCAGTTTATATGTTATAGTCGTACAGTGAAGACACTGTTACTTTTATTTTTAATTTAACAAATGTATACTCTAATTTATTACTGTAATTGTAATGATTGTTATAAAAACAATATAAAAACATGACATTAAATAGGAAATTCTTTTAAAATTTTGAAACAAAAATAATAGTAAATTGTTAAATTTTGCAATTAAAGATAAAATCTTTGAATAACATTTGAAAAATAAATCATTTTCATCATTATTTAGGTTTCAAAAACGAGAAGTTCCTCAATTTTATTAATCTTTTCAAAGAATAACTTTAATCAACATATGTAAGTATGTAGATTAAAAAATTTGAATAAAAATTATAAATTTTTTATAAACGGTATTTTTATTTTCACAAAAATGTATGTACAAATATTCAAGTTACCTTACTTGAAATGTAAGCTACAACAGATCGAGTTCTGTTATGACTTATATATTATATGTCTAATAATTTTTAAAGTCATATAATACAGTGAACAAAGTGTATAATACAAAAGATTCAATTTATATGATAGAAATTCAACTATTTCATAATTAATTTCGTCAAAATTTCAAGTGAAATCCACCTCCGACAGCCTGTCGACTGGCCGCACGTCCACCCATGTGGAAGCCAGACACATTGTCCTCCTCGTCTTCCTTATCTCCTTTTTGCTTAAATTCTTTTCCACCGCTTGGTGGTTTAGGGGATTGATTGACTGTTCGCGCCCCAAATTCTGATTTGGCAGGCCAAGTAGGGAACATCGATGGGTCAATCGCCACAGGAGATTCGACAAAGTAACCATGTTTTAAAGCATCTTCTGCTGAAATTCGTTGCTCTGGATCGTACGTCAAAAACTTATTGAGTAAATCAATACCTAGATCCGTTAAGAGATTGAATCTTTGTCGAATGTTGTTAACTGGATATTGAGAAAAAGAAACTTTTTTCGTCATCGGTAATTTACTGTAGCCTGGCCAAATTCGATCGTTCGGTGTTCCCAATTCTTTAAATACTCTGTTTAAAAGATCGAGCTCTGATTTTCCTGGGAAGAGAGCTTCCATTCTGAGCAATTCAGCAAAAATACACCCGACCGACCAAACGTCGATGGGCGTACTGTAAGTTTTACTACCCAGTAGTAATTCCGGAGCTCTGTACCATAACGTTACAACAATAGAAGTGTATTGTTTAAGAGGAGATCCGTATTCTCTGGCGAGGCCAAAATCGCCAACTTTTAAAATTCCTCTGTGACTTAATAGTAAGTTAGATGTTTTGAGATCTCTGTGAAGAATCCAATTGTCGTGCATGTGTGAAACAGCTTGCAAAAGCTGTTGCATCAAGCACTTAACTTCTCCGGGAATGAATACTTGATTTTTAGATTTCATGGTTTCTATCAGAGATTTCAAATCGTGTTCGACGTAATCCATCACGATGAATATTTTGTCCATATTGCTGCCAACAACAATTTCTCGAACAGTGACAATATTAGGGTGTTGAGCTTTGAGGAGTGTATTAATTTCGCGTAAACTTGTGATTGGAAAGCCATCCTTTTCTTTCTCCATTTTCAATCTTTTCAATGCAACTATCTCTTTAGTTCGCCTGTCCTCAGCTCTATAGACAACTCCATAAGTACCTTCTGCTATACGATTTAAACATTTGTATTCTTCCACGCTGCGACATCCTTGAATAGCTGGTAAGTAAGGCGGTAGTTCAAGCATCAAGTCCATTTCGCTTTTTTCCGTGTCATTTTTAGTTTCTTTAGTTGCACCATTTGTATCTGCATGTTCCAAAGGAGATTCATTATTTGAAACATCAGATTTGGCAAGCTGAATTTGGGATAGTGGACTTGGATTGTTATAATCTGAATTCGAGTCTTCATTCGAGCGCTTAGATGCATCAGAATCGTCTTCATCCATGCTTGAGCTAGAACTTGAATCGGATGAATCATCATCAGAATTATTTCCACTTTCTTGATCGGATGCAGCCGAAGTATGACTTTTTGGATTGCTCGCATTTGAATTAGGGGAGTGCAAACTTTCGTCTGATAATTCTACCACTGATGGATCTATAGACGATGAAACGTCGTCGTGATTACGTTTTTCTCCTCTTTTCATCCGACGAGCTTCGAGTTCTAGCCGAGAACTTTCTTTTCGTCGAGCCATTTCTCGTTCAGCTTCGATGAGTCTGTGGCGACGCAGCTCTTGTTCATTCATGTCCTTTGGATCTTTCATTGCAATGTGCTGCTCACTTATCATCACTTCCATGCGATCGAGATCTTCGTACAAAGAGGCTTCGGGTACTTGCTGATAACGGTGTTCTTTGGAGTGTTTTTCCCTGATACCATGTTTATGTTTCTTTTCTTCATCTCGAGATCGAACTCTCTCGTGCTTGTGGGACCTCTTTTGTCTTTTCTCTCGTACCGGAGATCTTTCTGCTTCGTCCATCATTTCAAGGCCTTGCTGATAAACCATATCCTGGTCGGTTAATCGTACATGGCGGCTACTTCGTTCTTCAATTAATCGAACTTCACGCCTGTCACGGGTGCTAACTACAGCTTCTTCCATAGCTGCCATCATTTTCAATTCCCGTCGTTCCATTTCTCTACGATCGGTGCTTCCAGACGATAATCGTAATTCATCACGACTGCGGGAAGACGAAGACACTTCCATTTTGTATTCATCTCGTCTCTCTCGTTTTTCTCGTTTATCAAGTAATCTAGAAAACAATTTTTTCATTATTTTTGCATTCTAATTTTTATGTGAAGTACTTTATTCATTCTCGATAGACACGAAGATATAGAAAAATGGTAGAAATAGTTTAACAACATAAAGAACATGGTTATCATGAAGAAAATGATAATTTTGAAAATTTCAAGTAAATAATCATACATATTAATAGATTGATTGTCAAAAGTTGTTAAGATACTTTAGATTGAAAGAAAAGTATACAATAAGAGTTTGCTCATACTTAAAAAAAAATCAATATTTCAATACCTGCTAGTTACTCTGCTCTGATTGGTGCTACTATCGCTATGACCAAAATTACTGTTTTTTTTATAAATGAAACATGAAAAAATAAAATTCAATGGATAAGTAAAATATCAAACGTATTAATATATATGATTTTACCATAACAAGCATTAGTCAGAAAATGCATCAAGTACTATGAATAAAATATTATGAAACTCAAAAAGCTTACATAAATAGATTTTAATTTAATTGAATAGAATTCATATTTTATTGACCTTTCTCTGAGATCTTCTAGAACACGGTCTCCTGTACTGCGTTCTTTTCTCTCATGGCGATAAGATTCTCGTTCTCTTTTGGAAGAGTCAGATCTTCTACTTGGTTGTTCCATTGTTTCTGAAAAATCAGAGTGCCTGCCAGAGTGATGTCTGCTGCTACTCGAGTATTTTTCTTTATGTCTGCTTTCATCTCTATAATCACGGTGTCGTTTTCTGTCTTTTTCGTCTCTGCGTTCAGCACTTCGATCAGAGTGTTTATCATGGCGGTGTGAAATAACTTTTCGATGCCTAATTACTGCTTGCGGTGGTTTGATGTCCAATGAATCAGCAGTATCTCCACCTTCTTCCTCAGAGTAACTGTAATACATAATTAAAAAATAGTAAGGGCACGATAAACCAAAAACTTCAATGAAGTTTGTGAAATTGCAAAAGATTTATGAGCCATGACTGCCTGAATTATAGTTGTCATTTCTGTAATTCCAAGTATTACATCATTAATAATGCATTTGACTATGTGAAAATTTATCATCTATCATGCATGCATTAGTTGAATAGATTTAAATCTTTTTTTACTAGATCTTTAATCTCTAATTGACAATTTTCAATATAGAATAAACATTAAGTTTTTTTATAAAAATGTGTCAGAAGTTCAGAAGTCAACTATCATTCCACTGTTAAACATAACCTTATGATTTACAAGTCATTAAATGTCAACATAAATTCATAAGCTTCCATAAAAATATACTTATTTAGTCTAAATGATAGCATTTTCACGTGCTTATATTAACTTTGTCAGTATAACACAATCAAGCTAACAAAAATGTTTCAGTATGAAGAAATGTACTCACGGGCTTCTACGAATCTCTCCTTCTTCCATTGCTCTATCGTCATTCATTCTTTTCAAGTTGTACTTATATCACAAAAATATATTATCAATTAACATTCATAAAAATTACTTTCTAAGCTCTATAAACTTGAGCAGTAGTTTACAAACAGTATACGACCGCCAAGTTTGTCCACAAACAAGCCACTGTATGCGCACTGAAATGTAACTGACGAAAATTATGCTTCGACCTCCGACGCGGCTCCACAGCGTCCGTTTTTGCATGTACGCACGTGGAAAGCGCGGCCTGTTCTGCAGTCGCAGCGGCACTATCGGAGTTTTTGGCCCGATTGCGGATTCACGGCCTTCGGCATACCACACAAGAGTACCAATCATTTGGTCCGAAATTACAGCTCCTCTCCGATGCGTTTTATCATTGAAGTTTCAAATTCATCTTCATCCCTTTCCATCCCTTTAAACTTTCAATATTGGCATGTGCAAAATATGAGAATACTTTTATGGTATTTCGAGTATTTAAAATTATTTCTTTTCCTTTATCACGATCATAATTATGTATATCTTTTCAGGAAAATGGTCGAAAATTAGACTTTGAGAATACTTTTGTTGTAAAGTGATTTTTCTTTAAAAAGAAAAATAATTAAACTATTAGGAGCGGCTAATAAGCGTTCAAAATTGAAGTTTTGTTCGAGTAGTCTAAAAAAAGTTCATCCATTATATGTTATTAGAAAAAACTTCATAAATTCATCTGAGTGTAATTGAGTATTTCCTGCTCTGCGATGATTATAAATTGTCTGATCGGAAGTTAATTTTTATTTACATGGCACCTCACGCAATATACCCGCGATGAATGAGGGCGCTCGAAGTTGTAACTTCAAAGCAGATGAGAATAAGATAAGAGTCAAATTCATTTTTGACAGCTTTTTAGGAGTTATTATACTTACGCAGTTTGTGTCTTGTATCGCGCCACCTATATGCTTTCGTTTAACTTAAAGAGCCGGGGGCTGTCCGCTATGTGCACCAGTGCTACTGCTGCTGCTGCGTGGTTTTGTGTTGTATGTATAAGTTTAGTTAGGTGAATGTTTTTCAACTGTCATAAAAGTACATTCATAACATTTATATCAATTAGCTTACTTACTCATCATGTCGATCGAAATTGAGTCCGCTGAGTGAGTATTCATTTGATTCATACGGTTTTTGTCAAGAAAAGTTTTCTCTGTTTCTTTGCAATTAATCATTTATATTTTTATTCACAGCGTCATTAGGTTAATCCAACAATATTTAAAAGAATCTAATCTTGTAAAAACGCTACAAACCATTCAGGTAATAAATTATCTATAAAAAAAATTAATAAACTTGAGATTCATTTTAATATAAAATTAACAATAATATTTCAGGAGGAAACCGGTGTATCACTTAATACTGTAGATAGTGTTGAAGGTTTTGTAGCAGATATTAATAATGGGCACTGGGACACTGTACTCAAAGCTATACAATCACTTAAATTACCGGATAAGAAATTAATTGATTTATACGAACAGGTATGAATAAAAAAATGTTTCGTAAAAGTTAATGTAAAGTATAGCTTGGCTATAATAACATTTCTATTTTATGGCATTTCAGGTGGTTTTAGAACTAATTGAATTGCGAGAGTTAGGAGCTGCAAGAAGTTTGTTGAGACAAACTGAGCCAATGGTTATGATGAAACAACAAGAACCAGAGAGATATATTCATTTAGGTAATTATCTGAATCATTATTTTTTAATAATATAAAATAAAATTAGCAATTTTATAAATTTTTCAGAAAACCTCCTTGCAAGATCTTACTTTGATCCAAGAGAAGCCTATCCAGATGGAAGTACCAAAGAAAAAAGAAGAGCTCAAATTGCTACATCATTGTCTGGTGAAGTTTCAGTAGTACCATCCAGTAGGCTATTAGCATTATTGGGTCAAGCTTTAAAATGGCAACAGCATCAAGGACTTTTGCCACCTGGTACAACAATTGACTTGTTCAGAGGTAAAGCTGCTGTTAGAGAACAAGAAGATGAAAAATACCCTACACAATTATCAAAACAAATTAAGTTTGGTACCAAGTCCCATGTTGAATGTGCTAGATTTTCACCTGATGGTCAGTACTTAGTCACAGGATCAGTAGATGGATTTATAGAGGTTTGGAATTTTACTACTGGTAAAATTAGGAAAGATTTAAAGTACCAAGCTCAAGATAATTTCATGATGATGGAGCAAGCTGTTTTAGCCATGGCATTCAGTCGAGATAGTGAAATGTTGGCAGGAGGTGCTCAAGATGGAAAAATAAAAATTTGGAAAGTTCAAAGTGGACAAGTTCTTAGAAAATTCGAAAAAGCACATTCGAAAGGTGTGACATGTTTACAATTCAGTAGAGATAACAGTCAAATATTATCAGCATCTTTTGATGCAACAATTAGAATTCATGGTCTGAAATCTGGGAAAACTTTAAAAGAGTTCAGGGGACATTCTTCTTATGTAAATGAAGTTATATTTTCTTCAGATTCTCATAATATCATCAGGTGAGCTTACTCACATTAATGAAAGTCTTGAAAGTCTTGGAAGTTAATGAAAATTAATTTGACCTCATTAAAATGAACAACTATTTTTGCTTTTAGTGCTTCATCTGATGGTACTGTAAAAGTATGGAGTTTGAAAACAACAGAATGTACAGGTACTTTCAAATCCTTGGGAGCAGCTGATCTTACAGTCAACAGTGTACACACTTTACCAAAAAATCCAGAACATTATGTAGTTTGCAATCGTTCAAATACAGTTGTTATCATGAATATGCAAGGCCAAATTGTAAGGTCTTTTTCAAGTGGTAAACGAGAAGGAGGTGATTTTGTATGTGCAGTTGTATCACCCAAAGGAGAATATATTTATTGTGTTGGTGAAGATTTTGTATTGTACTGTTTCTCAACTACTTCTGGTAAATTGGAAAGAACATTAAATGTAAGTATGTGGTTAAGGATTATACAACACGATGACAAACAAATGTTTATTCAATTTATTATTTTTAGATCCACGAAAAAGATGTGATTGGACTAGCTCATCATCCACATCAGAATTTATTGTGCTCTTACAGCGAAGATGGTCTTGTAAAATTATGGAAACCTTAAGTACAGTGAAAATGTTAATACATTTTCAACTTAGATTATAAATACAATATGTTCATAATTTGTAATTGAGCATGGTAGTAGTTTATCTAAATGAATTGAATTTCATTATTTAATCAGTCTCTTTTGATACAAACCGTTATGGAACCCATAAAAAATGAAAGATTTTTAGTTGTGATTCAATTAATTTTAAGATTTGAATATAACGTGATTGAAGAATGACATGTGAACAAAAATAATGATTTATGACTGTAAAAAATTTATTCTAAAAATTTTTATAAATACATTCATTGTACAATTCAAGTGCAAAATATAGTTATTCATTGTGACATTATAAAAACAATTTAATTTTTTTTTTAATAATTTAAAGACCATATTTCAAATTCCATTTGTATTAAAATTTTTGCTGTTTTATTTATATTACAACTTAATTACTCCATTAGCTTAAAAATTATTACTTTTTAATTTATTACAACTTATTCAATATATTTTCAAAAAGAAAATATAATAATTTTAACTAATATCAGCAGTATTTTCTTTTTCATTATTTCTAAAATCAATAGTAATGTCTTTCACAATGTCTTTATGCACTGTGTTCATGTGCTTAGTTAAATAATGTCTATCTCTAAATGTCTTTTTACATACTTGACACTCATGTTTTTTAAGTTTTAAATGAACAATTCTAACGTGCATAAGCATATTATCTTTTCGTCCAAAATTTTTGCCACAATACTCGCAAGAAAAGTTTTTATTTTGCTCGTGCACAGTATCAATATGTACAAGCTTGTGAGCTTTTTGTTTAAAAGTCGCATGGCAAATTTCACATTCAAAAGCACGAATGTTTTTATGAGATCTATCAACATGTTTCGTTAAGTTGCTTTTATGACTGAACTTTTTTTTACATATTTCACACTCATGATTTTTAATTATAGTTCCATGAATGCCTTTGATGTGCTTTTTTAGGTAACCTTCAAAACCATAAACTTTATGACAAATAGGACACTCAAAATTTCTGAGACGTTTATGAACTGCATCAATATGGATTCTTAAGTAAGTCTTATGTCTGAATGTTTTTTTACATGTATCACACTCAACCCCCTTAACTTGTTCATGTGTACCAGTAATGTGTAATCGTAAGTATGTTTTATTTGTAAAGGTTTTTTGACATATAGCACATTCAAAAACAGTATTTCGATGAACACTTCTAAAATGTCTCAACAAGTTTTTTCTCTTATCAAATATCTTTGAACATTCATTGCAGGAGTGTGTCATAAAACCAGGATGAACTGAATCATAATGAACTAATAGGTTTGATTTTTTTGCAAAAAACTCATGACAAACTTCACATTCCACTTTTTTACTCTCATGAACCCGGATGACATGTCGCTTTAATCTATAGTTGTTTTGAAAAAGTTTGTTACATTGATTGCACTCAAACAAGCTTTTTTCATCCCCTTCTTCTTGCTCTTCTTGGCTTCTTATAGAATTAATTGCATTATCTTCAGTTATGATACTTTCATCTGCTTTCTTAGTTATTATACTTTCATTTTGTTTTTTATTCCTATGAACCTCTGTGACATGTCTCCTTAAGCTGCAATTGCTTTTAAATAGTTTGTTACACTGATTGCATTGTAATGCACTAACTTTATCAACTTTATCTTGAGTTTCATTAATTGTTATAGACTTGATTACATTATCTTCAGTTATTATACTTTCATCCACTTTTTTAGCTTCATGAACCTGCATAACATGACGCTTTAAATTAAAAGATCTATTAAACAGTTTGTTACATTGATCACATTGTAACACACTTTGTTCAGCAAAATTATCTTGTGATTCATTAAATGATATAGAATTCATTGCATTATCCTCAGTAATTATACTTCCATCTGCTTCCTTAGTTATTATGCTTTCATCTTGTTCATTACTCTTATGAACCTTAGCAATATGTCGTCTTAAATTATAGTTTCTATCAAACAACTTGTTACATTGATTGCATTGTAACACAGTTCTTCTAGGAGCTTTACATAGTGCATCAATAATAATTGTAGAATTAATTGCATTATCATCTGTCATTATACATCTAACTAGTTTTTTACTTCTATGAACTTCTCTGACATGACGCCTTAAGCAAGATTTATTTTTAAATAGTTTGTTACACTGATCGCACTGAACTATTTTTTTTTCATCAATTTTATGTTGAGGTTCTTTAATTATTATAAAATTAATCATGTTATTCTCAGTTATCACTCTGACATCCACTTTTTTAACTTCATGAACCTGGGTAACATGTCGCCTTAAGTTATATTTTCTATCAAATTGTTTGTTACATTGATCACATTGTAACAAACTTTTTCCATGAACTTGTTGTTGTGGTTCATCAATTGCTAATGAATCAATTACACTTATCTCATTTGTTAAATGTTCATCTGCACTTTGAAGGCTATCGTTATTCAAACAATCAGTTTCATTTTCATTATAGCCATCCATGTCACATTCCATTTTTACTGCAACAAACTCAGGTTCACAAATTTCAGTTTTAACTTTACAAATTTCCATTTTGACAACTGGCGTGACTGTGATGTTATGAACACTGATGAATTATTCAAATTTTCTTAATATTGTTCAAGCATAAATTTTCAAAAATGTTCAGCAATGCTGTTTGCCTTAGAGTTAAATTAGTCAATAATTAAAATAATATAGTAGAAATAGTCAAGATAGTTAAAATCGAAATAAATCGTCTGGTGTGCATAAAAGACATTCATTCATGTTAATTCACCCTCTTGATTTTGCTCCAATTTTCTTTTCATTTTGTTTCGATTTACAAGAAACTCTGATAGGCTTGAAAAATGAGTTTTTAAATCAAATGCTGAAAGACAATTTTCTTCGTATACTTTTTTATATTCTATCAATCTCTATTTCTTGCTGAATGTTTAGGCAAATGCAAACTATATTGCGATCTTGAAATGGCACCCTTAACTTCAAGTCCATAAATATATTGTATGTAAATAATTGCACTGCACTTATAACCACTTTGAAAATCCGATAATCAGCAATAGATTGTTCGAGATTCATGTATATAACTTTGCAGATCCAAATTGGAGATGTTGATGTCAAGAAAATAATTATTAACTGTTTGGTTTGAATTTACAACTTTTACTTAGTGGCTGATGGCTGACTGTAAATTTAAAAATAAAATACAGAGTGATCAATTCATTCTGCTGTTCACTGTTTGGGGGTCAAAAACTGAATACACGTAAACGGTTGAAACTCGAACTCAAAACATGAGGTTGGGTGCGCTGTGTAGCACGATGCGTAGTTGACTTGACACTGCCGAATGTAATCAATTTCACCGCATGGACTTTAAATATTATATATTATATATTATTATTTTTTAAATAGTAAAATAGAAAAGTAATATAAAAGCCATCACATCATACTAACCAGACAATTTTTAACTCTGAATTGTTTCAGTAAATTTTTTAATAATGGAGCGTTGTGATAATGATTCATCGAGTTCAGAAGACGAGGTTAATTTAAATGCCCTACGAGAAGCAACAGATGACTCTTTTATAAAAAAATTTTATGAAGATAAAACAAAAAAAATAGAAACTACCCCTGAAGGTAAATTGACAATTTAATTTTTTAAAGACGTATTTAATATTTTGTACAAAGATGTTATTATAAGTATTATTTTAGGTGTTGCTAATACAAAAAATACTGATAATTATGAAACAAATGGATTATCTCAATCTTGCAAGGATTTTATTGCAAGAAAATTAATGGAACGTCTAGATTTGTGAGTGTTCTAAAAATATTTAAGTACATATAATTTTAACATTATTTTCTTGAAAATTATTTATTTAATTTGCTAATTTACAGAACCATTAGATTAAGCGATGATGTTGATTTGGAAGTAAAAAATAAGCCTAGTGGAGATATTGGAATAAAACTTTTGAGTACATCAAGCACAATTTTAACTAAATTTGAAGAAGAGGCAGAATTACCAAGATTAAAAAAACCAATTATTATGGACAGTTACTCTGAAAAATCTAATAAGAAAAAATGTAAAGAAGTAGCGATTGAATCTGATCAAATATTATCACAAGAAGAAACTAAATATTGGACTAATAGAAAACCTGGAAAAGTATTCAATTATAAAAAGCAAAAAAATGGGTTGCTTGTGGAAATATCAAATTAATTTACTTATCAATTAGAATATTCAAACTGTAAAAAATTGTAAATAGTTCTCCAATGTAGTACATAAACTTGTAAGTAATCAAGATTTTACTGAATACATGCCTGCATATGAAATAATTCAACTTTTTATTTATTTAACCCTTATTACAAATAAGTTTTTTTAAAACTTTTTAAAAATACAAATGCAGAAATACAAGACTTTAAGATAATTTAAATATTAATCTTAAATATCTATCTCAAATCATTATTTCAACAAAAAATTCTCTATTAAAAAATAAAGAATTATATTTTGTAAAAACTCTGCTTAATGAATAAAAATAATGATCCTTACAAGCCTCTATATTGTTTCTTTAATATCGAATCGGCAAGTGCAAAGTTTCATTGCAAAATGTGCCATATGTGTAATAACGGGCTCGCACTCACAAGCACAACACAACTGACGTCTGACAAGTCGCAGAATTAATTTTAATCGTTTCCGCTATTCGTAGTCCGCAGTTCGCTCTATATACGCAAGCTGCGATCTTTCATTTTTACTGTTATTCTGTTGAAACTGTATAAATTTTATAATAAGATTCTCCACTTATTCCAGTCGGTCCACGCACAAGTGTAATACCTTTTCTCCAAATACGATAAATTAGAAAAGAATTGATTGCGAAAGAAGAATCGTAAAAATCGATTTTACTCTTCAATGCTAACAGTATAATACAAGTGTACCTTTTTCAATAAAAGTCGTTATAATCGATAAGTAAAATGTCCGATCCAGTTATAAATCCGGTAAGAATTTTTACTTTAAGTAATTATACTATTTATTTACTGTTCAAATTTGTAAGCTTATTTTATAAAATTTTGGACTTGCACACAAATCATTCTTTATTTAAACAGTGAAATTTTTTTTTTAAACCAAAAATAGGCGTGACGGGAAATAAATTACACCCGATTGTTTGTTTCACTTGCTATTTCTATTTGATGAATCATTTGACTAAATGAATAGTAACTTAATACACTTATAATAATTATTAATTATAACTTATTTTAATGAAGGAAATACCTTACGTTGGAGAAATCCATGGAGGCATTGTTCCTGGTAAAATGGTCAAAGTTCAAGGAAAAGTTCCTCATGAAGCAACACGATTTGCTGTTAACTACCAATTAGGCCCAGGGTTGAATCCTCGTGATGACATTGCTCTTCATGTTTCACCTCGTTTTCCTCAGGGAATCATCACTAGAAATAGTATTGAGTCAATGCAATGGGGAGTTGAAGAAAATAATGGTCCCATGTGGATTCATCCTGGTCAGCCTTTTGAAATAATTATTCTTTGTGAATATTATTGTTACAAAATTGCTGTAAATGGCAGACATTTTGTGGAATTTACTCACAGATTGCCTTATGATAGAGTAACTCATTTGGTTATCGATGGTGATGTTGAGATAAATTCTATTTTTTACGAAACAATTAATGTTGGTCCAAGACCAACAGCTCCAGTACCTGATCTTCCAACAGTTGACGTTGGTCCGCCACGTAAGCATTCATAGGAAATGGTAAAGTTTTAACAAATTTACTTTAATTAATATTACTCTTCCTTATTTAGCACCTGGTGGTCTTTATCCTACTCTCAATCCTCAAGCAAAGTTTGATCTACCTGATAAAGATTACGATCCACCTCATCCTCATCGACAACCAGCTACACATCAAAAATCAGAAGATGCATTTGGCAGTACATTGGATAAAGTTGGTTTAGCTGTTGGAGGGCTTGTTGCTGCAGGAGGTGTTGCAGCTGCAATGCATGCAATTAATGTAAGCAAAAAAACTAAAATTTAAAAGTCAACAAATGTATTATAATAAAATTCTTTTTATTTTTGAAGAAACAAAAAAAGAAACACGACGGAGAAGCAGATCATGCCAAATCTACTTCCCCAGACTATGAAAGCGGATTGGGTGGACTAGGAGCATTAGGAGCAGCTTTAGCTAGTAGCTTGGCATCAAATTCTCATGCACAACAAGGCTACCCATCTGATTCTGGTAGTGGTGGAATGATAGGATCATTGCTTGGAGCATTAGGTGAAATATTAATTTTATCATCTTTCAAATATATTTTTTATATTAATTGATTTTTTCTGAAATTAAAATTTTTTGATATAATTGTAAGTAGTAGTAAATACTTTATTACTCTATTCTAAAACATTTTTTATTAACATTCATTCAAATTATTGACTTGTTAAGAAATCACAATTGATCTTTATGATGAATTGCTCTTACAAGTCAATTCCTATATACTGTGCTAAATGATATCACAGTCTTACGATAAATTCTTCAAGAAATTGCTTCAAGGATAAATTCTTTATTTAAATACAGTTTTCACTACTAAAAAATGTATGTTAAATATTAATTAGATAAAGATTAAACATTTTAATTAATTATCTAAAATTGCTTGGTTTTTGAAAATGTTTATAAAATTATTATGTTAAAAATAATTTAAATTTATTTTATAAAATTTTACTTCAACAATCATTTTTAGTGATAGTTTGATATTAATATTTTTTTCTATGTTTTATTAAGCTTATTGATACATATATTTCAAATTCCAAAAAATAGAATACCTATGTTTATGTCAACAGTTATAATTCAATTGAATAATAGTAGGAATATATTTTTATTACAGGTGGTGGTCAAGCTACAGCAAAACCTAATTATAGTCAACAAACATCAAATTCTGATCCTTTCGGTGGAGCTCTAGGATCCATACTTGGTGGTGTTCTTGGGGGTGGAAGTCATCAACAACAACCAACATACCAACCAACTGGTGGCTATCCTCAGAATCAACCATCACAAAGTGGTGGAGGTAATGATTTATTTGGTGATTTAAAAGGAGCTCTGTTTAAATCAGCCATGGATGATATTACAAAACATGTAAGTAAGCAAGTGAGAAAAAGCATGAAGCAAAAAACTTTGAAAAAATATCCTAAAACTTCAGAACAAGCTTAATAAAATGCACTGCTATTTCTATCATCTTATTAATTATTAACTGCTTTAACTTTTAATCATGTAAAATATTTTTTTTTTGTAAATATAGTTGCTTTGCACGTTAAAAATATTTTGTATCTCCTATTGCCTAAGAATAAATATATATTTGTTTAGTAAAAAATACATTTTTTATTTGAATATATCAAAGCTTCACTCTCAACTATTCCAATTCATTACTTTTCATTACAAAAACTCATAAAATTTATGCGAGCTTTTTTTAAAATTAATTAATATCTTTTATATTAATACCTATAATATAATTTTTTTAAATAAAAATAGAATTTTATTATATCATTTATAATATATATATATATAATATATATATATCAAGGTTAAAAATTAAAGAAGACGAAATCTGTTGGAAATATGATTTTTAAAACTGTGCTACCAAATTTTCAAAAATCAAAGGTATTATTTCGAAATATGAGTTTAAAATTGTTTGATAACAAAATGTATAATGTGCCCTATAAATAGAGTGCTTAAATTATATCCTAACAAAAGCATTTTTTAGAAAATTAAAAAATAATCTTACTGAAATGTTTAGTCATATAATAATCTTGGAATACATTTTTCTCTTTTGTAAAAATGGAAGAACCTTACATTTTATGATTTTAAATTTAAAAAAATGTTGCTACCATTGAAAAATGATTAATAATTATTGGCTTTTTACACAATAATAGTTTTATTTGACTTAATTTGATATAATTTATTTATGAAAATTTGAATTTCAATATTCACAGCTATATCCTAACAAACCTCAACCATCGGGAGCCGAAAATCCTCATCCGACGTACCACGGAAATATGTCACCACCATCACATGATCCTCCGAATCCTCCTCGAGGCTCCGGCTCGGGAAAGCTTAGCGCTGCCGAAATATCGAAGGGGCTTGGTCTCAGTGATGATGAAAATTAACATCAACGATGATTTTTTCCGAATCATAAAGCCGGAATATACTCGATATTGTTCTAAAGCTTATATATATTCCACAATATGCGTGCAATACTTTTAAGCGTCAGTGATACGATTAAAAAGTTGTGTAGAATTTGACATTATTTTAAAATATTATAAATCGCAATGTATTATTATTTTATAAGCTTTTGGCTTGAAACAATGGTAGAATAGAGGATATTCACTTTTAAAATTAAAACTAACAATTTTCTCAAATCTTCTAAATTTAACTTCTAAGTATATAGTCTTCTAAAAAACGTGACCTAACGTGTCGATTTGTGCACATATTTTTCTATTTGATTTTTCGATAATAATATTATATGCTTTTCAAGATTTCATTGTTATAAGTGTTATCTTGATTGTCGCCGCAAATGAAATATAAATGACAATGAATTACCTGTAAAGAAAAATTGAAGTTAGTAGATGGAGAATTTTGTGCCTGAGACAAAAACTTTTTCAAAGATATTGTAAATTCCAACAGTGCTTTAAATGTTGAAAATTATATTTTTTAATAATCATACTCAAATTTAATAGCTGGGAAAATAAATTCTTAAAATTGACTTTGAAGCTTTTGAACAATTTTTTTTAATAATAAAAACTCAATTAAATTTAGTTCTACAGTTTTTTCTGCAAAATTTTGCTACCGTAGTTGTAAATACTTATTGAAATCGTTCAAGTTTACTTTCGAAATAAAAGTTGATCAACATAATTTACAGAACTTCTACAGAAATTATTTTAAAATTACTATACGTCAAGAAAATTATAGTTTTTGTTTGGGATAGCTCAATAATATTGACAGCCCAACGTGCCACTTTGGTGTCGACACGCATCTCATCATACTTTATGGGAAATGCACAAACTGAAAAAAAAGAGACACTGTAAAAATTATGAACAAATAAAAAAGAAATGTTACATTATTCTTGCTTGTCAGATAGGACTAAACTTACTTTTACTGATTATTTCCACTGGGTTTCCATCGCAGGGCCAACCTTTGAATTGCCAAGCAGGACCCATGAAAAATACAGCAACTGCGTGTTCCCAATCGGAAGGCGTTAATTTTAGTGGATTATCCACAATACGATATGGTACGGTTAACCCATCATCTTTTCGACGTTATAGCAATATTTCGTTTTCTCTGCGAGCACCTTGCTTACGTTTTTCTTCATTAGAGACAAATTTTAAATCTTCAAGTAGGTATTTTGCATTGACCATGGTTATCAATGATGTAAAAACCCTATTATAGGTATTATAATTATAGGCGTTTGACTTGGACGTTTATTTTGTAAAATTTGCGGGTTTGGATAGTTGCAGAATCGGACATATGCTCATTTGACGGAGTAGAACTAGGGTTTCCATGTGGCAATGGGTGTAGTGTCCAAATGGCTGGATTTGTTCCTTCTGTCATTGATTTCAAAGTCATGCCATGATAAGTACCCATGGTGTCAATTTTAAATCCTTCTGTTTCTTCCTTTCGACGGATGAATCTTTCCTGATCGTACCGATTGTACACAGCGGGCTGTGGTAATGGTCTCATATGTATTGAACAAGGTGTAATCATTGGGACAGGAGCCATAGGAGCTTTAAACGCGCACTAAAAATTGTGCGAAAAAATACATTTTTCGTCATACTATTGCATAAAATATTTTTGCAAAATCAGTGGTAGTTTTGATAGCGAGCTAACAAAGTAGCGATCGGTGCAAAACGTCGCGCGCGCACCACCCGAATGTATTTGGTACATAGTGTCACCTGGTCATTTTTGTGCGTGGGTGTGCGAGTGTACGCGGCATCCCGTACGTGCGTAAAACTACTTACCTCGAGCCTATCTGAAAACGCTTTCGAAAAGGGGACGCTGGTAATTATAGTCATCGAACGAGTGGCAGATAATCTCTACCGATCGGATAAGAATTGCAGCAGCGGCGTAATTATTCACGCTCAAACACATCATTTTTTACAATAGATATTTTAAATTACGTCTTTACACGATACAACATTTTTTACAATAGATATTTTAAATTACATCTTTACACGAATTTGAATTTTGTGTTCACTTTTACGTCAGATAGTGCAAGATATAATTACCACTCACCTAGTGTACACTGACATGCCCAACATCATCGTGCCCATGGTAATGCCGATCACGATAAGGCATGAAAATGATTGCGAAAAACTATAAAGTTTATGTTTTTGATGTAAAATTTAATGTTCTTTCAGAACCTGGAATCAAAATTGAGTTAAAAATTAAAGTTAAAAAATTGTTTTTTTTTAATGGACATCCTATCCCAGGTAAAAATAATATATCAGATCTGACCCCAGATCTGATATCAGATCTGTTATAAGTTCTGATGAACGCACATCAGATCTTATGCCAAATCTATATCTAACATACCATTTTCACCTGGGATGTAATGAGTACCCAGTTGAAAAAAATTGCATGGATATCCGCTTGGATTATCCACGTGGATTAGCTATCCACGAGGATTAGACATGGATATCACGCAGATCGGACAACGATTCCACGTAGATCTCACATGGATACCTCGTGGATCATACATGGATGGAAAAAAATTTTAAGTTGGTGGTTTTTCAACTCTTCGAGGATCTTGGATTTGTTTTGCGAGCTCGCTCCAAGTATCCACGAGGCTTTGTCGGTGAATCGACGTGGATTTTAACTTCTCCACGTTGATAATCGATTAATCCACGAGGGGCTTCGTGGAAATCCTCGTTGATTGTTTAAAAATCATCGCAGAGTTCAAAAGTCTACGAGGATTTTAGTGAAAATCGTCGTGGGTTGATCAAAAATCTGCGTAGGTATTAAGTCAATCCACGCGGCTTACCTACGTAGGCAATTTATTTAATCCACGTGGTATCCATGTCCGATCCACGTGGTATCAATGCCTGATCCTCGAGGAATCTATGTATGATCCACGTGGAATCGGTGTGATAATCAACGCGGATATCCATGCAATTTTTTTCAACTGGGTAAAGGGTTCAAAATTTGAGTTTCAATTTTTTTAATTAAAAGGCCACCATCTAGTAATAAAATCCTGAAATGATTAGTCTAATTTTGGTTTAGTAAGAAACCAAATTGTTTGTAGACTATTTGTATATCTATAATATAGATTGATCTATATATATATAATCGCTATAGATATACCATTGATATCTCTCACCATAGTGTAATAGCGCCATATTGTTCTCTTTTAATATCAGGCGGGCCGCGGGCTTATTGCTTGACTGTTGACAGTCGTGTCAGTTGGCTGCACTTCCCACGTCGGTAACGCAAATTTCTGACAACGCTGAATATAAACAACTTTATAACGTGACGTGATTGTTGATAATCATCGAGTGTTAACGTTTGGATAACTTGAATCCGCGCGAAGATCTCAATTTTTACCTTCTGTTTCCAACATTTATATTTTATCTTTTCCGAGAACGACTTTATAAACTCTTTAAAGTAAGTGCAATCGAATATTTTAGCTTAGAGAAAAGCTTGCACTCTTGCAGCTCATAAGATAGATTTATTTCGTCAAAATTAACAATGAGAACTTTTTATGAATAAAACTTTACCCTAATAAGACTGCAAAATTGTTTGATTAAAGTTTTTATACACTATTTTATACCCTTTCATAGATCATAGCCTTTATAGTTTTATTAACATTTAGAGGTTAGGAATCACTGGTTATCTTGGAATTAAAAGTTCAATGTACCTATAATATATTTAATTATTTAAAAAAAAAACATAATTAATGATTTTACTATCTATGACTTTTGTCAAGATGCCTAAAAGCGTTAAGGATGAGTCTGAACTCGAAGGAGATTCAATGTCACATGTTAGTAATGACAGTCCTGGTAATACATCCTCTTCAGAAAGTAGCGATGAACATAGTGATGGGGATTATGCTTCGGATATGGATGAAGAACTTTGTGAAAAAATCAAAGAAGAATGCTTAGAAAATATGGCCAATTTGGAGAAGCAATTCTATGCTCTTCGAGAAAAGTAGGCTAACACTTTATGTAGTAATTAGTAGGAAGCTTGTATATATTACATTGATAACATTACCATGTTTTATTTTTTAGACTTTATGAAGAAAAAATGCAACAAATTGATCAAAATCTAAAAGAAGTAAAAGAAGAAAAAGATGAACAATACCTCAAAGAAATAGCTGCTTTAAAAAAAGATATGGATGAAAAAGAAGGAGTAGCTGCAAGATTGAAAGCATTCAAATTAGAAAGTATCGAGCATGAGTTCCAATCAGAAGAATTAGCGGCTGGGCAAAATTATCGTAGTCAACAAGAACTATTATACGATGAAATGACTAGTGATATTTTAGAAAAAATTCGTAGACTTGAAGAAGACCGTAACAGTAGCGATATTCATACAGATTTATGGTTACATTCTAATGGTAAAAAGAAAAAGAAAAATACTCAAAAGAAGAAGGCTTTGTCTATATCTGGGCCTTATATCGTTTATATGCTTCAAGAATCAGAAATTCTTGAAGATTGGGCCCTAATTAAAAAGAGTTTAACAACTTATAAACCAGAAATCCAAATATAAATAATCCCATAGTAGAAATTTTGAAAAGATTTTGCTATTTTAATGTTAAATTTACTTTTGCAAGTTTAAAGTGAATTCATGTCAGTTTTTCATTTTTTTATAATTTATTCTCAACAAATTTTTTCAAGTAATCAAAATTCGATTATTGAAATAAGAGCACCAAAACCAGTCTATGTGTAAATATTTTGATCATATTTTTCGACATATATCCTACACTTATTTTGTGGCATTCTAGTTGTTAGTGTTTTTAAGTTCCCACAAATTTTCTTAGGCAATTTTTCATCAAATGAGTTTAAAATTTTATTTTTATTCTGGTTTTGGTATGCTTATGATAAACGCAAAAACTTTAATGGTTTGATTATAAATCTGATTTTGTAAGTTACGTTAGCAAGAACTTGCTGACTGTTAATAGATTCAATAGCATTCATTCACAAGAGTATTTTACTGAATTTTTTCTTTGGATCTTGATATTATTGTTTGGCATTTAATGATGTAATGCTATTAACAGCCTTTGAATTTATAATTTAAATAGAGAATTAAAGAAAAGAATTAAAGAGACTGGGTGTAACTGATTTACAAATAATTTTACACCATTTAAAAAGTTAGGCGATTATTTTATAAAATTTAATATTTTGTAAAGTTTGTACATAAATCGATAGTAATGTAATGTAATATAAAATTTTATGGAGAGTATTATTTTTAAAATGTTTTATAGGTAATATATCTTTATTGACTAAATCTGTATAGTTAAAATTAATAAACAATAAGTAGATTTATTATAAACATTTTGTTCACAGTACTTTAGACCTGATGTTCAAAGAAACTATATTTATTTCAATTATTACCATTAATATAGGTGTTATAGAATTCGTGTAATAAGTGAATATTTGCCGCTGTGAAAGGCAACTGGTTTATTCATTTTTGCATTTAATTTAATTATCAGTCAATTTACTTGCACAGTTTGCCATTATTCAACAAACTTTTGCTGTCAATCCCCTTGATATGTGCATTCGTTATTTACCGATCAGACGTAAAAGTTGGTTACATAGAGCGCAGCGATAGATTTAAAACGGAGCCAAGATGTTTCGCGCTAACTCAAAAACTTCACCACTTTCAGGTGTTTTTTTTACATGTTCTTAATACGGATGTAAATTTTTCACATTTACTTCCGAATACGGCAGTTAAATTGATCACAATTTTTCTCGCTTAGTATATCATTCTTGGGCTGGTCGATTTCTGTTGAAAAAACCCAGCTTGTAAAGTACAGAAGTCAAGGCAGCTAACGAAATGACTCCCATTAATACCGACGATACGATGATCCACAAAGCAACCGACTTATTTTCCGATCGCTTCGAAAAAATCGTGTTGACGTACTTCACTTTCGGTCGATCGGTCAGTTCGACGTTGGTACTGGGTAGTGTTATGTGTGCGTGACCGTTGCTCGCGAAATTGATCGTTTCCACGTCGTCGTTCGTTTGCGCTTTAATGAAACAAAAAATAGATAAAAATAAAACACTTTTCTCGTCGATAACATTTTTGAACGATATTTGATAAGCCATATGCACTCACTGTTAGCGATTTGAGCTATTTCTACGTCGATTTTAACAATTATCCTGGCTACCGAAGTCCTCGTTTCGAAAGGACCCAATTTGCAGGTATAATCCTCGCAGCCGATCCGACCGTCTGTACAATTGATGAACAGACTTTTTGGTTGTTCTTTGGCAACAATCGACGGATCGAGACCAACTCGGCTACCCGCTTCGGTGGCGTTCCGTTCGATCGTCGTCCGCTCGCAATCGTAGTAACGCTCGTCCAGATACACTTGGATCTGGCTGACTTTTGCGAACTCGATACCGCGCCAAATTATTGGCACACTGATATTAAAATCCATCTGATTTATCGGAGTGTTACCGAAGGCCAAAATCTCGTAGAGGTGGACGAATGTAAATTTTTTCATTTTATCCTCGTCGAAATCTTGCTGAAAGTACGAGTAAGTTTCCTCGTAGGACTGCCTGAAATTTAAGGACAATGGCATAGTTAAATTTTCCTGAAAAGATGCAGGATAAAAATGACGAAGTCTCACCCGGTGAGGGCTACGTCGGCGTCTATCTCGAAATTAATCCTCAAAGTTTGATTATTATTGGATGGGTCGTACTCTTGGTTTTGAGTCGTCGAGAAGATTTCGATGTCTTTGAACTTGTCGGTACTCTTAACCGAGTCCATGTCCAACTCCAAACTCAGCTGTTTCTATACTCGAAATCGTCGGGTCAATAATTGTTACTCTTGTACGTTTTATCGCCAGCAAGCCTCGCTTATATAAAAAAGACTTACGAAACGTCGCAAGGGATTGCCGAGATTGCAGAGCACGTGTATCGAGCCGTTCGGCCTGAGTCTCTGGCTGCACTCGGAGGGTATCCTGGCCAACTCGATCGGCTTCGGGATCAGCAGCTGCACCTGAGCGCTGTAGGCCGGCTCCAGGGAATTCTCCACGTTGAGCTGCAGTCGTACCTGGTCGCGCGAGCCCACCACGTACTTGTCGCCCGGTGCCAGGTCGCTGATCACCCGCAGTTCGAGATCGGACAGGCAGACGTTGTCGGCGCCGCAGTCGAGGACGTAGGCGAGCTTCAGACTGTCGGAGCTTCTCGAGGCGCGTCGATTGACGATCGGACAGTCGGCGATCGAGCAGGAGCGCTCGTTGATGCGCGCCTCGACGCCGATCTCGATTGGGTCGATCACGTTTTGATTGTCTTTCTGCAACGAGATAGTCAGGTGTTTAATAGAGGATACAGAGGAATCAGCGGTCTATAATGATTTGGAGCAGACGTCGTACCCGCAAGCTAATCTTGAAAGGGGTACACTTGGTATCGCCAATCTTCAGTGTTTTCGAGATGGGGAATTTATTGAGAAAATTCCGGTCGCTCGCGGAGCCTCTTTTATGGTAGTCGTCGATCTTCAGATACTGAACGATCTCTGCAGCAAAAAAAAATAAACCTCATTTTATAAATCCACTCTATTTACAGTACGAGCCAATGTTTTTCATTTTTTACGCACCCAGAGTATCGGGCACATTGACGCCGCTGTACCGAGCGCAAACGGCCGCGACGAAGTGCGTCGAGTTCTGCAACAGGGTGAAATTGTCGTTCTTGACCAGATGCACGTCGAGCGCGACCACGCGCCGAGCTCGCAGGAGCACCACCTGGTCGGACAGGTAGGCGCCCACGGCCAGGTCCAGGTAGCCGTCGCCGTTGACGTCCCTCGGCTGGCCGATCGACGCGCCGAATCCGCGCAGTCCCGCCGACAGATCGGCCGCGGGGATGCGCTGCGACGCTCGCCGATCCAGTCCTCCGGCGCCCCCGTTGAAGACGTAGACGGCGCCGCGGCCCTGGTCCTCGTAGGGCGCGCCCACGGCCAGGTCGCCGTAGCCGTCGAGGTCGAGGTCGCCGAGGCAGGCCACGCTCGTGCCGAAGCGCGCCCAGGCCGCCTCGCCCGAGATCCGCTCCAGCTCGAAGTTAAACTGCACGTGGCGCGCCAATTGTTATAATTTTCGTAATTCATCATCGATATACACTCATATACGTTATTTTGCGATGTTGCGACTCACTTGTCCTCGGGAAACGTAAGCGTAAACGCGTCCCTCGTCGCCGGCCTCGGCTCTGCTCCAGAGGGGCGCCCCGACGATCAGGTCGTCCCGCTGGTCGCCGTTGACGTCGCACGAGGCCAGGCTCGCCCCGAAGTACTCGCCCTGCTGCTCGCCCTTCCAGATCTGCTTCAGCTGCATCTGCTCTTGGCTGTAGCGCGGAAACGAGTAGACGAACACCTTGCCCCGGAGTTCGGCGCCTCTGGGCGCTCCGGACGCGTAGTATCGTCGGTTGCGCTCGTAAAAACGACCCGACGTCATGGAGTAGCCTGTATAATCGGCGTCGAGCGCAAAAAAATGATCACCGCATCGATCGAGCTTTCTCAATTTTACGAGTTATAAACCGAAATAACTTACCGAAGAGATCGCTGAACTCGAGGTACCAGGAGTCGACGACGTCGAGCACGACGGCCGAGTCGAAGGGCCGGCGCTGGGCCCGCTCGTTGAGTATCATGGCCGAGCCGGTCCAGTGGAAGATGCCGGGCGCGCCCAGGGCCAGATCGCCGAGGTCCGGGCTCAGATGGGCCGAGAAGCCCGCCTGGCCCATGCCGTAGTAGAAGACGTTGCTGTCGCCGGCCTGGATCACCTCCATGTCGACGCCCGCCGCGGTGAGCAGCGGCACGTGGCGCCTGACCACGTCCAGCCGATTGAAGGCCTCCGGGCTGCTGATGTGCGCCGAGTAGCACATGCCGCTCATGTACCAGTACTCGTCCGCGAGCCTCGGCCTGTAGCTCTTTTTCCATCTGGGAGCGCAAACCTGCGTGCGTAAGACATCGGCGGATGATATATGCATTGAAAATCGTCAGCAGTTAGTATTGGATATCATATAAGAGAAAATCCACCGACTTATTATTCATTCATTCATTCAAGAAAAAAGTCATGTATCCCTGCTAGAAATTCTCATAATAACGACAAAAAAATGACAGTTTAAATTTTTTAAAGTATAAGACCGTTAATTTGCTCGTGTTTGGCGATTGGTCTGCTTCAACCACGTTAAAATTATTCACATTCACATTCAGCATTGGCTTTTATTAAGCGCGAAGTAACCCAATGGTATTTTGCTTTTCTGTGGGCTTACATAATCAAAAAAATTACATATGATATTTAAATGAATGTGTTTGGCTCAATGAATATATTAACGAGTCAGCGTATTTCCCCACATATATATATACGTACCGCGACTTTCGGAACGCTGCCGTTGGTGACGACGATGTTGGCCCCGAGCCAGGCGTAGTCGCGCTTCGGCTCGAAATTGTCGCCCAGCAACGGCTGCTCCTGGTAGCCGCTGGAGTCGAGCTGCCACTCGTCGCAACCCTGATCGTTTCTCGTCGCGTCGATCGGACACTTGTAGACGGCGCCGGGCTCGACGACTCGGCGCTCGCCCGTGACGCGCCGCGACGAATTGGCCCTGGGAGCCCCGACGAGGAGCAGCGCGTCCTTGCCGTCGCTCGAGCTCGCGTACAGACCCACGGAGAAGCCGAAGTAGCTCGCCCGACTCGACGCCCCCTTGAACGGGTCGACGAACAGTTTTGCGCTCTCGACGTTCAGGTTGTAGGCTCTCGCGATCCTGAGCGGCCCCGACAGCGTCAGCAGCACGAGAAGGACTAGCCGTCGTCGATTCATAATTTTTGGTATTGTATTCAGTCTTTCTTGTGCAGGACTTGATTTCTGTTGCAGAAAATTGAACTCTTATCGTGCTCGAGAAGAATTTTGTATGGAAGTTTTATTAATTCGAACTAGGTTGTAAATACACAAATGAAAAGAAAACACCTTACTCGAAGTCTCGTTTCAATAATCCGGTTTTATCCAATAGAACAAGATATTGTTTACGCCAAGTTCTTTTTATAACGCATCAAACTATAATATGTAAATTAGAACAATCCACGAGACGAGTCACAACGTTTTTATCTTTTTAAAAAAACTCTCAAGAAGTATCCTTACAGATACGAGTGAATCGATGAAAATCTGTGCACCTGAGAACTGCGTCCGGTAAAAACTGTATGAATCAAAAGTTTGGGAAGATTCTTACTCACGTCGGAAGTAATTACAAAGCGCGACGGATCTATGCGCGCGATTACTCATTTGCTACGCGATTTCCCACTTTACCACGGCGATCGTCGCGTACGCACGAGGATCAGCTCACGACGCGCGAGTAACGATCGCAGTGATCGAATCGAGTGTGGTTTTTTTTGTTGCTTTTATTATTATAGTGACGCGCCGCAATCGGTAATGTCATAAGCATATCGTGCACGTCGTCTTCTCTCTATGGTAAATATAATATGTCATCTTTGCGAGTGTCGGTAAGTGTACTCGAATTCAATTAGCCAAAAAGCATTGAATATTCATCGTTAAATGCAACCCGAGCGTTGTTGTTTCGCGCGCGCCGAGGACTGCTATCGGTATATAATACGCAGGTATACATCGTAGAAAGTTGTTTGACATACCTGCTGGATCGCCAACGTCGACGCACTCTCAACTCGACATTATATAGAAAGTTTGGTCAGCAAAATCCATCGAAAGCAAGCGCGATCGAATGCTCAATCGATGAGAATTTTTTTTAAGCCGTGCCTGCCACGAGAACCTGTTCGATTTTGAAACGTGCCATCGGATTGAAAAATTTCCATTTTTCATTCGCAAGCGTCGCGCGCGCGAATGCCAAGTTGTGGATTTGAAATTTTAACACATATATATATATATATCAATGATGTATCTCGGACGCTTGTTGTATTACAGTGCAACGAGCACAATCTCACTGGAGCGTTGCAGTTATCTCGCGCGCGCGCTGCTGCGAGGAGCGATGGGCCACGACTGAATCGGCGAATCAGCGACCCGCAGGAAGGATACGCGCACGCCTTGCAGTCTGAGAAAGAGAGAGAGAGAGATATTATACGTGTGCACGCGGATACTCGCGGATGATATCACTACTCGCTTTCTGCGTTGGAAGAGCAGAAATATATTTAAAGTGCAGCAGCAAATCGTAAGTATATAATGATGAGGCTATTCGCGTGTGTAAAGTGTCATCGTTGTCAATGGTCATCATGCGGCGCCCGATTTTTATTTATATCTTCATATTTTCTCTCTCTTTTTCTTTTTTTTTCTCGTTGCTCAATATCAGATATATATATATTATATTGAGCTCGATCCGAAATGTTGGCGCGAATATTCATACAAGTAATGAGATTTTATTCGCTGATGCAGCTCGCTAATAATGGACGCGGTGATTTTTTTTCCTTTTCAATGACTCATCGCAATTTGATTATGTGCCGAACACTTTTATATGCGCACTATCATGGGTGTGATAAGGCACGACCGAATTTCAAATAATACCCGTACTACATGTCGCAAATACTCGTCTCTTTCAATGATATTTCCATTTGAAAATTGACTATAATAAAATTACTCGAAATGGAATTCAAAAAGGATTACTGCAACTTGTAAGTAAAGGACTGTAATCGGTTCCGACCGGACAAAAGTATATTTATCACAAGTCGCCATTATACGTGCAAATATTTTTTATGGTTCCATAATAATTTCGTTGATAAAACATTAATAGTTAATTTTTAAAACAACCTTTTTTTTTACAAGAGGCTAATACTATTTTTATAAACACAGGAATTATTTTGCATTTCATCAATTGATAATGAAAATCTATTAAATACTTTGAGCCAGGCATAAATATGATTTTTAATTAAAAATTATACGTATATGGTTAAATAAATACAGCTAGTCGATACTTTTAAAAGTAAATTTTATGTAAGTATTTCATTGAATATAAGTTAGGTACAATCATTTTTTTGTTAATATAGACTTTTTTCTTTTGTCATACTATAAATTCATTAAGATTTTTATAAATTGCAATAATAAATAAATTAATACATATACTTATTAAGGTATGTTTTCAATGGTATTTAATCATAAGTTCATATTTCACGAGACAAAAGAAAGGTTTCAAAAATAAGTTCCACCTTAATGTATATGCATATGATTTATAAATATGTACATTTCAATTAAATTTACATCAATATACTTACATAATAAGTTTTCACTGATATACAAAAGATTTACCGAATAAAAATTTACAGATGGTAGAGTTAAAAAATTAAAAATCAAAGCATAAATCGATTGATTTATTACTCTACATTTCAAAAGTAGTTTAAGTAATTAACATACTTCTGATTTCGTATATATACAAAATGTTATCTTTTTAATTTCGAGTACGGCGAAAAAAATATTCAGGTTCTAATCTTACAAATTGAGACTTTTCATCACAAAATTACCGTCCACGCCAACTACCGCCACGATTATTTTGATTTTGTCTTTGTTGCGGTCTCCTATCTTGATTCCCTGGATTATTTTGATGAGGTCTTCGCGATTGATCATGTTGTTGAGAATAATTCCTTTGTTGGTTTCTAGGATGAGGTTGCTGGGATTGAAATCCAGGTGTCATGTAGCCACCAACCCACGGTCCAGCTGTGTTGGGATGATTTTGGTATCGATATTGATTACCTTGGTATTGTTGATTTCCTTGATAATGTTGTGGACCTCTATAATGTTGATTGTTCGACCCACCTCTAGAGCCTCTTTGCAATGACGTTGGTGGAGGAATGCTAGCATAAGCTTGTGGTCGACCATTATTGACGTGATGACTGTAAATTAATAAATTGAGCATTTTCGTTGCAAAATAATTACAAGTATACACATAAAGTGCATAAAAGACAAAGAGTAAAAATAAACATTTTCAATTAAATTTTCTGATCTAGAATCCTAGCATTTAGACGAATATTTAGTAAAAAAATATTATAAACACAATTAACAAAATATTATTTTTACTCTTATTATCCTATTAATCTGCTATTTACTGTGTATGAAATTCTTACCCTAACATTCTGTGACCAGCATTATCTAAAGATGCGCTTTTGTGAGAAGGAACAAAACCAGTTTGAGGTTTCCACTGATTGCGTCCTTGATTCATTTGGTCAAAGTCTTGAGGTTTCAAAACTCGGGGTGGCTCTTCAGCACCTTCAAGTTTCACAGCAGGAAACACATAATCTATTCCATACTTAGGATCTCGGAACATTGTACAAATGACCTGGTTATTCCTAACTGGCACTGTATTAATTGGAGATGGAAGAGTAGCCCCTATTCCAACACAATCTTTTGCTAATAACACTGTTCCTCGCATACCATCTATACAAACTTCAACTTCAGAATCATATCCAATATCATTATCATACAATCCTTTTAAAAATGTGTATCCACTGTTACTAGGTCCTACATACAACCTATCATCTCCACGAACGTTCCTTTTTTCTGTAATGAAACATGATTGATTAAATATATTGATGTGTAATAGACTTTAACAATAAATAAGTTCCACAACTATTCTTCTAACTTACTTTCTGCTTCTGTAAGTAAATCATAGTAAGGTTCTAATGCCTTGAATAGTCTTTGTTCTTCAACGAATGGTAAAAGTGCTACACCTTGCCAAGCAAACTTTTTACCATTCAAATCAATTTTAAAATCCTCTGGATAAAAATCTATAATTGAAGAAACAGGGTCAGACATTAATTTAGCCCATGGAGCGGGCACATGTTTACTACTAGCTGCTGGAAATACACCCATTAACTGCTCCAATGGTTTGAACTGACATGAAAAAAATAATTTAGTTAGCAATATTGTACAAATTATCTTGGCTTATTCAAATTTTACACGCATTTGGTTAAAATACTTACAGGAACAGTATTTTTTTCAAATTCAGTTGATAATCCACTAATATTTACAAAATCACTAGCAAAAGGAGCATAATGATAAGGAAAATACCATTTCCATGAAGGACAACCTTGATAATAGTAACGTAAGACCCAGCATAAGCCTCTGACATAATGTAGAGCCACATTGTTTCTGCACAAAGAAAAAAAATCATTTAAAGTAAAACATAACTAATAATTGTTTAGTTGAGATTGAATTTTGAACTTGATAACGTACCTGAATGCAATGTTTTCTGGCAGTACATCGAATTTAGATTCATAGTAGCGATCTTTGAATCCATCCTCCCATAATCTAACTTCATCATGAGCCTGATCATCCTCTTCCTCAATTTCTTCATGTTTGCGCTTTCGTGGATTTGGTTCTACATCAAGCTTGGCTGAAGTTCCTTGTAAACTTGCTTGCACAGCTTGAGTATTATAATTTCTACCCTGAACACGCATCTGATATGCTTCATACCGAGCGTTAACAACAGGCGTCGTGGCTTGCCCCAAAGCCTAAAAAATTAAATTGAAGTTGAATCATATATTTTTGATAAAATTTTCATTCTGAAGAAAAAAATTATTAAAAAATGTACATACCTGTGGGGCAAATTGTCCAGTAGGGGTCCAGGCTGGTCTTTGGTTGCTGATGGCTTGAGTTCTTCTTTTTTTAGCTTTTTCACGTGCTTTAAAAGACAATTCATTTTGTTGTCTTTTTTTGAAGATTTCATCTTCAACATTACCAAGATCATCTAAGATTAATTGAACTCTGTCCAGATTAACATCTCCACTATCAGTCAAAAATCCCTAAAACAAATTACATTTTATTTCTATATTCATTACAATTTTTAAATTATTTAAAAATGATGAAGTACATACCCCAGTTTTGTAGACAGTTTTTTTGTACAAATTAACCAGTCGATCTATTGCGTTCTCTCTTATTTCTAACGAAGGTAAGTGTGGTAAAAAGTCATTTCCTACAAAAAAACACATAAATACCCAATCATCTATGGCTCTCTCAAAGTCATATTCGAAAGGTAGTCCAGGCATTTGCAATTCTCGCTCTAAATATTCTCTAAGAACATTAAGTCTAACAAAAATAAATTGACATTCTGCAGCAAAAATTTTTTCCCCTTCTGGTTGATCAGGATCTGATCCTACACAATCTTTCATTTCATGACCTAACTGGCCACATATATCACAAGGTCTGGGTTTGTTTGGTTTAAATTCTTCCCGAATAATTGTGAAATTAGGTTCATGTGTAGCTAAACCCAACATTATCAAATCAGCATCAGCTCCGCAAAGAACATGTTGAGTATTAGGATCATGGTCCGGTTGCGCTGAATAATATAATAATATAATAAGTATAAAAATGCATGATGAATTTAAAAAGAAAAATAGAACATTTTTTTATACCTCTTTGTTTTCTAATGTAGTCCATGATTTTGTGTTCTCCTTCTCCTGGAACATTGGCATCACTCAATATCACTTTAATATTTTTCCAACCAGGATCATTGTTCAATCGGTCATGTATGTAGTAATGCAAACAAGCAGATAGTCTTGCCATGAAAGGTGTACCAGGAGTAATGCAATTACTATCAAAATGTTCTCCTTTAGGTTTCTCTGGAGGTAGCTGAACCCCTCGAGCAGACATTTCTGAACGCACTCTAGATACTTCCATTATTTTTTCAGTTGTTTCTTTAGATGCCCTGAAACGTCTTGATCGTTGTTGATTCATTTTAGCTCTTGGTGCAACACCATCAATAGCCATATACAATAATTTACGAGGTCTAACAATTCTAAACAGCCTGTCAATACATTCAAAAATGGCCTCCATCATCTCATCTTCATTTCTTGGAGCAGGTTTATCTTCAGGATGTGTACAAGGATGGATAATACCATTCATATCCAAATATAAATTATCGAACTCCACTCCATTCGGATTTGGTTCCAATGTATTGACCGGTACTTGCTCTCCATCAACATTACTGGGTTTACTCTCAATACAATCAATAATTACCGAAGGATACTTTCTGCTCAACCAACGAAAAAATGCAGGTACTCCCATTTTGATTAAGTTTTGGTGTTTGACACACGACACAAATGTTCTTGAACGAGTCGATAATTTGATAATCACTCACACACACACACTCTTTTATACACAATTTGAGGTTAGGAACGAGGTAGGACGCCACACTGCTTCGCTGTTCGCTGCAAGCATAGACATAAGAGATATAGACTGCGGGTCGCATGGAGCGCAGTGAGTCTCGTTGCGAGAGAGAAAGAAGATGTAAGGTACCGGTCTGTCTCTTTCTATCTTATGAGCTCCGTTCACGCATGCGCAGCAGCCGACGCGCCGGGAGCAGCTAGCCTCAATCCAAGCCCCGGGGCACTGCAAATGTACGATCTCTAAAGTCGTTCCTACAAACATCGACCGTAGCCGCGTGGCTATGGTCGTGATCTTTTGCGCTCGGGATCGTGAGTTCAAATCTCGCTTTGCCCCGACCATACGAGATGATTTTTTTTCATTTTTTTTTTTTTTTTTTACTTATTTTACAGCTGCCCGTGATACTCGAAACATGAAAATTTTATATTATTTTCAATAATGATAAAATATAAATGATAAAATATAAGATAAAATGATAAAATGATAAAATTTCGTTTCCCATGGTACATAAAATTGTTATTATTTTATCATTTTATCATTTTATCTTATATTTTATCATTTATATTTATCATTATTGAAAATAATATAAAATTTTCATGTTTCAGAGTATCACGGGCAGCTGTAAAAATAAGTAAAAAAAAAAAAAAAATGAAAAAAAATCATCTCGTATGGTCGGGGCAAAGCGAGATTTGAACTCACGATCCCGAGCGCAAAAGATCACGACCATAGCCACGCGGCTACGGTCGATGTTTGTAGGAACGACTTTAGAGATCGTACATTTGCAGTGCCCCGGGGCTTGGATTGAGGCTAGCTGCTCCCGGCGCGTCGGCTGCTGCGCATGCGTGAACGGAGCTCATAAGATAGAAAGAGACAGACCGGTACCTTACATCTTCTTTCTCTCTCGCAACGAGACTCACTGCGCTCCATGCGACCCGCAGTCTATATCTCTTATGTCTATGGCTGCAAGCAATGGTCGCTGCAGCTACAGACTAGCACCACGAAGGCACGAGAAGATCGAGTATGCGATGCCGGTGACTGGCAGGACCTCTGCTGACATTCCATACAAGCACACCAGCAAACAGTGAGCGCGAAATTCAAATTCGTCTAAAGATGTAATTTAAAATATCTATTGTAAAGTTTTTGTTGTCATTTAGTAAATCAAAAATATAATTGCTAACACAATATTATATAATAGATGATTTTAAAAACTTCATTTTATCTACAGGTACCATAGTTATTCGTTGCGAATTAAAACTTTCCGCGGGATCTCAAAAGAACTTGCTGAATTATGAATCTGTAAATGTGAATAAAGGGCCGGAGACAAAATTAAAATTCGACTGGATACTTCTTGATGAAAATTTGAGTGATGTTAAACTAAGAACTGCATGTGGAAAGAAAATTCCAGCGCATAGAATCGTGCTCGCTACTGACAGTCCTGTATTCAGAGCCATGTTCAACCACGATATGTTGGAAAACAAAAGTCAAATAGTTGATATGATCGATGTCAGTCATGACTTTGGAGTTGAGATGCTGCGATACATCTACACAAGCAGTGTCGAGACTCAAGAATTGTCCAAGACCGCTAAACTTTTGGTGGCTGCTGACAAGTATCAACTTGAAGAGTTGAAAAATAAGTGCGAACAAATATTGATCTCCAATTTATCTGCTAAAAATGCGATAGAGGCTCTGAAAAATACAATTTGAGTTGTTTGAAAAAATATGCAATCAATTTAATTAAGCGTAGTACTAATGGACCTTCCGTTTCTGATGATGTAGATACTATGATTCTTAAAATGGCCCAGTTACTTTCGGAATAATCTGAAAATTTGAATGAGTACTTCATACATTTTAAATTTATTTACATTTTTTTATTGTGGATAAAAGTATATCGCTGATCCTCAGAAAATCTTTAGACTGACAATTAAATTTAATAAGTTGATTTGCAACGATTCAAGTTAAGATACGCTTTCTTACTTGGTAACTCATTGCGGCGCATTGTTACATGCACACAACTTATTATACATGTTTTTTTAAACTATTTTTTACGAATAAAGGACTGTAATAAGCTATTTATAAGTTTTTTTTTCATTTTTATGTTTTTTAAGATAATAAAAACTTTCGTCCTCGAAAATCAAATTATACATTCATTATCAGAAAATGTTTCATGAATTATTATTTAAAAAGGAGATTTATTATTGAGAAAGGAGAGGAGAAAAATGAGGATTTAGACTTTTATTTTAGTTTTATTATTCAATATGTGCTCAAAAACATCAATAAATTTTCTTATTTTTTGCTTTTTACTGCATCTGTTGGTGTAGAAACTTTTTTATAACTTTAATCAAAATTCCAAAAAATTCAATTCATGAAGAGCGTCCTCCCGAAGATTTTGCTCCGTATCAGGAGTCTCTACCTCAAAAACTCTTATCTGAACCTCGCACACAGTGCCAAAATGCTAAAATAGCAAAAATAAGCTATTTTAAGATGCAAAGGCCTAATCTACAACTTTTTCCACATTTTTCAGGACTCAAAGATGTCAATTTTATGTTGAAAATGTAGATTGACATTGAACTGTGATTTATATAAAAAAAATGCCAAAGAAAAGTGAATTGGTATATGACTCCCCTTAAAGTATTATTTTTAGGTCTTTTGATCGAACCTGTAATTTTTCCCTTTTCAAGACAAGTTTATCATGAAGCATCACGACTATAGATTGCAGATGCACAAACATGTAAGTAAACGCGCTGATTATATTCGATTTTTAAACAGCCCCGATGACCATAACAACTTATGTACATAGTTAAAAACATCTCAACAGTTGTATAATCCGAGCCTCACTAAAAAGTAACGTGGATATATCAATTATCATTTATAATAACAGTTGCACGAAAAGAGTTATCAATCATCAGGATTCAGTTCAACTTAAAGTTATATTTTGATAATTAGTAAAAAAATCAAAATAACTAGATAAACTAGAAACAAACAAAAAGTTTCTTGAAATTTCATTTTAATTTTTTGGAAATTAAATTTTTTTTAAATTTTACAAGGTAGTTCTAAACTACAAAGCAGCCCAAAACGTTCAAACAGTTAACAAAACCCAAAAAGTTTAATACCTTTACCTTTGAAAATAATACTTTAATTGGAGAATATTCCTTCATAATTTTATACTAGTCATATAATACTGTATCTAGAAACTGCCATATATTATTAAAAAATGAATTGAGATTTAAAAAGTTCTTTGGTTAAAAATAGCTTTATTTAACATTATACATAAAAACGACGTTACTTATTTTTTATAAGCATATATTCAGTTAAGTTCAATTAACAAAAACATGAATTAATAGTATATTACTGCCCTAGGCCGCGAAAAATAGAAAAGTCCCAGAGTACGTGTAATTAAGGGCCGAGGCGAAGCCGAGGCCGATAAACACGTGCTCTGGGGCTTTCTTTTTTCGCGGCATAGGCCTGTATACTATTTTTCATACACAGTGGCCCGAAAATCGCTCTTCCCGCTTTGGGCAGCGGCAGGGAAGTAGTCACTTTCGGGCCGCTGGTATGAAAAAGAACATTCTTTCATGAATGTAATTTTAATTTTTAATAGACCCATAAGTTGATTAATACATTCTCAAAACTATTACTTCAACTTTTTATTTTTACCTCGCAACACTCATACTTGTGGCGTATTCACAAGGACTAAAATTGAAAAAAATGCTGAATTTTTTCCAAATTTTCGCATATGCTTTTTTTCATATTATTACATTATTTCATAAAATCAGTCTTGAACGAAAAAGTATATCCATACATAGAAAATTGATATTTTTTTTTGATAATCAATATTCCACGAGTTTTGACTTCGTGAATTTGGAATTAATTTTCAAATATTGAGTTTGAAAAAGCAAACGATTCATTTGGAAGTATTTACAATAGGTACTGAAACTAAATCAATTTTGTGTAGTAGTACCAGATTTTTATAGAAATATGAAAAAGCAAAGTAATTTAATATTATAATATTATAGTATTATAATATTATAATATATATTATATATATATATATAAATATATATAATAATTATTATATTAGTATTATATATTATAGTATTATAGTATTAATATTGTAATATTTATTATAATAAGTAATTCAGTTTATTTAAATCATAATTATCTCGTACGTTTTCAGAGTATAATTTCATAAACCACTCACTCTCAATAAATTTTAACCATTCTAGATTCACATTAGATATACTGCAGCAAACGCACATTTAAAAATCGAGCGCGTTTACACATAACTATAATAGATATCATGTTATAAAAATATATTTAACTCGAGGAATCACAGATTCAGTTTCCGAGTTCTCAACGCGTCAATCCTCCGACGATTCGCTACTATAGCTTATTTTGAATCGCTGTTTTCTGTAAACGCGATGATTCCTAGTCGACTTGTTTGGAACAATTTTAATATTTTCTGATCTAGGGCTTGTAGTAGTTGTTTGTACCTCAGTAGTGGAAACGCTTGATGTTATACCGCTGTCAGAACTCTGTGCCAGAGAAGTTTGACCAAAATTTCTCGTTGTTGACGTAGTATTTGAATGCTCAGTATCATTATTTTCAAGCTTTTGACGTTTATAATTGATACGACGAGCGTTAACTGTTTTCCGAGTTATTTTACGATTTTGAGGTGACAAAGTTGTGCTCGGACTCTCTTCAGAATCGCAATTCGAACTTAACGCTTCTCGCCTTTTATTACTTAAAGATTTTGCACCAGATAAAACCAGACTTTCGTCTGAACTACTGAGGCTTGCTGAACGAGATTTGATTTGCAAATATTTTTTAGTAAAACTGGATGATACAACTCCACTGCTGGTGCTCGGTTGCGATGCATCAACGAACTGTAATACAAGAATAAAAAATAATTTAAAACTTTTTTCAAATTTACCACATAGAGACTTAGAACTTACCAAAGTAGGAGAAGGAGTATTGTGGGTTTCATCTTCACTATCAGTTTCGCTGTCAATTCTAAAAGTTCGTTTGTTCCCTCTTTTTCCTTTTAACTCTCGTGTTTTTATTCTATCTTTAACAGACTGCATTTTACTCTTTTGCATCATGCTTTTCCTTTCAACCTTTCTTGGTTTTGATCTGTTTAAAATTGGGGATGATACGGATTTCGGAGCAAATACTGTTGGCGATCCTGCAGTTTTATCATCCTTTATTGCTTTCGGAGAAGCTTCCATGGCAGCGAGTTGCATGAGCTTTCGGCGTCGATTAGCAATTAATTGAGTAATTCGGTTTGGAGTCTCCCATGATTCTTCAGTTTCATCTTTCTGCTCTTCTGATTCGTTGGCAGCTGAATCGATGTAAGCACGAACATGGAGGTGCGTGCTCGAAGAAGGGGACGATGAAGATAATTCTAAAACGATCAAATCTTTTTTTAATGTTAGTAATTTTTATATGCAAGGTTAAATTATTTTCATTTTTAAAAATTCAATTATCAAAGCAAAGCTATTACCTTCTGAACTCGAACGATCGCTAAAATCGTTATCGTTTTCTATTTCAGTGGAACTGTTGGACGACGATGATTCTCGGGAACTCCAACTCTCAATTTCTCGTTGAACGAGTGAGTCGAAGAAGGCCATCATTCTTTGATCTTCGTCAGTACATTCATGGCTGTAATCATGTGTCATCACATGACCAGTTCTCAATATTAAGCCAATATATTCGTCATGCGAATAAACTTTGCGTTGTGTTTCATTTTTATCATCTTCTACCTGTATAAAATCAAGAAAAAATCATGTATCATCTGCTTGTAGTAAATTAATCTATCTGTTTATTCATTTATGCATACCTTTAGACCTCCTGAACATTTTTCACCTAGTGGAAATGGTGACCATAATTTTACTATTTTTTCAACTCCAGATGAAGCAAGAACACAACTATTTTTATTATATCGAACATGATTAACGATTGACCTATGTCCTCGTAATACCATATGTGCAGAATCAACCCATTTTTCTGTATCATCCGTTGGAATTTTCCACATATATAAATTAAAATCATCCGATCCTATTTTTGAAAATTTCAATTTTTAATATTAAATTTTTAGTCAACTGATTTCTTTAACTTTTTCAACTAAATATTATTTTGTACCTGATAGTATATATTCATCATTAGTTCCTGCAAAACAACAGGATTTCATAGTGCAGCTGTTATAATATCCTGCTTGGTCAAATTGACACAAATGCTGTGGAGAATTTACTGAGTAAACTGCTGGAGGTAATCGTCTTCGGATTGCCAATAATTTGGTACCAGCATCGTTGAATCCAATAAACATACCATTTTGTGATGGACCTTGGTTTTTTTCATTTCCATATTTTACTAGTGGCCTGAAATAATAACAAAATAATTCTAAAAATCTGCATTAAATTCTTGAGAAAAAAATCCATTCAACTTACGTTAATGGTCTTCTTACATCCCATAAACTGCACCCTTCCTTTGAATTGGCAGTAACCAAAGTTCTTGGATCAACAGGATTAAACATTACAGAATGAAAAGGACTTTCATATTGCGCCAAGCAAAAAAATGATTCAGGAGAACTAGCGTCTCCTCTTGTATCGTAAACCAATACTCTTCCATCATCACAAGCACTAGCATATATGCTATCACTATGAGGATGTGAGGATAAGCCATAAATAGCTTTTTCATGAATAAATGAATTTACAATTTTTGTCCTGTTGGAAAATATAATTTAAAATAATTGTATAGGACATTTTTAAATTTAAAAATTAAAAAATAATTAAAAAACTTACGTTTGAATATCATGAACAATAACTTGATCATCGTTACCAGCAGATAAAATTTTTGTTCTACTGCTATTAAAATCCAAGCAAAATATATTACTAGAGTGTTGAGCTCTCATTTCAATCGGTTTTCCAGAGTCATGAATAGCTTGACTAACATTCCATAAAAGCACCCGTTTATCATCACCACCTGTAATCAATATTGAATTCTTATGAGTTATAATTTTATAGAAATTATACAGAAAATTATATTTTGAATTATTTTGCTATTCAAAAACCAAATGTCTAGTATATTTATATGCTTATAAAATTATATGTAATAAAAATATTCACAAACCAGAAATAAGCAATTCTCCATCTTTTGAAAATTCAACTGCATTCACACATCCATAATGAGAATAAAGATTTTTCTTAAATAGATTCTTGGAATAGTGCAGTCGAGCATCCATTATCAGATTTTGATGATTGGTTTTGTTGTTGAATTGTCTATTGAAGACAAATTTTGCAGTGTTGAAAGAAGTTTTATCAGGCATGTTTAATTCTTCAAATTTCTTTTGATATTGACATACTTCTTTGCAAGAAGGCATATTGAATATTTTTGAAACCTACAAATTGATTTAATATCTTGAAAACCTCTTAGGAAAGTTATTAATATGAATTGAAAGTTTAGTTTTTTTTCATTATACATACCAGTCTAGGACTAACACATGAAGGATTTCTGGAACTAATTAGCAATGATAAAAATAACAAGAGCTTACTACTCTTACTAGCCCTAATGTTTCATTTTAGTCCTGTAAAAAAAATCAAAAACGCAACAATGTTAATCGAATTTCACTCGAATCGATTAATAGAGTTCGCCTACACTTGTCACAAAAATTGTTTAAGGATGTGCTCGTAAAAGTTTAATTTAAGATATAACCTTCCGGACGATTACTTACGTTCTATACATGTTGAAAATCAAACCGAAACTTTCCACGTTTCCACGGTCCAAGCTTATACGGAACAGCTCTTAACAATCAAACAATGGACCTACGTTATTCACGTCGTTAAAAATTGAAAAATTAAATCCAATCAACTATTTTTGTATGCTTCGAACTATAAAAAGTATCACTTTTATTAATTGTCTGCGCCACGAGCTCAATACTCCGTCATGACCGTTCGATAATATTTTTGTTATGTTTGTACTAAAGCTCGACGTATATAGCGGATACAAAAATATATCTTTTTTCATGCGATACTCGTCAAAACGCACGCATTGACAATCGTAGTCGTGGAAGGAGTATTTTTATACCACTACCTTTCCTTAGTGTATTGCGTTTTGACTTTGTTTCGCAAGAGGCAAATGTCACAACTCACCACATGATCGGGTTCTTTTTTCATGGACAGACCCTTTAAATATTTCCTACACATAGGACGATGAAGCTGTGAGTGCGTGTGCCTTATGAGAATCTGACTGCTGACAGCGCAGCAAGCAGCGCATTTATACGAATGTGCTTAAATATCATTTTGAAGCGAAAAATGATTTTTATTTACAACTTTTACTTTTCTTCCTTAATTTGCATTATAAATTAATTGTAAAAATGTATTTCAAATAAATACTATCAAGTTTGAGTATTTTTGTTTTGTTTGGAAAACTATGGACATTACCAAACATTCTATAATAGATTTTTTTACAAAGTTTTTATTGCAGGGGAATTTCAAGGCACGAATTTCTACAGTTTATTTACAGAAAGGAAAAATTTCTCGAATAGCCAATCCAATTTTTAATATTATATTTTCTAAAACTATAATATTGCAGTTTCAATATTATAGTTTTAACTTTTATTTTAACTATTTTTTTCCGTTGAGATTTTAAAATAAGGCATTTGATGAAAGTTTTACTGCATGAAACTCGATAAATTCTATTTAACTTGATACATTTTTGAAATTTTAAAACACTATTTTTCTGGAAAAAAAGCACATGATGCTATCAATGCTATCAAAAATGAAATTACTATTTTACATTTATATTTTAAACACAAAAATTCATAAATCTTTACAATATTTTCCAAACTACATATTTATTGAGCTACTCGCAAAAATAAGTTTGACTTAGGATTTATTTATTTTCTATGTAACTGTAGATATAAATGAGAATTTAAGTATCACAATATTAATAATAAATACCTATTTCAATGACCAACAATAAAAGATAATTTTTTTAAAATAAAATCTGATTTCAGCATGAATATTCATTGTATTTTTTAAATCCAAATACTAAAGAAAAGTAATTTAAATTAATGATTAATTTGATAATCTCGATTTCTGGAAACATCAAGAAATAGAATGTGTAATTTATTCTTGAATGCAATTAAAATTTTATTTTCTTTAATAACTTCTAATTTTGTAACATTCAGATTGAAATTATTTCATCACGCTTTTAAAATTCGAATCAATATCATTAAGGTATAGAAAAATTATGGGCTTGATAAAAAGTATATTATGAAAAGTTTTCAATATTTTATTCGCCTAATCAATTTACTACAAAATATTTGAAAAATGATTGTAGTGATATTACACTTGCAAATTTTATACGATCTACTTATTTACAGTCTGTACAATTGGAATTATGCAAAGCCACCAAGATACTACATTAGAGCAATAGCTCGACGTTTGACTTGTTTTGATCGATTCTTAGTTTTCTTTTTAGCATCTTGGAAAAGCAATATTCCTTCCTTCTGTTCATTTTCTCGTTGCTCATACTCTAGTGCATATAAGTTATATCCAACCATATCCTGGAATAAATTGCAATGTTGCATATAAATCGATATATTGAAGTATACACACGATTCCATATATATTAATAATCTCACAACTCACCCTTATAGTAGAGATTCGCTCTGAAGCCAGACGATGAATTTCTTCAATTTGAGGTAGAAGATCTTTACTTGCAGTTATAGGTTTATTGTGAGCCTCTATTAGACTAAGGCCAACCTTAATAATCATTTCTGCCTGATAATCACTCTGAAGTAATTTTGGTAAAATTTTTAATATTTTACAAGCAGTTGAAAAGGGAAGAAGATACAGAGCTTCGTCAAAATCACTGAAAAAAAATATTGACATTTTTAGAAATGGCAAAAGTTTTTGGTAAAAATTAATTGTAATGTTATCATACCAAGCTCGAACTCGTTTAAATGTCTCAATGAAATATTCATTAACATTTTGGCATTTATAAGTTTGCATCAATAAAGGTAAAGGTGGCATTGGCTTTGGTGGAACGACATTAGCACACAATTCTTCATATTCTTCACATAAATCAAGACATTCAATAATAAGCTCAGCCTATAGAAAAAAACGTTGCATAAGTTTAAACTAGATATCGTCAATTCAATAAGAAATTTTTAAATTCAATACATACAGCTTTTTCGGCATTCACCGTTTTTCTAGAAGGTAAAGCCTGAGTTTTTTGCCCTTGAACAGCGGTTGTATCACCAGTTACAAGCTCATCTTCTTTTGCCCTTTCCTCTTCTGCTTCATCTTCTAGTACTAAAATTTCCTGGCTTCTTTCATACATGCGAACCACTTTATCCGATCCACAAGATGCAAGGTATGTTCCATTAGATGATACAGCACATCCATGTGCTTGGCCAGCATGGCCTGGTAATGTAATAATTTTCTCAAAATTATCAGCATCCCATTCTTTGACTTTTCCATCTTTACCACAAGTGAAAAAGTAATGGGTTTTTGGAACAAATGCAACACCTGTCACTGTATCATCATGAGCAAATAGAGATTTATGACAATCAGCGAAATCCATTCCCCAAATTTTAATATTTCTATCTGCTGATCCAGTGACTATTAGTGTAGAGTCACTAGAGATATCCATAGATAGTACTGGTAAATTGTGACCGTACAAAGAATGATAAAACTAAAAAGAAGAAAAATTTGAAGAATGTTTTTAGTAAAAATTACAGGCTCTATGAGTTGATAATAAATAATGTACATACTTTCAAGGTATCATGCCAAAAGATTTTCACAGTTGAGTCCAATAAAGCAACTGCTACATATTTATTATTAGGACTAACTCTGACGCACATCACAGTTTGATCTAATTTCAATAGTTTATGAGGCTTTAGAGTAAGAACTTTTGCTCTACTTTCAGATTCTTTATCTGGATCAGCCAGTTCAAAATCCCAAAATTTGACTGTTGCATCTGCTCCTCCACTAATAATACCTTTCTGCAACATATATGAAAATAAAATTATTTAATTGCAACAATAACAAACTTATTCAAAAACTAAAATAATTTACCAGTGATGGAAGGAGTGCAACAGACCACACTTCTTTAGAATCATGAGCATCAAATTCAATTGCGATTTCCGATGCAGCAATATCAACGATCTGCAATTTTCCAGACTTTGTGCCGACAATCAAGTGTCTATCTCCAGGCACAAAAATTACACAGAGAGAATATTCGCCCTCAATTGTACATATGCATTTCTGGGTTGTTCTGAAAATTAAGGGAAAATTTAAATCTTGATGCAATATTGTAAAGTTAGAATAAATGGAGATAAAAACCTACCTGCTCCAAACTTTGATGGATTCACCGCTTACAGTTGCAAACGCTAAATTATCTGAACTGAAGCAAACAGCTCTTACTTCACTTCGGTGACCATGAGAAATTAATTGTTTAAGTAAATCAGGGTCCTCATTCTTTTCATCAATTTTCATTGAATACAATTCAATGGAATTGTTATTTAGACTAGCACAAACCTAGAAATTTTTATGGAATTAGATGTATGTTGCAATATTTTTGTTATATTATATATTATCTTACCCTCAATTCTCCTCCTCTTCCCATAACTAATCCAGCTGATTTGACTTTACTTGAGACTTTAACAGGATTTAAGCGACGAAATTGTTTTTTAATTGTTTCTGCTGCCGAATCTGATAAGAAATTAAAAATTTCCACTGTGTTGTCATTCCCATAACAACACAGTATATCACCTTCAGTGATTAAGTTTTGTACTCTACCCTTACCAGCTCTGACAATAGTACCAAATTTGACACATTGCAAGGGGCAGTTCTGTCAAAATTTTATACATAGATTAATAATTAAATAATTTAGAATAATACTTCAAAATAATAATAAATGATTATTTCAATTACCAGATCATCATCTTTCCAGGAAATTTTGTTTACTACTAAATCTGGGCTGCTACTTCCAAAAATTAAATAATTGCCAATTAATGTAAAGCCCCAAATCTAAAAATAATAAAATATATATATTTTGTAGGAAAATGCTTTAAAATTTTATATTTGTATCTCAAGGATTTATAACTACCTCAGATCTGTGACTTAAAGTTTCAAAATTATGATTGTTATCCAGATCCCAGAATTTAAGAGTTGCATCTGTGCAAGAACTTATGGCAATATTATTTTTCATAAAAGACACACTTGTTATGACTCCTTTATGTCCTTGTAATCGTGAAACACCATTTTCTGCAATGATGTCCCAGATAATAATATCTGTATCCTATAAGTTATTATTTACTTATTAATATTCAGGAAATATAATTTTATTTTTTTTTAAATATTTTTTAATTACTTTAGATCCTGAAATTAATCTTTGACCCAACTCATCATAAGCCATGCAAGTGATCTCTGAGCGATGCCCTACAAATGTAGCTATATTTTCAGAAGACTTCAAATCAAATGTCTTGATAGTACCATCATCGTAACCTGCAGCTATCTGTCTTTTATTAGGAGAAGCTGCTAAACAGGTAACATTGGCTTTTTCTCCTGACAATACTTGAACCTGAATCATAAAATACAAGGTATATGTTAATGGGGATCTGGTACATTTTAAAAAAAATAATGTTAAACATTTAGCTCACCTTCTCGCCCAAGCGAAGATCCCAGACATAAACATGTTCACATGCTCCTGCTGCAACGAATCTCCCAATTTGATTTTCTAATGTCACAAAAATTATGTTGCACTTGGAGTCAGCAATTAAATTTACATTTCCTCCAGAAACAAATCTTAAATATTGTTTTGTAAGACCCATTTTAAATTATACATATAGGCACACGTGCTTTTGCGCATGAAATATATCAACCACGCTTCGAATTACTACTCCTAACCCACGTGAACTCGCAGTGTAACCGCAGTAGTGGCAGTGTAACTCGCGTGTCTATAGCACTGTGTGTGATCAGTCTGAGCGCAGACATACGCCATCTCTGTTTTAATTTTCCCGCGAAGTTTGAATTCTATGATATCTCATTTTCTCCTGAAATTCCATCGAAAATTTCAGTTTTTCAATTGGTTCTGGCTTTTGTGACCAATTGTATATTTTGAATTGCAACAAATAAATGTATGATTTCTTTAATAATTTCAGAATATTATGTGCAATTTTATCTATATGAAATTTGAAAAATAATTGAGAATATTATGATTGATTGACATTACTCATCATATTGATTATAACTTTATTAGCTTAGTTAGTTTTTTAAGATTTTATCTTAGTAAGAATTAGCTAGTTTTTTAAGAGGCATTGTATCAAAAAAATGTAAATAAATTTGAACATCAATAAATATTTCGTTTCAAAAGAAAATCGATGTATAATTTGGCGCAATAAATCTGCGAAATAAGCGCTTACAAAAACGTAAGATCGCACCTCTTGACGTTTTTATCGGCATCAAGTTAAATCCAACCGCCGTCAGTGCCTCGGGACAAACATTTTTCCGACACACGTCGTGCATGCTCACTGCTAACAACGACCCCCGCCGAAGCAACTCGTCAGCGTTTAGTACTTGCCGTTCGCTCGCTAGATCCTTTATGTAATATCATCCTCCATAGTTTTGATTGTATTATATGCATTATATAGTATGGTAAATGTGGTGACGATGTTCCTGGGATACTCTTTAGATAAATACGTGCATGACAAGACGTTATCCAGATAGAACGAAAAATTGGCGATTCAAACATACGATACAAATATTGTACTATCGACCTTTGCCACTTTTGAATGTTTTGCTTTGAAAATTTAATAGCTACAGTATACATTTGTCAGCAACGACTGTTTCCGTAAAATTCATCTTAAGCTAAGGCTATTAAGTATTTAATACTTTTTTCGACCATAAATTGAAAATGAAAATAGTATGCAATTTCCAATCCATATGATAAACATGTTTTTTGTTGTGCTCAATTTTCGGACACCTCTCACACCCGTTTGCAGATGCCTGAAAACTGTAATTTTCTTAAATTTCAAATATTTTCTGAATGCAAAAGAAGAATATCAATTCTATTTTTATTACTTCATATTTCTTAACGATCCGAGGAAACTATTTGAATGTTTTTTGCTAAAATTATAGATTGAAAATAATTAGATTTTGATATTTTTTTCGCATGAATATAACTACTCGGAGTGTTTAGATACTTTCGAAGCCTAATATCTCTAAAAACTCGGAAAATGTTCAGTTGTCAAATGTTTAAAATCTGTATTTATGAATTTTTAAAGTAAAATTCTTTCAGGTTCGTTGGGAATGTGGAGTTCACACGTAAAAAACGAGCGTGCGAGTGATGCGCGATATTGGTAATTTTTGTGCCTCACAGTATGCGTCTCAGACTAAGCCCCATAGGGGCTCTCGCTGCATTTCGATGCAGCCTGTTTCTCTGGAAGCTTTATTTATTTACTTTTGGCTGTTAATTACGAATACCGATGGGGTAAATCGATCTGAGTCGACTGGAATTAGTTATTAACAGTTAAATGTTGTAAACCATTACAACAAAAAAACTAATAGATATTTTGTGTTCAAATAGGTCAAATAGGTATTTTGTGTTCCTTACAAGAAAACAGAGAGATTTAAGTATTTAAGTTGAAAATCAGTTCATTGAACAAAAAATATAGACACTTTTGCATTTTCGAAAAGTATAGCATTAAGTGCAAAACATGTTCAATAATATTAATTGATATATGTAGTTAAAATTTCAAGATATTCTGTCAATAGTCATCTTTTCAGGAAACTTCCTTAAATTTAGACTCGTATGTTGTATTTTTCTATAATACATCCATAGCAGTGAAAAACAACAAGTTTTTTCAAGTGAATAGAGAATCAGACAACGGTCGATCGTTGAGTTCGAGCGAGTACGATGATTTCATGAAACAGTGCAACGCGTGTACGCGAGTGATGATTTCGAGCACAGCACAGAAAAGAAGAGGGGTCAGGGCGAGGCGGGGAACGGATCGTAAGAGAAAAGAAAAAAAAGAGTGAAAAAAAAAGAAGCAAATAAAAAACGTGGGCACGAGCGAAGGGGGTGTATAGCAGCTATCCACTGTGTGCGCGAACATCCGCTAATTGGATAATTACGAAGTGCAGCGCGTTTGTGCTATAATTGGGTGCAAAACGAACGAACGAACGAACGAACGAACAAGTACCAGCGAGCGAGGATCGACAACAACGTCGACGACGTGCCGAACGGCTCACTACGTGACGAACTACCCTCGTGGCTAATCCCCACGACTACGATGCCGCCGCCGCCACCGCCACTGTTGTTGTTGCTGCTGCTGCTGTAATACTGAAATGATCGTCTACGTTTGCTATTGCCGTGCTTTTGCCGTCGTCGTCGTCGTGACTTGTGACTTTCCCATTCATACACCCTCTTGACTTGCATACAGATCGTGTCATATTTATAAATCTATATAGCAGTTATTGTCATTATTTTATTTGATTAGATTTTCCGACGGTAATTGTTTATATGTTCGCATTTATATCTCGTGCAGCTGCTTGAGATATCAGTATTGAACAAAAATTTCAAACGATTCAAAATTTACACATTCATCAGGATTATTTGTGATTTTTTTATGTTCTCAGGTAAAATTTTAGCACTAGATTCTCAGTGACTAAGATCTCCCCTGAGAAATCACCTGAAAACTCATCTAAGAAGTTTCAGTAGGGAAAACACCCAATGCTGGAACCTCGTCCTCGCGATGAAGAAATGCTACATATTTATACGTACATTATGCACGTGCACCTTATGAAGCTTCGTACAAGTTAAATACGATGGGGGCGAGTACGGGGAAAATCAAGTCACGAGTGTCAGCATTAATTCGAGTAGGCGAGCGCGCGTGCAGAATTTTTTATGATGTTAATCTTCTCGTTACGTTACGCGCGTATATATGTACCAAGCGAGCGAGAATTTTTGCAACGTCGCTACTGCATATAAAAATATATACATATGCATCGGATATGTGCATATTAGAGCCGATGCGTGTATGTGTACCGCGGAATTAATTATTCGTCGTGGAGTTGCGAGCTGAGCACCGCTGTTTGCTTTCGCTTGCCTGCATATATATATGCAGTATATCCATAGGTGCATAGTGCATACGTATGTCGATTTAATATATATACGGGTACACGAGTACGATATTGAACGATACATACACAGACACATGCGCAGCGAACGCACTTGTAGCGCGACACAAGAGGTCTTGGCATTTACACGAAATTAGTTTTCAAGAATTATAAATTGTAACGAAGCTCTTTATATTTACTTCTCGGTTAATGCGTATTACGAGATCGTAGCGAAACTTGACGATTTTCAAATTTTTCCTGTTGAATCATTTTTGTCCCCATTGATGCCTGTTTGCGCGTGGAAAAAGATGAAAAATGTCGATTATCGCTACCATCCGATACTCGAATAATATAATTATTTGAAAAATGTACACGGTGCCATGAGTTTTATTGGATTACGCATCGACGACACTTCAGCGAGATGCTTGAAAATTCTCCCGAAATTCGCAATGTCATTTAGTTAGATGTAATCGAACAATGACTCATTAAATTTTTACTTTTTTTTTAGTACAAGATAAAAGGGCGTTGAACCAAAATTAAAGTCAAATGGTACTAAGATAGAAGAAAAGGGACGTTGCTAACAAATATGAAAAATGAAGTAAAATTCAATCAGTCATAAGAACTTGATTTTTTAATATTTGATATTACGAATGAATACTATAAAGTGTTTATTTACACACGTATTCATACTTACCTATGTGGACTTTAAAATAAAGCTATAATTTGACATTGACAAAATTAAATTCCAAAATTTTGAATTAATCAAAAGAGAAGGGTTTAATTGAAGTAGCTCGCGTTGTGTCCAGAAAGGTATGCAGTATAGTATAAATTTACTTGTAAAAGCCAATTTCCTTAAAAATAAAGCCAATTCATCTCGTGAACTAGGATTTCTATCTAGTCATCGTATAGAAGTATTATGCGTTCGGCGCACAGACAAAATCACGATTGCAGCTTGCAGGTCGGAATACAAGTCCAAATTGATATATTACACGAAAGCTCGCAATTGCCGCGCTCCTCGTTTTTTTTGCGGATGTATCACCTCAGCGCGCACCTGACGCGTCCAAAGAAGTTTCACTTCGTGCAGATTATATCGAGTATATATACTGCGTTGCGCGCGTATACACTGGCGCAGGCAAGTTAATAACAATGAAAGCATTTTGCTGCTGTGCGACTGGTATATTTGCACACGAAACGAGCGAGACTCTGTGCTTGCACGAGAGAGTACGCACACACACGCGAACACGTATACGCGCAGACGTTCGTGTGAGTTATGTAAACATACAGCAGGCAGGAGCGGCGATATATTTAAGCATTATAATGGGGAAAGAGAGAGCGAGAGAGAACTAAAGTTCCGTTCATTGCTGCTGCTGCTGCTGCTGATGCTCCATGTATGCGCGCGCGCGCGCGTGTGTGTGTATATGTGCGGGTGGGCGAAGTCTGCGCGCGCGTATACGTCCATCCTCGAGTGGCCTGCAAACACTCGAGATGGCTTCGGCACATCGCGTCATGGTCTTCGCCGTCGTCAGCGAGACCTGCCACGCTCGTATAAGTGTACACACACACACACAGACGCGCACGCACATGCACACGCACACGCGAAAATATGCGCGAACTGGTTCTATATGACTCCTCGCGTACAGTTCGCACACCGCGTGCATAGGTGGATGCTGCCGTACACTGCGGAATTTATGAAACTGTATTACAATGCTTCCAACGTGCTCTATGCACCCCGTTTACGACTTTTCAACTTTCTCCTACGATTCAGATATAGACCCGAATATAAGAATATAATTGTTGCGTTTGAATCGATCGACTAAAATTACGATTCGTGTCATCGAGTCTTGCCCAATAATTCCCCTCGACTTTAATCAATCGCGAATCAAGTGATTCGAGCGAAGCAGGGAATGGCGTATGCATACAGCAGTGGGTAGTAAGATGAAAAAAAGCGAGTCGGCTAAAAAGTGTCATCGCAGCTTTATGAATATAAGTATATAAGAAGAGGATAAAAAGGCTTCTTTCTCTCGTTACACTCTAGGTCTACTCATACTCTTACACACACGTATATACATATCGTAAAGAGGGAGCATACATGAAAAGCTGCTGCTGCTGTAGACTGCACTTTTTTGCTCAATTATCTCCGAGGAGCAGCTACCGAGGGATGGAAGAAAGTGGCGCGCATTAGCATCGCCAATGAATTTACCGTCGACGCCTCGCTCGCACATACTTACCACGCTGCCCTTGCATAGTGGCGCGAGCGCTATAGCTCCTGCTGTGTGTGTGTGTGTGTATTATACACGGCCGCGCTTTTTTCCCTTTGATGGCCCGAGACGCCGATGATGATGACGACGACGACGACGACGATGATGACTTAAGAGGCCTATTCACTGTACTGCTGCACACTTCGCGTCCCTTTCGGCCATGTACCTTGGTGCAATTTATATACAGTTGAACGATGGAAATAAAGGAGCTATTAGCGATGTCCATTTCAAAACGTAAAAGCTCCGCAGGTTCATGGGACGTTTGATCAGTTATATTATTCTGCCATTTAATGGGCACACCTTCTCATAGATTCACATTTATAACGTTTGACTGAGAATCAGAAAAATTAAATTTCTTCGTGGTTGAGCATGATAAAATAAAGAATCAAAATAATCATGAAATTTGTTAAAATGCTCATCACAAGAAGATATAATAGCAACTACAAATTATTGCAGTATTCAACCAAAAATTTTTCTCTACGAAAAATCTTGGCTAAAAACTTCATTGTACCTTAAGCAATTGGAGCTTCAAAATAAGATTTTTCAGGAAAGTATATGCCCCAGTGTTGCATTTAATTGATTAAAAAATTAATCAAATTGGGTGAAATTAACCAATTAAATTTAATTTTTAATTTTAACGAGTCACGATTAATAATTCAAATTAATTTTAATTTAGAAACTTTCAAAATTATGAACCAATTTTAATTATTAATTTGACAAGTGTTAAATTGAAATTAATTTAAATTAGTAATCAGGAAATTTTCAAATTAATAATTCAATTGATTTTTAATTTATTAATAAAAATAATTTATTAATAAATTTACGCCAAAAAAAGAGTTTGCATATATTAGTAAAAAAGTTAATTAAGAAAAATTAATATAGCTCGTGTTTGTGAGTTTCAAATTTCCGATAATGCATTTATAAAATTTAAGGTAAGTACAAGACTGGAATTTCTACTTTATTGATTACAGTGGTCTAATGACTGGTACTTACACCGGCTACTTTCCAAGCACATGTGCGAGTTGAAAAAGTCCGACACCGCTTTGAAATCTACGGTGGACAGCTACTTGCTGTCAATTTATCGTAACGTATGCAACTATGATTGAATTTTTTAAATTGAGTTACTTTAAATTAAAACTTAATGCGATTCTCTAATTCTGGCAATTTGAAATTAACAATTAATTTGAATTTTTAATTTGAGCAGTTTGAAATTCAATTTGTTAAATTTAATTTAATTTTTAATCGATAAATTAAAAATAATGCAACCCTGATATGCACCCATTTTTCGATTAGATCATTATTCTAATTTTTACAGAACAATTTTAAAGGAAAGCTGCCATTTCTGACGGATTTCTGCAGTTCTAAATTTTCAAGCTTAACTGATCCGTAATCCTCTAGTAAAAGTCTTAACTTTAAGAGCGACTTTGTTTTTCTGTTCCACTTGCTATGGGAGTTGAAAGGAGGATTCAGCAGTTGCAATAATACAGACAAGTCCCAGAATACGTGTAATTAGCGGACGAGACGAAGCCGTGGCAAGCGTACGGTAATAAGCGCATTACATTGCGCAGTGCACCATGCGTGAATTCATTGCGCAGTTTTCTCTATAACATAGGCAGGAAGATGTGGCGCCCTCATTGATACATCCGGCACGTAGTTTCTACTCTCTATTCGGATTCTGGAATCATCAGTCTGTGCTTACGAATGCAGTGGTGAACATATCGCGTTGCCTTTCTCTTTTTCAAGTGCTAACTGCTAGTACGATTTTAAACAGTAATTGAGCAAACCACGTGTTCAGTGTTTCGGAATTTACCATCGACAGTCTTCATTTCAGTACGTTCCAAAATGATTGCAGATGAAAACGATTTTCTTGATTCAATTAATGAGAGAGGTATAATAACGAATTGGAAATGTTATCTAACAAACTTTTTGGACGTGGACAGTAGATACAAAAGTGTTTACCGTGCTTTCTTCCTTGGTTCTGAAACTACTCCACGCACTGTTATTGCTGTAATGCAAAATAAAACCCTATTTCCTGATGGCAAAAAATTTTTAAAATTAGCATTGCAAGGGAGGGAATTAAAAAATGTGAAATTCCTTCAGGAACTTTACGATTTGAATATACACGAGTTCAGATTCGAAGACGGAAAATCAGCGCTTCATTATATATTTAAAGAAGACAAATACAGCAAGATGTACCGAGTAAGAGGCAAGATGATCAAGGATATTGTAGATTATTTTTTGGAAGATTCATCGGAAAATTACCACGACAGTCACGGTTACTCGTATCTACACGCAGCCTGCATGACTAGCAACGTGGCTGCGGTTCTTCGTTTCATAAGCCAAGGCGTGGACGTCGCTCTCGACACCTTCGAGTACTCGCCATTGCACATCGCCGTCCAGTATAAGAACACAGAAATCGTTGAGATTTTATTGAAGCACGGAGCAAATCCGAATCATCGAGACTGCGATCAGTCGACACCCTTGCACCGACTTGTGTTTCAGCGGTGTCTATGCGAGTGCGATCATGGTTGTCTCTCCTGTGCCGATAAAAAGCCAGCCGATGAAATCGTCGCCATGCTCGTGAAGAGTGGAGCAAATATCGAAGCTCGCAATTGTTTCGAAGAGAGTCCTTTGCAAGCGGCAGTGTCGCGTTTTAACGTCAATCTTACGCGATTACTTCTGCAACACGGAGCAACACTGAGCAGTTTGAACGAACACAAAATGTTTAATGTGTACTTAAGTAGAGCTGAAATGAAAAGTTGTTCTTTAACCTCGAACATTATAAAGGTGGTGCAATTATTGCAGTCAGCTGGTTACCAATTGGATTTGTATTCAAGACTCAGTATGATAAGATGTTGGATGAAAGCTAGACAAATTTCAAAACTGGACGATGAAAGCACAGTAAACTTTTTGATAAGGCCACATTTGGAATTGGTTGCAGCAGATCTCTTCATGACTAAGTATTGCGCATTACATTTGCCGTACGTCGCTTGCCGCAAAGTTGCTGAACACATGACGGACGAGGATCTATTTCGTTTATACGAGAATGCAGAGGAAGATAATTTACGCTTTTTCTTGCTAAAAAGACGACGCATTTTGTAATATCTTTTTATATACGTGTACTTTAAAATTAAAAAATAAAATAAGTTAAAAATAAAAAATTTTAATTTCACTCTAATTCCTAAGTATGATGAACACTCTACGTTGATTTTATGTTGATATAACAAGCACTGGAGCTTAAAATTATTAGTTATTTTCCAATACCATTCGGGTATAAACTGATTTGTGCTTGAATATCCATGAATTCAATACGTGGATTAGATTTTAAATAGCAAAAATCTTTCAAGACCTAACTTAATTTACTAATTGAAACTAAATAGAAAACACTCAAGAAAAATGTTCTGACGAAGTTGTTTCAAAAGTCACTATTGAACTCATCACAAAGGTTCGGGCTTCACGCAGCAACGTAGCTTGGGCTGTTTAATCTTTTGTGATAATAAAACCTTTTTGTATTCGCGCATCTTCAACGCATATATATTTTCTCACTCGTTATGCTACGCACAAACACACGCGTCTATTCACTTTCGAGCACGCACCTATGCACGCGATGCGTCGGATCTAGGGCAAAAATATGCGTATATTTCAGCGCGCGTGTACAAATAGACGAACTTATATACCTGGCAAGCGTTTTATATATTTGAGTACTTTATTTGATCAGGTCCACGCTTCAACGAGAATCCCAAGAAGATTAAGGCATGCGAGGACTTTGTGGGAAAGATACCGATCTAGCTCGCTTTACACCCCCTCATCTTCCATACGTCGATGCACTTTTAAACTATATGTTACGACATTCTCGAGGTACTTCGGCAACCGTCAAATAAAGCCAATAATTACTTCTCGTGCTCGTGTCCCAAAGTCATAACGTGCGCATCGCGCGATCGTTACAATCTCCGTGCGTCGCTGCTGCGATCTGTGCCGTTTCGACCGCAATCACGGTCCAAAACATCGGCGCGGCAAAAGCCCTCGTTTTAATTCCTATCGTAATTCACGACTTGTATGTCGCAAACGACCTATTGACTGCTCTGCATGCGGGCCCCTTCACCCCTCGAAACACGCCCGATTCGCTCAAAAGCCTCGTATACGTACCGGATACTCGACACGTGCCGCGAACGCGTCACAATTCGTGTGCTTTTATACATATATACGTATTAGGGTATCCCTCATATATCTCAAGTTGGATTGAGCCCCGCTCTCGTGCCTTTAAAAGTTGGTTAGGACATAAAATTTTAAAAATTCGTAGTTATGACTTTTTATATTAAAAATCGCAAAGATTGAAAACGTCGTGACATTGTATGGGGGTTATTCAATCCGTAGCAAATAGGATATCTTATCATCTATATCCAGTTGTCATAAAATACCTTGTCATATAAAAGTATAATTATAGCAAATTCAAATCCAACAAAACTATTTTCAATTTGCTTTTTTCAAATTTTATTGAAGAAAAAGATATTTAATAGATATTTAGTGAAGAAAAAGTTTGTCTCTCAATGGTCTGATTATTCTTCCATGAAATTTATTCTAAAAGTAAAAAATGCGAGTTTCTAATTATTGGTTAAATATTTTTATTTGTTGAATGACTTTAAAAGTGTACGTTGTGTAACCATTTAATATGTACCTAGCATTGTTCGTAAGTTCTTTCATTAAAGATTTTATTGTAATTGATTATGATACATAAAACTCTTTCAAACGTAATTTTGTCAACCGTATATCTCTATTAATTCGATGATGAATTTGACGTTCTTATTGAAATGTTTTCCAGATTGTCAGCAAGTGATTGCTTTACGTCTCTGCCTGAAGGTATAAAAAACAAGGTATTGTGGGTTAAATTAATGAGATTTTAAAGTAAAACAGTATAATGACCTTTTGTGATAATTTGAAAATGGTAATTCAATTTGGACTAAAAATTCTGCAACACCACTGCATCAATTGAATTCACTATTTAGTTCATTGATTAAAGAGGAAAATACATCACTCCATGCTGTGCAAAAATGTTCATTCAATGTATTTTTTATTTATCGTACTGTTATCAAACTATCTATGTTGGACGACGAGTAGACTTGGTCAAATTTTCTTGGGAAACACATAGACATATATATGCTATATATCTTTGTACTTTGGCCAAAGAGGGTCGCAATAGAAAAAGAAGCGAGAAAAGAAATAAAGAAAGCGAACGTAAAACGTATGTATGTGTCCGTGTGTGTCTTCTTATACTCGAGCGTCAAGAGGGACTTTACAGAGAGAAGACAGCTCACTAATTACACTGCGCCTCATTAGAGTCGGAAACTCGCGCCCTTCGTGCTGTTGCCATCTACAGCCTCCGAGCGAATAGGGAGGACACACACGTATGCTTTACTCTCAAAGCTTTAAAAGACATCTTCATTTCTCGAGCTTCACGATTATATTGTTTAACATTAAAATATTTCAACTGCAAAAAATGTTTAAGATGACTTCATAGCTTCATCTTTACTCTTTGAAACTTTTTGAAATTAGATGAAACGTGAGCAATTCATAATATTTAGCTCTGAATCACGTTACAAAAATTGTCAAACATTGTCCAGAACTGAATCCAGGTCGAAAACCCTACACAGGCGTCTATTTAATTGTGGGATGGAAAAATATATTCGGTCTAATGTCGTGCCACTGACGGGCTGTTTATCAAGCATGATATCCAATTTTGCGGGCAGCTTTGTCGTTCGAATTGAACCCTCGCGCTGACGCATTGTGCGTGCTTATTGCAACGTGCGTGCATGTACAGTGTGAAGTGTCAGGTTGACGAAAGATTTTTCATATGCAAACGAATGATCGTCTGCTGCTTACAATAGAGATTGTGTTGACAATTTCTTTTTGTTTGAAATTACCATTCTTTGTTTACGTATGACACGTGACTTATTCAAATAAATTAGTCAAGAATAGATGGTACTCGAAATGGTTGAATAATTTAAAAAATTTTATATTTTTAACAAATTGTAACGTTTGAATATCCCTAGAATCAAAAGTACATTAGTACTTTTAATTAATTTTACGATACATTAGTATCGTACTAGCATAAAAATCAAATTAGCGTAATAAATACTTCGATGTACCAATCATATTTCTAGTTATTTTTTAGTTCTAGTAGTATTTCTAGTTATTTTGAAAGGTATTAGAAATAAATTATTCTCAGCTGCTATAAATTATTATCATAAGGCACCTAATAAAGATTATCCATAAAAAATTAAAGATAGATATAGATATCCTTGTTTATAGTCTGCATTGACATCTATCATTTAAATCCAGAGTACAATGCAACTTCTAATTTGTTAGCCTCACAAAGCGATGCTTTCTTCTTTCCGCGTTTCTCTGCTACTACATATTTTATAATGACGAGGGTACAATGGCCTTAAATTGTCACAAGAACGATTTCGAAAATGCGGAAAAATGATAAAATCGCTCGCTACTTTCAGAAGGGTAATTTTCAAAAGGACAGAGAAGCGAGACACAAATTGACAATGAAAGGTAAATGATGCGTATGTCCCATCCAAGTGCAAGAAAACTTTTCATTTCGCGGTGAATGAATATTTGAAAATAGTCGCAGCTACCTGTTTACTTCGCGACGGGTGAGCCATTATCTGTCTCACCCTCTTTGAGAGATCTAAGACGCATTTGATGAAGTTTACTCTGCAACAAATGGGGACTCAGATTCTATCTAAATTTATTTCACGTTTTCAGTTAAAATTGAGAATTTTTACTGTTATGAATTTCGGTAACTTCATAAATTATATAACTAAAAATTACCGAATTACTGAATTGATCTTTTATATTAACGTCAGCTCTGAACTGAACTAAAAGTTGAATAATTTTCAATTGATTCTTTGTCAATCTTGGCTGAAAACAAACTAGATTTAAGGCTATTATGCCTTGGGCATCGACAATATTCGAGTCAGTGTCAGTTTAAAATAATTATTCTATAACTTTCAAATTTTCAGATTTCACAGCATTATGCAGTGATGCTGCATCTCAGAATCTATACTTTTTTATTCAAACACATTGATAATTTTTTCCGCTCAGCATGAAAACTGAAATTATATTGATCTCCCAACGTTATTAATTATTTTATTCACTTTGTAAGTTTAGTGTCCAAAATTTAGTGCAAAAATGAGAATCTGCCTCGATGAACTTTTGTCAAAAAGTCTCGTTTCACCGTCAGCCTCAATATTCTAATAGCTGTTGAAAATTAGAGACAATTAATTCCATGAAGCTATTTATAAAAAATGATTTATTTATTCAACACAAACTTTACTGCTAAATAAGTCCAGGAATTTACAGTAATCGTTTGTGATTTCACAAGCTCTGTTTCACTATTTTGACCAGAATTTTTGACGAAACTTAATATCCAGGGTCTTAAAATCTTTTTTATAAATCTTTTTCTATCTATTTGGAAGAGATTTTCGTACGAGTTATTTATCAAATCAAAAATGTGTCGATCAACTTCGAAAATATGCAAGCTTTGTTTTTTTATTTTTTACTTTAATGCACAAAAAATTTACTAAATTCTGTTTGAGTTTGGTAAAAGCGATAATGAAAATGGTAAAATCTGAAGGATCTACATTTACCTTGCGAAAACAGTTCTTCTAAAACCGCAATCTAGATCTCCAAATTACATAATTACGAGTGACATTATATTACATTAAAAGATCAAGATCTTTAGGAAGCTCTCAAGTGTTGGAACTATTGAAAAATCTTGATCAACGATATAGTCACACAATACGTATTGTTACTTGACTGAGCCTTTTAATTCTAATTAAACTGGTGCTCGTTGTGCAGAGTTATGCATAACTCTTAAATCCTGCCATGAAATACTATAATTTAGTGAATATATTTATACACACATATAGTTTTTTTTTGTTGAAAAAGCCGAGAGTACATGTAAATACACAAGATGGATATGTGTGCGCCGCTTACAAGAATGAAAGAGGAAATGGGTACGAGGGTGCAAAGCAAAGGAGGCAGTCGAACGAGATTAATTCAAAAAACGACGCAGCGAGCTTCCTTTATACGTACTCGTCTCGAACTCAATGCGCGTAGTTATATATGGATATATATGTATACGTGCACAACACTGCCTCGCTGAGCGCCCAGGTACTTTTATATTACGCGTAACGCAGAGTTCGCGTGGTAGAAAAAAATAACATAGAATTAAAAAAAAGGGGGGGATTAAAAACTGCACGAGAAAAAGAAACGGTGTGGGTGAAATTGAAGTTTTAGTCGAGCAATTAGGCCTTCTCAGTTTTAATCATACCATTTTTTATGCGTTTCTCAAGACTTTCCTGGTATTAAATATTCTAATGACTTGACGCCTAACTGGAAGAATTCGATACCTATGTTTTATTTTTTAATTATTGAATAATAAGCTAAAAAAATACGTTTACACTAACGATATAATATTCAAAACATTGAAAATTAGCTTGAGAATTTTAAAAATTCATGCAAAGCCTAACCAAATGAATAAATAGAAATTATAATTTTTAAAAATAATAATGAATTGGTTATAATTACAAAAGTTTTCATTCTAGCCTAAAAAAAAATTTCATTTCAAATAATTTCTCTAATGAGCGCTAAAATAAGTGCGGGGTCTGTCATTGGTATAATACGATGTGTGCGAGTATAAATGTGGAGAGAAAAATGTTTGCATGAGTGAATTTGTTCTATGTATATGATCAAGTGCGGGCACGAAGGAGAAACCAACGCTAGTCTTGCAATCTGTCTCTCATGAAATCAAACCTGTGCTCAGTGATTCATAAGCGAACTTGGCTCCCAAGGCTCTGCAGCTATGCTAGTCGTGTACGCTCTAATAATGCCATTATGCGTACTTTAATAATAATAATGCGCGCGTTATTAGGTGCGAGCGTGTGTGGTCATGAGAAAAAATGTTCTCGCCGAGAGATATCTTAACACTGCTTCGAGCTTTATTACGGTTCGTCCGAAAAGAAAATGGAATTGCATTGATTGTATTGGTATCGAAATATAGCCCCGATTTTTAAACATGTCAAAAGTTGAAAGAAATAAATTCTAGCGCAATAAATTCTTTTTTTTTGTATAAAATGAAATAAAATAGATAATTAAAATAAAATTACCTTTAAAACAATGTTTGTATGATCTCGAAAATTGTGTTGAAAGGTTACACTTTTCTTTAAACATCGCTTTTGACATTTACCACCAATAGAGGGTCGAGGAGCAAAGTGCATTAGTTTGAAAATACACGTATCATAATCAAACGGCACCGATGAATGAGAAATAGATACATTTAACCACGGTACAATGAAGGTAGGATGGTAGATATTTTCTGAGGTTTCACGGCTCATTTAAGCCACGAATCAAGAAGATCTGGCAGCAGCTAAGTGTGGGAAAATGCGATTATCACGCCCGCGGAGTTCATTGAAAAAGAGCGTATTCCTCGCGCGCATTTATATCGGCAGAGGGACGCGTGTTTTATACATTGTCGGTTTGTATGCGCGGAAAAAAAAGGAGAGAAAGAGAGAGTGGTGTATAGAAGAGGCGCGTCGCGGATGATCCGTCGAATCGGATTTTCAATCTTCAGCCACACAAAAACTGCCTTCGAATGCCTCTTTCTTCGTTATAACTATAATACAGCCTGCTGCTATGTAGGTGCACGGGCGAGACTTGAATGGACTACTCGAGCTCCTTGTGTGTGCCTGTGTGCTGGGGTATTTGCCTGAGTCTATGTGGGTGAGGTTACGAGCTGAGCGTGTGTACTAAGAGCACATATATATAGGACTAGACCCGTGATGTGTGTGAAAGATATTAGCGTTGAGTGATTTTGACGCCAAGTTTGAGCATTTCATACAACAACCGGCAACGGCTTCCGACGTACGCGAAACTCGCTACTCACGATTTTTCACTCTATACCTTATATTGCGCAAAAAAATGAGAAATCGAGTAAATGCTGCCACATATGAGGGTAAAGGTTGAAAGTATTTGTTTATCGTATCCATTGAAACGCGTGATAACTAAAAATCCATGTCAAGAAAATAATTCAATATTTCATAAAAGAGTACGAGCGAAAATTGCCTTTTTTGTAGATGCCCTAGTAGAAATGCTCAATATTTTATGGATATCTTTTGGTTAACGAGAAAATTTTCTTGGACATAAAAGAGCTATCACACTTGTACGAATACAAACCAAAAGTGTCATATTTTTTTCAACATTTTATGAAAATACATTTCTAAGCATTTTTAAATGACCATTTTTTTATTATACGTCTATTAAATTCACGCAATGACCATCGAAACACTCTTTTGATAGTTATTTTTAATTTTTTTCATTTAAAACGTGAAACGTCAATTAAATTTTATTTGTTCGTTTGAATTTGATTATATTATCTTTGTACTTATTCTTGAAATGAATCTAATTACATGACATTCTTAATAATACATATAACATTATAGACGAAACTGAACGAGCCGAGGTTTCTAGTTAAAATTGACTTATACAATTGTTTTCACTTTGCCACTTGCAGATTTACAGATAAAAAGATACTTGCCATCTAGTGGTGGACGCTTAAAATAGTGTTATCGTATTTAAAGTGATTGGACATTTTTAAAAATAATTGCCATTTTTAGGTCATTCTAATTGCACTTAATATTTGTGACATTATTATAACAGAAAAGTTGAAAAAAATAATCCAATTAACAATTACGTATTTTATAACAATATAATCATTTTCGGTCACTAGGTGTTATTATCAATGTTGAGCATATCTATCAGGGTGTACATTTTTTAAATTTATAGTGAAACATCGTTAGTGAAAATGCTATAAGAAAAGAATAATTTTTTCTAATAGATCCTTCAAAGATATTCCAATGTGACATTCACGAACATACGTTTTACTTCTTTTTCAATGAAAATCCATAAGGCTGATTCGCTATCCAATGCTAGTTCACTGAAAAATCGATAATAAGAGTTACTATCATTTATTTTCTTAAAAACGAGCAAAATAATTTGCTAGTCGAATTTCTCGGATCATTGACTGCGGCGAGGATCATAAAGTGAGAAAATGAGGACGGGGTGTACGATGCATTACACTTACTATGTCGATGCAATGACTCGAGCAATTCCTCACTTATCCCACGCGTTGTTTTGATGGCATAATATAAGTTATGAGGCTTTGTAAAGAGCTCGAATTACGATGTGTACTCTAAATTAGCGTATTTATTATTTCGAAGCCACCACGTTCCGTGTATATAAAAGGCACGGTGTATCATGGGCCAATATCGAATTTCCGCTTTGGGGTGCGCAATACCCATATGAATGTCTCGGTGCGTAGGCGTTTCACGCTCTACATGCTCACATTCAATCGCGACCGTAATAGACCTTCAATAGGCTTTTTTAACTTGCCTCGCGCGCAAGATTTCACTTGTACAATTAGAGAACTTTTGAAAATCGAAAGTTGATGATTTTTTCATAGATACCCTCCTACCTATAAAGGCTATAATGTAATTGTAAAAATCAGAATAAAAGACCATCTTGTACGTAATGATGTACGTCAAGAATCTGCATATTTTCTCGATTCCGCAATTTTTTCGAACGTCAGCTGTCTCTGTCCTCATTTTTTAATAGCGCGCGCAATTGACGTGCAGTCAGTTCGATCGTTGCTTGGGTGGCTATTGGCGCTTTGCAACGAAAAAAATTCTTGTCTACCACGGGATCGTCGTTACTTACTCGAGACCATGACTTTCATCGCGTAAAACAAAGGTTAGTGACTTTACGCGTGAGCCTCGTTGAAGAGGTGCTCGCCCAAGTCAAATATTTTTAAGCTAATTAAATACCTATATAACCATCGAGATAGTGTAGAGAGCCTCGGAGTGCTCGCGAAGTCGTGTATGCTTATACACTTGTAGGTAAAAACAGTTTCTCTGGTGGATTGGATATTTTAAACGCTTAAATTTTCGTGTCTCGCGCGCCAATAGCTCGCGATTCAATCATGGCACGAAATATGTATTATAAATAACAATGTAAGTCTTTATATCAATTAGAAACGAATGCGCCTGTACGAATACTCGACTGTACACATAGATGCGAATACTTGAAAGTCCAGAAAAGCCAGCCGTTAAGTCAGAATGCTCTTGTACATATATATACGCGAAGAGCTGTATACGTTTTTTTTTCATCCAAAATTCCAGGGACATCGTTATAAAAGGAGCTACGTAAGCTACGTATATATATAGCGTCATATATACATTTACTGTTAGATACATGCAGTACGTGCACAAGGGTCTCTCGAAGGAGCTGTCGGTGCTGCTCCCGCTGCTGCTGCTGCTGCTACTACTACTACTACTACTACTGCGGTGCCTTTGTCGCAAATTGCGAGGGGGTGAGTTTCTGCTGCTGCTGCTGCCGTTGCTGTGAGGGTGGAGCCTCTTTCGGTATATACTGCAACGCAGCAAAGGGGAGACGGAAGCGGCGTGCCGGAGCTCCATGGCTGTTAGATTCTCAAAGTAGGCGGCTCGAAGCTTCTCCCTGTACTATACTGTAGTGGTAGTAGTAGCGAATATATATATGCTATATACGTACACCCTCAGTAATACCCTCTGCACCATTTGTCTTCTTTTTACCCAACTCTCTCTCGCTCTGGTCGTGCTCGCCCTCTTTCCCTCTTGCCTTTTTCCAACTCTTCGCCCGTAAATATACTTTATAGCTTTTTACGTTGGATTTTAAGTACTCCTTTTTTTAAAGCTTCCGCTGTGTTTAGAAATCATCGATCAAGGAAAAGTCTATAAAGGCGGAAGTGTAGGAAAAGTTTAAAAACTATTATTCAATATCTGACTATCGATCGTCTTATTTTTATGCAGCAATTTTTATAAACTGACTATTTAATATTTTTAAAAAAGTTGTGATTTATTTATAAATAATATCCAGAATTAATGACTCTCAATCAACTATGGGCAAAAGAGCATTTCCTTTTCTGGACACAAATTTTATCAGTTTGGAAAAATTTCAATATTCTTCTTTGAATCAATGAAATTGCAGGCACGAAGCTTCACGATATGCTAATCAAATTGCATTGTACAACAATGTAATTAAATACTCAAGTTCAGCATGGGTTGTAAAATTAAACAGATGATTTTCCAGCACTCGAGAAAATGTTTGATTGTAATCTACAAAAAAGAATTATCGAGTGCTTGAATAATGAAGCAATTTTTTCATCGAGCAATCCACACACGCTCGAGTATGCAGAGATCGAGAGACAAGCTTATATATAAGTACAGCTTGATTAGTTGATTTCCGAACAAGATGACGACGACAACGACAACTCGATTTCGTACAAAAGGATGACTATTGAGATAGAGTGAGAGAGGCTCCATAAGAGCGATATTCAGCACAAATACAAACATATAGAGAAGAGAGCAAAAAAGAGAGAGAGAGAGAGAGAGCTCGAAACGGTAAAATAAGAGTCTCATCTGCGTTGATGGTCGTAGAAATAGAGTGCGGTGCCGTTGTCGCCATAGAGTATCGTGCGGAAAGTGGCGCCCGCGAGCAGCAGCACGACGGTGGCAGTGGCGCACGAGTGCACTCCTCGAGCTCGTCGCTCTCCAGGATGGCCCTTGTGCCTATATATACTCTTGGCATGTGTTCGGTACGCCGCACCGACGACGTCGTGGTACACAGCCTATGCCTATATATGTACGCGTATATATATATTGACGCACGCGATCTGCTGCCCTCGAGAGGACCTTTCGCCGCTACTCTGCAGCAGCGACTCGATTATATAAACACGCGTACACGTACGTACTCAAAAAGCATGTATGCACGTATTCGTACATCGAATTGGGACAGGACGCGCGTAAATAAGGTTCACGTCGTTGTGGACGTTTTTGGGTTCTTTCACGACGGTCTTGCAGCGATGACGACTCATTTCATTATGAATGCGATATGCTCATCTTTTTGAACGCCTTCCCTTTGGAAAGGGAGAAAAAGAATACAATCAGGAAATGATCGTTGAACCGTTGAGCCGGCGCACGCGACCGATGATCGTTTCTTTCACACAGCTTACAAGTCGAGAGATCGTGTTGACCGATTAGTATAATATTTTCTAATATACATTTCCGCGTACGAGTCGAATATTCTACGATTTTCACCCTTTTGCAAACAATTTGATCCTTTCCTGGAGTCACTGCCGAGTAATCGATATTAATAATGGTCTTCACAGCTCATCGACAAAAAGTACTTTGGAGCACGCGATTGCCAACTGCCGCGGGAAAGAGCAATGCAGAAAATTGTTACTACCGAGGCTGCATTGAAGTAGAATATCGATGCAAAAATGTACATTGCGTGTAGCTTTCTTTCTTTCTTTCTCTTTGTGAATTTGCTCTTACTTGCGAATATGCAAAGGGTACATATCGACGCGAGTGCGATACGTATAGCTCGAGTTTTAGAGCTACTATTGGGATGCGCGTACACGCGGCAATGACGACGAGGGATGTTGCTTTAAGGATCTCGAAATACGCGCTCGAGTCTCATCTACACGCGGTGCATAATAGTGTATAATACCCCCTGCATACAACGCGTGTACCTGCCCTTCTCGACTGCACATCCTAATGATTTCGAGAGTTTGCGAGTCGCGCGCGATATCCCGTTTCGCGCGTACGATCCACCCCTTCGTATGCATAATGCGTGACGATATGCAACGCGTCGCGCAAAAGTCGCGAGGACTGTACATTATTGCGGCAGAGCTTTTTTTTAATGTATGCGCGCGCGTACGTCTTTATGCGAAAACGAGAGTCGTCGAGGCTAATGATAATACATTCGGCGTTGTATAACTGAGTGCTAATGCATTTTTTGTAGGACTTGGAGTCGATTTGTTTTGTATTGACGCGTCTGTACAAAAAGTAATTTATTCTCTTTGCCTATGCACTGTGCCCCTGTAATGGCACTAAGCAAGTCGATTTTCATGACATTGCGTAAGCAGTTAACAAGCCTCATGCGTAGCTGGTCAAACAGACAGTTCTCTGTACCTTGTACTCAATTATTAAAATAAACTGCGTTATTCTGTTGTACCATAATTTGTATTATATTCTCTCATTCCTGCGACACTAGACTTTGAGTGTATGACACTTTGGATGCTCAATCAAGACAATGCGAGTCTCGTTTGTGTATATAGATTATAATCATTGATATTTCACTTTGTCGCTCGTGTACGCGGGGAAGGCTTATAATACGCGGCTAAGTCCTAATACCAATCGAGTGGAGACAAAAGTGATTTATATGTACGCTCGTGCGGTCCTTGGGTATGATTTAATGGGTAATGAGAGCTTGCGATTTAATCGCACACACCACCGACTATAGAGCCGATACGAATACCCCCACGCACACTCACGCATACAGTCGCACCACCATAGATACATAAATATAAAGTATATATGGTTGATTCTCCCGAAGTCTGCTTTTTGCATGTCTACATGCCATGTTCTTAAACTAGAGAAAATGAGCCAAATCTGGATCGGTCATTCATTCAATATTGTTGTATTCTTAATGATTGGACATAAATATTTCAATTTTTTAGTGCCAGTTAAATTTGCCGTGAAGATATACATGCCAAATGTCACCTCCGTGGCATGTCTAGATCACAAAATCAACTCTGTTTGCATATACCATGCATTCTCATAAGCACCTGGCCCTATAATAACTACGAGACCACGATCTATACATCCAAAGTAAAGTTTAAGTCTATCGTTGGGCCTTGAAAAATGTTTTTAAAAAATTTCCCACAAATTTGAAAAATGTCTCGGATTTTAATAATGCTTCTGAATAATTTCAAATATACCGCCTGCTTCGGATCGCTAACTCATTTTTGATGTTCCTGGCTACATAACTGTCAAGTATTATGACCCAACTTTTGATTAGTGCAGGTTGCGGGTTCAAATTTTACATTTTAGCTACGCAGCGATAATTATTCTATTGGAAAATTCACGTGTTTCAAAAAAACTGTCACCTCCGTGGACATGAATATCTTGAGCTATGGTCATTTTTTGAACCGCTCGCCCCGTCAAAAGACTCGTTTTTCATGACCGAATTTCGGGTTTTGCGGAAAATTTTGTGCATTTTTTATTTTTCAAACGTAGTTGATCAAAGTAGCGATTTGTCACATCCGTGTGTGTCACCTCCGTAACCGAAAATAGTCAATTTTAAGCATAAAATTGGACATAGTTTTCGTAAAACGAAATCTCAAAGCCCCAGATTCAATGATTACTCATATTTTATGGTTTAAAAAAGGGTAAACTAGTTCGCGCCGTTCAATATGAAAAAAAAAGTTTCACCATTTTTTCATTTTCCACACCCGAAAAGGCAGACTTCGGGAGAATCAACCATATATATACATATAAAAACATATATCTCGTGTTCGCTCACGCAGGTATGAAGAATGATCTGAGCAAGTGTGGGAGAGAATAAGAGAGACAGAAGTAGCCATGTTGATTTATTTGATAAATGAGAGCTGGATAGGGTTTGAAGAGAGGCGAAGTGGGAAAGAGAGAGAGAGAGAGAGAGAGAGGGTAGAGGGGTACAACGAGAGGAGAGGTTCTTCAACGCAGAGGGTCCTACAAGCATACTTCTCTCTTTTCCTCGTCTCGCGCTCGCTGCACACTGTGTGCAGCAGTGGCAACCAACAACATCAGTAGCAGCAGCAGCAGCAGCTTTCGTATACAGCACTCTTTGCTTCTAACATTGTGGCATGCTCGCGTATACACACAGGCGCACAGTATGTGTGTGTGCATGTTTGTGAGAGTATATATATAATACTCTTCTTCTACATATATTTTTTTCTCCTTCTCTCCAGCGGCTCGCGCCAACGGCATGCTCAAAATCAAACGAGAGTAGCGTCGAGTCCACTTTGCCCATAATATACATGGGTTTTTCAGCCCAGGGTACTTTACACGACTGACCTATAGAGCCTGCAGTTGCCTGCCGTTACGTGCTCGGCACTCTCTTTATACGTACTCTCTCTTTCAATCGGGTTTTCTGATAGATTAGAGAGAACGAGATCTCGAGGCTCAACGGCAGAATCTTTATCGTGGCAACGAATTAATGCCTACGAATAAAATTGTTTTCGAAAAATGATTTTCGCCTTCTACGACGGATGATCGCATATTGTTATCGAATGCCCTATTGTTATCGCAGCAAGATCTGCTTATAGACTTTCGCCAGTCAAAACAATAAAATCGAGAGAGGAAGCAAGCCCCAAGCCTCTCTGCCTATACTTTGTTGCCGCGCGCACCAACGAAAACCAAGAGAGAAAGAGATATGAGAAAAGCACAAATCTCCAGGTTTATGCGCGCGGCCGGTAAAAGGGGCTTGCCCGTTGATGCCTGTATGCGCTCGCGCACTATTGTTTCCCCGAACAATGTCAGGCGGATTAGTTCGTCGGGGATATTTTCCGCTTCTGATTCATTCGTTGCGCCGAAAATGCGATACGTCGAGGTGCATAAACGTAGAAAGAAACAGACAAACAAATTTATGCATAAAAAGAAAATTTTTAGATTATTTTTCTTGTCAGAAAATAGAGATATAAGGAAAACCCGTGGTGGAAATGCTCGAAATTAATTATGGCCTAATGATCAAAAAATGAACATTTAAAATATTTTAAAATGTGTAACCATTAATTGGCTTAATTTCGATTGGTTTTTTTCACGAGAGATCTCGTTAGTCACAGGTATGAACATTATTGTTTCATTTACTCTTGTCAAATACTTGTCGTTTATTACTGATGTTACATCGAGTTAGAAGAAAAAAAATAAAAAAATAAAAATGACATCTTTAATCGATATTCTGATCTGATATTCAATGAAACCCTTTGAATATCTGCAACCATTATATAAAATGTCACGTAGAATAAAAGTAATATGCATCGAAGCGTATGGCATGACGCAGAAGGCCTTTTCCTTGAGAAGAGATTCTAATTAAATGTTGCAATGAATTTGAATAATTCAATTTTTTAACTAAATTGTTTCATGGTGTAAAGAGTATTACATTTTTTTAATTTTTAAATTCAAGTGTTCAGAAAAGAGAACTCTTATGCTTCACAAATGCTACAAATATGACAAAAAGATGAATAAGAACAAATAGCGCGTAAATAATGCTGGTTTTCGTTATTCTTATTGCTTCAAGTAATGTGAAACAAATAATAAAATGTTATAATTACTGTACTTATCAATTCCTACTTTCTATGACTCGATATTCATAAAAAAAAAACACAAAACTACTTGCAGCACGTTTTATCATTTACTTGTAGATCGACGATCGACAAAGTGTTTTGTTGCTTTTTTTTTCATTGAACGCTCCCTATCGTATATTCGAACCGTACGATGCTCGAAATTAAAGCATCTGAAATTACACCTGCAGTTCATAGAGCCGAAGATTCGTGGGCGGGCCACCCGCATGTATCGCTCGTATATGGGATGCTCGTTTACGCGCGGAACGAGGCACGTAGCTTCTAGATCGTGTGCATTTAAATACCTACCCTCGTGCGCGCACACACGTGCTGAAGTTTCGCATTTTAGATTCCCTAGTTCGCTCGTATTTCGCATTTCCCGCATGGCAACGCGAGATTATATAGGCATGCGTTGTGTATACATACGCGAAGCTCGAGCCATTAAACGCACTCAAAATTAGTCACAGTACGTACCTGTCGGCCGACGTGTTTTAGCCCTCGATATCGGGCGACGTTGCCGCAATACGAGCGAGCAATTTCGAAAGCGTAAATATCGAAGATAAAACTAAATTTTATCCCGAGTTCGAAGCGCGATGAAATAATGACTATGATCATCCATAACAATATCGCTCGCCAGAAGTACGCGTGTACTTTGGCTCTGAGCGAATTATTTCACATAACACACGATCGTATTATTTGTACGAGACTACGAATCCCATTATTTCCTTATTGCGAAGGTATACAACGTTAAAATTTTAAAATCGTACCTCGAGTGCCAGAAATTTCGATCGAATAACAATCCAAGCCTCGGAATACATTATACACACGGGCGCATTGCTTCCATGGCTTTTCGCTATATACGCGCGCTACGGCACATTGTTTACATACAAAAGTAAAAGCTCGCCCTGGAGGGGCAGCGAGGAGAGAGAAAGCGCGCTAAGCTAATACAAATACCGGAGCGATCAGACCCGAATCAACTGTCACTCGAACGATACCAGAGTCATATATAAAATCATAAGTACTTGAAAAATCTCGATAAACCAAAAGAGAAAAAAAGTTAAATTTTCGCTCGTCAAACACTCGAGGCACATTGACCTCGAATACGTGGCGCGCGTTTATTTTTTACAGTATTCATTTACTGTATTAATTTGTCGCGCCTGTATTCGAGCAGGAAGAAGAACTCAATTAACCCAGAGAGTTTGTCAAGTTACCATCCTAAAGAAGAGAGAAGCGATCGTCGTGCAATGCCGACGTGGGGACCCAGGTCTTCCGATATGGAAACACCGTTCGTATTCTTGAATTAATTTTTTTTTTTTTGATTAAATTTTTTTGGAAAATTATCGGTAGAAATTGAATCGTGCTTAGTAAATGTTATTGTTCTCGTTGAGCGAGCAGCTCGTAGCGAGTCGCGCGAACGAGTCAGACACGCGAGGTTCTTGGCTTTTAATTCTGTTTGTTTTTGAAGCCAATTTTCGCCGCATCATCGTTCCGGCTACATCGCAAGATGAAATAATTTTGTAAATATCTTTTTTCAGTGGACACTCGGACGCACGCTGGGAGCGTGCCGAAAGTGAAGAAGCTAGACTCACCGTCGGCGCGAATCGTCCTCGCTACTCCGAGATCAGAGAGAGAACGTCGTCACACGTGCGAGCCGTCTCCCTGCCACCCTCCTTATCGCCCCCGTTCCCCACCAAGTGGATCCGGGATAGCTTAAGCGCGGAGAGAACATTGCGGTCGCCCTCGGACCAAGGACAAAGCCGTGCCAAGCCGATGACCACCGGCACGACGACGACGCCTTTGCCAGTTGGCGCGACACGCAGGAACAAAAAGAGACGGGTACGCATCAAACGAGTGATAAGGAATCGCTGCGCAGCGGTCAGGCTCTACGACTTCGGTGCGCGCGACTCGCAAATCGCCCAATTACTGCGCATACCCGTGAACGTTATACGCGGCTGGATTCGCAAATACCGTCTGAACGGTAACAAACCAGTGACAGGACCGATTCCGATGTGGAACGGCCCTGGGGATACGTCATTCGCGGCGGCGTCGTCGTCGTCGTCGTCGTCGTCGTCGTCGAGCACGTGGTACCAAGCCGTGCCCACCTATTGGTTGCCGGATCCTACGAGGCCTCAGAATCCAGCCGCCACCGGTGGACACCAGATCTACATCGCGCCGCTCGAGCTGGCTTTCGGCCAGACGGTGATGTTTCCCGGCAGTCCTGCCCCGATGTTCGACCAATGCACCTTGAACAGTCATCACGTGGACGCGCCGTTGAGGTTGGCCGCTCTTTACTGGTCCGCACCCGCGCCCTACGGCTCGAACGATCCGCTGGCGTCCCGCGCTCATCTGCCTCCGACCCGGACCGCGTTGCAGCGCTCTTCCATTTCGTGGGTAGTCTTTGACAATTAATTAATTTTATTGAACATTATTTCATCACTATATTTATCCATCACTGTTGATATTTTTTTTTTTTAGAGAGAGCGAAAGCTCCGATGAGGCTTCTACCGATCAAGAAGCTACTCCAAGGAAAATGTACAAGGACCTGAACGGCAACGTCGTTTTTCCCGAGGAAGCACGCAATAATACTCACACCGATCGAGTAGACAATAATGCGTCGTCAACGCGGCCCATACAAAAGAGATCGCAAGATTTGCGTTTCGGGGACTATAGTCACTTGGAGTTCTCGCAAGCTTTGGAAAAGGAGCTACGCTTCAAGGAGAGATATCCGGAAACCAGCCGTAGAGCAGGGAAGTCGGTCCGGTATTCGAATGCGCAAAGAGCGCAACGCGATTGCACCGACCAGCAGCAGCAGGGAGGAGCACGTGACGGGGACAACGCTCCGTTTTGAAAATACATCTGGCCACGCGACGAGAGCCCAGGCTACAGCAGTGCGTGTAGCTGGCCGATTTTGACGATCCGACGATCGCATCGCCGTGAGCAATGCACGATTAACGAACTTTCCGCGCGTCGAGGATCTCTCTTGCATTCGAATTCTTACCAGCGCCAAGTACGCTCATGGACTGGTGGCCTATGCGTTTAGGCTCTCCACAACCGCAAACTCGAAATTCGCGTTCAGCAACAAGTTTAAATTTAGGTAGATTCGAATTTAATGCTTATAACTGACGGATTGTTCATCGACGCGCGTGAGTTTCGTCATTTTTCTCCTTAATAATTGATACAAAATAAATTTGTACCAATGAAACTACTCACGGCGAAGATGAGAGCTTAAGGTATTTGACGAATGAAAAATGTAGAAGAAGGGATTTAAAGATAAATGACTCGAGTGCTACAGTTTAAAACAATTTGTACTATCAAAAAAGTGCACTGACATTTTACTAAAATTCTTATATTTTTTTAATGAACCGAGTTCGATACTGTTTAATTTTAGGATTGTTTTCATCGTCAGTTTGTACTGTTGATCAGTCTGCTGTCGAAATAAAAAATTAAAATTTTTTATTTAATAGTATTTTGATAGAAAACGGTCTTGCAATAAAAATAAATCACAATATGATTGTTTAGGCACAGTATATTTGAACAAAAACAAAGCTGAATTTCACTTTTTCAAAAGAACTCCCACGACGACGAAACTTTGTTGAATCTGAAAAAAAATCTATGATATTTGACACTTTATTTGTTAAATTTAAAACAAGTGTCTCTACGATTCAAATATACGTGCTCTTTCAATGAAACTTGAATTGAAAAAAGGGAGTTAATTTCAGTTCTATGATCGAGCCACGAAAATTTTTGTTTTTTTTTAGCGAAAATGGTCTGCATTGATTTGCCAGATAAAAATGGTTGTTTTGTCACTACTCAAGTATGGCCAAATTACATATCTTCACTTAGAAAAATACTCATAAATTTCCGGATAAAAGTTATTTTTCTAAACGAAACTCGAAAGTAAACTTGAATTAAATAAAACAAAACAATCTATGTAAATCAGGTAAAATCAAATCAGATTTTTTGAGCCATAGAAGATTGATCATTTTCCAAAATGTGGCTTAATCGATTGAAAGAAAAAAAATATTTTGTTAATAAAACGTTTTATGAAAACTATATAAAATCATAAATTCTATTCGATTGATCTCTTATTATAATCCTTTTTTCCTCGCATAAATACATATATCTTCAAAATATATATCTTACGATTTTTACTCTCCAAGCCGCAGAAAAAAAAAGAAGGAGCTGCTGAGTCATAAGCGGGCAATTAAATATGAATTATAACTCGCACTTTTTTACGTGTGCAGCCTTATTATTATTTGCGAGGCAAATCTTGGCTCTATACATGCCCAACGACGACGAGGACGACGTCAGCAGCGCGCAGTGCAGTACGCGCGGCGCACGAGCGAGAGCTCCGCAATATGCATACGCTCAGCTGAACGTGCAATTCCTAGAGGCGCACACGTTGCACACGGGGATGCAAAATCCAATCCAGCCGAGCGAGGCAGACGCCAGCGTTATACGAGAGAGAGAGAGGGAACACGCGAGCAGCATGTATAATACAGCGCAGAGGGTAAAAAAAAAATATGCAATGCGTATGTGCACGCGCATATTACGCGCGAGCGAGAGACGAAGAGAGAAAAAAGGAAATTATAAATGTCGAGAATTTTTTTGAGAGGTAAACATGGAGAACCTTTTGAGAAAAAAACTTTCGAAGAATTTTATTCCGGTAATGTTTTTAATACGCAACTTGGGCTGGTTTTTTTTTCTCCTCGCGCTCCTTGTTTAATGATGTATTTTTCGAGAGCCGAGCGCGCGCGCGCGTATCGACCTTTTTTCACAATAATATTATACAGTCGTGTAAATGAAAAAGTAACTTTTTCGAATGGCAAGATGTTTGGATGTGTACTTTGATGCGCCGATCAATGGGTTGCATTTGCAAATACCAGAGAGAACGAGGAAGAGAGAAAGTAAAAAAGCTAGTAAAGAGCTCCAAGAGTCTCCATTACTGTCAACGGCCCGTAAGAAGTACCTCATTCCGATTGAATTCGAAGCAGTAGTTCAGTGCTGTACGCGAGCACTGTAGATTTTTGTACGCAGTCTTGAATATGCCATTTTTCCATTGCACCTTACTGTTGAATACATTCGATAAAGGCGTGTAAGTAACTGAAAAATTGAAGAATTCATTCATTGCTGCCAAAAAATTTCCCAAATTCAGAACCCTTGTAATATTTTCGACTTTTGTATAACGATCTAATTTAAGAGTTTAAAACTTTATTTTCGAGGTATGACAGCTATCAAATTATAAGCATAAAATATATTTGAAAATTTGTAAATTCCATTCTAAAATGAAGGCTACTGCAACAATTCGTATTACACTGTTGAAGTATATGGCAAACTTGTACAATATATTTTTACCTTTGATTTCTTTTCAAATTATTTTGAGTTTCAATTTCAATTGCGTTAATTCACAAATCTCGTGTCTTTGCATGACAATTTTGAACGTGGGTCCATATAATTTAAATAAATATCATTGTAACAAGGCTCAAATGAGAGCCAAAAGTAATTTATAGTAAATCTCACTCGCTGAAAGTGCAAAAAGCCGTGCACTATTCTCAATTTGTTCGTAAGCAGTTATAGATTTTGGACACATACAGAGAACATGAAACAGTGAACTAGAAAATGAGCTCGTCGACCTTTCGAGAAACTTCTATTGAAGAATTTTTCAGATTTTTCTTGCTCGTAAGAAGTTCTTTTCGAACGTGCAGCGTCGTTAAGCGCTCGTATCTTTTCCGTCGCGAGATTTTTTTTCTGTTTTTCTTTTTTGTTGCGCATAATATTACACACGCGTGCATTTATATTATACGTTATATGCGCTCCGCACGCGTACGAGTGCAGCTCGGGGTAAGCGTGTAAGTCAATATTGTTAAGGTGCAGAAGCGCGATATAAGTAAGGTACAAGGCAAACAAACTCAACGCCTTTTGTTGGGATACACACGAGAGTAAAAATAAAATAGCTCGCAAATGCTTACTTTATTGATTCGTCGCGTATATACACGAGCCGTAACAACGCACTGAGCAGCGAGTCGAGACTTCAGACGAGTTTATACAACGCTAATAGATGAATACAAATCACGATTGCATTCGTAGCTTCTTCTTTTACGCCATTTTCGCGCCTATTGCTTCTGTGAAAGTGCTTTAAAGCCAGCAGCTTCCCTGAACGATGCTCCAAAGTGTGAATATTGTATTCAAAAACTCAGATGTTTCGAGGAATAACATAACGCAAACAGTGATTTGCATTTAGCTCTTTGGGTCCGTCTCTTGGGCATAGAGAGGATGTACGCACCATCTTGTTGGAATCGCAATCGTATATTTGTGCATTTCAACTCAAGCAAGCGTTTCTCGATCGTTGTTTAACAAAAGTCAAATGAAAAAATTGGATATTTACGCGGTGGTTACGATTATATTTGAATCGACCGAAAACGAGGACGACGAAAAAAATCAGCAGCAGCATAATAAATAAAAAGTACACACACACACACACACACATTTTATTGGCAAGACAAGAATCGCGCCGTGTCAGCAGTGCAAACACACTCGAGCGACTTGTACCAGCTACTTGCGATGTGGGTCGCGTTCGCTCTTTCCATTACATTATATATCCCTTTTATTTTTGCTGATATCGTGTGCGTGGGATTGCGTACTGCACACACACATACACACACACACAGACTCATATATGTACGAGTTCCGCAAATGAAATCGCGTGGGCGGCTATTTCCGAAAATTGATTTCTCTCTTCCGAGCGCGCCCGATGTGTTATATACAGAGGCAGAATTTTCCAATCGTGAGCGCGACTCGCTCAGCCGAGCAGCAGCAGCATCAGCAGAGGCAGCGGCACAGCTCGACGTATATTGTATTGATTTTATCTGCGGCCGCCTCTCGTCGTGTGTACACGCTCGGAAAATGACAATAGATATATAGCTACATGTACAAGGATAACCAGACGAAAAATTCGCGTCATTGGAGAATTAACTTTTATTATTTTTGAGGTTTACTGTAATGATTTCAGCGCTTCGAGATACACCGGTTTAATGGTGATATTTTGTAGCTTTTTGTAAAGCTTATTAAATTTTTGATAAAAAATGGTTTTATGCTTCCGAGGATCAGGGTGAAAATTACGATCCCAAAATTTCGAGATCGAAATCCTCGCGATGCCTTGCGCTTTCGGCATTCTATTGCTCTAATTTGTTGATTAATATCGACACTAATTATACGATTCATATCGAGGCGCGTGCCACGCACATGGAGTGAAATTGGCATATGGTTGACTGCGCTCGCGGACTCGAAAAAGGCACTCGTGAATTTTTTAAACGTAAAAACGGGGCTTCGAAAGAATCAAATGCAACGTCACGGATTATAACAAGGATCGACGTCGACGTTCTGTCTCCGCTTTGTTTCGTAAAAAGCAATTAACGCAAGCAGGTACGAATTTTGATCCTAATGCCGAGGCTGGTGCGCGATTATAATAGCAGTTATGGATATAATAATAATAATAATAATGATCATAGTACAATATCGACAACAGTCGATGTACACAACACACAAAATACGGCACGCGCTCGCTCGTCTCTATATTATAACGCGTATATCGAAGCATGACAGGTATTAAGCGGTACACAAATAGTCGTTGTCGTCGTCGTCGTCGCTATAAGTTATTGTTATGATAAACGCGCGGGCTGCGCAATAATAACGAGGGATGATCTGTCGTACATATATGTATAGGCCCGAGAACGGGTTGCAGATTTTGGCTCTTGCGCTCGCACGGCTATAGCTATACAGTCGCTGCATCGTCACCCCCGTTTTTGGACGATTGCAGCTATAGACTGCTCCACGCGCATACAAGCTCACACATATAGACAGACACGTTCGTTTCGAGCGGCTCGAGTCGAGACACACGCATATTATATGTACACAATAACATGCATACGTATATATATATACGTGCGTGTCACATACATTGTTGTGTCGCAATGATTGTTGCCGCCGTACGCGCGAGGTATACGCTGCATCGACGCGCCCAAGGCATGTTGCGTATTATTATATATAGTCAGCAGACACACAGGGAAATCTATCTCAATTGTATACACGAGTGCCCGTATTATGTGTGGCGCGTTGGAAACGCCCGTTAATCGTCTTCGATTAATGTACATGTTTCCAAATGATCTTTTTGAAAAGTAAAAACAATCGGAGCGATTGAATAATTGATTTAGTGAGAAATTATTAAAAAATTAAAACATACATCTAGAGTCTATACTACAATTATTACTTAATAATCACAATTTATTGACTGTGGGCTTATACAGGCCAGATAGAAGTCACTTAGTTTATCTGGTTGCAAGCTACAGGATGCTTCCTTACATATGAAGCTTGTCTGTTATTGCGCTGCACTATCTCATCATATTATTGAGATATATTTTCTTCAACGACGAGGTCCAAAGTGCACGAATTATTAGTTAATTTTCACAGAGAAAGAGAGAGAAATAAAATGTACACTTATGATATCTGTGGTTCATTGTAATTTAATTGATGCAAAGACTCAAACCTTCGCAGTTGCATATTCGAGGATTGAGCTTGCGAGGGAGCAATTAATAAAACGAATCCTTCCTCGAATCGCTCGCTCGAACGATTTTATTGCGGAGTTTGTACGCACATATACAAAGTCATATTACGAATTTACATGCGCGTCAATTGATATAGGAGAATATTAGCGCGTGTATGAGCTCGTGTAGAACTTATTAGACTTGCGTTACGCTCGAGCTATACACATACGTCTACGTACGTACACAAATGTACGCCAGTCACGAAGCCGTGAGCTACTCAAATAATATGACGTTTTGCGGCACGGCACGCGCCGGCGTGCGCCTCCTCTCTTTCTCTCTCTCTCTCTCTCTCTCTCTCTTAACAATAAATATGTGTATAGTATTTGCACGTATATAGGGAGAGATAGACGCGAGTCAGAAGTTTAGCGCAGTGCACATACATACAGGCGATATACCACGTACTGTGTACCATTCAAAGGTTTGTTATATTCGCGTGGGCGGGTACATACGTGTGTGTGCGAGTCGTCTCTAGTCTTAATTGACCGGTTGGCTGTTTGCCCTCTGCCTCGTTAAGCCGCCATTCTTTCTTTCTTTCCCGTCGGAAAGTCGTTTGACGATTGTCAAGAGTTGTATTCGTATGTATGTATATGTATGAATGTACGAATGTCTGTATATATATATATATATATATATATATATATATATATATATATATCATTCTGCATTCGTTATCCCTGCTCTTTACTCGTATACACGTGTATATATGTGTGTTACTGGCTAAAGAACGAGGAAAGAAAGAGAGGAGATGGATTTCCGCGTGCGGGTGGGAAAGGTCGAGACTGCCGCCGCCACCGCCAACTCGATAGGATAAGAAAAGGCTCTTTGGCTCTTTGTGTTGTGGAGTACAAATGCAGGGGGGCTTCAGCTTGTATCAAGAGAGAAAGAACGAGAGAGAGAGGAAAAATATGCAGAGAGACGAGGAGAGAGAGAGAGGCGAAAAGTCGAGTACAAAGTTGATTTCGGAAATGCTAAAGCTTTCGTGAAAATGCCGGTAGGTATATATCCATACTCGCACTATGGGGGGTGGATAAGAGAGGAGCAATGCAGGAAAGTAAAAAATACATGTACACGCTATTGGCGCGCCGATGACCTTTGCCCGCGATGGCGGAATGGGATTTCGTTACAAACGCGTACGTACGTACGCGCAGTTGCGTAACTGGATAAACGTTGCTCCGAAATTCATATAAACCATTGGACCCGTTCGATGAAGAGCGTGAAAGCGAGGGAAAGAGAGAATAAAAATTGCCGCTCGGATCATCGGTTGGCCGAATCAAAAATCGTTGATAGCATGACGCTGCGCGTTCGCGAAGTGAGTAAAAAGAAAAAAAAAAGAAAAGAGAGAAAAAAACGAGAAAAAAACGGACTACGCGAGCGTAGTTGGAAACAACATTGGGTTTCGGGATGCCCATCTGCGCGTCGCGCTTTAGTATACGTGTGGGTTATAGGTCGGTCCAGCGCGCGCCAGAGCGAAAGCTACACACGCTCGTATATGTATGGGTTGCGATATATGCGAGGCATGTGTGTGTGTGTGCATGTATGGTGCCTAGCGCGCAAACTGCAGAGCATTGAACAACGCGAGTGCCACTCGAGAAAACAATAGCAGCAGCAGCAGCAGCGGTGGCAGCGCACTATGTGCCTACATACGTGCACTATGGGTATATACGACCTCCTTGTTCACCTCTTCCCCCTGCGTATATATATATGTATGTACATGCACACGCACACACGTACGCGATACGATTGTGTACACCCAGCCACACGGCTCTTTCTTCCTTTTATTTCGTACTTCTATATATTCTACCTACTCTACGCGCGTGCGTGTGTGCGCGAAATATATACGTATGCACGCACGTACTACGGCGCTGCGACGTCGCCCCCAAATTCGCTTCCATTATTCTGCCTGCTATCGTCATCGGCTGTCTCGGCCCGCATATATTTAGGTATCATTATTTTTTTTTAAAATGCCACAACGTCCACGTGAAAATCCCAGGCGAATGGTCGATCCGCTGAAAATTGCAATATGCTCCTCTCGTGCACTGCTGCTGTCCTCTCTCTCGCTCGGTGCTCTCGAATTTAGACGCGATCCACGCGCAATGAAAAAATTCTGACTTTTTTGATGAAAAATTTCGGCCTCGATGCGCGAGGATGATTTATTTACGAGATACCGTCTGCTGCGACGGCACGTTGATATGATTCCACGGCTGTATCGTGGCCTTGCCGAAGATCACGAAGAACAGATTCGACGCGGCGTAGATCCCGGCCGTCAGGTAAAACACCAGGTGCCACTGATGCACGTTTTTCTGCAACGAATGAAATACAACGTGCGTCGTTTGATCTCCTTGTCACGAAGCGTCGATCGTTGTACCGTACCAAGTCGGTGATTATGTAGCCGCAGGCCAGCGGCGAGGCGATGCCCATCAGCGTGCCCGTGACGTTGGTCACCGACATGATGGCGCCGGCGAACTGGGGCGTCAGGTCCATGTAGTTGATGAGGAAGCCGCAGGTCGTGCCCGCCGTCAGGCCGATCGACAGCACGAGCACCAGCACCAGCACGTAGCGATTCTGCGTGTGCAGCAGACTGAGGGCGGTCATGCCCAGGGCCGGCGACATCATGCCCACGGAGTTGGCGAGCTTGCGCGCGAACTCGGTCGTGCAGAAGCCCCGACGCAGCGCCCAGTCGCAGAGCCAGCTCATGGGGAAGCCGAGGAGCCAGGCGACCAGGTAGGGCAGGGCCGAGATCATTCCGCTGTTCTGCACGTCGAAGCCGAGGATGTTCTTCATGTAGGTGGGCAGTCCGGTGAGCAGCAGGTAGTAGCCCCAGTTGTTGCCGCCGTGAACGATTATCAGGGACCAGACCGGCATCGACGTCAATATGCGCTTCCACGGTATTTTCGGATGCTTACATGCAAAATTTCATACGAATGGCTTTGGTTATTTCATTGGAACGGTCCGCGACTGATCGACCGAGATCACAGATACCGTGACGCCGTCGTAAACGGGCCCGCCCAAGCTCGTCTCGATGTACTCTCGCTCGGACGCGCTGATCCTGGGACTGGCGGCGGGCGAGTCGTCGCCGAGATAGAAGTAGCACAGGCTCCAGACGAGTCCGCAAGCGCCGAAAAAGTAGAAGATGCTCGGCCAGCCCAGGACGGATTTCGACAGGAGTCCCGACACTGCCATCGTCACGACGCTGCCGAATTGCGTCGAGTTCAGCACCACCGATCCTGCGCCCTCGACATTCGACTCGTGAAAATTTTGGCCGAGCTCCAGAGAAACGAGTCTCCTATTGGCGATCGCCGTACCTAGTCTGGCGCGTTCACCGGGCGGCGCCCACTTGGACAGGAGCATCTGCACGCAGGGAAAGACGACGCCCTGGCCGAGGCCCGTGAAGAATCGCAGCGCCACCACGGGCTTCCAGCCGTGATTCACGGCCAGCGCGTGCACGAGTATGGTGCAGAAGCTGCTCAGCACCAAGCCCAGAGCCAGACACCGGTGCGGACTGCGCATGAAGTCGGCCAGATAGGCGCCGGGAACTTGGGTTATCGCGTAGCCCCAGAAGAACGAGCTCAGTATGCGAAAGTTCACGCTCGAGTCCCAATCGAAATCCTGCGTTCGTATCGTTTATAACGACTGAAAAATCGGCCTCATCTCGCTCTGGATATTATATACGCCATCTGCCGAATGTTGTGTACGTACTTACGTGGAAATTGGGATTGGCGCTGCTCTTGTCGCTCATGGCCACTATCGCCACGGACATGCACACTCGCATGCCGTACATGAACGCGACGCTCCAGAACAAGTAGAAGACCTGCAAGTGCCTGATGCCCAGCCATTCTGCTCTCCGTATAAAACATCGCAATGAGTAAATAAATCAACGTCTTACTTATATAGATCGAAGGTAGCTGGATGAATATGAAAAAGTTATTAACTTATTCGGAAAGCCATTAAAAATTGGTATCCATCGCTTATTCAATTAGGTTAAGAGATTTTGCAAGAGGCACAGTTTGTGCTGCCAATGTTTACATTAAGGTTCAGTTGTTTTTTTATAAAAAAATTATAAACATTTCAATTTTGATACAAAATCACAGGTCACATACAGTAAATAAGTAGTAGCGATTCATAAAAAGTAATATTTTTATTATCGATGATGAACGCATCGAGTACGAATAAACATATGATACAAGCCTTACTATCTAAAAAATCGATCAGAGTGATGAAACGGATGACTCGTTAAAACCTATATTATCCTGGCGGCAGTGACAATTATTACATGAGCGACCGCGACACGCGCTACAAGCAATGAACGAATAGCCTGTAGCAGGGTGTCTCGGGCTTCTTCCAGACGCCGAGGGACTTGTCGTCACGCATCACCACGTACGAGTGCGGATTCAGGGTGAACATGTAGTAGTCGTTGCGCGGCACGTACTGCGACTCCGTCGGCTTGTAGGACTCGGTCTGGATGCCGGACGTGTAGCCCATCCTCTTGCAGACGCCGGTGACGTTCTGCTGGCTCTGGACGGGCTCCGGCAGGCACTCGGTGTGCTTCACGCCGTACGTGTAGCGCAGAACTTCGCCCGTTCCCGGTCTGTCGGAGGAGGGAGATGAGGATTCGTTAGATCGGCCGATCGAGTAACGATACTATATAAATAAGCAGAGACTCACGGATCGTTTCTTTCGCGTTTGATGACGTAGCACATCTCGTCTCGCTCGTCCTCGCCTTGCGGACAGTCGCGTTCTCCGTCGCAAACGAAATCCTGCGGTACGCATGGAATTTCTCCTTTGAGAATACTCCTGCGAACGTCGTTCAAGGACAAATATTACAATATTGTATACTTTGAGCACGAATCGAATCGAGAATGATAATCGAGGGAGTCGCCCACCTGCTACACTTGAAGCTCGATTCCTTGCAGCGGCAAAGCGCGGGGCTCTCGTCCGTCTTGTCCAAGCAGTGACGGCGCCCGTCGCACAGACGCTTCGGCTCGGTGACCTTCAGGTACTCGCCGCAGGTGCAGTTACGCGGCTCGTCCGTGCCGTCGGCGCAGTCCTTCACGCCGTCGCAGAACTTCTCCTTGGGAACGCACGAGCCGTTGCCGCAGGTCATCTCGGACTTGTCGCACTCTTAACGAGAAAAGAAGAGAGAAAATATCATTGGGGTGAACATATCGGCCGGCGGGTCAATCGAGAAACGCGGACTCACTGCATTCCTTCTGTTTGTAGCCCGTGCCGCAGTCGCGTCTGAGCTGTTTGCAGCGAATGGGCTCCTCGTCGGCGCCGTCGGGACAGTCGCGAATACCGTCGCAGATGCTCGCGAACGGCAGACACTTGCCGAAATTACATCTCAAGCCCTCGCACTGGAACTTCTTGGTGGGTTTCGCGGTGTCGTCTGTGAAGCAACGGTGGTTAACGAGACTCAAAATATATAAATTTCGCGAACTAAAAAAAAAAACAATAATATAATATCGATCGGATGGAGGATCAACCTATGGCTTCCGAGAGATGAGCGTGCACGTAGTCTATACTGTTGAGAATTTGTTTGCCCGAGAAGCCGCAGTTCTCGTCCATGTCCCGGAAAACAGCGGCTGGATACCAGCCACCTTTGCCGCTCTGGCAGACCACGTTGCCGTTCCACGCCTGCGTCGCGTTGCTCTGGTTTTGTTGCTAAATATTTCACGAGAGAGAGAGAGAGTAAGACAACGAAAGTGATAGAGAGACAAAAAAGAATCGACAAGCTCTTACGTCGCAGTTGGAAGATGTTTTTTTCTCGATGTAGCAGCGCTGACATTTGGGACAGTTATCGGCGACCGTTTCCAAAAATTGGATTTTCCTCTCTTTCTTGGCGTTCACGCCGATGGCGACGCAAGTGTCGTTCAATGCCGCGGGGAATATTCTGTACAAAATTCATTGGACAACTCGTTAATCGCAAGCTCCTCGCCCAGCCGAGTTCGACGGAAAAAAATGTATACCTTTTTTCGAGATAGAGCGGCTGTACGTATCTCGTCATGTTGACTTTGTTCTCCAAGCGAAGCAGGATAGCGTCGGATTTTTCCACCGGTCTCGTTTCTATGATCCTCGTCACCTGCTGATACGGACTGCTCATGAGCAAGCTCGGCGAGGACGAGCCCATGACGGCAGTCGTGTAATTTTGATTCACGCTAAGTACATTGTAATAAGAGAGAGTTTAGAGGGAGGTGAAAACTCGACACTGTACTATACGAGCGAATCGTGTAACTTACTCGAGTCCCTCGTGGCAGGCCGTGTTGGCGAGTATCCAGTGCTCGTCGAGGATGACGGCCGAGCAGGCGTACCTGCCCTCGACGAATATCAGGGCCTCCCAGGGCCAGAGGAAGGTTCGCTCGCCGGTGCGCTGATTGATTTTGAGATGGACGGTGAGCTTCTTGTCGAGGATCGGCTTGCAGCGTATCTGCAGGCCCGTGCACGTGTCGTTGGTGTCGCGCTTCTGGATCGCGTGCAGCCTCGGCGGGTACTCGTAGCCGATCGTGGCGTTCTTGCCGGACTGCCTGAGCCGCAGCGGCGCCTTGCGCACCGTCGTCTCCAGGGTCTCCTCGACGCTCCTGGACAAAAAAATTATTTGTTATATCGTGTCTCGGAGCCAAATAATGGAGAGTGTGTGTTGGCATACTCACTTGAAGCCGAGATACTCGCAGAATTTCTCGCCGGCCTCGCGGCGCTTGTCGTTGCCGAGGAACTGCTGACGGAAGCACGTCGGCTGCCACTCTCCGTTACCGTAGCTCGTGACGACGCCTTCCATGTTCAAGTGTGGCCTCTTGTCCATGTCCAAGTTGACGTGATTTCCATCGGTCAGCGTGACTATAAACACAAATATAGACATCGATATTTGTATTAGAGTGATAGACTTTTTTTTAGAGGGACTGAGAAGAAGAAAAAAAATTGGCAGCTCACAGCAGTCCAACTCGTCCTCGTTGAGCTTGCAGTCCATGATTTGATCGCACTTGCGATAGGCCGGTATGCAGGTTCCACTCCTGTGACAGTGATACTCGTCGTCCTTGCAAATTCCTACGAAGAAACAAAATTTCGACAATAAAATTATTAATCCACTCGTTGTGCATTTTGAATTACAAGGAAAAGAAACGCGTACCGCAATTCTCCTCGTCCGTTCCATCGTGACAGTCGACGTGGCCGTCGCAAATAGCCGAGGGATTCGTGTTTCTCAGATACTCCTTGCAGGTGCAGTTCTGCTCGTCGGAAATGTCCTCGCAGTCGTACTCGTTGTCGCATCGCTTCTCCAGCGGAATCGTCTGCGTGATTCTGCGCAAACAACGACGATAAGGAATTTTCGAATCGTATGACACGTACGATCGGTAAGGCGACACCTATATCGACCGCAGCATGCGCGAGGGGGAGCATTCGAAAAAGCTCGGACGCAAGCTCGTTTTGCAATCGGCGAAAAAGTGCGTTTGAAAATCGAGACGTACCACAGAACGTGTAACAGCGTGCGATTGCCCAAGTACACGAATAAAAAATGCGAAGCTCACACACGCCTGGCTTTTTACCTTTTGCAATGGAACAGCTGGGGTGTTTCTTGCAAGGAAATGGGGTAGGTCGTCTGCTCGGACTCGTCGTACTTGGCGGTGGTCGGCGGCGCCGCCGACGGAACCGGTGACACGAGCCTCGTCGTCGAGAAGTCTTGAGTCGGCGACACGTAAATCGTGGATGTGGGTTCGTTGACGGACATCGTGGCAAGCTGCACCGGTACCGGAGTCGTCAGTGGTGGAGATCCGTCGACCTGGCCAGGCTGCTGCTGCGGCTGGTTGGCGATCGACCCCTGGCCGGCCGATTGATCGAAAGGCAGCGTCCAGCCCTGGGTGTACTGATTCGCGGACATCTGATTTCTCCACTGCTCGTAGAACTTGGTGGCCTGCTCGTTGATGGCCTGGATGGTGGCGGTGTGGGTGGCCGCCGCGACCTTTCGCTGCTGCTCGGTCATCTGGTACCAGTTGGGGAAGGCCTGGGCAGCGCGAGCGTAGTACAGCTCTGGCTGGCAGTCGAGCTCGTCCTCGGCGCCGAAGCAGTCGACCCGGCCGTCGCAGCGCTGATCGTGCCTGAGGCACTGGGCGTAGGGCGGCGGACACGTGAAGCCGTCGCACTCTGTCGATTGTAGCAGGCGTTCTTGTACTTGTTGATCCATTGATTGAGTGCAATTTTTTTTTTGGCAAACCTAAATCTCAAGGTATTTTATCGAAACTTTTTTTCCATGCCTAATTATAGGCTATTATAAAGTGAAGAGCCACGTCGATGGTACTTTAAATTGACTTCATTATTTTGATTTTTTTTTTGTTCAAATTTTCAACCAACTCTATACGAATCCCAAAAAAACAAATTTGAACAATTTTAAGATAAAAATTGAATATCGAAATGACTACTGTTAGTAAAATATAAAACAGCTCCACTTTAGGTCAAGAAATCTTTTAATTTTTATTACCGTCGGGCCATTGTTTATCATCGGGTGTGTCAAATTGGTTATTCCTCTGCACTGCTGCAACTCTATTGGCGTCGGGCAACTCGGTCGTCGACATCACGTTGCCTTCCGCCGATTTGGCCATGAAATTGTACGGATAATCGTTCATATTTGGCGGTGGCTGCATGTAAGGAAAGTAGTTCGATGGAAATTGAGGTGGCTGAGGCTGAGGCTGAGGCTGGGGTTGTGGCTGTGGCTGTGTCTGTGGCTGCAGCTGTGGCTGCGGCGTCTGGAAATTCGGCGGCATCGGCATGTAGGTGCAATAATAGGGCATGTTCGGCGGCTGCATCGGTGGGAAGCCCATCATCGGCGATCCCATCATGGACATGGCCATGGGCATCGGCATGGGCATCGCCATCGGCATTTGCATTTGCATCTGCATGGGATGCATCGGAGGGTAGCCCAGCTGATTACCCATCGGGAAGAATTTCTGCTGATTGGGTAAACCTGCGATAACGTTGGATTAAAAGCAAATAACGTTAATAAACTATCACGCGCGAGAAAGAGAGTGACGAATTTGAAATATTTCAAGAATAGTGTCGGCTAAACTATCCTTCCGCATTGTATATGTGAGACATTTGCCGTCACCCTCGCATCGCAGTGGGTGGTAGCGCCTGGAAGAATGCGTATAAGATAGCTGGCAGAGCTCGAATTACCTTGTTGCGGCATGTTGTACGGAGAGAAGAAGGGAGATCCGGGATTGTTGTTGCCGTTGCCGCCAGGACCGGCACCGCCGTTGCCCGAGGGTGGCTTGAACGGATAGGAATTCGCCGCGGATGGGGGCACGTAGAAGCACATAGGAATGCTAGGCCAGCTACTCTGCGGCGTGAACTGAATCTGCTGGCTCGTCTTCATTGTCTCGGCGGTCGGCAGTATGATCGGCGTCTGGTCGATGTTGCGCGTCACGTGAGACTCGTCGCCTCGGCCACCTTTATCACGCGAATACATGATATGGAAAAGAGGATCGCGATCGTAAATATATGAGAAAATGTAAGCTCGCGATAGAGCGAGAAAAATATATTATATATTATACGTATTCTTCGTACCTGAGCGAAATGCAGTGGCGGGTTTCATGGTCGTTTCTTCTGCTAATTCGAGAAAATCACGATAAAATTTGCAGGTCACGTAATAATGAAAAGAGAACATTCAAGAAGATAACTTACGGTTGGCGTCGTCCTCGACGACAGTCGTATTTTTCACGATGTTCCAGACCTTCCTGCCGTCGATGGTGGTGGTGCTGTTGCGCACCGTCTCGATCACCTGCTTGGCCCCGACCATGGGTGCCTTGGCGATGCGCTCGGCGTCCTCGTCGTAGTGGCGATTGTTCTGGCCGTCGATCACGTTGTCGTTGATGTCCGCGTACGGCATATTCTCGAGGAACGGCCTCATGTACTCGAGCTCGGGCACCATGTCGGAGTTGCCGTCCAGTTGTCGACCGACGGCCCCGTGCGGTGCCTCCGTATAGACGTGGCTTTCCTGTGCCTGGGCGGCGCGACAGCGCAGGCACTCCATCACCCTGCGAAACATCAGATTCTTCGGGTCGTTTTCCGTCACGAAGTTGTGCTGCACCAGGGTTTTCTGCAAGTGCTTGATTTTGTCCAGCGCGTCCTTTGTCACGTCGTTGAAACCTAAGCAATTTTATTAAATTTAAAAAAAAACAGATGGTTATTGATTATCATTTAACTCGTAATTCGTACCTTGCAAAATCAGCTGACATTCGTCCTTCCTGGCAGCGCAATCGAAGCTACCTGAATCGACTTGGCGTTTTTGGCGCTTGACGCGCATATTACGGAGAAGTTGCACATTCGGCTTCTCGGTCGGCATCAATGCAAACGAATACTTTTCAGGACCTGTGTCTTCATTATCTGTGAACACTTCAATATCTGGAATTTCGTTCGTTAAATCTTTTGTAGGTTTTCCCTGATACACGTCATAGTCCGGTGGTTCGATCTCATCAGCTCCGTAATTAAAGTACTTCAATACTTTCAGCTGTTTGTGCCAAAATTGAGCTGTGAGAATAATCAAAGGTATTAATTTGTTTAAAAAAGCTTTAAAAACTTTATCACAATGGCGTAAATTTGATATACCTTCGGAAGTTTGCAAGTATAATAAGCCAGTACAGGTGAATAGAAGTAAAACCATGAATAAAAATAATACTACTACTAAAAGAACTTTTTTATAGAGAAAACTTTGGTTCATATAGGACTCGAGCTTTTTGTCCCTCTACTCGATGCGCCTGTTTTATTCGATGCTGGTGCTGAATAAATAATTTACAAGTTAATTATAACCAAAGTACACGACACTTTTTACAAGTATTTGCTAAATTGTAAAAATTTACCATATTGAATGTTTGCGTGACATCGATCGGTCGATTTGACTTTTGAATCCTGCGATATGAAAATCATAATTCTTTAACAAATAATTTCACTTTGGCTAAGGAAAGAAAAGATTAGAACAATCGACTCACCATGTTTCTTAAGTAAAAATAGATGGTAAACAAACTAACTCATGAGTCCAATGACTCGACAAATGTATCATGTACTAAAATGATACCAGACACTCTGCTCTTTTTTTTTGGTCGTTGTGCACGCCACGATATCGTAAAAACTACTGCGAGCCGAAGAGCGTCGATTCGAGAGCCCGACGCGAGCAAAAGCCTGAGCGTTAGCAAAATGCCCAAAAATGCACGACCCACGCATTATTTATTACAATAGTTCTTTCGTAATCCGTCCAAGACATACCGATACGTTCGATAAACTCTCGAGCAGTTGACTGTTGGCTTGTTGTCGGCCTATAATGCGCACGCACAATTATTTGCACACGCGGCACACTCGCCACGATCGCCATGCATCGAATTCGGCTAATGTTCGAGCGCGTTACACACGTAACTCTTGCTCAGCGATTTGCGCCGTGCGGTATGGAGTTACACACGTTACGGCGACCTACTAATAGCCGATCGTAGCGTTTTTATAGTCGTGAAATGTATTTTTACGTTTGAGAGACTCATTTTTCAGATACCGATTATAAATATGGTACATTTTTCATAATAGATTTTACTCGATGTTCTCGATACGAGAAAATAGCTCGCGGTAGCGTCGAAAGAGAAGGCTGATCCCGCATGTCATAAAGAAGCTCAATTTTTTCGTGTACTGTCTTTCTACGCGGCACAAAAGGTTGCAGCTATATAATATATCGAGGCACGGTAGCTTACTCGAGCATGTACTTCCGATAACCCGCATACCTTACGTGTATAAAAGAAAAAAAAGCCTCCTTAGCGATCGGTATAATTTTTTTTCCTCCATCTCGTTTTGTCTGAAGCCTGCGCGTTGCAGCAACGCACAATAGTATAATATTCGGGCAATTTCGCGAACAAAGACGACGGCAAGGATGTCCATCGGTAATTTGAAATATGCTCGAGAAAGAAAAAAATTCAAAGGATACGCGCTCGCTTTACGTCATCATATACATGTTCGAGCGCACAAAATTTTTGAGTGCCGAAAGCTCTCTCGAGTGGTCGATTTTTTAAACGATACGTGGGATTTTAATTACGTGCGATTCGGTGCTACAAAGATCGATCGATTAATCGAGTTCCTTTGGCGTTTACGAAGCTAAAGAATCATCTCGACGATAATCAACGATGCTTATGCGAGGTGTATATATACGTAGCAGAGAGCGCGTATAACATTGTAATATACAAACACGGCGAGGGGGTCAGCGCGAGTCGGTTACAACGAAGAAAATTAGTTTCAAGACGCGCCGGCCTATGAAAGTAAACAAACATAAACACCGATACGTTTCGTTACATTTGACATGTGAATTGCCGGCTTAAACGTATATTACGCGCGTATTCGAGTGGTCACAGCATTTGACTGCGCGAGAACTCTCGCGTTCACGTGTACGCACACTCGTTGAACCTATAATATACTCTCGGATACGTATGCGTACTTCGTTTATGCGTTAAAGTATAATACGATCGGCGATAAGGAGTGTATGAAATATTTAAGTAAATGCGGTCTCGCCTCATTGAATTCTCGATGCAGTATACGCATTATACACAACGCACATATATGTATAGTACGTCACGTAAGGGTCGACGCGGTAGTACTGGTACTCGCTACAGCCGTTATCTCGGTCGACTCGTTGGGCGATCGCCGCGAGCCCGAGAAATGTCGAGAGCTTTTAGGGCAGCGGCGCAGCTCGGCCGCGATAAGCATCTACCCCTTGCTGCGAAGGAGTGCGTGCGCGCGTACAGCATAATGTATACGTGCGCTACGTCGAAAGCTCCAGGCATGCAGATTTCGATCCTATACGTATAACGCTTGCCGCACGTTTTTCCGGCCAGCTATAGCCAAATATACCGTACGAAGCACTCGATTGGCTTTTCTCACCGCACGTGTACAAGTTACGAGCGTGCGATTTGCTACTTGGACGCTTGATTTGGCTGATTGTGCGCGGGAGCTCGACATTTATATTTGAGTATCAATGGTGATGCGAATGCGAAACAAACGAGGTGGTTGATTGAAGGATATCGAGCGATTATTTCAATGCGCAAAGATATTGCTCGGGTTTGTACAATCGAGTCTTAACGAGGTTGCGTATACGTATCGTTCAAGGATTTGTCGTCATATATATGCGCTCGACCTCGACTGCTCTTCTCGGTGCGCGGATCATCTCGACGACAACGAAAGAGAAGAAAGAAGAAAAAACGAGGTAACTTTTGATGAGTGTGTGTGTGTTGTCGTGTCGTCCGATCGCTATACCAAGTTCGGTTTATATACACAAGCGTCGATCGATTAATTCCAAGCATCAAATAAGCACACTCATCGTAAGCTGACAATCGTGGAGCCGAGGCGCTCTAGCTACCACTTCTATTACTACTACGATTGCTATATAGCTCGAGCAGTCACAGAGAGAGAGAGAAAGAGAGAAAGAGACAAAAAGAGAAGTACATTGTGACTATTGGTTGCATGATCTTGAGAGAGAGAGAGAACGAGAGAAGTGCGAGAAAACCTAAGCGCGCAAGACAAAAGCCAAATGGATAAAAAAAAAAGGAGGGCGAAATCTACGATCCGTTGAACTGCTGCTGCTGCTGGAGCTTGCGCTGCTGGAGCGGGCGCTACTGCTGCTGCCTCTCTGAAGAGCGAGGCCAGAGGACCCTTGTCGCGCCCTTGAGCTTGGTACTCGCTCACTCGCTTTCTGCAGGTCCAGGTGTGCTTGTTTTCTCCTTCTCTCTCTTTCTCTCTCTCTCCCTTGCAAGCGCACTTTATTCCCGAGTCTTTCACTTTTTCTTTCTTGAGCGATAATCTAAAGTTTAAAGTTCATGCCCATTGTTGAGGGCGAGCAAAAAATGAATTTGAAATCGTCCGCTTGAGCTGTACACTTTGCTGTCGAATGAAAATAAGTTTGACATTATTTCGAACCGCGATATAAATGTACGCACGTTGTGACATCTGTGAGCTTGCGTAGGTATCATTTGTCGGATAATTCGTTTTCGATCGTGTACACGGTTTGTTATTTTATTTGAACAATTCGCACCTATAATGTTGAGTGAATTTTTTCATATCTTTTTTTGTTACGCCTTTGTCAGTCCTTTTCGGTTCACCGAATAATGATTTCAAAACTCAGCTCTAACTTGACGAATGTATATATCGCAGGAAAAGCGTCCACCCAGTCGCATAACGAAGCTGTGCGAATGTTTCGCGCAAGATTCCTTTCTCTCTCTCTTTTCTCTTATCTTCGATAGCAATTAAAATGCGACTTTCATTCGACGAGTCGAGTGAAGTGTACACGAGAGTTGAAAGATCGCGAAGAGAGAGAGAGAGAGCGAGAAAGGTGTAATACGTGAGCTTGGGCTCTGCGAGGGGGCCACGGCAGTAGACTATATAGTATACGCGATGCAGCAGCAGCAGCAGCAGCAGTGGCAGTACCAGAGAGCAGCGATGCCCCGACGCCAGTGCGGAGCGGGCGCGCGCGCACGGGGTAGCGATCGGCCACTTGAGCACGAACACGGGCACCGCTAGAACAATGGCCACGTCGTCGTCGTCGCTTCTACCGTGCGCGCTTACTCTCTCTCTCTTTCCTTTTCTTTTTTGCGCGCGAGCTTTTCGCTCCCTTTTATATATATAGCCTTCAGCATATACGTATATACTATGTATATCATATATCTACGTACGCCAGCGTACATTAGCAAGTCTTATTCGCAGTTATATGCAAATCCATTTGCTATATATAATCGCGATGCAAAAATTCATCTAGATTAATGAGCTTTGGGAGTAAACTCAACTGCAGCAGGTAGAGAAAAAAAATTATACTTCATATTCTGATTAGACAACCGTTGCACGCTGTTATAAATGGCTCGTTAATTGTCTGCAGATATGTGATGCATACAAGTAAAATCAGATATTAAAATGAAATTAGTCAATATTGAATGTTAGTACGTTTACATGAAATCATCGTAGAAAATTAATGTATAAGTACTGCTTATTTTTACATGAACTTTACAAAAAATGCAGGAAAGTTTAATCCTATATGGTAAATGTGTCATTTTTTGGACACTTGAGAAAAAAATCGTTCGTTGCTCATTTACAGAGCCTGTGCAAGACGTTTGAAAATTTTTCTAAAATTACCTTTTTATAGAAAAAAGTATCCTTGCGAATGAGTACATATACTTGATAAAAAATGCTGGTGATATTTCAAAAATATAACTTAAAAAAATGGGAATCTTCCATTTTTCGACCACCCTTGAACTTGGAACTCGGTTAAATTTATTTTTTGAGGTCTGAAAGCATAGCATAATAAATGAATCTAAGCGTCTAAAAGTGCATGAAGAACCTATTGTCGATCTTCAAATTGAATAAAAAACTTTTGAATAAAAGTTATCAAGAATTATTGCAGGGGGTTGAAAACTGGTTGCATAATTGTACCGAATAGCCACATTTTCGACCAGGTCAGAATTATAAATTGAGTAATGAAAAAGATTTAATTGTTTTCAAGGGTACTATAAATTTTCACTGAAAGTATAATATTTATAGAATTGAAAAAATATTTTGTTGCGTTGAAATATCGTATATATTTCTATTTATATAAATAATATCTTAGGGTAGTCGGCAGTAAGCACATTCACCTTATATTATTTTTAATGCATAAATGAAATATATTTAATTCTATGCTCAATTCTAAACCTTTTGATTGAAATTTAGTTTTTTATTATTGTTTTATTTTGTACGTTAATTGCTTTATAAATTATGGAAATTCAATCGTAATTAATGATAGCTTTCATCACTAGATGGCGAGTATCATTACACGTAAATCTGCAAATGGCAAAGTCAAAATAGTTGTATAAGTGAAAGCATGTATTCGAAGCAGATTTTTGGGAATCAAATTAAATCCAATCTGCGCCACTAGATGGCGAGTACCTATATCTGTAATAATCTGCAAGTGGCAAAGATGAAATAATTGTATATAACATCGTGAAACTAGATAGTTATCAATGATCCAACATAGCTCGTTGTCCATGCAAGCATCATTAAAGCCGAAAATGTATCTACAAAAGTCAGTCTCACGTAGGTAAAGTCGTCAATCGGGGAATTAGCGCGGAAACGCCCCAAAACGCGCCCATTATACGCGCAAAGAGCATTGCCACGATTTGTCACACGGATGGCCGAGCACGATCGCCTTGAAGGAGTCGTTGCGTCGGTACGTACATTTTCGATGAACACGCAAAAGACGTGGAAACGAAAAGGCCCAAAGTCCCACGTACGGTACGTCGAAGCGAAATCGCACAGATCGAGCTTGAGCAGCAACAATAGCAGCAGCCTCGATACATTCCGAATGCGAAGAAACGAAAAGTCAAACAGCCTCGCGCTTTTTTCTTTCTCTCCTTGGGCGCGTCGAGCCCGGTGTATGGCAGCACACCCTCCTTCATCGCACGGATTCAGTGAGCACGGGCCGCCGTGGCCGAACAGCGGCCCAGTGATGCTGAATAATCACGCTCCGCGTGGTATGTATATAGGCGACTGCCGCTACTGCACACTCGTCGCGTTCAAGTGATCATCGGCGGTGGTGAGTGGTTTGTTCTTTCTCTCTCTCTCTCTCCTCTCTCTCTCTCTCTCTCTCTCTCTCTCTCTCTCTCTCTCTCTCTCTCTCTCTTGTACCTACAAGCTTCAAATGTATAGGTATATAGGCTTTCGCGCGCGCGCGCCCAGACGACGCGAAGAAAAGTCATCGCGTTGTTACGGTACGCGACGGGACCCCCCTGGAGTGTTCCCGCGCTGAGCACTGGTCCGTACCTATACGCTGCTGCTGCTGCAATGCGCTCGTATCTGCTAATGGGGGCCCCGCTACTCGTCGTTGCTTATAGGATCGGCAGCGACGGCAGCGCTGACTGCATCGGACGTAGGACCCCCCGCGCGAGTGTGCCTGCTATCGACGCGCGGTCTGTAGAGGAATGCCGGTGGTGGCGCGTGTCCAGTCTCCTGGAAAAACGAGCGCTTCGCTCTGCGAAAAATCGCTCTCTCTCTCCCTTTCACTCACTTTCTCTCCTTGGCAATGTACAGTGCTGCATGTGTGTGGGAACGTCGCTGACTTTTCGTCGTCGCCGTCGCTCCCAAAATCATCGATCGGTACATAAGAGCTTTGGGTATATATACACTCCTGATTACGTCTTGTGTAGCCCAGAGAGAGAGAGAGAGAAGTCGTCGGCTTATTATAAACAATACGTGCGCATATGCCTCATGCGTATGTGTGCAGAGCCGGGGATAAGCTTCGCGTAATCCCGTGCGCGCACAGTAGTAGTCGATGGGCCATCGTGTACGCGCCAACGGCTCGTCAAGTGCCTCGCGTTACGCGTATATACACACAGACAGCAGCAGCAGCAGCACACATAAGTGCATATCGCGCGACGTTACGTGCGCATAGTATAGTATAAGGCACAATCAAAGCCAACGACGTCGCGGGGTCTTACGTACTCTATACGCGCTTTGCGGGCCAACGCTTGCTGCTGCGGATGCGAATGTACTATACGACGTGCCACGACAGATTTTTCTGATGTGCGCAATTATTATGCAGCGTACGTATGGTACGTACATAGCAGCAACAGCAGTCGTTGACAATATAGTCGCGTATATGCACATGCCTATGGTACATATACAACGTATATACCTCGCAGCCATACAGGAGAGAGCCAACCGTCCGTCGAGTACTTGAGCGCTCGTTACGCACATTTCATGTATGTATACCGTATAGGCAAGCCAACTTGCATCGAGCGCGACGAGAGAGACGTCGACGAGGACTACTAGCTGTGTGTGTGGGCACGTAGGTATAACATACACCATATTCTTTTTGTGTAACGGCACTAAACCGAGCGAGCACAATGTCAAACGATTTTTACAACCGTCTCGACCTTTGGCCGCGCTCAATTTTTGATATGTGCGCAGCATAAATAGCCCTAGCCCGATTTACGCGCGCATTCATCGTATATTAAAAGCGCTCAGCGGCGGTGGCAGCTCGATGTTATTATGCGATATATATCGAGCACTTGAAGCTTTTCTTCTTTGTGCTTGAAACTATACCTAGCGTATTGAGCAGTTGGTATGGGCCGTCGCGCGCCTTATGGGATGCATTTGCGTTTTACACGCAATAGGATTTTTTTTTTCAAAACCTTTTATTATATTTTGCACGAGAGTAGAAAATTTTTTTTTTACGCTCTCGAATGCAGTGGTGTCAATTTTAAATACATAATATATCCATCGAACATTTATAGATGTTTTTGTAAATTCGTAAGAAATAAATATAAAAAAAATACTAATTGAAATCATTAGCAAATATCCAATCTTTTTTTTCATCACCTGATGAGTTACCTGTAGTACAAAACGAAAGGTATGAATATATACTAGCGGCGCCACGAGTTTATAACGCGGGGATGATTTTTCAATAGTTGAAGCTGTTGCTGCACGACCCGCTTACTTATACGCACTCGTGAATTTATTATATTTGTTTACACAGAGGTTCTCGAGCCCAAAGCTCGTTCTCGCTCTCTCTCTCCTTCTCTGTGTTATACGCACATTTATAAATGCCATATAGGCGCTTACGTACACATGCATGCATATGCGCGCGAATATTATACATTATACTTATGACATGCGAGGGAAAGTTTCGAGTGTCTGAGAATGTGCTTTGATGTTATTATAAGATCAAGAGTAAAGCAAATTCCTTTTACAAAGGTAATATCATCGGATTATGGTCCCTGAGATAATATACAAGCGCGCGCGCGCACCCGCGCACACAACCCGGCGCCGGGCACTGCTTGTATTACCCGACTCATATATACTTTATTATAATACGCCGTCGTGAGAAAATTTGTTTACGCATCGAGAGCTTTTTTAACTACCTGTTTTCGTATTAAATAATACGCGAAATCTTACTACAGGCAGTGATATACGTCGCATACACTGGTACTTCATAGATCAATATTTTAATATTTCAATATCGTGTGCTTCTCCGTTCAATATATGCTCGATGGGAAAAAAATTATACGCTCTTTTCCCTACTTGCGTATTAATTTTCATCTCGTTACGCGCCTACGTTATGGAAAAAAATGGATGAAATAAAAATAAAAGTTCGATTTACGATGTATGGTAATAATTTTTACGAGCGCAAGACAGCCTATTTTATAGTTCCATTTATTAATTCAACCAAGTATGAAAACAGTCCTCTCTTTCTCTCTCTCTCTATCTACCTCGTGTGTTTGAAGCACAGCTCCCGGCTGCTGGATAAAATCGAAAATCAATACAATCGCGCCTTTATATCGCGATAATGCACAGCACGCAAATGTTATATTATGTACACGCCTGTATATACTTTATTCGTTCGCGTCAATAAATCTATATTACAAGAGTAAGTTGAAAAATGGACTATATCGAATTTGTCACTGACAAAAGTAAAAAATAATAAATAAAAAAAAAATGACCGTCTCGGTCAGTAATCTGCAACACGTTTTCCAGACTCGTCGTACATATATCGTCGCAATAGAACGGCCGAAGCACGTAAACGTCCGCTATCAGAGCGCAGGTGCGTTATATATCGACGTATCTGCCGAGCGAGGCAAGAAACTGCTTAGCTCGCAAGAAGAAGAAGAACGAGAATAAAAAAAAGGGTCGTTGAGCGTCAGCGCTAGATATATCGTAGCAGCAGCAGCAAGGGCGTGCCGAGTGGGCGCGGCGATGCTCGTTCTCCCACCTTGGTCGCGGGGGGCGGGTTACCTCGATCAGTGCCCCTCCACCAGCAGAGTAGAGCTAGAGTTACGTGTGTAAGGGCAGCAGCCGAGCCCCAGCCGACTGGGATATATGCCGCAGAAAGAGAGACAGAGACAGAGAGATAGCGGCTCGGTGCGGTATAGCGCATATAGCTCGCCTCGCAGCCGCAGAAACGAAGATTTTTCTCTCCGTAAGCGACACACGCCGGTGATATTATTATACGATCCGTCGGCAGGAAGAAATAAACGCGAGGCCCGGCAAAAGTCTGACTTTCGAAAAGTCTTCCGTATATACTTTTGAAACAAACGAAACAATAATAATAATGATAGCAGCGACTTTATAATCGATTTAGATTTTCACGTACGCGCTTGAGTGTTAAGCTGGAGATTCAGCACAGCTGGACGTTGCGCATGAACGTTCATCATTGATTTTATGTATCGTTCAGGTGTGAATTTACCGAATTTTCTGCGCAGATTACCGTGAAATAGTCCAGTGTTCGAATACTTATTCACATTTTCACTCTGATCTTACAAACGGTTTAGTGCTCCAATATATAAAATATAAATTCAAGTTGCAGTTGTGAGGTTTTTGTCAGCGTGCAACGACACCTTTTCTTGAAAATAATTATCAATATGGTCAATATTATTCGTATGATGAAACAAAATCGTGATAAAAACTGGTTGGTTAGACAGTAAATTCTTTGGTGACTGTTCAGAATTGAATCCAGGTCTATGATAGTGACAGTATATTTATTTTAGAATTTTAAAACTTGATGAGTATCTCTGTGAATTTATGTGATATTGATATAGGCACGTACGCGCAAATGTGCATTTGAAAAACTGTTTGTACATTTTTTTATGACAATTGTTTATATATCTTAGAATTATCATGAAGTACTGTACTTCTCGCTATTTTTTAATTTAATGTTGAGAAATTTTTCGATGAAATGTTTATTCCAGTTTCTTGTATGGACGTCTTTAAAAATATTAAGATTACATTGATAATAAAGATTGATAATTAAAGTTAAAGTAAAAATTCTTCCTGTATCCTTTTTGAATACGCATACTAATTTGAAAGAATTTCATGTTTTAGTAAAATTATTTAGATTTCATTCTCATGAATAAGGAAAAAAACATATTAAAAAGTAATATGGATTGCTGGAGAATGAATAACATATGAACCTCTATCCTAGTCAAAAAAAATCTAATTACGAAAGGAATATTCTGCACTCTAAATAAGATACCGTCACTATACATATTCATCAATGAATAAATATGAAGGGAAGTTTTATCATTTCAATTTTTAGGGTTTATAAATCATTCAACCCTTCAGAATGGCATTTTTACTTTGTTTTATTGTTCATGCTGCAGCAGGAATATTTTACCCATTTCCATATTACATTGATGTACTTGCTACAGTACCGAGAAATTTCTTAATTCTTAAAACTTGCATAATTTACAACCGTCAAGTTTTTAGTTTCACCGTACAAGCTCCATTTTAATATTTTGGTATTACTGAACGTAGATTTTTTCTGGTTGCATAGAACAAAATGGGAAGTTGCACACATTTTTATTCGATCACTAATGGAGGAATCAAACAAGATTCTGAAGTGTAAGAGACCAACTCGTCGCGATATCATGGTACGTATCCATCGATGAACACAGGAGCAGGAGGAGTATACAAATTTATATAATATTCCAAGCTGCTGCTGCTGCTGCTACTGATGCTGTTGCCGCCGCTACTGTGCTATTATGAGTGTCAAGTAGCAATATCTTGGCCAAAGCGCCCCATTGGAATGCTTTGAACTCGGCTTACCGGTGGATGTATCATTGCCCTCGCCTCGGCAGCCTAGGTATTTCCGTGTACTCGGGTTTATATCCTATCGGCTTTGCCTCGACGTATATATACATATCTGCATGGGAAAATGGCCCCTCCTCTCTCTACCTCTGGCTACCTGGGGCTATATGCGTGCACCGCGACGCGCGCATATAAGCACCTGTGCACGTACTGCACACACAAGCGCGTCCAAGCGCCTCTTTAAAATGTCATCTATCATGGTATCTTTCGTCGGCGTGGCGTGTACGCATCGGACCAGAAATACGTGCGAATCAATCAAAGGATTGGGAACGGATTCCGCCTCGTTCACTTTTCCACGATTGTGCCTGGTGTAATCTTTTGATGAAATTCGTATTTTCGATACTTTTTTGTAGTGGTACTGCAAAAGGATTCTCGAATGGATCGATAACGATTAAATATGAACAGATAGCATGCAACTGTTTTCACGTTTTTTTTCGAGTTCATTCTATTTCGTATGATTGATTACTTGTGGAAAAAATTATTATAAAAAAATGAAAACATCTTGCGACTCTTGTCTATACGATTTGGGAAAATATTTTATACTGAAATTTAACGAATTTAATTATTTCTATAAAGAAAATAAGTTTAAACTGCCAAATATTACATGAAATTCGTTGATTTAACCAATTAAAAGAATACGAATATTTCACGTTGTTTTCTGTGCTTCATTTTCTTAGATGGGGCAATGAGTTTTCCCCTCCGATCGCTGATTAATTTCAGACAGACAATTATTTAAAGATTCGCAATTAAATGACTGCGAAAGAGAAAGAGAGAGAGAGAAATCGGGAGGGACGCTAAGGACTTGAAGCGTCAAGCCCTTTCATAAATTAAACCAAATCATCAACCATAGTAGTATAAGCCTAACATAAATTTTTACTTGTTGTATGCCATTAATTCTTTAACAGCGATCAATTTTGAAACGTTATTTGCTTCATTTTAATCTATCACGTGGAACGCTAAAACATCAGGAGATTAAATTTGATTCTTCTGATAATGAAAAATTAATAGCTACAAACAGCTCATAGCGTCAATAAAGAAAATTCATCGCACGAGATGCATCTCCCTATGCATACAAGAGAAGATAGAGAATTTTTAAAAGAACATCTCGTCTCTTCAATTCTCTTTTGTGACATCTCATCCTCTCTCCTTCGGCAAATAATTCATAAGCTCAGCGAGTCAAAGGAGCCTCGGTTGGCTCCCGAAAAAATGTTTACAAGCAGAATTCGGGAAGAGTTGGCAAAAAAAAAAAACACGATATTGACGCCTATACGTTACGCGCGGGGCTCGCGAGTCGCAACGACCAAACGAACAAAAAAACAACAAAAAATAAAAGAAAAGAAAATGATAAAGAAATATTCGCGAGGCTCCCTTTCGCGATGTTGCGTGCGGTGCTCCGCTGCTGCTCTGGCGTTCATGAATGCCAAAATTCGCACGTCGGGGTGTGGTTAGTCGAGCAAACAAACACTACGCGAAAACCCTTTTGGGCGTCCCCGGCCGCTTCGCAAGAGTCGCGCGCGCGCGCGCTATCTCATGCATTATGAGAAGCTCTTAATCGAGAGAGAGGAGAGAGCGACTCTTGCGAGCGGCCTCTCTCGCATACTGTACTACTATCCCCTTGAGCTCAAAGGCGAAGATGCCACACAAGGAGGCCTTTCAATGCATTTCAAAGGCTCATGCTACACTACTGCCTGTATGTGTGCATGTGTCGCGTAGGATAGAGTATAATATTGCGCCGAGCGTAGGAGCTCAGGATGCGTACATAATATGCGGCGCCGCAGAAGCCGTTTTTCGAGAGCCTACGTAGCCCTCTACGTAGCCTCCGGATCGCGATGTAGATTTTGGATAAGATTTCCCCGCGTACAACAAGTAGTGTAGTTGGGCGCAAGTGCAGGGCGCGCGCGAGAAATTCTCTCCTACGTACGTACGTGTGTGTATGTGGCGATCGAGTGCAGTTAAAGTCATTAGCCTCGAAGCGAAAAGTGCGCAATTGAAATTATAATTGATCGCGAATTGTTTCGTCTGTCGAGGACTCGAGCGTGGACAATGGCGTTGTTATGAACACATATAATACTAGTACGCGATCTCGAAGAAACGATAGCTTTCCAATTATTTCGTAAGTTAAAAACTAGTAGAAATTTTCCCAAACCTATACGACAAACATTTAAGAAAACATTAGCTCTCGAAATTTCACGTACGCGCATCCAGCCCACAGAATGAATACACAATGTACGCATTTTAGGGTTGGCACTGATTTGCACTTGGCATCTTGAAGGAAGGCGTGCGCCTTCAAGACGATATAACTCGGTGCGAAACAACCCCTTTTAGCTCCTGATTTCGCTATATCTGGTATTCATAAGTATATCCTCAAGACGACGACGAAGACTGCTGTGGCTTCTGCTGCTGTTACAGCCCTTGTAAGACGATGACGTAGGGTATCGGGCGTGGGTTACGTTCCTTGTCTCAGCCGCCCTCTAAGGAGCGCATGAATTTACAACGATCCCAAACAGCTATACCTTGTGGAGGAGAGCTGAGAAATGGATTGATTCAGTTTGTGCGACTGCGTATATACTCCTTTCACATTTTATTGTCCGATCTCGTGCCCGCGTAAAAAAACTTGCGGTTTCGACCCTCTTCTCGTACGTTATTTTTTTTTCTCTCTAACTTATTTTACCAGTGTTAAAGGAGAAAGAGAGTAACCGTGAACAATATGTAAGTACTGCAACGCGCTCATGCCTCGTGTGCTCTTCATAATATAGGGATGTAGGAGAGCTCGAAGGGTCGAGGTCGATCATTTTATAATTAACCTATTAAGTGTATTAACGTCGACGATCGCATGAATGGACTCTCTCTTCGCTCATAATACTTCAAGATTCAATTCAATAAAATAAAAATCTGTGTGCGTATATATGTGCAGCTTTGCCTATAGCACGTACCACACGTACGCGCGCTGTACACGCAACTTAGATTTTTATATTATATTCGCGCCCACGTTTTCGATCTCTTGAAAATACCTAAATAAAATAAGAGCTAAAAAAGCCGGGTTATAGCGGCTTATATGGGACTCGACGCTCGAAAAAGCTTTCATCGATGCTTCATACACACGAATCATCGTGGACGAGGCGCGCACGTATTATAATACTTATACGCATATAAATGCATGCAGCAGCCACTCGAGGTAGTAGGTAGATTATCAAAACAAACGATTACGACGAATCCTATACACAAGGATCGGGAAAATACGGAGTACGATCGCGCGTCAAAGTGAGCAAAACTGACGGCAAAATATCGAACATAAACACACGCGCGTTGGGGCCCTGCAGCAGTAGCCGCGGCGTAGGTGTTATAATTCCCACGCGGCACTATAATGTAATCACGAGAGAGAGAGAGAAAGAGAGCTAAATAGTAGGCGTGCGTGTCGTGCACACACATAATACGTAGCGCGCGTGCACATAATCGCGATGACAAACAACGTGTGCGGAGCGTTGACGCGACGACGACGACGACGAGCTACTACTACTACTATACAAGCACGGCATGCCGCTATATTAATATGATGTGCCCCGAGTTATAATCTAGAAAACATCATACCAGCCGACACCACTACCGCTGTCGCTCTGTAACGCGCGTATTGTATACGGCATATAGCAGCTCGGAAAACGAGGGTTTCCGAGGGACGGGCGAGAGAAGAGATAAAGAGTCGAGCTCATGTGTGTGTGTGTGTGTGTGTGTGTGTGTGTGTGTGCAGTATCAACGAGTGCCGCCGACGTAGGTATGCTCGCTGCGCCTCGTGGTGGGCACGTGCGGCCGTTGCTGTTGTTGCTGTTCCTGTCAGCGGCATTATTATATTAATATATTATTGTATACTCACACACACGCGTACGCGGCCCGGGGTAGACATCAGCGCGTATCACAGAGAACGAGAGCGATATGACGAGCTCAAAACGAGCGAATAGCTCCGAGAATGCATGCGAAATTTATATATTCACTCGCACCACACGCACATACATATACACAGAATGTGTATGTGTGCATAGCAGTGCGGCAGTTCGAGGCTCGACCCTTGCCCCCCCCCCCTATATAAGCGTTTATATATACGCCAGTTAATAAATATGATAATGCCCCATGGTCAGGAGCTCCGCCGTGTAAGTATATAGGTATATTGTATATGGATTGTTACGCATCGACTTGACGATATCTGCAATCAAATGATGAAGACTTTACCAATTTATATACAGCTCTATCTCAACGGTCTTCGTGCACCGTACATGGTGAGAGAAGGTCTATTATGATAAAAATGTCTATGTTTATTGAGAAAAACGGTTGGAATAATTTGTGGTTTTCTGTGATGGAATATAGTAATTTAATTTTAGGCCCCTGCTTTGATATAGAATGAATTTCCTTTTTATTTTTAAATTATTGTTTAGAATGCATTAATTACAACCACATACAAAAACCACATACTAAAGATAGTAAATTCAATGGGAAGATGAGAATTCCAAAATGAATTTTCAGGGAAACTCGTTTGTAGGCGAGCTTGCACACGATGAGAGCTCGTTTAAATTAAGCAAATCGGAAAAAATTGGTTGCTTTCTTTCTATACTAAAGATAGAAGATATTTTCCGTTAATAGAGAGACAAACGTAACAAGAACTCGGCTACGACGATCTGAGTTAGGCCAACAATTTCATTTTCGGTACCTCTGAGAAGTCAGTTGCTCTCGATCAATACGTAAGCAAAGTACCCCGACCGACCGCTAGATGGCCCCAAGCTAATTTTCGAGAACCCCCATACAAAGTAACAAAGATCAGGTATATGTATGAGTCCTATTCTAGATGTATTTTTGTACCAGCTTTTGTACTGTGACGTGAACCCCCATCGAAGCGATGCATAAAGGTATCACACAAACATGTGATATATGCGGAAAGACATTCACACACGAGGCAAGTTCTCAAGTCCACATCGATACGGTGTACCACAGGGTGATTCAACCTCAAGTTTTATGCTTGAAAAGATTCATTGATTTGTTCTGATTTTATCGATTTATTGTTCACTCAATCATAATGATCAATTTGTGCACCGCATCGATGTGGGTTTTGAGACTACTCTTTTGTCTCAATGTTTTTCGGCATGTATTGCCACGAAATCATTATGCGGAGATGGTATTATAGACGAAAGAGTAGTCTCAAAACCCACATCGATGCGGTGCACAAATTGATCATTATGATTGAGTGAACAATAAATCGATAAAATCAGAACAAATCAATGAATCTTTTCAAGCATAAAACTTGAGGTTGAATCACCCTGTGGTACACCGTATCGATGTGGACTTGAGAACTTGCCTCGTGTGTGAATGTCTTTCCGCATATATCACATGTTTGTGTGATACCTTTATGCATCGCTTCGATGGGGTTCACGTCACAGTACAAAAGCTGGTACAAAAATACATCTAGAATAGGACTCATACATATACCTGATCTTTGTTACTTTGTATGGGGGTTCTCGAAAATTAGCTTGGGGCCATCTAGCGGTCGGTCGGGGTACTTTGCTTACGTATTGGTCGAGAGCAACTGACTTCTCAGAGGTACCGAAAATGAAATTGTTGGCCTAACTCAGATAGTCGTAGCCGAGTTCTTGTTACGTTTGTCTCTCTATTAACGGAAAATATCTTCCGAAAATATCTTATCGTTGCATATTAAATTAAAACCGCATCAGTTCTGGATGATCAAGTCTTGAGGACAAGTCGGATGTAACGCTGAGTCGAAAATTCTTGCTTACTTCAAAGAGCTTTTATTCATAAATTTCAAGTGCCCAATGGAAATCAAAGTCACGTTGTATCCGAAATCACCTTAATAGGGCTAACGCAGCCCTTGGACTTTATTCTTAAACGTATGAAAATGTCGACTTGGCTTCTTTCGCGCGTGGTGCATTAAGTGCTAGCAAATCGAATCTTCGCTTTGATACCAACAAAAGCCGAAGCTCCAAATAAGCATGCTCGCTCGTCTGGTACACATGCACACACGTACAGGGGTTTATCGTAGTGAAAGCAGTATACGATGCATACGAGCCAGTGCACGCGTGGAAAATAAGAGGCCAATCAATTTTTCAATTACAGACGCACATGCACACACACAGACACATACAGAGAGGCCGTTTTCTGCTGTAGCTCATGGTCACCAGCAGAAACAGCAGCAGCGACAGCAACAGAATAAGAAAGAGAATTGCCAACTGACGTATATACAATGCGAAAAGAGGCGCGATTCGTAACGCTCGCTATGGGATATTATATAGATATAGGTGTGCGTGCGCTATAGCCCCTTTTTACCGGGCGGTGAGCGGCGCATTTAATCGAGGCGGTCGACGACGACGACGACGACACCCCGTACTTGACACATACGCGCCTGCCCGGACGACCGGCGGTGGCATCGTTCGTCCGTATATATGTATGTACGGCGAGGGGGTGCCTGTCGTTGACAGGACTGCCGCCGCTGCTATATATACTGCAAAGTACGCCACAACGACGACGACGACACTAAAATCTGCACGCACGTACACCTTTTATGTGTTAAATTTCTCTCTATATCTCTCTCTCTCTCTCTCTCTCTCGCTGTATATAGTTGCCTCCACCGCGTATCTAGTGGTCACCGCGCTTCTGGCTGGAACATATATACGTATATACAGTGTATGTACTTAAGGGAGTGTGTGTATACGCGAATTTTCCCGGGCTTTTTGCGCGCCGCAAAATCGATAGATTGTATATGTTTAGCGTCGATGATTCAAAGAACGACTAACGAATCGTTCGCAAGCTCGCTCGAATTAATTATTATTATTTCTTTCCACGAACTACGTTCGAAGCGAAAACAATGCCAGAAAGCCGATAATGAAACGCCGAACGAATTCGGACAAAGGAAAAATGATTAGCCGAGCCGTATGCGTATAGAGCGAGGCAAGCGTAATCTCGTCAGATCCCGAAGGTACGCTGCGAATCACGGCAAACGTAGGAGCATCTCTCTCTTGACCCCAAGTCCAGCCGATTTATACGTAGGTATATTCATGATTGCCGACTGAAAATGTACACAACACGTGCGTGGATACAGCAGCCGCACTCGAGCTTTTTCTCGGGATGTATCCTATATAACGTACGTACGTCGTAGGATCCTCGTGCGGGCGCACGAGCGTGTGATATTATATTATAAGGAAAGGAGAGAGAGAGAGATGAAGCGTAGGAAGGCAATTAAAAGGTCGCCCGGTCGGCTCAAATCGCCGGAATAATCCTTCCAAACATTCGACGTTATTAACGAGCCAAAGCGCGTTGTATATATAACGTACGCGCGCGCGAGAGCTCACAAGGCAAAGAGCTAATATCGCTCGTATTTAGGATCGAGAGAAAGATAGAGAGAGAGAGGAAGGTGGGGGACACGTCTGCACACGCCCGGGCATATCAGCTTACCTTAATAAGGTGGCTCTCGCTCGGGGCGTTACCATGAGACGGCGCCTGCCTGACTGCCTGACTGCTGCATGCGCCTGTTCCGTGCCTGAGCCTATGATATGTATTGCGCGCATCGGCCGATTGTACTTAATGAAACATTCTCGAGGGATTAGAACTCGTTGGTTAACGGATGAATAAAAAAAGGAAAGAAAAGATAAAGAAGAAAGCGATGGTTTTTTCTCTCTTCGTTTCTCTCTGCACTGCAAGCACACCTATGTATACAGGCAGGCCCCTCAACGATTTCATTGCAGTAGCGCGGCGCGAGCGACTCTTGACTCATCGCGCGCGCAAGCTTATCATTTCGAGGACGAGCTGATATACGAGAAGCACGTATTTTCACGCGTCAAAGGGATTTGCTATTAAAAAAAAAAAAAAGCAAAAAGCTTTTGATCCCTATATAAAACACAAAAGAATCAGTGAGCTTTTTCTGCTCTCGAGCGTCCGAATTATTCTCTCGTCGTGTTAGTCACGGGATGATGCTTCGTGATATTGTATTATCATGTGTAAGAATAATGTTTATGCAGGTTTTCGAGGAGAATTACAATACAAAGGCATTTTTATTCGCATTATAATGTTATTGTTTTATTAATATCTCTGTTTTTTTTCTTGTGTATTTCTTACCGTCGATTATTTACAAAAATTTGTTAATAATCTCTAATAATTGTCGCATTATTAAATGTCTCGTACCTCGTCTTACTGTTCTGCTGTTTTCCTTATTATGTATAATGACGAGACCGTACGCGTCGTGACTACAACGCGAACAATCTCGATTCCTACGATCATGCGTTGGCTATTTGCTACCTTTTTCATGTCTTTTTTGTTTTTTTCATATATATATTTATAACCTTTCACAATATGCTTTTTTATTTTGCTTCCACGGAGTTGTATTAAATCTGCCTCTTATAAAAAGAGCTGCAAAAAACAGGACGTCTCTTGCGGATCGTTATATAAACATCGTCGTCTAACAGCTATACGCAATAAAATCACATAGACACGCTCGGCATTCGTTCAGCACACTCATACTCGTGTTTACACGCTCACTTTCTTGTTTTTACTTTTTTTATATTTGTTTATAACTATTACGGGGATTTACAATATATTTTTACCTTTTTTGCCCATTTTTCATCAATCGGTCTCGAATCTTTTCGCTTAAAAGTATGTACATCCCTATCTCGGTTATTCTCTCATTTGCATACACATATTTTAACGCATATTATGTACTTTCGACGATTCAGTTTTTCACTCGCACCCGCACCCGCACACGCGAGACGCTTGATTCGCTCTTTATATTTGAACTATTTAATTTTAATGAGCCAATCTCCAGAATGTGGCTGCTCTAAAAAATTTTGAATTTAAAATTTGAAAATGAATAATGCTCAGCTAACAAAAATTTTACATTTTTCAAATGCATTAAGAAGGATGAATTTCAAGAAAAGCCTTGAGAGTATGATAATTCTGATTTACCCGGCATGCGACCATGTCAGCGAGGTATTTCAAGGCGACGACGTTCTGGAGATTTGCCCACGCACGAAAGGTATGTAGTCGCTCGCACTTTGACAAATATTTTTTCTTCTTCCTCGGAACGGACGAGAAAAGCCGGCCTCGCATACGCGGGTGAATATTTTTTTAACAAATTTTTTCGTTGGTATGTAACTCTCTGATGAGCACACGCGTATAATGTGCAGAGCCAGAGAGATGGCAAAAATATCACTTGGCACGACTTCGTCTTCGCCTATGTCGCGCGCAGAATTACAATATTTCGAGTATTACGTAATAGTGGTAGCAAAAACGAAACAATTCAATATTCGATCACACACTCTCATTCTCTCATTTTTCTATTTATAATATATTATTTATATTATACGCGGAATAAAGAATTGAACAAACACACACCACGTGTGCAATAACTAATCACACGCCGAAGAGAAGGATTCAGTGATAGTTGAAATATAAGAATTATAAAAGTCGATGACTGGCGGAGAAAAATTTTATTTTTTACCGTATCAGTTGCGGGTGTGAAAAATAAACCTTTTATTCCAATTATTACTCAATCCCTACTTCAGCATCATGGTAATAATAATAATAATGATGATAATAATAGTAATAATGTATACTTTACAGCACAGAACGTTCGCGCACGATCCAGAAATAGGACGGCACAAAAATTGCTGGACACAATCTACAATATATAATATATGTTTATTTAAAATATTTAAAATATTTACACGTACAATAGCAGTAACCGCAGGGACGTAAAAATTGATTGACGTTTTCTGTTCTTTAACCGGTGTTTTCTTTTCTTTTCGGAACGTCGAATTGAAAAAGTTGATTACGTACACGTAGGTGTCGCGCAAATGTGGTTCTACCAAATTCTATTTAATATATGAATTATCCCGTAGACGCGAGACGGAAGCGACGCATCTTATATAGTCTCTCAATTGTTACACAAAAGTCTACGCTCGCGCGCCGCTTTCGTACGACGCTCGTAAATGCAGGCCTCGCATCGCACTGGTATACCGATCGATAACGCAAAATCACTCGCTCGAATCCATCGCTCTCTAACGCTACTGAAAGTCGTCGCCGTCATCGAAATCCTTTTTCTCGTCGCTCGAGGACAACGACGACGTCGAGGACCAATCCCGCGGCTGTCCACGATCCTCGAGCTTCACGGGCCTCCTCGAGCCAAGCGCGGGACGACGATAATAAGCTCAAGGACTCTCATCCGGTATGGAGTACCAGGGATCGGCGGCGGCGAGGGCCCAGGCGGCGCTGGCCGGCGCGTTGGCGTAGGCCGCGGCTGCTGCTGCTGCGGCGGCTCCGGCAGCGGCCGCGGACGGCGCGCACTACCAGGCCCGGCCCTGTATCGGCAGGTAGCCGCCGCACTGCTGCTGCTGCTGTTGCTGCTGCTGCTGCATCGCCGCCTGCTGATTGACCGCGGCGGCGACCCTCTGGTACGAGCAGTGCTGCAGGCTCTGCGAGCCCGACATCACGTGGCTCATGCTGTGGTGGCTGGGCATGCCCGAGCCGGCGCCGTGGTGGCCGCCGCCGCCGCCGCCGTGTTGGGCCGCGCCGCCGGTGTTGCCGCCGCCCATGTGGGGCGCCGGACTGGCCAGGGCCGCCGAGGGTCCGCCGCGACCTGCCTCCTGACCGCCGCCGCTGCCGCACGGCTTGCCGTCCTTCACCAGCACGGGCACGGCCACTCGTCGGGGCGAACTCGCGCTCTGAAATCACAACAACGAAATCATCTTTATAGTATTTATATTTTTGAACAATAATTTTGTAAGTGATATGAAAAATAATCAATACACGAGCGGGGGGACTTTAGTTCTCGAGTCGACCCACGCGTCTTCGACCGCAAATTTTTTTGCGCCAACGATGCGCATTGCTATACATATCTGCGCGCTAGCCGCTGCTGCGTCACGCATTATATTGTGTGTTGAAAAAAGAGAGACGAGACATTCCTGCAGTATCGATTCAGCGCTATATAGTGTTCGTACCTACGTGCATGTGCACGCACACATGCATACACTGCAGCGTGCATATTACGTATAATAAACCGCGCGCGGCCACGAGTAAACAGAGGCTAGGCGGCTTGCGATACATATGCATGCGTTGCAGCAGTAGCAGCAGCTCGACTGCAAGTACTCATATATAAACACGCAGATATATAAATACGGGAATAATTCCGCTGGTAGCTCGCGCAAAAGCGGCAATTGCAAAGCAAAAGTTCGCGTTAGCTCGTTATTATATACGAACTTCGCTACCTCGTGCCTATTGCAACGTTATGTATGTACACGAATAAATATAGAAAAAAGCCACCGTACAATAATTTTAGAGATTATTGATTCGAGCATCCATTGACGCGTCTTGTGTAAAAGAGGACTGTCCATTTCGATCGAGTAAACGAGGATCTTTTCAAGTTTATGGTCAAACATAAGGATAGAACAAATTTTAGAGGAGTTGCAGATTTTTCAGATTGCTTTGACAAACTACAGGCACAAACTGTAGAGTTTTCCTGGTTTACGTGATATTCTGTTTGAAAAATCTTAAATTTAATGCAGATTCAATGTAAAATCAGGAATTAAATTTGCGAAGTAAACGACAATGAATTTTATTTATAGTCTTTTTACATGAAAATTAATTTTTAAGTACTGATTTTTTAGCATAATTTGAACAAATAAATTTAATTCTATACTTGAATTTAAATATTTTGAATAAAAATCCATGTTTCTGTACTGATTTAGATTTTGCTCATAATTTTACATAATAGTTACGAAAATTCAATTATGATTAAATCCAACCTTCACCACTAGATGGCGAATACTTTTATTTGTAAATCTATGTAAATCTAATTTTCCATATTTAAGACAGATGCTGTAGTTGCGTGTGTTTTTCAGAATAGAAATCTGATGCCATAGTTCGTCACAGAAACCAAATTTATTATAAGTTTCTTCAATGAATCCAAAACGTCTTTCCATACGCCATAAAAACTTGACATTATCCTACTGTTTCGATAAAAATCTGCAATCTTCTTTAACGTAAGACGCGTTGATAAAATATAATATATGCTTGTACCGAGAGAAACGACAGGTAGGATAGGCACACATTACGCTCGCCTCGTGCTCACCATATATATACTTTCATGCACACACGGAGTAGGAGCAGCAGCGGCAGCTTGTTGCGAGCGAGCCGGAAGATCTCTCTGCGCGTAATACTCGAGTGCATATAAATATACGAAAGTGGCCACGTCACTGGCAAACGACTCGAAATGTCAAGTGTAATACTCGTTAGGAGCTGCCGCTGCTACTGCCGGAGGATAGTTACGCGATTACATTTTTGCGCTCCGAAAACAAACGATCGATTGCACGAAGGAAAAAATTTTGAAAAAATACATTTCAGCGCTCGACCAATATATATATATATATGGCTTGTCCGAAAGAGAGAGACAGATGTAGAATATGGTTACGAAGGGAAACTTATATATCGGATGCAGCGAGCCCGAGATAAAAAGCAAACTTTCCGAGAGTACAAAAAAGGAAAAGAGCATTCGGGGATGTGTGTATAGGTATGCAGCGGCGAAAGACTCCTGCACCGCGTATATTATTGTACACATCGTAAGCCGACGGTACACACACACGCGCGGACATATATATATGCTCGCGTCTACTTGTAGCGTGTACGTATATATTTGCGTGCGTCAGTGTGTATATATAAGCAATACTTTTTCTGGGCTTAGGTATGCCAAACAGAAGCTGAAAGAGAGAGAGAGGACGACGAGTGCAAAGCGCGTAAGCGCAGAATACCTATATGTATACTACCTGACGACCACTCAGCTGTATCAACATCGAATACACGACGTGAGCTGTCTCTCTCTCTTTTCTTTTTCTGCCTCTCTCTCTCTCTCTTTCTCTCTGTATCTTTTGGGCAACGAGCCGATGCTGCTCGCGCAGGAGAGAATCTTTGCTTATGGAGCACGCGAGAAAAATATCTGTAAATTGCGGCTACCTGCCTGGCAGTAGGTATTTGCCACATTACATCTTGAAATTAATCGAACAAATTTGCTTCGAATTATCGCGTAGCGCTCGAGTCACGCACGCGCAACGTAACATCATTGCATGGCATGAAAAAAAAAATCAATTTGAAGTGCGCCTCGTGTGTCTATGAGAGAGCGTAGATGCATTTATGTGCACCGAGAGGACGCGCGGCTTGTGCGCGGATCGGCGTCGAAATTCGCAGTAGCCAAGTGCACTCTATCAGAGCCGCCGTAGCCGTTGCTGCTGCTGCTGCTGTTAGTTGTTACACTAGCATACAATAATATATAGTAACTGTATATAGACGCTGATTTATCTGGCATGTTTGGTCACGCGTCTGCGTGTGTGCGATACAAGTACAATTTTATCGTGTAAGCCCGGTGTACACGTAGCTTCATTTTGCGGCCACTTTATAGCATAATAATGCGCATATTATAATGCACACGTAATCAATATTTTACGCGTTGAAAATTAAAGCTGGGATGCAGCTCCGTGAATGCATTAAATTCAAGTACATGGCTCAAGTCGAGAAATATTATACTCGAATTTTGCGTTTTACACTTTAATTTTGATCTCTTTATATACGAAGACTCGCTCGCACTCCGAGCTTCAAGTTTTTTTTTTTTTTTATATTCATTCGTACGTAATTTTGATGCATGGGTAGATTTTTAGATTTGATATGTATTAAATTAAAAAAACTGTTAGGTAGGCAAGTGAAAAAATAGCGTAGAGGAAAATTATATTTAAGATGTGTTTGTGCACGTAGGAACGCACGCGCCTCTGTACAATGTACTACATTGATCGCTGAGGCTGACTGTAGCCAAAGATGGCGACGTTGCCGAGCGGCGGTAGCAGCAGCAGCATCAGCAGCACAGCAGCCCTCTTGAGAGGCCGTTTCCGCGCTCGCTCAGCTCTCCCTTTCTTTCTCTCTCTCTCTCTCTCTCTTCCTTCGTGCACGAAACGCCGGCCTAGAGGTACTTGAGGGAAAGATTTTTTGCCTGATACTGCGTACTGCTGCTGCTGCTGTAGCTGCGACGTCGACGACGACGACGCCGACGAGGGGGCAAAATAAAATAAAACGAAAGAGAAATGCGTACTGCGTGCGCAGGTATATATTATATAGTATACCAGTACACCGGCAAATTGCGCACACATATATACACAGTCACGGCAGTCGCTGCTCAGACGCGCACCGATTTTTATTTTATTTCCACGGATGCTGCGAGTAATACGATGTGTGCTTATACCAGCATGTACCTGCCTGGATACGAGCACGTGATATAGTCAAAATATTACTCTGTCACTCGCGTGTGTTAGCAGCAAATATTTTACTCCGCGTATATTATTTAAAAGCAGCTCGAGATTTGTCGTTTATTCCCTATATAATATATGGACTCGCTCACGCGCTTGCAGCGAGCTTTAAATGCGTCCGAGTCGTGTCATTAGCGCAAAGTGCAACGCAGTAAATTTAAATAAAGCGGAGAGGAAATTGTTGCGAAAAATTCGTCGCGATCGAGCCCCCCCTAGATCACCCGGATAAAATTGCTGTATTAATTTCGACGTATAGTACGTAAAGAATGCGATTGTGCTGACGTTAACGCGCAGTAGCAGTAGCAGCAGCAGCAAAAGTAGTAGGCAGAAGCCACGGAAATAAGCCGAAAGTTGCGAAAACACTCGGGCTCGGGTCAGCAGTTTTCTCTATGTATGTATGTGCGTTCCTGTGTGTGCTATGTACACACGTAATGGCTGGCACTCACATGCACGTACACTTACTGTTAAACGGAATATTGAAAGCTCGTGACGGTGCCGGTGCACGCGCGCCTACATACATATATATATTATGAGTATAGTCGGATGTGCTGCCGTGCAGCCACAGCAGCAACAGCTCGGGCCAGCGCAGGGATTGCACACGTTTGCAGAAAAATAGCGGAGAGAAAGAGAGGAAGATGAAGAAGCAAAAGAAAATACGTTTGGCTGTACGTGTCTGTGCTCTGTGTGTGTGTGTGTGTGTGTGTGTGTGTGTGTGTGTGGAGCGAGCGAAAAAGTAGTTTCGCGGTTTCTTTGACGTTCGTTTGAACGAGTAAGAGATTGAGAGAAAGAGAAAAAGAGGGAAGCCGATTTTGCTGCGCTGCGTGTGTATTACGCGAGCTCGCTGCAGTAGCCACTCGTGCGGCAGCGCTGCACCGGCAAATCCCGACCTACGTGATTTATATATACTGCCTCGAATTCGCGTCACGTACAGACGTCATTTCGATTGCTTCTCGACGAGTTGCGAGCGCGAATATATATATATAATATTACCTATCCCACGCCCTCTTCTGCTCTCATTTACCCTTTCGCTCGTGCACGTGCATGTACGATTATTATTTCTCTTTTTTTTCTCTGTGCGACCTCGACTCCAATTTACAACCCGAGACGATATGGCCTAGGTAGCGAAGATTAATTAACAACTCCGATCGTTTTATGCGCGACTCCAAATGCGCGGCCAACTGCAACGAGCCTTATACCTTGACAATTTATTCCCGATGCTTCGATAGTTTGATACGTATGTTTTTGTTTTGTCAATAACGAAGCATCAATTCGCTTCTATTAAACTCGGATCGATACGAGTTGTACAAAAACATATACAATGAAAATTCAAACTTGTGTCGCACGAGCTCGCAAAAATATTAAAAAAAAAAAAAAAAAATACAGAAAAAATTCAACGCGATACTTGTGTCTACTGTGCGTCGAAGTTTTGAGGATCGTCGATGGGCATTTGTAGAGTGCAGCTATATAACATACGGGGCGCTTGCAATTACGCTTGCGTGGCTTCGTTTTATCGAATGGCAATGACGATCGACCGAATACAGATAGAGAACTGTATATATCGTAGAAAGAACGAGAGAGAGAGAGAGGGAGAGAGGGAGGGAGTGGAGGGGCGAGGGAGAGCAGAGTGCAGAGCAAATAGAGACGCAGTCGGAATTGAAATCGGCTAAACCACCGAGCATTAGCCTAACACCAATATCACTCTGACTTTGGGCAATCGCACTGCGTAAAGTCCGTCCAAAGCCGCACGAGATTGGCTTTGGGGACGAACATATTGTAATTACTGCATCGCTATACAATACAGCCAACCGTATCGTTGCTTACATTCTCATATGTGCGCCGATTGCGAGGTACGCGACACGCGCTTTCGCTTTGAGCAAATTCATAAATGTGAAAATAAGAGCCGCGAGAAGAGAGAGATACAAATATTAGCCCGTATCAGAAATAATAAAAAAACTTTGTCGCGTGTGTTTACATCCGCAGCTCGGGCGATCGAGGCAAAAAGTCCTCATCAATTCATTGCTTCCTCTCTGCAGCACAATAACTTTATTTGATCGCTCTATTTTTTTCTCTCTCTATCTCTTTATCTTTCGCTCTCTCTCTCTATTTTGCGCCCATCTCGCACCCTCGAAATTTTCAACACATCTACGAATCTCGCGCGCGCTCACGTCTGTGCAGGGGTAAAAGTTTGCGCTTGCTCCACGTTATAACCGTATAATATAGTAAAGGGCGAGAGTTTGACTGGCTTCGAGGTGGGAGCAATAGCAGCAGCAGCAGCAGCAACATCACGCAAAAGTAAACTAACGAGTGAATTATGGGGTGCCTGCTTTGTATACACACACACACACACACATACAGACACATAGACTAGCGCAACAAGGGGAAACAGCAAGGAAGGCAACGTTTGATTCAAATCGAGAGGCGATCGGCGACGACTCAACTTCTCTCAGTGCATAAGCCCGCTCTTCTGTATATATACTCGCGCAAAAAGAGAGATCAACCGGAGAGATTATTTTCAGCTCCATTTAATTCCCGTTTAGCGAGCTCGATGTTTGGCCGCACGACACAATCGGTCGGTGCGTGCACCTCGATTATACCTACATTATTACGTGCACGGTAATAACATCGAGTCGAGCTACACATTATATCACTGCGCATCTCCATTATATATTATGCCGAAAAAACGGAACGATGACTGCAGAGCGAAAGATCGTCGAAGATGATATATCTTTAGGCATGCGCGTTATATACCAGCACGCGACAGATCCTCGCTTTTCAATGATTTTCTTTCTTTTTTTTTTTTGCTATTCGTGCATTGTCAAGGGCGGCGGCGGCGGCAGCCGTGTCGATGCTTATCTTCGCGCGTTTAGCGTACGCATCGAGCCGCAGCTCGTACTCTATTAGGAGAGCATTGTCGTCGATCGTGCGCGCGAACAGGCACGTTCTGGAATTGTTTACCGACCGACTCCCGGACCCGGGTGTGTACGGCGCAATTCGGTCGTTTTCCTCGATACAATTTAGTCAGCGATACGTGTGCGGCAAATTTGATAATTACGATGATGCAGAAGGACGATGCGAAGGAAAAATTGTAATGTAAAAATATTAAAATAAAAAAGAAGATACGCACTACGACGCGCGTCGATCATTACATATAATGGGAATAGATTATTACCTTTTGTGCTCTTGAGATTTTGCTCGGGGGTGCGCTCGACTAAAGATATATTGGTATATGACTGCGCGTGTGTAGGGCTATGCTCGTCTCTGTACGTGTGCTTATATATAAGTATATATTATACACATACACGGGAGCGCGTGTCTTTATGCAACTTGTATTCCTCGACGTCTGATATGTGCTCTCGTCCTCGTAGCGTCATATAGAGCTGCCGACCTCGTCCCGGGTCAACACATTATCGCGACGATCGGCAACATCGGTTTTTTTATGCGGCATTTGCACTTTTTTGCCCGTTTCGTGCCCCGCTGCTGCTATACTGTTGCTGCTCTCGTTCGTCTCTCCATACGTGTATATGTAAAGTTTATATATTATGTGTACATGCTCGAGAAGCGATGTGTACGTGTGTAGTCAAGATTATGAGACACGACACGTCTCTCTCTTTTCCGCGAGCGAGAGACGGCAAAAATGTCTCGTTCTCTGTGTACCTTACTGCTGTGCATGTGCATGCGCACGTACCCGAATAATAAATCCATGAATTCAGCGCGGGAATCGAATTCGGTAACGAATGGTTATAGGCCATTAATGTATATAGATGCGTTGAATAGCGCTTACCTGATTTTGTGCGTTTTGCTCTGCCATTGCTTTTTCCTTGGCTTGCCTTTTACATTTGTACCGGTGATTTTGGAACCAGATTTTCACCTGCAACAAACCATCAAACAGAATTCAGTAATCAATCGTCGGAGTTCATTCACAATACATTTGCTCGATATGTTTAATTTTATAAATTTAATTAATAAAAAGTTAATAAAAAGTTTTAAGAAAATAAAAGGAAACATTTATTATATAATACTCTCCGTATACTATACTTATTATACTATTATTTTGACTTTTCCACTTGCAGATTTCTAGATAAAGTTATTCGCCATCTAGCGGTGGAGGATTAAAATAGTATTATTGTTATGAAAGGGGTTGAATACTGGTGTACATTTTTTAAAGTTAAATCGACTTTTAATGTAATAATATTGAAACATTTCAAATGTTTATTGTTTGATTATCAAACCTTTATTAATGATGAAAATTTCTACCAGGGACGAATGGTGGGGTTAATTTGAGCGAATACATCGTGCACACTCGTCGAGTTTCTCTCAGTGTCGATCTGTTTCTGCTTTCTCTCTCTTCCTCTCTCGTGCTCTCTCCAAACAGTAGCAAAGTTATCAGAGAAAACATTGGCACATCTACGCGCCTTGTATACATGTAAAAACTCGCGTCTTTTTTGACAAATTTGTAGCTTTCGCGAGTCAACTCCTTTTTCTATCTCTCTTCTACTGGCCCTTTTATAGCAAATGGCGAGAGTTTATAATTGCGTGCCAAAGCGTTTTAACGGCAATCGAACGGGCTCGATGCGGTGGATAAACAATCAGGGAGCCGCACAGCCACCGCTGAATTATGCGCGTGCTGTAATGCGAGGACGCTGCAACGATGGGTTATATGTATACATCTGCTTATGACAGGACGTTTGTATGTATACGTGTGTCTGTGTGCTCGTGTGGATCCTGCCACGCGCGACGAGCAAAGCCGCGTTATAATCTTTCCTATATGCGGCGGCCGTCGTGCGCGTACCATACACGGATTACTTCCACTTCACGCGCGCGCCATCGTTCAGCGGATTTGCCCATGGGCGTACAGCCTACAAAAGGAAATTTCGATGCGCTTCACGCCCCGCGTCTATTATCGATATGCGTGTGTGTGTGTGTGTATGAATGTGCCGCACGACGACTCGGGTACTTTAGGCACTGCATAGAGACCTACTTAATCCGAGACATCAAGAGAGAGAGAGAGAGAGAGAGAGAGATAGGAAGGATTTAACGCGTGAAAAAATTGAAAAAACCCTTGCTGGCACATCCTTTGAAGGAGTTAATCAGTTTACACGCCACTCGAGAAATTTTTTAATATAGTACGCCGCATGTCTGCATATAATGATATCACACAACAATGGTACATGCGGTATCCACCCAAGCACGTGAAGCATTAATCTAAATTTTCAATTTTAAATTCCTCGACATCGTCCTTTTACGCGACACGATTTTGAAGAAAAAAAAAATTAGAGTGAAAAATGAGACGGTTAAAATCCGTTAAGCGACATTAGCAACAGCAGCAGGTCGGTATTATGTACTTGTAACACAATCAAATCACTATAGCTGCTAAGATCGTTATTCAATTCGTGCAGCAAGGAGCACTACAGAAGTGTTCTTTGCTTCCTGCAGAGACACACTCAGCCACCAGAAGCTTTTAATTTTTTCACGTACATGAGAACTGCTCAGACGGAGCGAATGTGGTCGCGCATATACACACTGCCATTTACGGAGGAAGATTATCAAAAATTACGATCAACAGCTCGCAACCAAAGGAGTACAACGCGTAAAGAGTAAGTGCGTGTCACTGTTATATGAGAGTTGAAACGTGTGGCAAGGATCTCCAAGTTTTTTTTTCTATTATCTTTTTTCGACGAATCACGAATATACAAAAATGTGTACAGTCCTCTAAGCTGCCCTCCTCTAATTTGCGACTGCTCAGAAGCGAGATTGTAACTGGTTGAGCTCGAGATAAAGAGCAAAAAAAATATATCAGCGTTGTTGTATACTCGAGTACAACTATACGGGCGATTGATTCGTGGAGGGTCGCTCGTAGCAGCGGTAAAAAGCCAAATCCACAAATCCGAGAGAGTTCATTGTCGCTCGAGTCGCGAGAATCGCAATCGCGAACAATGCGTTAATTGTATTTTGCAGTAGCGACGCTCAACAATTGAAAAATAATAAAAGGATACGTAAAATGTGTAACTAAACGTCGCGCACTTTCTTGCGCGCACACACATACACACCCACAACTGTATGTATAGACAGAGAGTCGAGCACAGGCTCGCGCACACACACATAAGGTGTCTACTTCAGACGAGGACACTCGAATAATATCTATTATACAAACATCAAACAGCTATGCAGTACAAGCAGTAGCAGTCAACTTCTCTTCCTTGCGCGGTGAAAGTGCTATTACTTTGCGCTGTTTATGAAATATATATATATACTTATATAGATATGTATTCATTATATTCGCGCGCAACAGCGTTGGTTTTTATGAGTATGAAAAAAAAATCATGCACGTCTATATATAATACAAAAACACGAAGCCTAGAGAAGCAGCAGCTTCCATGCGCGCGCGGCTCTCCGTGAGAGAGCTCTGGCGAGGACAAAAGACTGCATAATGAAGTGCATTCGTGAAGTGAATCACATCGTTGCGGCCACCGAGTTCTGAAAGAGAGAGAGAGAGAGAGAGAGAGAGAGTACACTTTCACGTGCTACACTTTCCTCTTGAGAAAAGCACACGCGACGTGGAATCAAGTGACCGCTCGATTTACCTCTCTCTCTCTCTCTCTGGCTCGTTCGCGGGGGCTTTTTATACCACGCGTATATAATATAAGCTTTCACGCACGACTACTATATTACGAGCACTTGCTGCGGCTGTGTACAAGACGAATCATCTCGTCATCTGCTCGCGCGACCTTGCCCTTATTACGTACTGTACTATATTTACTCTTGGTATTCGGAGTCTTGTTTCCTTTTATGCATTTGTGAGATGTTCGTTGCACTTGCCAACCCTTTGGCTGCGATTGAGCTTGCGAAGGATTATGAGTTTTAAAAAATCGCCAAGACGAACGAATACTTTTTTTTGCTTCACGTAGATAATCGATCAGAGTTAAATCGGAAATCCACAGTTGTACGAATTTTGAAAAATTTACACTTTGATATAGTGCGTGCTTCGTCGGGACTGTTTGTACAACAAAAAAAGAGAGGATTTCTTTCTTTCTCTATATCTCACGGACTTGCAGAAGCTCTCATTCGTAGTACACACCGTGCGCGTATATAGCGTATATAGGCAGCCGACAGGGAATGAGAAACTGTTATTTCAAGTCTCTCGCATGTGTATAAGGCCACATACACACAGAGCGACGCGATATTCGCCGCTGCTGCCGCCTGTAATATGCGCTCGCATATAATACATATAGACTGTGCTGTGTAAACAGCTTTTCTCGACGCGCCGGACCCAAGAGAGAGAGAGAGATGATGATGGAATCATAGTCTGCGCCGGAGAGAAACGCGCGCAGGATATATTATATAAAAAAAAAAGGAGAATCGAACGAATCCGTCGGTTCGTGTGCGAGCGCGTGTCGTATATATTTTTCTGTTTATACACGCATATACTGTAAATGAAACTGCAATGGGGTGCCGTGTGGGAGCGAATAAAACTACTCAACTTCCTCGTACTTTGTAGTTTCTAAAGATTTCTACATTTCTATTGATTTTTAATAAATATTTTTCTAACATAGCGAATTTTCCGCTTGAATTTTGAGATGCGCAGAATTCGCGAGCTCGATTACGCAATCTAATATCTAACGATCTAATATGATTCATGACGTTCTGTCATGTACCTGTGTGTACATAACGTGCGGAATGTACTGCGCCTGACAGCTTTGCAAGCTGAGAATCGAATATCGCGCTCGTATCCATTATATACACGCGTGCGCGAGATTCAGGCGCGATCTCTGCCGCTCGGATGGGCGCGAGGGAATTTATCGGTCTTTGATAGCTCGGCATTCTGTGCGTAGAATTTATAGACTCAGCGCCAATTGGCTGGATCAAACGGCGCGAGAGCAATCTGCGAATCGATATCATCGAATTTTCGTCGCTTTTGAAATAAAGCCTCCCAGTGTAGACAGAAGGGGCATATCCTCGAAATTTCTAATGAAAAAAAGGGAAATTGCTTCGTTGCATTGCCGCGAGAATTGCACGCGATTTCCCAGAGATCTATCATGGGATAAAAGGTAACGCGCACAGCGTACCGTACGTCCACAATGAACCTTATTAAAGAATAATATTTAGCTTATTGAAATTTTGAAAGCGGATAGTTTCATTGGAAAAAAAAATGAAGGATATACGTCGTCGAATCTGTGCACGGTGGATCCTTCAAAAGGGAATCGATCGTCATTATTTTGACAATAGAAAAATCATAAACTGTTTTAAATTCATGAGAAATATACGTACAATTAATTGTAACACATTGTTGTTATATCGTTCTGAATTATCATTTGATATGTTGAGCGCACAAGTTCAAACAAAAATTATTACACGAGTTATGCCTTTTCATTTATCTAAACAAGACTCTGTTTGTGTATCGTTTGTAATTTCCATTGTGCTGCACGAAACTCAATTTGAATTCATAATATAAACAACAAGAAAGAGTAAAGAGTTGTAATGCGAAGGCCTGAGAACGAAATCGTAACGTATATTTTGATTCTTTAAACTTGGTTCCAGCTAGTGTAAACATTTATAATTTTCGTAATTTTTAACCATTTCTTCGTTTTTAGATACTACGCTTGAGGCTTGTGTTTCTATCTAGCACCTGTACCCTGGTAAAAATGCTCAACATTAATAATGGCCCAAAGACCAAAAAATGTCCGTCCGAAATGTTTTATAATACATTACTATTAATTGGATTCGTTTTGGCTAATTTTACACAAAAATTGAAATCAGTTTTCAACCAAATTATATACGATAATGCTACTTTCAAACTCCGCCACTAGATGGCAAGTACCTTTCTCTAGAAATCTGTAAGAGGTAAAGAAAAGATGATTGTATAAGACAAAGCGCGGCTTTGAAAAGATACGATATTTATTTTACGCACAACGAAGAATATAACGTGTGTGACACGCGAATGGAGCACTTGACAATCGAACGTCGCGATTAAAATGTTTCGCCATTGTTGATTATATACATATTGTTATGTATTATATGCGCTGACGCATCGCACATCTCGCGCAGGACAAACACACAATATACATCGCTCATCATATACCGTACCGTGAGTCTCTCTCGTTTATATACATACGATTTCTTATATACTTTGTTTTAGCTCTCAAGTTTGAGAAATGAAATTCTCTTCGTCCGCGCACGGCTCTTTCACTCGAGGACGAGCGAGGCAGAGATCCTCTTGTTTGCTTTGCTGCCGTATAGCGCACGGCTGCCGCGCTATATAGCTGGAGAAAAGAACCTTTTTTTTCCCCCGCAGTCTTGTAGCCGTCGTCATCCTCTCTCCGTCCAAAAGGAGAGAGAGACAGAGACTTAGCTCAGCAACAGCAGCAGCAGCAAAGCAAAGTTTGAAATTGAAGCGCCAGCAAGTCTATGTATGTATTAGGCTTTTATCTATATACCTGTCGTCGTCGTCGTCGTCGTATATGAAGAAATTGAAATTCACGAATTTAAATTTCAACGCATGGGCTAATGTTGACTTTGCCACGTTAGGGGCAAGTAAGACGCGACGAGGACAACGGCGACTCGAGAGGAGATCGAACCATATACTACTACGCATAGGAGTATACGCTCATTTCGATACACATGATTGACAGCTCACAAACGTCTCCAGCAGCATATTCACGTTGCCGAATCGAGCCTTGGAATTATAATCGAGGCTCTGTTTACTTAAAGTAAAAAAACCAATTGCTCTGTTAAAGCACCGTACAAGTGTCGAAATTCGTAAACGCAAAGTTCTCAAGTACGCGTATGAAACAGTTATATAAAGCAAATTTCGCACGACGCACCTTCTCGAGACGCGACGGTGACGCTATACACGCGATCGCGGTACTGTATTATTGGCCAATTATAGCCGCACTTTGCGGGGGCGTGGAAGTAAAACACACGCGGTTAATCCACTTTGTCGCGCACGATCGGCCCTATCCCGAGTGCGCAGCACGCGTGACAAGGGATGCCAAGCACGAAGTCTTTGCGCGTCCGGAGGAAAATCTCTGCTCGGGACATGGCTTTTACAGAGCAGATACGATTGATCGGTTTATATATATATGCGCGGACACGGGTGTATGTGTGAATGCGTATACAAGCATAAACCTTTTTTGCCCAGAGCGCAATTTAACCCATGTGCTGCAGCTGCCTTGTACAGTAGTAATAGTAGTAGCGATAGCTTCGGGGCAATTTCGACGCGCAGAGCCCCGAGATCGTTCGAGTGCGCAATACACGTACGTACGCGTTTACATTCACGCCGGTATGTGGCGATTATTTCGGCTACTGGGCACATTAGCCGTGTGGGAGTGGCCCCCCCGTCGACGTATGCTTGGCACGCATTGTTGCTCGTTCTTTTTTTTTTCTTCTTGTAACCACTGCTTTTGTGTATAGTTATACAAACGTAACACGCCTACTGTTATACAGGACGACGCGACAAGTGTTTTATTCCGGCTGACCAAGCTTCTTGTGTCGTCGACTCGAGCTCTAGCTGCTGTTGTATACCACCCATTGGCAGCCTGCGAACTCGACTCATTAAGAGAGCGATGTGCGTTTATTGCCTGTGACTCCTTTCGACGACGTACTACGATGCGTACATAACGCGATAATTGATATTTTCGTTGTATCGAAATTAAACGAGGCAACGACGATCGCTCGACACAAATTGATATCGCATATAACCGTTTGTATTGCGATAAATACATCCGTTCCTCGAGGCAGATATGCGTATTATTATTACATATTACAGCGAGGGTCGGTGGTAGTATAAGGCGACCCCTTAACGATCGCCCACGCCCTCTCTCATAGATCCCTCGGGCAAACGCTCCAACTCGTGTGCCGCCGGAGCTCGTCCTCGACGCAGTCGGTGGTTCTTGTGTGTGCGCTTATTAATCGTATACAAACTGCCGCGCAAATGGCTTTCTGATTAGTTAAGCCCATTGGAATTATATCGCGCGCTTTTTAAGCCATCCGAGCGCGCGAGCGAGCGAGCGATGTTTGCGCTCTTCCGGAGCCGCGTCGGGGTTTCGTGCGCTCGTGGCAAGAGCAAACACAATTTGCGCTGTGAGCGCGCCCGATCCCAATTCATATATATATGTATATATTTATGCACGATATCAATTCGTTTGAATTTTTCGCTTCCATGTGCCACGCAAATCCCCGAAGGAGTACATTTTATCGAGAATTAATTTCCGACCGTATTTGTGGTTTGCCTTCCAAAGCTGCATACGATTATCAGCGCGTAATGCGTGATTTTGAAAGCAATCAACGACCACGATTATGCATACGCAACTACGACGTAGATATCGCGCGCTATACCGATATCGCATTTACGTATTCGCCGAGCGCGCGAGAGCGCAAAATTTCTCCTATCCGCGTGCGTGCTTACGTTGCCGAGCTGCGGAGCTATTGCACACGAGCTAATCATAAGTGCCTTAGGTGTACTTTAGGTACGAGTAGAAATGCAGTGGCTGACGTCTGTGTACCATACGCTATATACTGTACGAGCGAAAGAGAATGTGTACTGCAGCAGCCGCAAAAAGTCACAAGCTCGGGGGGGCTCGACGGGAGTAGCGGCAGTGCACTTAGCGCACGCCCACGCACACACACACACACAGAACGCGTCTACACATGGAAATGTTCGTGTGTGGGTGCTGTATCTATCTATGGCAGTACATACATACATATAGGTATACATTGTACGGAGCAACGATGCAGCAGCAGCGCGAAGCTACCGTACGACTAAATAATTCGCGTCGCTACGCGTCGACGAGCAAGCGCGAGAGAAAGAGAGAGAGAGAGAGAGAACTCCTGCCTATACCCGTGTACACGCCAAAGGGTATACACAACGCACAATGTATGCACCCTTGGTGCGCGCGCGACACGCCTACGCTCGCGTCTAGTGCATTCAAGGCAGCAACAGCAGCAGCCGCGCAAACATACTTAGACGCGCCGAGCGCAGCGAGTATAATGCAACGAGTATGTATATGTGCGAGGTAGAAAAAAAAAGACGAGCAGTGTACGCCGCGCACACCGAACTCTTTCTCTCTGTCGACGTCGTCGTCGTCGTTCTGTGCACCTGCAGCAGCAGCAGCCTACATATCAGATTTCCCATCTATTCGCGCGATAGGGCGCTGCTTGGAGCGACGCGCGTAATAATTCGAGGGCCTCGACGTCGTCGTTGTCGTTCGAGGTGCAAAAAGAGAAACGCAATTATCGCTTGCCGCTTGATGCCCGTGTATATGTAGTCGTGTTGTGTATATGCATATGTAGCTCGTTCGATTCGTCGTCGAAACCTACTGCCGTCGCGTATATACGTATGTGTATTACGAGCGTCGAGGGTGCGCGTCGTCTAGGTCCTTAACGCCCATATACATATTTACCACCGCGCGTGTATACACAGACAGACGTCGCTCGTCGATCGCAGAGGAGAAAAAAAAAACGAGATCGTTGGGTCAATGGTGCTGCAGAACGCGACGCGTCGAGTTCTAAGTTCGTGCGATGACACGCTGCTCATGATGACGACTCTTCTTTTTCATTCATTCGTTCGTTCATTCATTCATTCTTCGCGTATACCTATCCTTATACACGCGTCTGTATTATACAGACAAAATATATAGGCGCGCATATAACTTCTGTTGCGTCCGTATGCCACACACTCGAAGATGGCAACAACGCATTGTTTACAAGCGTTTGTGGGTATGTATATGGGTTATGCCCCGCGAAATAAAATGAAAAATTATGCACGTTCGAACCATGCACTTGTCGAGAGAAAGTTGAAAAATGACACTTCTGCAAATTTAATACTCCCCGGTAATATTCTCTTCGATTTTAAATTTAATTTTCGTATTTAATTATGCTTTTTTAATTCATACATTTTCACTGAGTGAGTTTTCATACAAAACGCACTCTCTGATGCCAGGACAAAACCATTTTTTTGAACCTTCTACTTTATTACCTTTGAATGCATTTGCATGGATAAGAGTAACTATCATTTTATTCTGATTTACCGGGCTTCACGTGGTATAGCCCATATATATATCGTATTATAATACTTGTTCCATATATACAATATAGAATAAGATGGGTAGGTGTCGAGCTGCCATGATCGAGCATTTTTATGATAGTATAAAGCACCGTGCCATAAACAAGTGTATACGACAGTCGAATGGCGTGCGACTCGCATGATAAACCCATAAGCGTGGCCAGCTTGCGGCGGCTTGGCCTACTCGACATATTAATCCACGTACAATATTGTAAACGGTCTTTATTATCGATTACTTGACACAATGTGATCGCTCAATACTAACAAGCGCTGTAATAATCGTTGCTCTCGAGGTGCCAATAGGACACTTGTTACGTCGATCGTCGAAGAAAATTTTTAGAATTACCCCTTTTTTCGATGCGAAACGACTTTAAGATTAAAATGTTTTATTGGTGCCGCACAATTTACTCTGCGTTTCTTTATTGCACGAGATGACGTTATAATAAAAAAAATATCTAATATTTGTAGAAAAACTTCACGCTTATTCCCTTCGGCGTTCGAACGCATCGTAAATACGGGGAAGTTTTCGATGGGTAACAATCCCATTTGTTCGTGGATCGACGTATTCCTAAAAAATAAAGACAGCTGAGTATACTTTGCACTGCTTGACACTGCTCTCTTTGACACCTTTCGCTTGAAAAACTGTAAGAAGTCGTCGATGGTATGAAGCCCCTTTCGGAACTAACTTTTTATATATTTAAAACCGTCCTTCACGATTATAGATCGTGACAAGATTGAAATTTATAAAAATCACTATCATGATTTTAAAATTATAAATCGTTGCAATTTTCACCCTGGTCTGATAAGTGTATAAAAAATTACATCTCATTTTCATCAAAATAATAGCGTGCAACGTAGTCGAATGAGTCAGTGGCCTATACGCGAAGTTAAAAACTAGAGATCGTACACAACACATAAGCGCGAGTGAAGAAAAAAAGTAAGAATACGAAAGGAAAGATAGAGAGAAGCCTATTATCGTGGGATGTCGTAGAATATAATGGTGATAGTGAAATAACAATGCAAATAACAAATAGCACGCGCGCGACAAAAGGGGGCTCCAAGAGTGGTCGCTCGCACGCCATGTTCTGTTACAATGGAGCAGCAGCAGCCCAAAGTATATCCAGTGGTTGTATACGTAGAAGCTGCAAACCATACACTTTCGGGCAACAATGGCATTGGCCAAATGGAGTTCCGTATATTTTAGAGTGTCCCTTAATTTATTTTTATTTTATTTTTTATTTTCCGAATTCCTCTTTACCCCTAATTCTTATTAGGGTTTTTTTCTAAACGCTCTGACCAACTGAGAAAATTCTGAAAAAAGTCAAGAGCGTTCTTTAATTCTTTGCAAGCATTGTCACAGATACCTTTTCTGTGAAAATCTTATTTTGAGAGTTAAAAATGGTTTTTAAAAGGGAACCAAATTCTAAAATTTTTCAAAACCATATTTTGACTTTACCACTTGCAGATTCACAGACAAAAAGGTACTCGCCATCTAGTGGTGGAGGATTAAAGTATTATTACTGTCATGAAATTGGTTGAATAATGGTGTAAATTTTTTGAAATGATATCGTTATTCAAGTGATTTAATCAAATTTTAAATCATTTTAGTTAATGTTTGTCGGTGGATATTTATTACATTATTGTAAAAAGCAAGCCAAAAATAAGTCAATTAAAGATTATATATTTTAAATGATCAATTCTTGACATTGCACATTCTACACTCGCACGAGCAATTAAAAATTCTTGCACGTGTGCCAAAGACTATTCAATGTAATGGGAAAGGTCACGTTCAATTGCGACGCATGATCTCGTTTTTGCAGTTTCAAGAAATAAAATGTACCGAAGCAGAAATACAGCTTGCGGTGAGGAGGGAATAATTCTCGATCGCAAGTGGGAACTTGAACATTACCCCCGTTTTGTGGCAAGCAACTAATGTTAATCGACGTATCTTATCGCTGCGTAGTCACCTTTTTTTAACGCCAATCACGTGCAGGAGTTGCGTGGATTTTTTTTAAATGGATCAAGCTTGATATTTCACGCGAATACGAAAGTCTATAAAACGGCTGCTCATATTTGCCAGCGAAAAAATCGTTTCGAAATATCGTTGCTACTTAAGCCATTCTGTACTCTCTTCCATTTCACATATGCAACTGTATATCTGTATAGCTCGCGTCGGTGTTGAGATTCTGCGAGCTCGCATCGATTACCGATACACCCTGTGTATATGTGTGGGTGTGAATGCGTAGGCGCGCTCATGTGCGTTCACACACACGTATACATACGTGTGGATGTGTACACAGAGAAGTCTGCGCAAAACCAGACAGTCGAAGCAATTTCAATTCACCCTCGGCCATTTTAACTTCCCCGTATTTATATATAGGGTCTATCCGGTGCAAAACAGCCTCTCTCTGATTGTAATCAAGCGGTTCGAGCTTCGCGTGCGGACTTCCGTTCTTTCCTCTTTGCCATGGCTTTGCCGCGCCCGTATAAATATCCCTTCTCTTTTCCTTCACCAGCATGTACACACACACACACACACACACGCACATGCACATCTATATTCAAACTCACCCACCCAGACGAATCTGCGCGTATACGTGATGTACAGATACGAAATCTGAGAGAAAAAAGTATCTAGCCAATTCTTTTTATAAATGTAATCTTTAGCCGCCGACGGGTTGAACACGGCTCACTGTCGATGCAAGTACAAAATAATACGAACAAAATTATCAGCAAATTTCGACCAACGCGTTAAAAAAAACGGAAGCATTACAATTCCATACGTTTTTTAGTCCAGGAGCGATATCATCGGTGTCGCCTATAATCAAAGCGAAAGATCGCGATTGTTACGAGTCGTGCAACGATTACGCAGACAATGCATTACGAATATTGTACGCACACGTTATACAAGGGCTACTGTACATGGCCGCAGGATGCAACCAATGATCTGAGCAACGATGTTTTTTTTTTCATTCTCGATCGAGCAGCAGCCTTCGTCGGAAGAAAGAGAGGCGCAACGATGACAATTGCCAAGCCACTGAGCCGCCTCGAAATTGCCCAAGACAATGAAACGTCAAATTAGCCGAGATATAGTATACGCGGAGCGATCCGGGCGGCGTCCCCGACGTCGTACGAGCTTCATTTTTTCGTCGTCGAACGCGCGTATCGAAAAATATGAACCAGTATGATGAATATGATACGTGTGCAAAACAAACCTGCGTAGGCGTGAGATGTATGATGGAGGCCAGATGCTCTCGCTCGGGCGCGCTCAGGTACTTTTGCTGCTTGAACCTCCTCTCGAGCTCGTAGACCTGTGCCTGGGTGAAGAGGACCCGGCGCTTGCGACGCTGGGCCAGCGGGAACTGCATGGCGCTCACGCCCATGCCGACGCCGACGCCGACGCCCATGCCCGACGACTTGGCCATGTCGCCGACCGACTGGCCGACGCCGCAGCCGGCCATGTTCGAGCCGGCCGACGCCGCCGCTCCCATGAGCCGCGATACTGCAAAAGTCGTACAATTATGTCACACAATATAATGCCTTTTATTTCTCGTCCCAGCTCGTGTGCATCGTATTCGCATAGCATCGAGCGCGGGTTTTGTTTTTTAAAACCCGTACGGGTTTTCACTGATCTTTCACTCCCATACGTATAAAACGCGGGTCGTAAATCGCGATGACGGAGCAATTTCTTCGTGTGAATCTGTCATTCGGATACGTGCTGGGATTTGTTTGAGGAACTTTTTGTTTTCCGTCGCGTAGGATCTCCCACGGAGACGTAATTGCAGGATCGCTTTCTAATGTCAAGTGAAGCGATTTTTAATGTACACACAAATGTCATTTTGTTATGTCTTCGAGTGTCCTCGAAGCGCGATGGTTCGTTTTGACTCTGTGCTCTCTCGCTATACAAGTCTCAGGCAAGTGTCGAAAGATTATACGCGCGCAGCTTTGAGCAATTTTGAAACACAAGCACGCGATGTTAAAATAAGCGCTCCATTCTCGCTCGCGAATTCAAATTTTCTGATCAAGTGCGCTGTTCATGTTGCGTATACGTGTATTTTTGGAGTGTAGGTTATTCAACGATCGATGTTTCGCACGAGCGAGTGTACACGGTTAAATAAAAAGTGTACGAACCCGCGTTCTCTGCGAGTCAGTGCGATAATCGATGGCAAATAAAAATAATAAGTTACACGGAGAAAAGTGCATTGTTATAGGCTGATTGAGTTGCAAGGATAAGTGCGATCATTATAAATTGGTATCCTTTACAGGGAAGGCATCGATTTCCGGTCGCTGCACAAGAGATGTCATGAGCAAAATATAAACCACCCAACGCAGAGACACGCGGAGTATTAAAAGATCATCGTTCGTCCGATGTCAGAGAAAAGAAAGAGAGAGAGAGAGAGAGAGGAGCGAGGTTCGAGCATCATACTTAAGACCAAATTACGTCCAAACTAAAAAGATACGATCATCATCGACGTCGTCATGGTCGTCGTCATTATCATCATCGCCATCATCCGGTAGTAAAGACGAGAAGCGTGATCCTTCATCACATTCATTATATTCGACGCGCATGGCCCAGTGTGGGCATATTGTAATGCTCTCGAATGAAGAGGCCGCACGAGCCCGCGAGCGAGCGTGCCCGACGGTATACAATAATTAAGACCTGTGCTCGTATTATATATACGCATGCGAAGAGCATCTTTCGACTCTATATAATACTCGAGGCAGTCAAATCGATTTGCAAAAAGTATAACGCGTCGACAGCCGACGGCCATGCGTGATATAGCTCGAATGAAGACGCCTCGCGCACACGCGGAAGAGAAAAAGAGAGAGAGAGTGAAGAGAGAATTAAAATTCGCCAAAACACCTTTGTAACACGAGTTTCTTTTTGTTGCTTCTTCCTTTTCTTTTTTTTTCAACGCTGATCATCGTATGCACAAACACTTGCAGGACAAAGGAGACGATTTAGGCTGTCTCGATAGTGTCGAATCACTTCTCTCGCTGGCATCGAATCGAGGCGAGCGCGCGGACTACCCAGGAGGTCTTTTCCAAATTTGCTCCTGCGTCGCTACTATTATATATGCACGATGTTATATTGTGTGCTCGCACACGCACATTCACGCGTAATAATAATGTGCATCTACGTTGGCGCGCAATAACAATGGGAAATGCGTTGACTCGGATCGGCGCGTTCGCATGGTTTTTGCGTGAAAACGAGCTTAGCATGGAATTGATTCTACAAATTGATCCGAGCAATGAGAGATTTGAGAAAGGAGATGTTTGGTACAGGACATTCGATTTAGATGCATCTCTGTGTTTGTAGCACAGAAAAAAAAAACACAACGAGTATGACATCGGTCCAGCTAGGTCGTATCAAGATGATTTATATTTTTTCAACTGCACAATGGAATTGTGCAAGCCACCTTCGAACCTGTTCAAAACTCTATTCGATGGTCAAACACACAAGAGACGATTATTAATCGTCGAAACTTGGCTGCGTTTAATTTCCATGCCTCATAATTAAACTTCTTCGCAGAAACTCATCCGCAACACCAGAGGCGGAAAAGCAGTCCCAAGCCTTTGGGATAACAAAGCACGCACGAAACCAAATATCTCACTCTCGATGAAGCGCATAAGAAAGAGGAAGAGGATGGCGCAGGAAGAAATTCGCGGAGTCGATCATGCATTGTGCGAGCGTCGAGTTGTGCGCGCAGCTCAAAACGTTCTCGTTCAACAGAAAAATTTCACCGAGTCACGCTCGACGAACCGGATTTTATTATATACGCTCTGCGATATATACAAACGCGCTTAAATGACAGCGTGAATTCTTGAATTTGTATGCGCATACAGAAACACGCTCATGATGCGCGCGGTGACAAGGAACGAACTCGGATGCCGAGGCGCCGATATGATGGACCGTCACAACCACGGCGGCCTCCTCCTCCTCCTCCTTATCGTGCCTCGTGCCTGCAGCTATTTCAGCGTCGAAAATCTATTGAGCTTCTCGGAAGCAAGTGCTTCAGGAAAAAAAAACCCCAATATTTACTCGTGGGTTAAATGAGACCCATAATATGTTGTTCACTGAAGATACTCAGTAGCTCTTCATACGGTGTGTATAAATAATATTATACGTGGTATACAATAGATTTATTCAAAATGATGACTCGAAAAAAACCACTTCTAATATTTGATTTCATAAACTTTGAAGTAATTATAAAAAAAACAACTTTAACGATGGGCTCACTTGTGAGACTGTTTTTTCATCGAAGAAAACCTTAAATCTACTTCAAAAAGAATTGTTTTGGCACAACCTCCGGCGAGGGCTGAAGAAAATGATCGACAACTTTAAAGCCGATTAAAAAAGAAGGATGGCATTGAAAAGTTGAGGGTATTGAAGAGTCAAAAAGTTAAAGTAGCACAAATTCAAAGCTTTTGCCAGTGAGGGAGAGATAGAGAGAGACGCATTAATGAAATCAAACTTTCCTCGCTATATTCCCAGAGGATTTTCATTATTCGCGCACGAGAGAGCGAGTGTGGAACTATCCATCCCCGACCGGCTTGCCAAGACTGGAATACTAATATACATGGACGCAGCGAGTAGAGGGAGCTTCAAACTGTAAATTGGATTGAACTTGGCGAGTCAAGATGTAAAAGCTCCCTTCCTCTCTCTCTATCTCTCGCAGCAACGAACGCTTGCCCACTGTACGTACTCTTTTCTGTGTATACAATGCGCGGCTAGAACCCCAGCGCAGAATTTATGCAATTAATCGATTGTTTGTACAACTAAAATCATTTAGAATCAGCACCAGTTCGATGAATCGATTAATTTTATGCATGTGAAAAATACAACATCTCTAGATTGGAATCGATTGTTCATAACTTATTTACAGACGACGCGGTGAGTGACAAATTGTGAAAACTCGATACTAAGTATCAAGGCAATCGTTCGAGAAAATTTCGTCGATAATAAATTGCGAAAAATTATTCATAATTATGCCTTTGACTGATTGGATTGCACTATTTGAACTCGAGTGGATCCTTATAACGCATTACAGCTTGTCGTGCGCGCGCGCGCCTAGTCTAATAAGCCGCGCAACGCACGACGAAATATTCACGTAACCGTGTCGTCGCGTCGTCATCGCTCTCGAGATGAGCTCGTGCGGACAACTGTCATTCGGCAATTTCCTGTGACCGATGCAGGCGCTCGTGCGTATATGTGAATGTGTGCATTATGTGCGATACGTGCGCGAGAAAAGCTCCAAGCCGGAAGGATGACAGCCGGCGTGTGTCGAGGCTCGACGAGCGATATATATATATAGAGGTGCACTTATCCTCGCGTACATTATCGCCATTACGATATACAATACGTGCAACCATGTGCTTGTTACCGATTTGCTCGTGGCACTGCTATAACACAGTATATATGCTTTACGCGGTGCGATATATTATATGCGCGCGCGCGCTATATGTTGACTGTGAAACTGTATGCGCGCGGAGCTCCTCGCATGCGAAACGTACGTATAGTAGTCGCGTGCTGCAGACGTGATCCGTCGGCCGTCGTCAAGATTACCGCGCGATAGGACGCGTGAACGTCGCGCGGAGCACCGCTAGAGGCAACTTTGCGGATTTCACTTAACGCGCCACACGAACGAATTGCTTCTTTCTTTTTCAACTAAATACAGGGATTTGTAAACGTGTTTGTCTATTCGAGTGCTTTTTTACTTTAACCGTAAACGTTATAGAAATCACAGAGCTTTGGGCTATATGCTGAGTGACGCCTCGTGAGATTTTTGGATTACTATAAAGATAAGATTTTATACCTTTGAAAACAAGACGATGTGTGTCGTATAAAAGTGTAAAAAAAATGAAATAAATTTTGGTATTGACGGGAACGAAGAAAAAGTTCATGAACGTCATTTGTTATAAGAATACGTACGTCATATTGATCACGAAATGATTGAAATTGAAGAGCTTTCGATAAAACTACTCTAATGGAAATCGTATAAAACATTTTGCGTCAATTTTTTCTGCTTGATTTTTCCCATCAAAAAGTAGCAGTTGTCACAATAATGAACGATTCGTAAAATTTCAATTAATAATTCAGCTAATTACTTCGATCTCCCCGCGCTTGTATATATAATGCAAAAATCAATCCGTTCGCGCAATTACGATAAATTTTAGAGCCTACGCTTCGGTCACACCTCGCTACAAACTCAAGACTAAAAAAGTAATATACTGCACTCACTTGCGAATCTGGGATCATTGGTGGTCGTGGGCGCCGGTGCGTACCAGGGATGATGATGCGACGAGACGCCGTGCGACCTCATGGGATCGGCGGGCCCGCCGCCCCCGGTCACGCCGCTGCCCGCGTGATGATAAGGCGACAGCTCCGCGGCGCAGTACTGATACTGAGGCGTCAGCTGCATAGTCGCGTAGGGATTGCCCATGCTGGCCGCGCTCATGCCCGCGGGACCTCCACCGCCGGCGCCACCGCTGCTAGTCACGCCGCCGCCGCCGGGTGCCGTTGTTCGCCCCACTAATGGGCCCGGGCGTACTGACCCCCGGCGTCGAGCCACCGTGCAGAGGCGGACTGCCGCTGCTGGCGCTCGAGCTGCCGGTGTTGCCGCCGCCGCCGCCCGTGCCCACGCCCCGGCCGCCGTTGCCGCAGGCGCTGGCGTAGGGCGAGCCCTGGCCGTGGGACACGACGCCGACCCCGACGGCCGCCGCCGCCGCGGCCAGCTCCAACTTGCGATACGACTCCTCGATCGGCGAGAGTATGTCGGTCACGCTGAAGGGGGTCGTGTGGGCGCCTCCACCGCCGACCTGCGCGTGCGACGAGTGCTGGTGCTTCGGCGACAGACTCATCGCCAGGTCGACGCCGTTGAGCTCGGGCAGCAGACCCGCCTGCTCCAGCTCCGTTTGTTGCTGCTGCTGTTGTTGCTGTTGCTGCTGTTGCTGCTGCTGTTGTTGTTGCTGCTGCTGCTGCTGCTGATGATGGTGGTACGCCGCGGTGGCCGCATTGTTGGCGCCGTTCTGGCCTGGCTGGCTGCCACCGCCACCGCTCATCTCGGCGAAGACCTCGACGCTCCTGCCGTCGAAGTAGCGCAGATACGAACCGCAAAGAATTTTGGCGACGCTTGATCACAACTCTAGCGGCATATCATGCGGCAGCCCCCGGGCACCCGCGCCTCTGCACGCCTTATTCAACTAGCAAGAGTGTCGTGTTTGCTTGGTCCAACTTTGGCAAGCTGGGGGACTACTCGTCGTATCGCCTTTGTTTCTCGTAGCACTGCAAGTATACCTGTATACTACCTATATTTGTACTGCTGTGTACAACTGCAGCCTAGATCCTAGTTCACTCAATTATATTACTACAACACTGGCCACCACTGAGCACCACTCGCGCAACGTTTAAGTATTCACTGGCTCGTTCACTGCTGCTGCTGCTACTGCTGCTGGAGAATCCAACGCTACGTGGGCGCATATCACACTCTCGCACGAGTCACGCGGGGGTCAAGTTCGCCGGCCTGCACCGGCCGGCGGCGGCCTCGCGATTATTCGGAGTAGAAATGTATCCTCGCCCGAGCGGGCCGTATATACGGTGAAGCACACAGCACCACCACCAACACCACCACCAGGCTGCGGACACCCTCGCACTTGCGCGCAATTATTCTCGAAGAAGAGCGCGTGATCTTCCTAGACACACTGTACGAAAGCACTGCACATCGTCCACCGGCGAAGGGGGTGAAAAAGCTCGCGGCGCGTGGTCCGACCTGAGCAACGAACTTTTAATCACACGAGCGCGCACTTTTTTATCTCTCGCTCTCTCTCTCTCTTTCTTTTGCTCTTCTAGGACTGGTATTGCCCGCTGATAATGCAGTCTATGTAGTGCCGTTGTCCCGTCCCGCGCCCGCGACACTCGAGAGGATCTCAACAACACTGACACACGGACTAGACACAACTCTAACGTCGCTTCCAAGGGTTTGTTTTTTCGCTTTCTGCTCTCTCCCTGTTTCTGTTTCTCTCTATCTATCTCGCTTGTTCTTGCTCTCTTTCGCTATCCCGCTCTCACCCGAGAGCTTTCTTTTTCTCTCTCTCTCTCTCTCTTCTCTTCATCTGTATATACACACACTGCACATGTACGCGAGCATACACACACGCGCGGGCGCGTATATGTATATCTATATATTCTATATATATATAGTATTGCTCAGCTCCTTGATGTATACAGAGAGAGGACCGACGGTACGTACAGCGCGGCGCTCTCGTCGTCGTCGTCGTCGTCGTCGTCGGGCTGATGCTGGCCGGGCTTGTTGTATGGATGAATGAATGGAGAGTACTGTTGGGGCTCTCGTGGAGAGGCCCTCTCACGGCCGCTTAGACCCACTCGAGAAGAAGAGAGAGAAAGAGCGAGCGAGACGGCAATAGGATGTATATAGAAGGAGAGAGAGAAAGCGAGCGCTCGGGCTGGGCTAAACGTGACCCCTACCTCGGCACTGCCACCCGTGTGCCGCCACCACACCACCACCAGCATCGCCGCCGAAGCCGCCAGTACCTCCACCACTACCATCGCTATCGCCATCTCCACTATAGCGACTACCTCCACTGCTAGGCTGCGCTTACTTCGTGAGAAGCAGCGATCTTCGGGGCTGCGCTGACAACCCCTCGTCCGTGGCGAGTCAGAGCTTCAGCTGCTACCGAGTCGAACGCACCGCGCTACGACGAGCTCGAGCAAATCTTTCTCTGCTGCTGTCTTTTTGAGCCGCCCCTCCACCCTAGTGCTCTGCTTCTCCTTTCGTTCAGCTTCTCCCTCTCTCTCTCTCTCTCTCTTACCGACGCGCGTCCTCGCGTTGATTCGATCTCCAGTGTGTAATTCGTCCGGTGTAACGTTTCGACGCGCGACATGCATACCCCGAACTTTCCTCCCACCAATGAGAGCCGATCTTGGACTCGATTGGCCCGTCCCATTCTCGAGCCTCGTTGGCAAGTCGACGCGGCCAATCGCGCGCGGCCTTCCCAGAGGCGGCCATGTTTCCCTCCGCGAGTCCGCTGCGCTTCGTTCTGCTGGTGGGGAGCACGTTGACGAGTTCCATCCCCGCGCGTATATACTGCGTGTGAGGGCAGGCAGGTGAACGTCCCGCTGGAGGGGGCAACGTACTGTACGCGAGCGAATTTCTGCGGTGGTCTTGCAACGTGCTTTCGACCCCAGAATCCAGGCAACGACGAAAACGAGATCCGATCTCACAGTTTCGAACGCGCACAAGTATAGAGGGTTGCCTGTGCCATCTATATCCGCATGTTATACAATCATACGTACATGTTTCTCTGTTTGGATGGACCGTGCAGCATAAATAATAATAAAAGTTAAGCCTCCCTTGACGGACATCTCTCAAAAGCGGTCACCTCTCGATAGCGGACAAATCTTGCGGTCCCCGGCAGAAATACATTGTTTCTTGTGGGACAGACTCTTCTTAAAATCGGACACAGAACACCTCTCAATAGCGGACACCTCTGTTAACATACTTTTTGCTTCCTCATAGAGAGAGAGAGAGAGAGAGAGAGAGAGAGAGAGCTTGTAATGGGCTTCAAAACGAGGTTTTAAACCAGATATCGTAGGACAATTTGGTCACATATTTGGAAACTACATTGAATTCTCAACAAGTGTCTGTATTTATGTATATGTGCGTGTGAATGTGTGTCTGAAAGGTTTCCAACTAAGGCACTAAAAATTGTTCTATGAGAAAGCTCTTTGACAATGAATCGTCAGCGGTTTTTCTTACATTTCAACTATTTTAGTGGATGCTATCACTATTATTCAACGCATGTTAGATGAAATTTTGAGACAAATATACAACAATTTTTATCACCTTTATAATTAATTATAGAGTAATAAATGAACGATAACAGTATTTTTAATTTTATTCGTTTAATGTCCACTTTTCAATAGCGTCTAATTTCCTCGATTCCATCAGTGTCCACTAGAACAAGGTTTCTGCTACATATCATGTGGGTTACATCACGTCAATCATGATAAAACATTAAAACTTAAAGTATCATATCGTTACCCCAGCGCAAAAGCCGCACTAATAAACTCGAATGGCAAAAACATGCCTTATTCACACGCGGCGCCAAGAAGGTGCTTTAATCAATGGAGGCGGCAACAACTGTACAGTATGCGGAGTCTATTTTTGTCCCCTTGATCGCGGAATGGAACATCTATTCGCATATTTACACATGTTCCGTTTCATGTTCCAATGGACAAAAAAAGACTCCGCTGTACCTGCTAAGCGCTGAATCTTTGATTTCTTTCTGAAACATCATTTCTGTACATTAGTAAGTTACGTTTTAGATGACCAATTAAAATCTACTATTGCTTTGTTTAATTTTTGAAGGGAATTATAGTTTGAAAAATGCTATAATTGTATAAAATATAAATAAAAGATAAAAAATGAGGAAAACTTCGGAGAAAATATTATGCAGATTGGTCCATATCGAAAAATTGCTAAAATCTCTCTTAAATGGGCTCTCGAAGAAGACCCAATCATCATGTTCTAAACAATCATGATCCACATTCAAAAAATCTTAATTAATTATTTTCTATACAATTTTAATTAAATTTTTATCTTCTCGAAACAAATAAGTTTTTTATTCACATTATTAAATTAAAACCTGAATGTTGAAACTCTTATTAACGTAAAACCTGAATTCCCATAAAACCAAATTTTCCATATTCACAAATGTTTTTTTCAGAAATGTTTTTCTGCTCTTTTCAAATCAATCTTTTTAATTTAGAGTTATAGAAATAAATCAATTGATTGGCTGATTAGTTAAGAGAGCTAGGACAGAATAGGTTTAGTTAATAACGGTGGTTAAAGTAACAGGATCATTTATTTTAGAATGTGTGGGCTCGCATTGACTGCTTAAGTGATATTGCAATTCGTACTGTTGCGTACAGACGATCGGTAAAGCAGAAACTTTGCTAGGGCGTAGAGAGGAGAAGGCAACTGTTTTAGCAAAAGGTAGCAACTGTATTAAACTTCCCTTTACATACTATTTTTACTTTAAATCAAATTTTTTTTTTTTTTTTTAAATGCTGTTTTTGGGGTGAATTCACCCTCATAAAAATAAATTGGGGATGATTTTTTAAATTTTTTAGAGGCTTGTGTTCTAGAGAAAGTTATAACGATTAAAAAGAGATATTAAACATAAAGATCGGACTAGTAGTTTTTTCTCAATCGCTGGCAAGAGCTGAAAAAAAGTGGTTTCGAGAAAAACGCGTCCGAAGTTTTGTTTTGTACATATCGAGCACGCTAGGCGCTTTACGTAATCGGGCATAACTTTTTTTCCTTTATGAATTTCGTTCTAAAATTTTAACAGGGTATTTTTATGATGTTAAAGAACGTTTTAACGTATAAAAAATATATCGATTTTTTTTTTCAATGGGAATGTCCCCTTAACCTACATATGTAAGCTACAGTCATCTTTATACGTGTCTTCGATCGCTTAATGATCATAATGAGCCTCCAAGATCACATCACATCATCGTACTTTGGGAAAAAACTCATTCAATTTCTTAGTTTCAGAAGTTTTCTATTGAAGAATGAAGATTTTGCTTTAAAATCCTTTCTTGATATATAATAGTAAACGCCCTTTTTAACCTGGAAGTCTAGCAGCGAGAATTTGTTGCAAAGAAAGTTCTGGATTATTTTTCGCGTTTTAAATCAGTCAAAACATTTTTAAAAATTAAATTATTCGAGCATTCTCCTACTTTCTCGCTTATTTTTATCAGCTTATTGTAAGTATTTTCCTTATTCATATCGTAATCATATATCATAACAATTCATAATTTGAAATTTTAGGCACAATGTTTTTCCATGAAGTTTCATCCTGAATGTGACGTCCTTGTCACTTGAAAAAGCGCAAAAGATTGTCAAAATAATAACTGGCATTGATCCATCAAAAGCTGATGAGAGTGTGAAGTTTGTGCGTTCGGCATTGAGGAAGCATAGCCTCGAGTATCCAATAGTACCAAAATCTATTAAATATGAGCTAAAACGGATCTTACCTATAGATACGCTAATCTCCGAGAACTTAAAGAAAACTTAATCGATAGTTTTTCTGAACTCATGAAAGATTTTCATTAATAGTTTCAGTATAGTATTGTTACAGTCTACGACGTAACCTTTTGCAATGAAAAAGAAATTAATAAAACTGCGAGAAGCAGCTAGCGAGCGGTTACGCATGAATTACAATTTAATGTATCTCACACGTATCTTCTATGCATAAATCCATTGACACACACGACTGAAAGTAACACCATTTCGGCCACGCGCAGCCAGCGTAAACAATGCCGAATTGAGCGGCCTAAAATCCATTACCTATTTATTAGGCCTCTGCTATTAAACTCTTGCGAAAATATAATTCGCACGGCAAAGAAATGAACACGCGCGGCCGCGAGTATGAATGAATATCTAAGAAAAGCTGTAAAACTGCGGTGAACGCGACTTCACCGATTTCGGGAAGAGCGCCGGCCCGGGTCTGTTAATATACACGCGCGTGCAAGATATGTGTCAATTATTGACCCATATCAAGGTCGCTACATACGCTGCAACCGCTAAAGCGGGGGTAAATCTAGGTGTATATAAGAAACGGTAAAATAGGATCAGTCCTCTTTCTTATCTGCAGAATCGTACACTACGTGTCGATCCTTCTGTCAACGCGACTAAAATCGAAGTGTTATAAAATATCGTTCATATTGTAAATGCATTGTATGCATGTGTTCGAGTAGCTTCTTTAGAGTAAAGTTATAAATCATTTGTACTGTGTTTGTGTGTGCAACCACCATCATCGACGATTCCAATAAAACCTGTAAGTTTATTATCATATATCATTTGACATTGTGCTTCCTTTCACCCTACATCTACGCAACAAGCGACAACTTAAATAAAAGGTTTCTTGTTAGAATTCCGACTACGGAGTATATAACAGTATCATGAATTACTCAAATTTTTAATTTACTAGAGATCAGCTTGTAAAAAATCCAGAGGAAGATGAAGGTTGTTGTGACGAAAAACCGATATCCAACTCTGCTACGTACGTTTAAAAATCGATACATTCTTTATTCTCGTAAACTAAGATAATTTTATATTTTAGATTTTCACGCTCCGATAAATCTAAAAGTAGAAGATCAAACTATGGATTGAGATCTAAAAAAAAGCAATGACAAAATTACGTTTTTGATTTTCCTAAGCCTTAATGAAGAAATGAAGCTTACGACAACGTTAAAAAAAATTAGCCAACAGCGAATAAAGCGACCACGCTCTAAAATTACAATGACACACAAAAATTGGTGTACATCTACTTCGATTGAACCGAAAAACCCCTTCGGCACTGATGAAGCTTTTCTCGCGGGTAAGCGAGAGGCTACGTCAGTGACAAGGACCTATTCAAGTCTCTGATCCCGGGCCTACAGACACGAAAGTCCTGTCAGCGACGACGAAGCCTTTCTCGTGGACAAGCCAGAGTTCGTCGACGCGAGAATCCTTTCGGCGACGATGGATCGAGGCTGGCGCAAAAGACTCCGGGCCCCTAGGGGCCATATTACATGCTTACTTATTTTCTTCAAGGCGTAGATTGCACGAAAATTATTTGGAATAAATAATTTGTTTTCGCGAGTCGACTGAACTGCGCGCTTACGACCTCTTGGCTTTCAACGAGGTGCATCCTTAAGATTGGGTATTTACCTTGATAAGTAAGCGTTTCGGTGTGAAAAAGAGAGAGACAGAGGATAATAGGAAGTGCGTAGGAGAGTTATATCAGCAAGTTTGTATGAGAAATAGTAAGGAAGCGAATGAAAGAGATGGAGAGAAAGGAGAGAGGGTAATTAGAGTAGGTATGGAAACTATTCGTTTAGAATATTTTTAATTCATACAAACGGAACAATTGTAAAATTACAATTAAAATTAAACATATTCGTACATAATCAATAATACAAATGGTTACTGATGCCAAGGTTCTTCAAGAAGAGATTCTCTCGAAGCCGGTACACTTTAAAGAACAGCTCATACTGTTCGACCAATTCTCTGTCGTCATCCGTCTTCACGAGCCAAACTGAGCGCTGCAACATCCTTGCGTCTAAAAATAGCCGCTTCAGATTTTTTCCTGTAACACAAGAAGAAGAAATGAGATTTTTGAAATTGTTTATATTCTATATTTACATTTATTAGCACCTAATAAGCTGGACTAAAATAACACTTTTACTCCCGGGCATTAATGATTGCTGATTCTTCGGTGCTGAATTTTTGCATATGCACTGGGATATCCCGCAAGTTTTTTGACATCTGTCATGGTGCCACCAGCTTCCACTCGCAATCTTACGGCTGTAAGTCGAAAGCAATGACCAGTGTATAGCTCTGGATTTGCCAAATTCAAAAATGATGCAATTTTATTCGGTATTGTGCAGATCATATTAATTCCAACAGGCTGGTCGCTACATTTTCCTTTCGAACATTTTAAAAAGAGACGGTTACATTTGCAGTCATTGGGACGCAAATTCATAAATTTTTTGCAAATTGCATAAAAATCTTCAGAAATTGTAAATGATCGTTCAACGCCTGTCTTCGTGTCCGGAGTAATTACGAGCAATAGGTTTCGATCAATATCTTCTACATTTTCCAGGGTCAAACTTGTCAACTCGTATCCTGTATGCTCCGCTCTCCCCAATGGCCAATAGAGCCTATAAAAATAATATTACAAAAATTATTGTTAAGTTATAAATTATTATGTAATTAGTAATTTTAAGATTTTAAAAAATTTGCGATGCTCATAGGTACTTGGCTGATTTTGTTTTTGCCGATAACTTGACGAACACATTTTCCATTGTGGAAAGTTATAAAAAATCGATCCCTGTCCATATCATTTGGTCTGAGTGCAGCATATTTTTTTACGATTTCGTAAAATATTTCTCCGATCACAAATGACCAAGGATAGTCATTTTTTGAGTCATGACTCGAAATGACATACTTTGCACCAGTATTTTCTACATCATTACATGAAATATTGCAAAATTCCTGACATCTCAATGCTCCACTGATTCCAACAATTAATATCGTCTAGAGAAAAATTATAACAAAATAAAGTTTCATGTAAATAGAAACATAACTAAAATAACATATTTTGAAAACCTTCATAGCCAAGTAAATTGAGTCATCGGCTGTTTCTAAAAACTGCTTAATTTCAGCCCATTTGAAAACTTTTGCCTTCTTTGATTTATAACCCTTATTGACATTTTTCAGAAAAAGTTTCAATTTGTGGTACTCATTTAGCTTAATACCATCATTAAATTCTAATAAGGTTTTAAGCATTGACCACTTGCTCCATAGTGTACTTAGTCGTAGTTTTTTTGACAATTCGTCGAAATATACTACCATCATATCTTCATTTATAACTCGGGCGTCATTATCCTCTTGCCATTTTAAAAAATTTGAATATGTTAGCTCATAGATTGAACGAGACTTTTTTGGCATTAAATTGGTATGAAGTAGCTTTGCTTCGGCTTCAAAATTTCTTTAAATTTCATCTACTTTTTCAACTTCATATTCTGAACCTTCAAGTGATGAATCATCTGATACCATTTTAAATAATCACGTTGAAAAATAAAGCGGCAAATATGGTCAAAAATTATAGCAACGAACAGTTTATTTGTACTTTTATAATTACGAAGTTAACCTAAAATCGAGCTAATACACATTATCGAAGAAACAAAAGCTTTTCGAAATACGTATATATGTATGTGCATTCCAATAGCAGCCAGCGTTTTCCAAGTTCAAAACGCTAATCTAATGTCCCATTTTTTTAATTTTATAAAATTCAATGGCGTCCTTTAGCCCTGGTATGATAAAAAATTGTATACACTACTCGGGACAAAATCATGTGATTTGCTCCGGGTTTCGGGTAGCTCCTCCGTGGCGAAGCCGAGGGCTCTCTGAATTGTTATAGTTTCGCCATTAAACAATATGTCTTTAAAAAACTTTTCGCCAGACGCGCTATCAATCGCATTTTTACCAGGGTCATCGTGAATTAAATTAACATTAGCCTTTATCGGCTTACTTTTAGTGAACAATTTTTGGCAATATGCCCTCCATTTCCGCACGTATAATATTCAAAGCTACGTTTGTTTTTGCAATCTTTTTGTAGAGGCCCAGTCTGTTTACATCGAATGCACTTTCGCGCCTGTGTAATCTCGGCTCAGAATATGGTTCGCTATCTCTCTCGACGATAATCCATATGCGACTTCGTCGCGCGTTTCAGGACCGTCCAGCTCCAAACCGGAGCACAGCCAAAATTTTTTCAAATACGTATTCTTGAAGAACTTCATCCATTTTTAGGATACGTTTGCTCATCGCTCGCAACTTGTCACTTTTACTCAATCTCTTCTTAAAGGTTGATCGAAAAGCCTCCACCATAGTACGATAGTCTATGATGGTTTCGATGCGCGTAAGGTACCATTTGAATGCCGCATCCTTGAGGCGGGCCTTTGCTACATTGAAAGCGACAGCGTCTGTCCAATGATGAATGTTTTTCAGCGTGGCGTTGATTAATCACTTGCACATTATGATTTAATACACCGCGTAACTGCAGCAATGCATTAGCAACTTCACTCTCGTTTGAATTTTGGGAGCTTTCTTGATGAGCATCGACCAACTCACTGTATAACGCTTATTTATTTCGGTGACATCGTCCTCGTATTGTTGTTTCTCTTGACTGCGACATAGCTTCTGTCGTTCTATCTCGGCAAGTGCCCTCTTGAGAGCCCTCAGCTTCGCCTCGGACGAGCTATACATACCCGGGAGCAAATCACATGCTTTAGTTCCTGGTGATGTAATGTACTATTTTCTGCCACAGCAAAATTTTTTTAATCGTACTTCGAAAAATTATTTTGCTGCGGCAGCAACTACTTTTTTTCTGATCCAATTTTCGAGGTGATAATGGACTTTTTCACAAATCAAATAAATAAAAAAAATTACTTTAAATAAATATTTACTAACCTGTAGAATATCCACGAACGAATAACCTCGGCAATCCTCGCATATAGTCGGCCGCCGTTTTAAATAGGACCCCGAAGTCCGCCTTGTCACCGTGATTTATCAGACGAGCGTGGTCGATTTCAAAATTCCTTGCTGGGTAGTCGAAAGCATCAAAGAAGTGGAATTTCGCTTCCCGCCTTTCAATGAACGGGCCTAACGCATGGATTGCGCGCGACAAAATCTCGTTTTGCTTGAACTACATTTTTATTGCACTGGCACAAACTGTCAATCATAAGCGTATGTTTTTGCTGTATCGTGCGCCGCATTTTCCTTACTACTAAATAATTATTTTAGGTTAATGAAAATATTTGAAAAAGATAGTTAGAAATATAATTTTCGATCTTTTAATAAGATAATTTTACTCTGTGCTTATTGCTAAACGCACTTTATTGCTACTACTGACATTCCCTTGAAATCTGAGAAAGCAAAAAATTAAAATCTAATTCGATCGCAGCCGGAGCGAGCGTTACATGTCGAGAAACGTGACCATGACAAACACAAGTTCGTATACGCAGCACAGATCAACAGGGAACAAATTTTCTATGTGGTATCTTTTTTTTATCGCCCATGGATATTCAGCTTAACACCATTTTTTCAATGTTGAACATGTTTATGTCAGAATAAAGAAGATTGAATAAATATAAACATAAGTAGATAGTAGTATAATTGTGAAAAAATATAAAAATCAATAATCGATGTGTTGCCCCCCAACTTCTATAACCTTTCTTAACCTACGAGTCATGGAGTCGGTTAATTTTTGAAAAAATGGCAAATTATTAAATAAATTTTCCCAACTAGTCTTTGCTCGATTTCTTAAATAGTCAAGGTTTTTGAACAAAATTTTTTCTAATTTGTATTTTCGGCGATCACGCCAACTTTGAGTTAGCCCATATACTGTGTACAAGGATAGAAAAGGAAAAAAGAGAAAAAACTGCTGCTAATTCATTGGCACAGAGCTTCCTCATAAGAGAATTATCGCTCCTACTTTTATTTATAAATGATAATAAAAAACTTATTTTCGCTGCTCTTCTTTTAAAATTACTACTCATCGAGGTTGTAAAAAAATCAATTAAAAAAATGTATAAATCATAAATACAATTGATTTATGAATTAAACTTGATTTAAATCTTTTATGACTCAATGCATCTTACGTCATATACACAAATCTAATGATCTATTATAGCGCATTTATTTCAATGATACAATCAGAACACTCCTTTTTTGAAGAGTTGAACTTGAATATCGACGTATAATCATAAAACTTGATTCATCTTATTGCACACATGCAAAGGCCCAACATCGTGAGGATAATAGCCACCAAGACCATCAGCGCGACCACGAGGGTCGATTGCATCGTGGAGGTCGCTTCAGCCAAGCTGGCAGTGAAAATTTCTTGGATCTCGTTCTTTGAGGCTGGATCAGACGGTTCCGCTGTTGTGCTTGCTTCTTCGGGGTTTTCAGTTGGTGCTTCAGTTGGTGTCTCAGTTGGGTTTTCAGTTGGTGTCTCAGTTGGGTTTTCAGTTGGTGTCTCAGTTGGGTTTTCTGTTGGTTCAGCAGCTGCTTCAACATCGCTGGTGAGAATCGCATTTTGTTCAATTGCTTCGCCTGCTGGTAATGCCCTGACACATGCAACTAATGCCACCAAAAGGAATAAAATCTTCATTGATCTCATGGTTATCTGTACAAATTAAAACTTTTTTAGTTAATATAGAAAATTTCAACAGAACCCCTACGGAAATTCATAACCACTCTAATTTTTAAAAGCTCTTAAAAACTCTTAAAAACTCTTTAAAAGTCTGAATAAGTTTTAAAAATTCTTATAAAGTTCGGATTTCGTACCGTGATTTTTAAGAGTTAATAAAACTTTATAAGAGTTTTAAATGATATAAATAAATTTTAAAAATTTATTTGAAACCTGATATTTTTTTCCGAAATATTCAGACGGGTAAGGCAATTGCTTATTTAATTTAAAAAAATGTTTACAAGTGACAATAATTGTTATAAAGAGTTATTAAGAGTTATTAAGTGTTGATAAAAGTTTTCAATATTTTCAAAGACTTTTTTGATCAGTATCCACGCTCGCCAAAAAGTCATGGTGAAAAAACTATACGAGCAACCATATGAACAATGTAGAAAAAATAAAAAAAATGAAAAAAAACTTAGCATTTTTACTAAAAAATTGAGTCTCCACAAGGTTTTATGAATTTTTAAAAACTCTTTTTAATTTTTTTAAATCATTAATCCGGTGTACGAAATCCGAACACTTGTAAGATTTTTTAAGACTTTTTTAGACTTAATAAAACTTTCTCCTGAGAAACATTTAAGCTAAAATAGTAAAACACAAAAACTCCGTTAGTCGAATGAACTGATCCTTGATATAACACATATATTTTTTTCTTCGCAATACTCGAATCAAAACATATAGAAATTTGCTTTTAAACTACACTCGAAAAATACAAGTAAAAAATTATTTCACTAAATCTCTTAGCTTTTATTTATTAAAAAGTTTGAGAACAAACACTGAAATTTTTCTAACTTAATGAAAGGATGATAAATTGAGAATTACTTTTTACAGACAACAACTTCCGAACGAGTATCACCACAGAATCAAGAACTTACAAGGCGTTATCAATGGTTCGCAGCTCTCTAATGAAGAAAACGAAGCAGGTAAGCGCCGAGATTTGATAAATTTACCTGTTACAGACGACCCGTAAGTAATAGTCGACAGAAATAAAATTAAAAATAATCTTATCGAATTTGACGCACCGCAATTTTATACATAGATCAATATTTGCATGTCTACGGCAAGATGCGTAGAGTAAATTTTAACTGTAAGGAAGCTTTTGAAGCTTTTTGAAAATATGATACTTTTTTTCCTTCTCAAATCATCGCAAATCATTGCCGCGTAATCTCATTTAATGGAGAGGTCAAATTCGAATTGCCGAGCTTCACCATACGTATGACGAACGTATACAAAATGTAAAAATAATTATTTACACCTGAAATTACAGTCGTTTGTTGTTAAAGTTTATTTATATTGAGAATTTATACAAACCTATTTCGATATAGGGTCATTGTACGAGTCGAACTCTTATCAATCGTAAATAAATTAATTTACTATGCACAGTAATTGAATCCATATCGTCGATTTGTCTGCGACTCTTAATTTCTAATTAAAAAACCAAAAATAACACAAAGAAGCATTTGAAGCGATTCACATCATAGGCACGAAAAATTTTATCGCGTGTCGAATTGCCATTAATAGAATAGCATCGCGCGGGCTCACACTTTTAGCACTCGATGAATTTTACGAGAAAAAAAAACAGTAGAAATAAGTTCAAGAGCATAAAAATTTGTAACGATACAGACAAGCAGTACTTGATTAGACGCGATTTTATTGATGCGATGACGCACTGTACACATTTTATATTATATGACACACGTACTCATTTTGAAAAATTGTCGGGCAATAATAATCACGATGTGGCACATACTTTCCTAAGGCAGACATCCAAATCGACCTTCCAATATCAGCCAAGAAATACCATCGTTATATATGCGTAATAGAGAAGATTGAGGATTTATCTATTGACGTAAAATGCTGGGTAGCAATGTTTAAAATATTTTTTTAAACTAAATTTTATGTAGGAATAATTTATGAAAATCGATTATTTTATTTTACCAAAAAAATGATGCGTGGAGGCAGCAGCTAGTTGATGCTTACATTCATATAATAATTTGATTTTATAACTATCATTTCTCAATGTTAGAAATTATAGTCTTCGTTTTATGTAAATTTTGTATTTTTGTAATTAACATTTTATGCAGAAAAGATATTATTTACAATTTGCTTTCATATGAATTATGAAAAATATTAGCCTGAATGTTCATTATGCATTTTTTGTATCTAAAAAATCTATATTGATGTTCAAATCAGATAAAAACACTGTAATATCAATAAAAAAAATACTGACCTTTCGTAAGACCTAAGAGTTTTTGTTCTTTGGAATGAGTACCATGTCCAATCAAATTATTGTACATTCTCCCGGTTGATTCTCCTGAAATCTACTTTATTGGGTGTTGAGTATGAAAAAATGGTGGAAATTTTTTTTTATACATTGTAACGGAGTTGCAGGGTACAGCTCGGCCGAGCGAAGTCGCGTCGCCCAAGCGTCAAAACGGGCATGTGCGAGTGCGTGTGTATATGATTGTCGCGCGTTTCAGGTAGCAGCGAAGAAGATGCAGTCACGTGGGCCCGAAGCGCCCTGGAAGTTCGGCGAGAACAGCAGTAGTACACCCAAGCGGGCAGATTGATTTGAGCCGTGCTTTGGCTAAGAGCTCGCGAGAAAGAGTCAATTATCTCGCAAGCATAGCTACGCAGCCGGAGGGAGTCCGCTGCGTGTTCGTTCGATACGAACACAACCGAGTTGGCGTGAAGAAGCCCTGAAGCTTGGCCGGTGTAAGGCGTGTGTTCGCCTGTGATTGAAGTTGTGATCGGGCTGGTGATCACCCAGGTGAAGCAAGCAGTGCAACTTGTGAAGCCTTGTGTAGGATTGGAAGCAATGCCCAAGGAGACGCCTGGATTTGGCTTGAAAATCTCCCGGAAGTTGGGCTGGTAAGACGCTGCGAGAAACCAACGACCAGCTACGCTCAAGGAGAAACCTGGATTTAGCTCGAAGATCTCCCGGAAGTTTGGCTTGTGAGACGCTGCGAGAAAGCAACGACCAGCAACGAGGATCAACTTCAAGTGCCCAAGAAAGAAGATAGTTTAAGGTACTCGGTTGTCGCATGCTAGAGTGTGCCCGGAAGGCAAAGGTATGATGTGTGATTGAATGTACAAATATCGACCGGGTTGTAAACGGCGCGAGTAACGCGGGCAAGATAAGGCCCAAGGTCGGACGCGGATCGCCCGAAAACGTGACGCGACGCGTAAAGTAAGCCCTCGTGGATAGTTATTTGTAAATTGGCGATTAGTTGTAAGAAATAAAGTATTTTGTTTGATTGAGAATCGCTCGTATTGTTTGCCAAGCCCCGTAAGGCTCATTTTCAGATTCGAAGGCCCAGGACGGAGTGAAGGGTTCACCAGCAGCGGGCCCAACTCGGCGAGAGGCCCGAACTTCCTCGCGAGATACGGTAACGCCGGGCGGGTCCCGGAATAAAAGTATTTCGACGACAACGCGCTGCGAATTAGGAGACCCGGCAGTTGCCCGTCGCAACATTGAACGGCGAAAACTAGTACACCTTCTTTTAAACCATAAAATATGAGTCATCGTTGAATCTGGGGCCTTGAGATTTAGTTTTTCGAAAACTAGGTCCAGTTTCATGCTTGATTGATATTATCTTAATCGCTCTTTATCGATGATGAAGAGCCAATTGTGAATGATGGAAATTTTTGGGCAATTTTGCGCATGCGCAAAAAATTGTGAGTAATATAAAAGAGGCAAAAGTATTTTCAATTCTAACCAATGAAACTGCGGATATCTCAGGTTACGAGAAAATGACCGTATGTATACGATACATAAAAAAAAGTAACAATTGCTACATTGCTGTTGAGAATTTTTTAGGATTTGTCCGTTTAGAGCACGCAACAGGCGAATTGATAGCTAATGCAATTTTAGATTATTTAAGCAAAATAAGTATAAATTGCGAAAATATTGTTGGACAAGGGTACGACGGAGCTGCAGCAATGAGTGGATCAACGAATGGCGTGCAAGCACATATTAAAAAACAACATCCAGAAGCTCTCTTAACGTGCATTACTGATCACAACAGTCTTCTAAAATTCAAACAGCTCCTAAAACCAATTGTTTCAGCTTTAGACGATTTGTCTGACGATAATAATGCTGAAACGTCGTCTAACGCATCAACATTCCTCCGGGCTATAACAAACGGAAAGTTTATAATTATTTTGCTTTTCGTCTCTAAGATCTGATTGATATTTTTGCGCAAAAGAATCGAAGACTTGATTTTATTCTGTAAATATTAAATTTAATAGCTTAATAGTATATTAATTATTTTAGTTATCTTTACTTTACATACATACATTACATTCATACATACATACATACTTACCTATAGAATTCTTACCTACTACTTTTCACATTAAACATCAAAAGATTTAAAATTATTTTTTTCAGGATTCGAAGCCTACATAAAGAACCGTTTTCGGCATTTAAAATCAAAATTTCATAATATTTACGTAGGAAGCGTAACCGAAGGAGGAGTAAAGATCGAGGTGCAAGTGCGAAAATTCGATGTGGGGGGACTTTTTCATAAAGGTCACAAAATAATTATAAAAGGTAAAATCATACAAAGAATAAATTTCTTATCCTACCTTTTGGTAGAGAACGACAAAGATACTTTCCTTTTGAAAAAACCACAAAAGGCATATTTGATTACTTAGCTGATATAATTGATTATATCACACAATAAAATTTAAAAATATTTATAAAATAATGTATAATTATTGATATCGATTAACATACTATATGTATTATTATGTAATAATATTATTCAAATTTATTTGCTATATACCGTATTGTAACATGCGCGCGTAGCACGCTCAGCGGCAACTAGTACTACATAAATAATACGCTTGCAACAATTTTCAACTATCGGTAATAGAAGTTCACAGCACTAGGAAAAGTTAGCGCCCTCTATTTCCACGTCGGTTATTGACTCATATAACTATATGCGGGTGGTGAGGTGGATAATGCAAAGCAAACGATATTTCGCGAAATTCATGAAAATGTAACAGCGAAATATAAAACCGAAGAAGAAGTTTTATCTTCTCTGCTTCGGTATAAAAGAGGGAGCGAGAGAGATGTGCTCCCTATTGCTCTACTATGCAAAGATTCGCAATCAAGTTTTGCAAAAATTCGCAAACGTTTATTAGGAGTTCATCACGGTCCAAGAGGAGGAGAGCGCCGATATCGCTCATCAATTTCCAATATAGCAATGTCTTACGCATCTTCGATGACGAATGGCAAATGTTTCGCGAAATTCGCGAGCGCGTACCAGGCAAACACGATAGCGGAACAAGTATACAGTAGTTATATTAAGGGGCAGCGACAACATTATATTACGACTAAGATCGCTGCCTATCTACGCGCGGCGGAGGCTCAGATGGTCTTCTTTATACGTTTCTCTAATCAAGGAGCGCACGCGCTTCAGACTGGTGCGAGGCGCTTCTCCCGCGCCGGGTTCGTGAGTTGCGGCTTAGCAAATAGCCAGTTTTGCGAAATCCGCACATGTGTATCAGGAGCGCAGAATCGCACGAGGGGGCTACAAACGATCGAGAGGTGGAAAAATAGGGGCCGTTTCATGTAAGTGACAATATACTCGTATGCAATTGCGAATGTATAGTCGCAACTGCATGTGCCTCCACCTCTTGCGCATGACCGATGACGAAAAGCACGCGCAAAGTTTTGCGAAATTCGCCAATGACGATCGGGATATCAGAACCGATGAAGGTGTGGCGTCAGCAGCCGCAGCATCACACTACTGCCTCGTGGTCATAAACGTGGTTTGCTTTGGTGGTCGTAAACGTAGATGGCACAAACGCGAGAGCGCGAAACTTAAATTGTTATTAACTCTTCCTGGATCTTTTGAAATCCAACATATTTTAAATCGTTTTTCTCAATATCAGTGATATTACTTTAAAAGAAAAGACTTAAACTTGTTTTGGGGCGTTTCTTGATGAGCATATTCTCCTTTCACTAACATATCTTAAATTCTTTGATAAAATAATTTCAAACAGATTTTTAATAAGGGTTGAATTGAAAATAAATAATTTTATGTCTTAATGTTTGTATTTGTCGCATTACATTATTTTCACAATAAATTCATTCTCATTCATATAAAAATTCTGCGGAATTCAATCAAAACAAGAAGTATTTAAAAACATATGCCAAGTATTGAACGTTGTGAACCTGCAGCATCTGCGAATACTGTCGGAACTGTGACTGTTTTTGGCCGTATGGGAGCTGACGTAGCGTCCGCAACGCGCGCAGAAGTCTACCGCATAAACATACAACGCCAGCTGCCTCGATAAGAAAGCTGCGGAACAGAAAGTACACATCTCAGTCGTCACTTGCCACCTCATCGCAATGTTGATCGACGATTGTTAGACTTTTTTATTAATTACGGCGCTCGTCCTTGCGGGTGAACAAATATCGTCCCTTCGTTCGACTCAGTTCGTTGCTTATTGTTTCGGATAATAATCAAAGACTTCCAACATGTTTAACAAGTTATCGGCTTTCTGCCTGCTGCTGCTGTTTGTCGTGCAAGCGCAATGTATTATGTGGTACTTGGAGCCAAATACGCGTAAGTGTATTCGAGAAGAGATCCAAGGCAAGGTACCTGTCACCGGCGAGTACAAAGTCTCGGAGGTTCCCGGCCAGAAGGTCAACTTTGTGGTGAGTCTGGCTTGCTTCGACCAAAGAAGTGCACGCCCGCGAATTGTGTATTAACCTGCAATATGCTCGCTTTCAGCAACATTGCTAAACGATATTTTTACAATGAAATTTTTCCCTTGTTTACTTTTTGTAAGAACAATTAATTTAAACGGTAATTAAATTGGTACTTTTATCTTCAGACTCAAGATTCAAAAGGACATATCCTTGCTCAAAAGGAAGATGTTCAACATGACAAAGTTTCTAAATTTACATTTGTCACTGAAACATATGATACTTTTGAGATTTGTTTCTCATCTCATGTGCCACAACGTATGTATTCCTATTTATTTTTAACAATTTTTATTTTTGAGAAATATATTTTTTTTAAAAAACTAAATTTGTGGTTTTTGCTTTTAGATCAAAGAGGTATGAGGCAAGAAGTATCTCTCACTGTCAAGAAAGGTATTGAAGCCAAAAGTTACGAAGGTGTAAGTTAAAAAGACATCTTTTACTATTTTTAATTATTTCTACATTATTTTCAATTTTTTGTATACAATTTTCTTTAAATACTTTATTTCTTTTATGTGGCTTTTTTGGACAAGCAGGTTTTGGTAAAGTTCTTATAGTTTTGAGTGCAGTTTTAAAGGCATGATCTCCCGTATAACACTATTCAATTATTTCTTTATAGTATTCACAAGTATAAGCATTGTTTTGAGTTAAATTCATGTATAAAACAATTATAATGAGTTATTAAAATATTTTATTTGATGCATGATAGATGCAACATTTATTTACCAGTGATCAATCATTTGGTCATTAATTCATAAATTTAGAGGTAGAGCAATTATGAGAAGCTATTAACATTATTTATGACTATTTATTACAGTCCAAAGCTTTTATTTTATGAGTGAAATTGAACATAATGAAAATCTAGTGATAATTATTGTAATACAATTCTTTTTCCTTGCTTAGATTGGAGAAGCTGCAAAACTGAAGCCGATAGAAGTAGAACTTAAAAAACTGGAAGATTTGTCTGAAGCTATTGTCCAAGATTTCGCTAGAATGCGTAAAAATGAAGAAGAAATGAGAGATACTAATGGTAATGCAACTTTAACGAATTTTTAAAATTATGTATACTTTTATTTGATTTATATCACATAATAACTTATAAATATGTTACAGAGGCAACTAATTCCCGAGTCTTATTCTTCAGTATATTTTCCATGATCTGCTTGTTGGGCTTGGCCACATGGCAAGTATTTTACCTGAGACGTTTCTTCAGGGCAAAGAAGCTGATCGAGTAAAAACTCTATTCTGTGTCTCATACATCTATACTGCAGCTAGGGTTGCAAATGTACATAAAATAAATGATTTGTTGAATCGAATGAGCTGAGTGGAATAAAAGAATTCTTGCTTCTTTCTCAAGGTGCAAAGTGAATGAGAATATTTTTTTTATTAACTTGTATATTAATAGATTTAGTATTGATACACAATACAAATTAATTACAAATCTTTAATGCACTTTGTTAAACATTTTCATAATTATGATTAAATATGATTAACTATAAAATTATCAATAAACTTTTAAATTTCATTCAATGTTTCTTTCATGAAATTCTACTTTTTTTATCTTAATCATAGAGTCTAATTGTAGAATTACTTCAGCACTTTATAGTGCTTAAAAACGTCAGCTAGCCTGGTAACGTGCAATGCAGACATCTTACAATGTATTGCGCTAAATCGGTGTATTTTCTATGACTACATAACCTAAATTTCTTCGTATATTTTTAAATTTAACTAGATAATTTATAAATTAAAAAATAAAAAAAAATGACAGAAGCCAGAAGTATTATATCTAGCAGAGACAGAGATTGTTTGGGCTGCAGATTAGTTAGTGGTTCAGGACTCATTGGTGCCGGACTTTACATACTTTATCACGCGAGGGGTATGACTAAATTTGCCGGAAAATCTATCATGTTTACAGCAGGTGGAGGTAAAATTTTCACGACAGTGCATTCATTAGTTATAATTAAATATTTTGATAAAATTTATAAATCGGAAAATTTTTTTGCAGCGTCGATGGCAATTGGTTTAGCGAGAATTTTCGATCTTCCTCCCTTTCGACAGAAATACGAAGTAGCGGAGAACTGATATTTTTTGAATATTTTAAAAAAATGTTTGCTCTTGACTTGAATTTTACGTTAACTTAATTACCGTTATATTTTACCAAGTGTGAAATAATTTTAATACCAGCAATATGTAAATATATATTATGTTTAGAGTTTCACATTAAAAAAAAGAACATTGTAAATAGTAAATAAAATTTAAAAATATGTTAATAACAAATCAATAACATTTATCTATGACCTGATGTGAACTCCTTATAATCCTTATGATGTTGGCTCCTACCAATGTTAATACTATTGTAGAATAACCTGTGTAGTGTGTACTGATGTGTCATAATAGCAGGAGGGGGAAGCAATAACATTCCATATGACTTTTGCGATTTCATGAACAAAACTCAGCAGACTCGAGTTTATTCTGCATGGTTCTCGAGCAAGGGCTGATGTTGCACTATTGAACATCGCAATTTTGGTCAGTCATTGTTTGAAATGACTCAGAGGTTGTAAAATTCTACGCAAGCTTCTACGAGATTTCCATATGAATAAATACTGTCAACGTTGTAGCCAAATCATTCAGTTGCTGTTTCATTGATATTACAAGGACGTTCTAATCGTAAGTGCTAAAGAGTCATTGGCAAAGACCTGCCGCAAAATTGATCCAAGTGACAATCTAACAGGGTTTGTTTTTACTTTTCAGACCTGGTTAAAATGGAGTTACCACATTTAGGTGAGCATTGTGATGTCAAAACTTGCAATCGTTTGGACTTTTTACCAATAAAGTGCGACGCTTGTGAAAAAATGTTTTGCGGAGATCATATGTCTTATGCAACTCATAACTGTCCTAGTGCTCATAAGAAAGATGTTCAAGTACCAGTTTGTCCGATGTGCAATGCTCCAGTACCATCCAAGAGGGGTGATCCACCAGATTATGCTGTGAGCATGCACTTGGACAATGAATGTGGATCAGGCTACAAAGACCGTAGAAGAAGAATTTTTACAAATAAATGCTCTAAGAAAGGGTGTAAAGTAAAAGAATTAGTTCCAGTGTTGTGCAAAGATTGTAGTTATAATTATTGCTTGGGTCATAGACATCCCACTGATCATTCCTGTATAGGACGTGATCAAGCAATGAGAGAAAAAAGACTCGAAGCTGTGGAAAGGATGGAATTGAATAAAAGAAGAAATGGAAATAAAAATACTAAAGATTTGCTTCGTGGAGTGCAAGGTACTTTAAATGAAGATGAAGCATTTGCTGCAGCTCTGCAAGCTTCTATTAATGAACAAGAAGGAAGACCAGCAGAGTGTTCAGCATGGAAAAATCAAAACAAATGTCAATTATCATAAATATCAGTTATAAAATTTTGATTTCTGCTAATAGGCAGAATATATGATGCTTGGGTACTGAACATTGAACTCTGATAATTTAAAGTTGTCTAGAACTCATCAATTAAAATATCTTATCTACTTATAAATTTTTATAAATATAAAATTGATGAACTTCAATTTTAATATGTTTAAATTTATATAGTTAAACAAAAATATTATATGTAAATATTTTCACTAACTGGTGCTTAAGTGATTATTCTGGAAAAAGTAATTATCCATGTGCTATTTTTCCTATTTTATAAAATTTACATATATAAAATTCTTCCTATATTATAATAGTTTTTAATGTTTAATTAATGCACAATTCTAATTTTAAGCACAATCTAAAAAAAATTGTTATACAAAGTATGAAATACAAATATTTCACTGATTTTGTTAATATAGATAAAAAAATATTTTCATATTTTAATAGTGGAAATCAACTTCAGCAGTTGTTATGTGTGATACATTTTGACCAAGGCAATTTTTGAATTGTACATTCCAAATGAATTTTCAGCTTAAATTTCAAGTTTATCTATTAATAAAAACAACAAAAATTTACCAAACGCTTTGCTTTATTTAATTTTTGAATCTTATGAATCATAAGACCTTAATATTATTTTTCATGATTTATAAAAATGTACACACGCATTAAATATACAATTAAATATTTAGTTCTAATATTAATTTCATATTAAAGTTTGATATCACATGAAATATTTAAATATACTTGAAAAAACTGTGATTTTTAAAGAGATATATTAATTTGATGTATTAAATTAATAACTCAATGTTTTGTTCTATATTCTAGTATAATTAAAATTGAGCAGCTGAGATTTTTGAAATTCATTGAGCAACAGAAAAATCTCAAATTTACGTATTATATTATGAATTCATTTATTTACCAACTTTACCTAATTTAGTATCAGTTTTTGGATCAGCTGTTATTGTTTGTACACTTACAATAGCCTCATTGATTTTCGTTTGGAGGTCTCTCAGATCTTGAATGTATAACAAACTTAAAATTGTAACTGCCTTATTCAAGAAAGGATCCTTGATTTTAAATCCAACATTAGTGTCCATTATAGGAAAAGGTTGGCCAGTAACAATAACTGAACCTGGATTTTTTACAGCTTCTTCATTTAATCTCTTGCAAATAAACTTGGAGCAAGCTTCTAGAGTTATTAAATGATTAGGGTGCTGTGGTATATTCAATAATTTGGCTAATTCACTAACTCCTTTCTTAAAATCTTCACTTTGAACTGAAATTGAAATGTTAAAGTTTAGGATTTTAAAAATATGTTATTTTTTTATGTAATATTATATTTACAATCAAGATTATCTAAGGGATTAGTTGATTTGACTACTGGCTGATCACTTTTCTTTTTGGTGCCTTTTATTGACCTGTACGTATCACCTAGAAACAACAATAATAATTAGCATATTTATCCAAAACGAAACAAAAAATTATAAATTAATACTCACGATTATCTTCATACTCTAAACGTATAGCCAAACCCACTAACCATTCCACCTTATCCAATGGGGTCTCAAATTGTGGACAACCAACATCTTCTAAATATTTTTCATATGTAGCAGGCCATTGTTGAGATTCAATATCTAATATTGCTCCTCGATCATCGATTTTGTAATGTCGAATTTTTTGATTTTCAAGCCAACTTACTAACTTCTTAACATGTTGTAAATCTAGTAGAATCAAACGAATAATAATTTAATTAACCACTAAATTTGATGCTCAAAATATTTCTAAAATTTAAAATATTTACCATTAGCGTCGACTTTATCGTATTCTTCATACTCTAGAGCTTGCAGTCTTCTTTTAAACATCGCTGGCTCTATTTTTAACAAAGTTCAATTGATATGCAACTGACAGATGCAGTAGTCTCTTAGGTACCGGCTATCTACAATTTATAGTATTTTGCAAACTTCTTCCAAGATAACTGTGCGCATACGACGGATATAATTGGAGTTTTGCTTTGCTATTTCTGTGTTACCCCACTAAGCAACTTTGATTATCTCATCTTTGCATCATCTAACTACGTTATCTGTACATGCTCTTCTATTCTCAGGTTAGGTTTTTTCGTTAACTTGATGTTGTTCTCGAACAACATCAGAAAGTATGTGTAAAGTAAATTAACAATAATTAATTTTTTTTCTGAACATTTATCCATATCGAATAATGTTTTATGACATCTACTTGTAGCTTAGTGTAACCAAAACAAGTTAAGTCAAAAAAATGTATAATTTTGGAATTGTCAGTGCATTTTCAAAGTGAGTTACAAAGTATCAATAAAAAATCAACGATTTGAATGTATTTACGAAACTTTCGCATTTTTCAGGCACTTTTTGAGCAATGTACTGGTGCCCAGTCGTAGTGTTTTTACAAATTCTCCGTTAAATTTAAATGTCACAAGTGTTTTATAGTTAGTTTGACATTTTGTTTGATTTACTATGATAAAAAGTTAAATTCACAAAATATTGATAATTTATTGTTAAATTTTTTAGTGCTGAACCCCTGAAGAAGAAGAAAAGACTCGATCCAGCAATTATTAGGGCTCGAGAAGAACGACGAAAGAAAAAGTTAGAAAAGTTTATTAGAAGATTGGAAAAACATTCTCAACAATTAAAACCTATTACTGAACAAGAGATTCCTATTCAAATGAAGGATGCTTTAGCGTAAGATTTTAAATGAACTAATGCATGTCACATGAAATATGTTTTGTTATTTATTGTATCTTTCAATTTATAGGGAAGGAAAAATTGTAGTTCCTGAGCCAACACCTGAAGATAAAGAAGAAAAATTTTTTGTCCTTAAGGACTGGACTAGATTCAAAACAAGAGAACATAGAGCAACACTAAAATTGATAAATCAGCTCGTGAGGGAAAAAGAAAAATTTTTAGAAGAATTAAAAATAGAATCTCCAGAAAAATACGAAGAAGCTATTCAGGTACATACCATAAAAGTTTTTTTTTAATATAATTTATTTCCTACTTTGAACCTTGAGTCTAATGCGATACTTTTTATTAGCTAAATCCAAATATACTGCCATTATCTTTAAAAGGCCCAACACATTCACCACCAATAGAAAATTATGATGCACCTGACGGTGAATACTATGATGTAACCAAAAAATATCTTGGAGAAACGTGAAAAATTAAAATGTTTAAAAATGATGGTTATTTAGAAATATTTTATTTATAGATTACAAACTCTTGTATATATAAATAATTCGTACATATTAAATGATTTGTTAACTACAATACGCCATACAAATTTATTACATCTTCACCATCCGTCATCTTAGTGTATTTTAATACTGTTGTGAAGATAAATTGAAAAGTTTTATAAATAATTAGAGTTATAGTTTACGTTATTGCATAAGTTTTTCAATATAATAAGTATTTTATATTATTTTAGATATTAATCAGATATTAATCAGATTCATTTATGATACTATGTCTATTAGGATTATACTAAAGAACCATTGAAATATCACAGTAATGGTAATTAAAAGGTGTACATCATCAAAGTAAGACCATTCAGACGCGCCATGTTATATCGCATCTCTTTTAAACGTGCATCGAATCAGAGAAAGACGAAGGGCTGCTTGCACAGCGGGCAGTCCTGAAGGTTCTTCAAGCACATCCTCAGGCAGCTTGGATGAAAGAGATGCTGGCAGGGCGTGACGCGGGCCACCTTCATCGCGCCGAGGCAGACCGCGCAGACGTCGTCGAAGCGACGGATCTCCTCGGGACTGGCGCTCCTGAAGCGCCGCAGCAGGTCCCGCTCGCGTCGCAGCTCCAGCCAGTGGGTCTGCTGAAGCTCCTTGGCGCGCAGATAGACGTTGAGATAGGCGACGATGGCGAGAAATCGCCAGGGCGCCGAGGCCAGCAGCAGCAGCACGAAGCAGCCCGAGAGCGAGACGGTGAAGAGGCGCAGCAGCACCGGTGCGTAGACGTGCTCGAGGCTCTCGAGCGACTCGAGGTCCAGGTAGCGCAGCAGCTCCGGGAACAGCTCGACGAACGTCTTCTCGGTCGCCATGTAGTACGCCAAGGTGACGAAGCTGTGCAGAGCGGTCGGTCTGTAAAAGTCGAACGATCGCGGTCAAACGAGTGCCCTTTCTTTCTTTTTTGCCTTTCGTTACTGAATTTACGGAAGCAATCACGGATATGATGCAAAAAAAAAGAATAGAGGCTCAGCACTGACGTCACGCTCAGGCGGATGGAACGTGTCGATCTTTTTGACGGAATTAAGTCATGGATTTATTGGAGCGCGAGCTCGATTGCTTGAAATTCGATTATAATCAAGCGCTCAGCGATTAATTAAATTAGAAATATGCAAATAAAGCCTCAGGACTTTGAGCGCGCGGAGACACACGTCTTCGTATCGTATGCAGCGCGGTCAAAGGCGAGAGAAAATGCGAGTCGCGCAGCGCTCAATATAACGATAAATTACGAGCTATAAGCCGAATGATAGATATCCGCGTGCGCGCGCGCGCGCGAGGGCAATTGCTAAAAAGCGCATCGCAGTAGATTGCCCGAAGATAATTCCAACTCTTTTGTGCCACTGCGAACCCCTTCGATCCAGTTCTCATATATATATAGTATAGGTATATTACTTGTAGTGATGCATGGTACTGTCCATGAGAGCGAAAAAGATGACGGAGAAGGCGACGGTGACGAGGAAGCTGACGGCTTTCGACCACTCGAGCACGAACTTGGTCGTGGACAGGGCCAGGTGCTTGATGGGCGAGTTGTCGGCGACGGTGACGTACCACCTCTGCTGCTCGGTGACGAGGCATCGCACGTAGCCGAAGCAGTAGGCCAGCACGTTGTAGAACATGAGGCTGTAGAGGCAGCTGGCGTAGCGACGGCCCGTGCTCGGCAGCAGCAGTCGCTCGGCCAGCGCGAAGAACAGCATCTGCTCGACCAGGGTGGCGAAGTTCCTCAGCTTGAGGACGGCCTGCTCGGTGCGCTGCATCCGATGCATCAGCACCTCTCCCACGGCTGCGATCGTCCCGACGCGGCGCGCATGAAAAACAGAGAGAAAAAGTCATGTTCGAGCCTCGGAACGAGAAAAAGGATTATAGAACGGCAAAAAAAATCCATTAGCATATTAATGCAGTTTTAACGCGCTCTTGGCATCCCTCGGCCCCCCTTCCGTCCACTTGTCTCTTTTGTCGTTCGTCAGTCGAGCGCGAGCGAACACGTCGACTTTACTCGTCGTTTCTCTCTCTCTCTATACTACGTCGATCCGGTGGGCCGCGCGTGGGCTCTATGTGCAGTGGATCCTGCCTTGGTTGCGCTGGATCCTCGTCGAGGGCACGTCGTCAAGCAGATAAGTGGCCCCGCAAAGTACACGACGATATAATGGATACGATGGAACGTGATCACCGGAGAAAGAGTAGAAAGAGTCGAGGGAGTGTGTGAGAGAGAGAGAGCGCGAGAGAAAGAGATAGATAGAGAGAGAGAGAGAGAGAGAGAGAACACCGCGGCAACGACATACTCGCGGCGCGGTGCGTGAGCCCGAGTATAAAAGCTCCAGGCTTCGTGCGGTCCGTTCGCATTTACAGCCCGTCAACAGCCAAGGCAGAGGAAAACGGAGCCACCACTTGGGAGCCGCGCTGTTGCCGATCCATCCGAATAAAGGCCATCTCTCTCGCTCGATCTCTCGCTCTCACTCGCTCGCGACTGATTTTTCTGCTTTGGACCAGAGTCGGACGTGGAAACAGGGAAACATTCATCGCACGACGACCCGTGGTTTCGCGAGGATCCAGCCGACAACCCCTTCTTACCTAGGTAAGTTCTTTGTTCTTTATAAGCGTATACTCCGATTCCCCTTCCGTCGGCCGCGACTAATAATCGCACCCTCGAAAATATCTTTTTCTCGGCGTTGAAATAATTAATAATTTGTCAGATTGGGCTCGCTTCAACATTATCGGTTCGCGAGGCGCGCATCAATAACATAGCAATTAATGCATAAACTATACTCGCGGAGATAAAGATTGCAAAAATCGGTAAGCTAAATTAAAGTCAGAATTGACAAATAGGTATATGATATATTCGTTTTATTTTATTTTTTAATTTTTTTCCGGAAAAGGGGACAGTATCATTTATTCCCTTAACAGAAATTGACGATTTCTTAACTTCTAGATGAGATATCACAACAACAAAAAAAACAACACAAAAACTCACACACGTGACTTTGGATATATCGAGTAAAATTCGAAATTTCTCGCTCGAATTACTATACCCTCGACTAATATACGATAACAAAAAAAAAACAGTAATTAAAATGGCCAAAAAAGTCGAGAAAAAAAAAGTGACACAAAAACCTCAAGGTCAAGTTTTGGGCCAAAATGATATTTCGCGAGACGTTATCCCAAACTCCCGTAAATGTATACGTGTAGATCGTCATCGGCCGCTCACGTAGGTAACTCCATTAACGTTTGTATACCACAAACAACGCATACGCGCACGCTTACAGAGTCGAGATTATAATTTACGCACGCGAGTTTTAGAGCTTTTCGCTCTATTATGAGCTACTTATCATTCGTCCAAAAAAAAAAAACGAGACGCTGTGCCGCTTCTGCTTCTTCGCGGGCCAACCAGATGCCCCGTACGCTATAAGCTAGTATATATAGCTGTCAGTGGCTCACGTTTGAGAGTATCTATGTGTGACCTTAATCACGGGGCACTGTCACACACACAAGCTATAACGTATCTCTCTATTTCTTCTTAGATATATGTACGGCGGAGATCCGCGCAACGCTTTCGTGGTTTTATTTATTTTCTGATTTTATTTATTTATTTTTTTCTTTTTCGTACGCTTCGGTGGCCAATTAGACAAGCGAAATTGAGTGAAGATGATCGCGTTCGCACAAAATAGGCAAGAAAAAGAATATTATGATGTAATGGATTAAGATTATTATAATGAGTTGTATATACTACCTTGTAGCTCATAAAAGCCAGGCCACTCAGTTTCCATTGTGGATTAGAGACGCACGACTGACGTCTGTCTCTTTCTCTGCTTCTTCTTCTACTTTTTTTTATTACTACAATGGAGAGTGAGAGAGAGAGCGCGCGAGAAAAGGTACGAAAACACGTGCATATACGACGAAATAAATCGTTTGCGCGTTTACAACTTGAAGCAACGCGCAAAAACGAGACGCCAAGTGTTGCGCGTCGAGAGCTTGCAGCAGCTCTCTCGCTCTTATGTTCTCGCTCTTTCTCCGTCTCTGTCTACTTCGTCGCGCAACACTCGGACAATCGAGCTATATACACTGCGAGCACTATTTCTAGATTTCGCGCTCGTCATGATCGGTTGAAAGCCATCCGCACGGCGCGCACGAAAAATCATGCAATTTCGTTTGCGTTGCAGTCACCGATGATCGTCCGAAGCTGCTGCTGCTGCTGCTGCTTTGGCTCTGGCTGCGGAGCGCGCGCGCGGCCCGATCGAGTTCGAAGCTTTACTCTCATCCGATAACTCCGAGATAGTACGGGCCGCGCGTATCGCGCAATACACGCGGGGAGGAGAAAGAGGTCCAGATTCGTGTCCGCGATAAGGTGTAATCGACCGATTTCCGAGAGATAAGCGCCACAGACGACGAAATACTCCGTCAAATCGAGATACAAGACTGGGCGCGCGCCTCGCGCACCAGCACGGGTACAAGCTCTAGATCGCGCCTCGCAAACATACATGCTTGTATACATGCGTGCAGCTCGAGCTGCTATTATTATCGCACGTGCTCTCTCTCTCTCTCTCTTTCTCTCTCTTGGCTGTCTAATTCTTCGCTTCTCTCTCTCTCTCTCTCTTTCTCTCTCTTGGCTGTCTAATTCTTCGCTTCTCTCTCTCTCTCTCTCTCACCCTAATTCGTCGTGTGCAAGCGCGAACGAGTCGCGAACGGTAAAGTCACCGCCTATGCACGTGGCGGAAGCTGCGCTGCGTGCGGGGGTGGCGCGAGTCTTAATTTCGCGAAAAGGAGGAAAGTCTTTCTCTCTCTCTCGGCTGACTCGTCCTTCCGGAAATATAACAATAACTATATTTGTGCGTGTAACAGCAAAATGGAAATATATTAAACAGCTATTTTGATCGCGGCGCCCGCTCATATATAATATACAAGGAGGAAAGTCTGCGCGTCGGGCAATGTGTTAATCGTGAGCGCGTGTAAAAGCGCGTGACGAGAGAAAAGCCATTCACGTATGCATCATGGCTATATGGCCGATTCTCAAAGAAACATGGCATTTATCCGCGTGTCCCAAAATCCCAAAGAAACACAACACACGCGTTGAAATTAAAGCTCGCCGTTGCTCTCGTATGGTGGTTCACCTTCGCAACGACCAACCATCGTAATTCATTTCTTGTTACATTTTATACTGGGAAAAATGTGCAAGGTGTCCCCTTAGTACCTTGTTCAAAACTTCAAATTGTTTTCGTTTACATCTGTAGGTGTTTTTACGAATCAGCCTTCTGCTAACCCAAAACAAATCATTCCTCTATCATTGATGTTTCTTCACAGCATATGAGAAAACCTCATGATATGATAATTATATGCCTTGAAGTGCTCAAAAAAGTTTTTTACAGATTTTATCTCGCAAAATGATAAAGATACCGTAAATGTTTGGCTCCTACGGCACTTGAAATGAGAATTTTCTTTTATAGTTGAAGACCCTTTCCAAGGAAGTACATAGAATTTTCGCGTCAAAGTAAAAATTGTGGAAATAGCAGCTTTCACAAGAAAAAGCTCGATGTTAGCCAAAAAAATTACGCCGCAAACATTAGATATTAGAATTATAATATTAGATTAGAATATTTATCGTATGTGTAAACGGTGACATACTTACCTTAAAAATATTATTTTGAAGCTCCAGCAAATTTTTCGGTCGAGTGTGATTCGTACATATGAGGGTCACATACAATTATCAATTTTCACCAAATGAATATGTACGATACTAGTAAACGTGGTATTTTCTCTTAAAAAAAAAAATTAATTATTATTTTCACATAAAAAAACTATTTGTACAATTTTCGTACAAATTTATTCATCTGGTTAAAAATGACGATCCTGCACATTTTTATATGTACGAACCGCACTTTTCCTACTTTGTTTCATTCATTGTCGAAAGATTCAACTTCGATAAAAAAGGGAATCTTCTTGTTCAATTCAAAAGAAAATAAACTTTGTCAGCTTAAGCCACACTAAGCCAGCTAATTATAAATTATTTTTTGTGTAATTTGATCTTGTTTTGAAACAGAAATCGCTTTTCTTAACGAAGAGGTTTTGTCATGTGTTTAGGTACAAATGTTAACGAGTTCACTCGTGTTAATATTGTATTTGATAAATATTTTGATTTTTTTTTCAAGTAGTTGCGTCGATCAGTAAGCAAACGTATAGTAGCAGAGGACGTGCCTAACTCAATGAAAATGAAAACCAAATGAAAATTAAGAGAGCGCGTATCAATGAACACCAAAAATTCCTGAATCGGCAGGTCATTGTACGATCGAAAAACAGTCTTTCGATTGGTATACCGCAAAGATTCTTAATCATGCAGCTAATTATAAAAAGCGCACTATGTCGACATGATTATTATTCCTATTCATCTTAATGTGATCAATAATAAATAACATGAACTATATCCAAGGAAATTGTGCGCCTCTATATATTTTAAGAAAAGTGATAAACAATAACACAAAAAATTTTTTAACCGCTATACATTTAGAAGCTATCTTCGATCGTATGTATTTTTAATGTTACGTGTCATTCATGTAGGAATTGCCTGAAGAGGGCATGGACAGCCTACTGGAACGTCACGTACTCATCGCTGTGTAATACACATAAAAGTTGAGCTAATCAAAATCAAATTAATTCCCTCGCAATACATATTTTGATTTTTATACAAATACGACTATGAAAAATACTTAATTCTACAGAGATTTGAAGATGTTCCGTTTCCGGTTTTGATAAGCTGAAATCGAGATATTGTCATAATTCATCTCTTTCGATGTACATCTACATACATTTCGATGTAATCAAAAGATAAAAGACGAATATGGTTTTCAACATTTTTAGAGAAGATCTAGGTCCCAAAATTCACGTAGTCTCTTACTAACTACAAAAATTATTCATTTATTTTGCTTTTCGATCATCATAAAAAAATTTAAGATGCGTATATTGAACTTAGGTTTATAGTCACAACGTCTCAAAAACTGTTTACCCTGCAATAGGTTTTTAAGTGATAGGACGCGAATAGATTCTACACGTGTAATCAGCGATTTTAAATACCGGTACATTGTTGTAATTCACAGATTGAAAAATTTCCATAATTTCGGTTATTCTCCAACTCGAGTATACTATGAACAATGCGTCGGAGACACGTTAGTCGAGATTTCAGTAGAAACCAGTCATATACGCATACATAATACGAGCCCCTTCTGCCGCCTACTCGACTACCACATAGTGCAACTTCATTTTACGCACGTCTCTGCGTGCACGCGTGTGTGGTCTTTCTTTCTCCCGATGGACTTTTGGAGCGCCGCATCGCGTACAGCAGCGGCATATCTTTCGCGCGCGCAGCTCGCGGCACACAGCTCCAAGTTTATATAGTAATAAAGTGAACTTTGAGTGCGACGAATGACGAGGCCGCGTTATTAGCCCACATTCGACTCGTCGTCGAGTTATTACCTATATACGTCGTGTGTGCCGTGCGGCATGTGCTGCGCGCGCGAGATGACTCCGCCGCGGCCGGCTTCGTTCGCACTCCACTCCGCTCGGCTCCCAAGACGGGTTCGCGCAGCAATTTGAAACGTCGTCGACGCGCGCCACTATTTTTCCGCACGTATATATAAATCACGGCGGCCAAATCATTCGGCACAGTGTCTCCGTGAGAGTTGTGGTTCACGTGTGCGAGCGTGCCGGTGCGTGTGCGTGTGACAGAGTGCGTGCGTGCGTGCGTGAGTGCGTTGGCAAAAGACAAAAGTGCAACTCCTCGGCGGAATTGACGGCGAGACGTATACACACTCTGCGCGTGATCGATAAGCGCGCGCGCGCCCGACCGGCAATTGTATTGCGCGCTCAACCGAGCGGAACTTTTCTCGCTGTATCTGCAACGCGATCGACCCATATATACAAACGCTTATATACAAACATACACACACGCACACACACACACGTGGCTCTGCACCTTCGCACTAATCGCATAAGCCGATCGTCACTGGATCGTACATGGAATCGTCGTAACGCACATTACGATTGTCGATTGCAGAAAACTCATCATCCCCGGATCCCAGAGCGAGAGCTATATTAGCGCGAGCGAGCGAGAGTCATGCACGAGGCAAAGCCAATCACCAAAACCACCCGCGCTCTCATATTCCTGCTTCTGACTTCTCTGCCCATGTAAGTATAAAGCTTAAATATGTATAAATGAACGAGAGCTTTAACATTCCTCTCATATTTGTATTATATTCGGCCGCGATGACGACTCACCGAGAGAGAGAGAGAGAGAGAGAGAGAGGAGAGATCTATTAACGATTTTGTTGATTTATTTTGGTTTTTCTGCTCGCGTGTGGGAATTCTCCGATGTGTGCGACTTGTACACGCGCCTTGGCCTGTGGTGTGTATATATATAGGCTGCCTGCTCATCCGACGATAATCGAGAGGGCGGAGGCGCAGCTCCAGAGGTCCGAGTGCGACGGCTGCGGCGACCAGTGCGCCAAATGCAAATATGGTAGCGCCTTTTCACGCTGGTGCGGCTTGAGGGAGTGTCTTAAGGTATTTATCCAATTTTCACTGCTATTCCTTATTATAAATTTATATAAATAAATAAATAATAACACGAGAGCAGCAGCTCCTTTTGTTTACGTACTTTCTCCAATCTGTGCGGCAATTTACATTTGGATAGCACGCGCTTGACAAATGGCAGTGCTGTGGCTGTTGCGACTTATTAATTCGCGTCGCGTCGCGTCGTCATCACGTCTCCTCGCATGTGCCCCGCGGCTGCACTTTCGAAATCTCTCGCCGCGATCGCGTACATTTCCGCTTTGGGAGATGCACTCTTTGCGCTTAATCGCTTGTTTTTCGCTGAAATTTATTGAACATTTATAACGGGCTTCGAGTGTGTGTGTATATAAGATCAGGGCAGAGTTATTCGCGAGTCGTGTACGTTTTTTTTCTCTCTCTTAACTATATATTATTTACAAAACGAAGCGATCGTCGCTGAATGACAATGCTCAATTTGTCGAATGTCAATCGTGGGGAGCGCGGATAAGAGAAAATTGCACAGCCGCGCGCCAAGTGAAAGAGAATATATATCTAATACGGCTCGCACACGCCCCGACTTACTTCTTTTCTTCGGGAATTTCAAGACGAGATAACGTGATCCAAGCTAGAGCTCGCGTTTATCTACAAACACGTGGGCTTGTTGGTTACTGCGTGACGAGATTAAAAGTGCGTGTACACACATGCTTACACTCGCACCACAGGACTTATTCCAAAATTTTGTTTTTTTTTTGTTTTTGATAAATCAAAGTCGTGTAAATAGAAGCCGATTATCTAAAAAAGCTTACATACTCTCGAGCGATTACTCGCTATATGAAAATTAGAAAGCACTCGCGCGCGCGCAATATAACGCGGTCGCGTCGATCGGGAAAACCGCGCATCTCCTCGTTATAACGAATAAAACGACATATAATACTTACCCCCGGATCGATCAACTTAAGATGAATTCATTAGCGTCAATGCTGAACGATAAGTACTTGAAAAAAGGAATTAATTATATTCACTTTGTCATGTCTAGACGGTGCACGATATTTCTCGAACTCGACGAATAATCGTTCTCACATGCTCGCGTTGCAAAATCGAAAAATTTTTTCCCCCTCAAAAAAAAAAGTATTGCAGTCACTGCGCTGTGCCATACAGCGTTCCGTGCCGTTCGATGCTTCTTCTCTTTCTTACAAAAAAAAAAAAGATAAATAAATCATCCTCGCGCGAATCGCGCGCCGAACGATCGACCAAAATTAGCGCATCAAATCGTTTGAACGCGATGCGCGAATTCGATGAACCGCGCAAAAAAATTGATGGCGCGCACGTGTGCGGGGCTTTGCCGCGATTACGCATAGCATTAGAATTTTCGAAGAGGAAAAAAAAAAAAAAAAACAACATACCGAGCCGAAAATCATACATCCATTTATAGACTTACGTAATCGTGCAGTGATTTTGTTTTATTTATCTATATCTTACGCTCTTCGTGTCACGCACTCGTGTGTTACAGGGCCCAGGCGAGATATGCGGCGGTGCGCGCAACAAGTATGGCGTCTGCGGCGACGGCATGTACTGCCGCTGCAACAAGTGCACCGGCTGCAGCATCGACACCCTCGAGTGCTTCAGCGGCTTCTGTCCCGTCTACGAGCAGCAGATGCAGCTGAGACACCCCGACAATCTGCAGGGCTTGCAGCTGGATAAGTAGACGGGGATTGAGAATTTAGCTCGGCTCGTGACTATTATTATCGATAATAATTAAAATAGCTTCAAAATCGTTAGTTACCCCATCCTCCGAGAGTTCCCTGCTTAGACAATGGAGTCGATCGATTTGAAAGCTTTTTTTTATATAATATATAATATATAAATGTATGGAACGAAAAAGTATATTTATACGCAAAAAAATGTATGTAATATGTGTATAATGCCATTCCAATCGAAACGATCTCAATAGGTAGGTACATTAAAAGAGTGAGAGAGAAAAAGATTGTAAGAATGATACTAGATGAGAAAAAAAAAGTTGTGTTATTGTGATAATAGTGGCATGCCCTTTCGGCGCGTACATACATGGGATCGTTTAAGTGGCAATGTCCCCTCCCACCTCCCGCCCAAAAAAAAACAACTGAGCTGATTTCCTAATTAATCGTTATTACGCGCTATCAGTTCAAAGGGGCATTACTCTTTGATCGCCCTCCCCTTCCGCCTGCCATGACTATTATATCAGTTGTAAGCTATTTGTGACCCTTTGCTCGCCTCTTTGAATTTTTATTAATTTGTATACCAGCGAGCACAATGGACTTGGAGTCTGTGTGCTAAAGACAGCGGTGCAGTGGCCCAAAATTGCGAAAAAAACAGTCAAAGCTCAAGTACATAAATAGGCAACGAATTTCTAGCAATTTATAGAAACACAGAGATGAGCAACTTTTAAAAGAATCCATGATTCCCATTGCTTTACTAACCTGTATAAGTTGGGATTAAATATATGATGAATGGTGATCTTGTTTGAATTAGGTCATGGATACTTTCAAGAGCTGCTCATTTCTATGAAAAATAGTTGCTAGAAATCCATTATTCTTCCATTTTATTTATGATATCATGTTTTTTTTCACGATTTTAGTCACTGCGCGAAACCGTATATTTTAATAATTTATAACTCTTCCCGCCGATGAATTGCACTGTTTTATTGTATAATTTCGAGTTTAAGAAAGATGGAGGACAAAAAGTAGCGAGATAATTATACTATATTTGTTGAATTTTTGGGCATTTTCAATGGCTGTGAAAAAATTGTGTTTATTGTAGATCACACTTGTAATTTAACATAGAATAAACTATAAAAACAAATAAAATAAATTAATTAATTAAAAATTACATCGAGCAAAGTTTCATAACAATGAAAAATATATAATTATAAAAGGTGAAAGGAGGGTTGTGCACTGAGGACAAAATTAATCGATTCGACAACATTTCAGTTGACATTTCGCACATGATTGATTCAGTTATGAAGATGAATTATAATAATACGATTTTTGGAAAATCAACATTTTTTTGGTCACCGAGGAGAGAAAATATTAGTTCAAATCGAAGAAATATATTATTATTAGGCAATTATTTCTCGTCATAAAATCAAACAGATCCATTCAATTATAATCAAAGTTTGTTATGAATGATATATCGTTATACAATATTTTATTGATTCAACTACATATTTAAAAAAAAATCTAAATTAGTTGAAATAATTCACAAATTCATAATGTCAATGGAATCTAGCACATATTTGTACAAAACGATAGAATATTTCATCATTTGAACTAAATATTTTTTAAGAAATCTGTATTCGTCGAAGCAACTCAGCGATTAATGAATTGCACAAGATCTGAAAAAACAAAATTAGCTTCATTCCTCCGATGCTTTTTTTCCGATGCGATAAGTGAGGGTAAAATAAAATTTTCCTAAATACAATCAATTTATTTCACGGTGCATGCTAGGTGGTACGTGTATAGCATAAACTACATATTATATTGCAGTATTCATAATGGCCACTCAATATAACCGATGCACGCTTGGCCAATATTTTACCAATAACTAGTCAAACAAATTGTGCATTTAAATAATAAAATGTAATTTACCAATCCCTTAAGAAAAATGCCACATTGGCAGACTCATTTCATCAATCTCTTACTTCTCATTAATGTCGAATAAACCCACTTGATTACGATTCCGGGAATGAAGAAAAAAGCTCAAAGGATAAAGTACGAAAAGTCATTGAAAAAAAAAAAAAAAAAATAAGAAAAACTTAATTGAGATCTATACATGCAAAGTCAGATACAGGAGTTGTTGCTGCCAAAATATTTGGAATCATGACTTGTCCATATTTTCGGACTTCGCGTCGACATTGTCACTTTGAACAATAACGATAGCTACAACACCATCGAGTAATGTACAATTTTATTTATACAATTTCATTTATACAATCATATTAAATTCATTTATTTGTTCTTTTTTTTGTACTTCCATTGCATGCGAAAATGTGTAAATTGAGTAGAAAACAGTTTAATCATGAATTCCTCGACAAAAAATATACAGATATGTTACTTCCATCATTATTTTTTTCTTATTTTTCCCCCCAACAAATCATTACAAGTAGGTATGTATAAATGCATTTTTAATATAAAAACTCTAAAAGTCACTACATTACACTTAAATAGAGCGTCGATACAGCACATATATATTAACAATTTTAATACGCAAGGATAGAAAAGTGACAAGACGCGCAAAGAGACTTGCCCAGATAAATTCAAAACGATGACATTATCGTAGCTCCGCGAGAGAACCGCCGCTGCTGCTCTTGAATCGACGCTGGACCTTGATCTACTATTTTCGCTCGGTTTATAAATTGAAATTTAAATGTCTCTGTACAGATGCGGCTCTGTATGTGTGTCTATATGTGTGCGAGCATACGTGGCGTGCTCACTTCCGAGGGTACATCGGCTCATCTGCATATTTGGTCTATGCACGCATATATCTACACGATTCTGTCTCACTCCGTCGATAACGTCCGCTGAGACTTCAATGAATAATGCACGCGTGTATATGTCTCGTTTGAGCCGTGTTTGTCGTAAACTACGTTTTTGAACGCGTGCTTCTCACACACACGCACACGCACACACCCATGATCGACACCGGCCGCGCGCCGGTGCTTTTGATGGCTAAAAATAATACTTTTACAAACGTTTAAAAATAAAGCGGATAACTGATTGAGTTTAAAAAAAAAAAAAGACGAAAGAAAGAATTTGCGAGTGTGTGTGATCGATAAAATAACTTGCAATCGTCATCGCGTCGTACGTGCGTGGGCGTGCGTGAGCGCGCGCGCGTGCAGGCGAAAACACGCGGCAAAACAAAAACATAACAGCAGCACCTCGGGTGCACATCACGCACACACATAAGCGCGTACACACGGGCGGTCAGAATAGCGATCGCGAAAACAAAGTAATTCGCTGCATTAACGTTCGTTGAGAACGAGATGAACGTCGGAATGGAAACCTATATACGTACGGAGGCTTTGTTTATGTGAACAATTGTTTGGGAAACGTATACTGCATTTAGCCAAGGAAAAAATCATCGAATGGGAAATGAAATCGTACGTCTATGTGATATCGAGAGCCCCCGTTACGAGCTTACGAATTATGATACCTTGAAAGCTCGACCGAGAGTAATTTCGAAAAAAATTTTTCATAAATTTCGTTGAATCGTGATACAGTCCGATGATCAAAAAAACATATATCTCGCGTATAACGATACGTGATTAGTCCAAAATTAATGGGGACGAGGCTGTATCGATTACATATGCACGTTTTTACGCACTCAGAAGCACGCGCAGATATTCAATCAATTAACACAGATACACTTTTAAAATAAGACAACATGTGCACATGTGTTCACGATGAAGCATAGAAAAAATCGACCACTCCTCTCTCTTTCTCTCTCTCTCTCTCTTCAACGATTCCATTCTGTTCGGAAAACTATCTGGGTACAGCTTTTTCACCTGCGTATACGAAACATGACAACGTGCATCGACTACTTGCTGGAATTATTACAAATTTAAAGTCTATCTATCGTATACGAACTAAATTTTACGTACTACACACTATACAAAACGATGCTTTTTTTTTAATTTTTCGCTTTTTTATGTAAATCTGGAAAAGTCATAGGGACGCGATCGAGCTTGCGATCATTGTCCCGTCTGTTTGAGTAACTTCCTCGTCCTGAAGCCCCGAAATCTGGCCTGTATCTTGGTCGCGGCCTCGTTCTCGTTGTGACGTCGTCTGCGCACGAGAAATCCTCGGACGCGCGCCTGGATGACCGTGGCCGATTTGTCCTCGAGCGACTCCGAGCCCGAGGACTCGCCGTCGTAGCAGTCGTAGCTGTGTTGACGGTGAAGCTGTTCGCGCTGCTGTCGCTGTTGGGCTTCCTGCATTGATTCACCAATTACAATTCCATTTCATTTTATTTCTTTGTTATCAATTCTGAAAGATTGGCTGAGGCGTGATACTTGTTAGTCGAATTAGTGGGCAAATATACATAGCGGAGCTTTAAAAAGCGATCGTCAGAGTGATAGAGAGAGAAAAAGAAAGAGAGAGAGAAGCAGTTGGCAAACGTGCGTCTAATCGGCGGTGATCGTAAAACTTTGAAGGAATTTGCGCGCGATCGGAGTCTCGAGTTCAGTTTTAGCGAGCTTTAGTAAGCTCCGAGCCGAGTAGAGCTGGCCGAGAGAGAGACGTTAGATAATCGGCGCATACCAAAGTCACTTTTCGTCGATGATGTTAAGCGGTGTGTCGCTTTCTTGGACGTTTCTCTCTCTCTGTGTCTCGGGGATTACGTAAAATTCTTCACCCCAACTGCTTTATACAGATCTGACGTCCAAAAATCAGATGTACACGCGCGTGCATACATTTGAGCTGATTAAATGGTATTAATAAGGTAATTATTTCATTTACACGATTATAACGGATTATTTATTTATTTATTCTTACGTTGCTCGCGGTTGGTTAATGAGAGCTTTCATTTTTATATACAGATAATCCAGTCATATGCTAACAAATAAAAATGCAAGACTGTGGTTGTACAGGTCTCGTTGCTGCTTTTGTTTTTGTCATTGATTTTTACAATGAAATAAATTCATCGCAATCTTTATTCACTTGAAAAAAACACAATCGTGAAAGATATACAATAGAAGAACATGCTCGGTTCAGAGTCATTAAGTGCAGAGCTTATTATAATTCATTTATAACTTCGAGCATGCAAGCTCGCACGCCCGCGAAAATTCGAATCACATAGAACGAGCGTGGCGTATCTATACACATATATGTCATTCTAGCGCGTGCAAATTAGCATAAGTTAAGTACAAAAAAGCTCGTTGTTAGCTGCGTCCGCGAGATCGCACGATGCATGTCGTTCATATAAACGTAAGTATGAGAATGAAAAAGATAAACAAAGCATAGAGTCGAGTGTTTGCGGATTTAGTCTTTGGTTGTTACGCACGCGCAAGTATTTTTTTTTTTATATCATACTGCACTTGCTGCATAAAAGCTGCGGATCGAGCGTATTTATTAATGCAATAGCGATCGTCAAATCGTGAGCACCATTTGGCCTTGACGCTGAGTCGTGCCGTTGTCGAGTTGCTGCAGCTGATTGTTGACGGTCGTGGACGAGTTGCGTCGCGGCTTCTGTTGCTGCTGCTCGTGCAGCTTCTTGCGCACCTGATATCCGCGAAAACCAGCCTGAATTTTGGTCGCAGCTTTATCCGCGCCGCTCTGCGGCTGTTGCTGCTGCAGCTCCTCGCTGGAGGACGATTTCGGCAGCTCGGTCATGATTCTCTTTGTTTTCGCTTCGAGCTGTATAATGCAAATATTTCGATGCTCTGAAAGCACTGAGAACACTCGGAGGATGGGACGCGCACACGCACTCGAGTTGATACGCGTATACAAAATGAATGAAACTTTTGCGGGACAGCAGACTTTGCAGGCAGCTGTGCTTTCGAGCGAGCTTCGAGCTTTATGCTTTGTGCGTGCGTGTCTGCAGTATATATATTTTATGCCCGACGAGTTCGGACGCGCGCCACCGACTGAGCCCGAGTCAAACTCGGCGCTCCCGATATATAAACGACGTGACGTATGCTGTGTACAACTGCCGTATGTTATTGGGATCTCTCGCTCGCTCTCTGGCTCGTTCGTTCTCTCTCTCTCTCGAGAGGAAAAAGCGGCGAATTATATATATACGCGGCGCGGCGCGTGCGTGCGTTCGGCGATCAGCGACCACGCAGACATCACGCACATTGCGGCTTGTTTCGCTCTTCTCGTGCGTGTAAGTATATATATCTTTCTATCACTTGTGTATGATGCCGATGCACATATATAGCATTGGACCAATTGACAACTGATTCGCGCGGATAAACGACTCTCCATGCGTATATCGTTGCGGCTCCATCGCATCGCGATGTATCAGCAGCGGCACGCGGTCGCCGATCATCGATTACGAGATTTTTGCCAACGATCCAGAATCGTATACTGCAGTTGGCAGATCGACTCGATAATTGGATGCGTTACGCGTGAAAAATACTCTTCCAAGTTTCGCATCCTCACGTTATATCTAGTACGCGTATGTATATAAGCGAGAATATGCAAGTGCGCTGGGCATTTGCGTCAGAAGCTTCAATGAAAATGCCTTTGAGTCGAGACCCGGGATGGGAGCTTATAGTACCTGCGTGCATATACGTATATACACGAGGCACGATTCCGTCATTGGGACAGTGATTTACGTAATATATAACGATCGAGAGCGCAATTACGCACACTTTACGCACGATATTCCTCATCACGCGAATACGCGATGTATAGGTATATAGACAGGTCGAGCTTCGCACGATCAGGGACTCTCTTTGCTCTTCGCGAAGAGGCGTATATAACGTTTCACACACGCACGAACGCACACGCGAGACAAAGAAGAGAAGCAGAGCAAAAAAGCTCGATTGATCGGGTAAAAATACACGACACGCGCATCGATCCTCATGTGGGACGCTTTTCTTTCGTCGTTCGTTGTCTTCGTTTTTTGTTATACTTAAAAGTAGATCGACCAAAGAGACCGACGCGCAGCATCAGCGCGTTTGCTCGCGATGACGTTAAGGATCAATCGTTCGGCTACCATCCGCAAAAAGAGCGAGAGAGAGAGAATAAAAAACGGAGAATGTTTTCCGCTTCTACAAAAAAAGCTCTCGCAAGCTCGCTTCGCGTTTTTCATTGAAAAACTGCCACTTGGTTGTAAATATACATTGTGAGCGGCGCGAATACGTATACATGCGCGCGCGTGTGTACGTACGTGTCGTTACACGCGTGACGCTTCGCAATATATACCGAGTTCATCGACACTTTCTTCTCCTCGTCTCTTTTTTCTCACTTTTGACCTCTTCGGACCGACAAGTACATTATGTGTTCACTTGCTTTAATGATCTATAGGGCATCACACAAAATGAATAACATAAAACTAACTTTTGTGTCTTATTGTATAGAACAAGGCCTTTAAGAATCACTAAGTATGGATTCATCAAATATGCTTTAAATCGTTTTTTAAATCAAAATGAAAATTGAAAAAAACACATACTTGCATAATTTAATAAAAATTGATATAAAAAATTAATTTTTATCATTAATCATTTTTTTTCAGTGATATTTGATCTAAATATACGCGTATTAACGTGCATATATACACAGCGATCGTTATATAGCATATAACGCACGTTATTCAAAAGTTCGTTGATCCATCGTGCGGCCGCTGACGATTTATGCTTGCGCGCGCGCGAGCGAGCGAGCTTGCGACCGCTATTATTCTCGCACCAACACAGCCGCGCGTACAACGTATTGCCAGAATTGCGATCACTTTCCAATTGATTCGAGACTAAACAAATTAAAATAACGCATTTCTCCTTTATTAAAATAAAGTTCAAAAATATTTTTACAATCATCTACGATTATTCGTTGGTAATGATGTAATAGAGACAATACAAGGAATGTATATATATATGTACGTATAACGTAAGATATTTTGCAACGTATCGCAATATGGAGAACAATTAAGCTCAATTGAATTCGTATACACAGCGTCGCATTCAACATATGTCTATTATATTTATATTGCAAAAGCATAAAAAAAGTTTTAAGTAATAGCTTATATCGACTGACTAGTATAGCAATAGAATACTATGATACAAAGAACATATTATGTGGTGTGTGTATAATGCACAACAAAGTACAAGGATTTAAGTATCGATCGGGCGATCGTCGGCCTAGGTAGTGGCGACCACATTCGACGACGAGTCCGCGTCCTCCTCGTTGGATACTTGACTGCCGGTGGTGTCGTCGAGCTGGCGCAAAATCTGCTCGTCGTCGAGACTCGTACCGGTGATCTCCTCGATGACGACGCCCTTGCTCGTCGGTGTCATCGGCTCAACGACGTGGCCCATGTCCTCGACGCTCGTGATGAAGTTGAGATAGCCCGCGTGCAGCAGCGGATCGACGGGCCTCGCCGTGGGTGCCGTCGTCGCGTGAAGCAGCAGAGCCGCGTCGGCTTGCAAGAGTTTCCCCAGAAGCTCCTGGACGACGTGGGCCTGAGGCGTTGCCGCGTTATTCAGCGCCGCGGCAACGGGACGCTTGATTTTCAGATCGAGATCGTCGGCGCCGAACACCGGCAGCGGTATGCAGTCGTGAAACTCGCCCGTGTGCTGCAGCTGATTCTCGGCGAAGGCGTTCTCCACCGAGAGGGTGGTGCGCATGACCGCGTCCTCGCGCGTCAGCCTCTTCTTCGACGTCTTGTTGTTTTCCTTGTTGTTGTGATTTCCGCTCGTCGGGGCGTTGTTGTCGATTTCGTCGACGATGCCAACGAATGACGTCTCGATCGCGGCAGCGGTGGCAGCCACGGCGGCGGTGGCAGTGGCAACGGCGATCGCGTCGGCCTGCGAAACAACAAAAACGCGCGCACGCAAGCACGCACGAGCGTAAATTTCATTCATTCGTTCATTCATCCGATTCGTGTGCTCGCGCACGTGTGCGTAATAAGTGTGTGTGTGTGTGTCTGAGTGTGCGTAGGCGCGCCTCGACCCACGTCTTCGTGCACTTCATTATATATATACCAATCAGGGAAGTTGTGTAACGTAAAGAGCTGACGAACAGATAGATGGACTGGCGGACGGACAGACGCGCGCGCGGGGAAACGAGCGAGGCGTGCACGAGCGCGCGCGTGTCAATCTCAAGGTCGCGAAGCGCGATGCGCTTTAAATTTATCCTAAAGCCCGTTTATAGGCTTGCGAAGTCTCGAGCGAGCGCGAACGAGGTCTCTTTCGTGAACTTGCGCGCGCGCTGTATAGTGTGTAGGTATATGACGGTATAAGTAGCAGCGGCCGACGACGGCGGTGGCGAAAGCAGCCGATATTTTTGCCGAATTCGTAGGTATATAACTTTAGATAGCCGAGCGTCATCGCGACTCAACGCCTGACTGGTATATACGATTATATTTATTTCAAGCGAGTCTTTATATGCGTGCATTTATTTTTACATATTTCCAAACGGCGAATATACCTCGCAGCCAGAGCTTTTCGGAGCTATCGAAACCTGCTTCGCTCGAGAGCAGCTTTGCCCACGCGACGATTAGCGCTACGGCTATTAATCACGATATATATATATATATAAAAAAAAGTCGGTGCGAGCTTGCAACGCGCTCGAATGGCGCAAGTCATCATCAACAAAACAATAAACTTACAAGCTGAAAAGCTGCATAGCTGTGCGCTGCGTTGCGCGGTGACGCAATCGTGTTTTGAATGGAAAAAAAAACCGCGATAACGAGTAAACAACGCGCATTGTGCCGTGCGGCGTTCGATAATGTGCGGCATATTCTTCAATTGCCGCGATGTCCCCTTTTTTTTCCTCGGTCAATTCGAACTCCGCCACGACCTCCTCCTCCTCCTTCCTCCTTCTCTTTTGAGCGCGCGCGGATCTGAATAAATTTTAAAATGTAGCGCGATGACGATGGCAGATATTCACGAACGCTTCGTTCGCTATATACGGTCGCGCGCATGCCATGCAGGGCCTACATACATACATATAAACGTCTTATACGATCGTTCTATGAGGAAAAAAATGGAGCAACCACTGCACCGGTCTTACATATCGTGCGTATATATGCATGTGTACGTGTGTGTGTGTATGTGTGTATGAACACGATCGCGTGCCTGGCGCACTTACAACGTCACGGCACTAAGCGGCATCTAGGCTAGGCCCGTACTTCAATTCTCGACGATGAGCTTCGCCTACGTGTAGATCATCCAAGCTTTTTTTTTTGTTCGTATTAAAGAGTCTCGAGCGCGAGCGCGTTTAAGTGGCATCTTGAAATATACACACGCAGTAAAGACTCGAGAAGGCTGAGTCAGTCGGTGCTTGTGTATGGATATTGAGCTCGATCGACGTTAATTAGACGCGCGGCGATCCGATCAGTTAAGCGGCAGCGAGCGAGCTTGCGCCACTGAAAACGTGTGCTGCGCCGTGCACAAAACGTGTGCCCTAAATATCATTACGATAGGAAATCCGCGAGAAAAAATAAACATTCGGCGTCGCGCTTATCGCGAGCGCGACCTACACCCGCCCAAAATATCGCTTTAATACCGAGAAAAAAAAGGGAGAGAGAGAGAGAGAGAGAGAGACGAAAAATCTTCACCAAATATTCGAATAAAATTTGGCCTTGCGGAATGGAAATAGACTCCTGACGCGAGCGAGCGCACATACGAGTATGTGTTGGCCTATGTACATCTACTGTACGCGTATATCTATACGACTTTGCATACATATATAGCATATAAAAGAGTAATGCAACTACTCGCTTATAAATATATATGTACGTTATACTTGACGTCACGGCGAGTTGTCGCTTATAAACGCACCCGCGCGTATACCGCGACGATCTCTCTCTCTCTCTCTTTCTCTCTCGCGTTCGCCTCGCAAGCTCCTTTTCGGCACCTCGTAAATTCATCGCGCGTGTCATAAATTATGCCCGCTCGGATATGCATCGCCGAAAAGAAGTACAAGTATTTATAATATTATACTTATACATACATTGCGTTCCAAGTCTTTTTTATCTGCCGCTCGAGTCCGCGAGCAATAAAGTACTTGCGGTGCACAGTAGTAATGGTGATACGCGTACAGTCTATGCAGGCTATATTATAGGCACGCAGAAGTGCTAGATTGAATCGGACGCTTTGGCGCTAAGCTGAGTTGCACGGCCAGTAGTAGTTAGTATTATACCGATCGCAAACAGAGGCTATTTTCGCGTGCGACTCGGCAATTAGAAAATAAACGAGACGAGACGCTTTGCGCGAAAAATTATAACAATTGTACTTGGAATATGTGTACCGTTCCAGTCGGAGCGAGCGTGTTTAGTGTGTGCCAGAGAGCGAGAGAGAGAGATCGGTCATGTAAATTAGAAAAAATATGCTATGCGGCATTTTATATCCGTATAGTTGGGAAATATCGTGCTCTGCGCCAAGCTACACACACACACACATGCACTACTAGCTCGCTAGTACAGCTAGTAGTACAGCTGTTTAATCTGCAAAAGTCACGGATCGTACATGCAAAAGTATGACGAGCGGCGGCATGTTATGCTATACTCGGAGGCGGTGGTGTACGTATATATCGAAAAACGAGAACGAGTGGCAAAAACGGAGTGTGGTGGCGGGCTTTTAAAGGCAGGCAGGTAGTAGTAGCAGTAGTAGTAGTAGTAGTCCCCCTTACCACGAAGCTTTCCTGGATCGATGGTACGCTATCGAGAGTCGAGCTGCGACACTCGCTTCGCTGCTGCTGCTGATGTTGTAGCTTGAAAGCTCTGCGGCGAGCCAGAAAGCCTCGTACACCTGTTTGAGAGAGAGAGAGAGAGAGAGAGAAAACAAAAACACAAAATCCGCATGAGCTAAGAGGAAATGTGGTGGATATAAAGTATAGCCACGCGATATGACTCGTTTTATTTGTTTACCAGATTGAATCTTGGTAACGGCGTGTATGAAGCTGCTCGTCTCGGTGATTGATAAGCTCGTGAGCTGCAGCGACTCTTGTCCCGTCGCCTCGGCTAATTGAGCCGATGACGATTCTCCGCGCTCGTTCTCCGTATCGATCTTTGACTTGATTGAAATATCCTCGACGGCAGCATCGGCAGCAGCAGCAGCAGCAGCAGCAGCAGTGCGTTGACTCGACGATTGCTGCTGTCGCTCCGGCGACTCGTTGCAGATGTTGTTGTTTTCAATCTCGGTAGCGGCAGTAGTGGCAGCGGCGGTGGTCGCCGAGCTCGATAAATCGTCATCGTCGTTTTGGCTCGTTGCCGCTCGCTGCTGCATTCGTTGCGTCGCTGTTACCGCCATCGCTGCGCTTGTCATTGCTGTTATCGTTGTTGTTGTCGTTATTGTTGTTGATGCTGCTGCTGTTCTGGTCGTACAATCATCGCTCGCACTCGCGCGTCTATTTTCGCTGATCATCGTCGTCGTCGTCGTTCCTTCGTCATCGGCAGCATTGCGATGCTCGACATCGACGACGATCGTTGCGTCGTTTACGTTATTATTATTATTTACTACTGCTTCGGAAGCTTGGATTACGTCTGTGCTACTTTCATCAATGGCAGGCGGCGATTTCAAGCTCTGCTCCAACTTTTCGTACTCTTCGATTTCCACCTGTTCTTCGTCATTATTATCATCAACTTCGTCGACGTCGTTGTTGTCGCCGTTATCATCGCTAGGACTCTTCTCCAAAGTATCGGGCGAGACGTTGGGTGCTTGCTCGTCGTCGTCGGTGGTCGTCGCGATGATCGACGAGCTCGTCAGATCCGGCAACGAGTCGAGATTGAGCTCGGGCACGTAGGGCATGGCCGGGTCCAACGACAGGCTCGATCGGTCCGTCGTCACGGAAGTCTCCTTGAACTCGTTACTGGACTCGACCGAACCGCCGGTCGTTAGCGAGGTAACTTCCACAACTTCCTCGGTGCGCTCGACCAGTCCGTCGGTCGTCATACTGCTCTCCTTTGTCTCGTCGGTCGACTCGTACTCTCCCGTCGTCGTGACAGCCGCCGTCGTCGTCGTCGTCGTCACCGCTACCACCACCTCCTGCTGCTCCTGCTGCTTATCCTCGAGTATGTCCTCCAACGAGCTCGTGACGACTCTCAAGACCTTCTCGTCGTCCGAGTCGGGCCTGTTGTTGTTGTCCTCCTCCCTGATGAGGCTCAGCTCCTGACGGGCCACGAGCTCGTCGTGATTAGCCTTGATGGCCCTGAGAAAATCGATATCCGAGCCAGGGGCCAGCTGCGCCTCGGCCAGCTCCGTATCGCCGCGATGATCGATCAGCTCGCCGAAAACGTGCTCGGACGCGTTGCCGCTGCTTACGGCGCTATTGGCCCTACTCTCGTTTTCGGTACGCTGCTGCTGCTGCTGTTCCTTCCGCTGGCGCAGCCGCGAATCTGGGTTATCGTACTCTATCTGCGTGCACACATCCGAATCTGGGCTAGTTGGCCTGTTGTCGGGAATTATGACGGTAATCACGGAGTCGGGTATATCGCAGGGCGAACCCTCGGTCAATATGTACGAGCTCGGCGACACGGCGTCCTCGTTTCTAGCGCTTTCACCGCCGGAACAGCTGCCCTCGTGGCTCTCCTGGCGCTTGTCGAAGCTCGGCTCGCTCGCCACCGAGCCCTGCACCCCGCTGTCTTTGTCCTGGATCACGTAGCCCTTGTGGCTTTTCACGGTACCACCACCAGCGACAAAGATACCGTCGATTCGACGCTCGACGTCCTCCAGTTCGAGCAGCTTCCTCTTGATGTCGTCGTTCAGCAGCAGATTCTCCGTCGTCGAGTCGCGATCGTCGATCAATTTGCTCTTGGCGTTGTTGTTGTTGTTGGCCAGCTCGTTCTTGTTGTTCTCGACCAGGACGCTCTCTATGCGCTTGGAAACCTGCTCGATCTCGAGCAGTTTGCCCTTGAGAGTGTCCACGGGACTGGCTGGCTCGTCGTCCACGTTGTCGCGCTGCCTCGCGTCGTTCTCGAGATCCGACGTCTCGAGCGAGTCCGGCCGTTGGGGCGCGACGTTGCGCGGATCCGGAGTGACGTTCAGGCTGTCTTTGAAGTCTTCCTCGTTGTTGACCCTCAACAGCTCCATGATTTGTCGATCCTCCTCGTCGTCGTCGTCGTCCTCATCCAAGTCCATGTCCTTGTCGGAACCACCACTACCCTGGGGCGTGGGCAGAGTCGGCAGCACGAGCTGCTCGTCCGGCAGTTTCTGGGACTTGCTCGACTCGGGGGAGATGGGCGGCAGCACGACGTCGGCGTGGCTCTCGGCCTCGCTGTTGCTGTGGGCCGAGACACTTCTCGAGCTCTGCAACGAGGAAGCAGCGGCACTAGCAGCACTCGGATGAGCACCGGACTGCTGTTGGCCGTGCACGTTGCCGTTGCTGGCCGACACGATCGGCAAGGAGATCTTGGACTCGTCCGATCGGTAACCGTAGTTGCTGCTGCTCCTGCCGAGGCTCTGGGTCGAGGCCGACCTGCGTAATACGTGTTTGCCGTTACCGCTGCCTTTGCCGATCGTCTCGGGGTGTCGATGACGATCGAACAGCTGCAGTCCGTCGGAACGGAAAGGCTCGTCCTCGGTACTGAGAGATCTCTCGATCGAACCGATCCGACCACCACCTACTCTTTCTCCTTGGCTCTGGTTCACTTTCAACGCCTCGATTTTCTGTCGCAGAGGCGTCGACGTCTCGTCGACGACCTGCTGGACACGGCGCAAATAGCTCGGAGGCTGGAGCTCTTCCAGACTCGGCATGCTGCCCAGATTCCTCACGAGGAAGTTAGGCTGCTGCTGCTGCTGTTGTCTCTTACTCGACGTCTGCGTGTGCTTGCAGGGCCGCCTCGTCGCCTGCTCGTAATTCCTGCAACGAGAGCCGCAGCTGTCGATCCTCTCGCAGCTGCCGTGATGGCCTCGAGCGCTGCGCTCGCGATGATGATGGTGATGATGATGATGGTGCTGATGACGACGATACTCCTCGTTGCGACTGCACGAGCTCGAGGCGATCCTGCAGTGGCTGGCGGCCAGGGGCCCGTCGCAATTTCTCTGCCGATTTCTGCGCAGCTCTGTCTTCATGTCCCTCGCCAGGGGTATCTGCGAGATGATTTTCGGCGAGTGTCGCGAGTGCCTGATGCAGCTGCTCTGGTAGTCCTGCGACACGACCTTGGAGGAGGTCTGTTGTTGATGCGTACTGGGGCCGCGACTCGGTTGGGGCACGCCGTACTTGCAGGCGTAGTGCCGATCGACCCGTTGCGATTGTTGTTGCTGCTGTTGCTGCTGTTGCTGCTCTTTGCTGGCGAGCTCGCGCACCTCCTCGGTGCTCATCTTCTGGCCGCTGATGCCGAAGATGCTGCGGTGGCGCTCGAGCACCTTGGCCGTCTCGTCGAGCGACCAGGCCTGATTGTTGTTGCTCGTGGTGCACTTGCGCGACGTCATCTCCTTCGAGTACTCCTTGGTGGTCTCGTAGCCACCACCACCAACACCACTGGTCGCCTGGGGTATCTTGGACAGTCTCGTGGCCGTGCAGGCGTCGTTGCCGTTGTTATTACTCTTGAGGGTGGTGGTGGTGCGCGACGTCGTCATGCACGTGGTCGTGGTCATGTAGCTCTTCTTCGTCATGGTGCTCTTGGTCTGGGTTTGCTTGCTCGTCGCCTGCATATCGGCCGCTTGATCCTGGGCGCGCGATTGACAATTGTCTCCTCGGACTCCGGACGGGGGGGCTTGGTTGCCACCGCCAGCCCCGCAATTGTCGTACTGCTGACGCAGCCTGAGCAGCTTGTCGAAGTGCTGCGCGGCGAACATGTAGATGTTGTCGGGCTGCTGGCGTATCACCTCGCGGGTCAGTCCCTCGACCGCCGCCGCCAGACCTTGGGGTACTCGAGCTGGCGCCGCCACGTAAATCGGCTGCGGCTCGCTGTTCATGCTCTTATTCTTATTTGAGTTATGATGAAAATTACCGTGTCCTGCGAGAAGCTGTCGTCCTTGATCGGCCGAACTAGACTGCGGATCGGCTGGAAGACAGCCGAGCAAAGGTCGCGGCGGTGACGCGGAACGACGATGGCCGAGCACTACCTGCCGTGTGGGACGACGCACGGATAGGCGCAGACATGTCGCGAGGAGACGATTTCAATGGCAAGTACACGCAGCTGCGGCAGCAGAGGCCGCGCCGATCAATCGTGCCGTTGGGCTTGGAGAGTTGAAGGACATTTGGAATGCATGGCTTTAGGGCTTCCGGACGGCGATCGGAGTAAAGCACACAACACGGTATATATACCCCTTGCACAAGTCTGCAGACACACAAGTGTATTGTACACACAGTCACATACCCCCCGCACGGTGCACTCGCACCCACACGCGAGAGATATTATAATGCAGCGAGGAATGGACAATGCGCTGGTGGTGGCGGCGGCTTGTGGGCAGTAGACACAAACCGGCAGACCACCGACCCATCGGCTCGAGAGACTCGCTTGAAACTGAGAGCGTCCGCGGCTAGTTAGTTGAAGCACGGTCAGGACGATTTGTGCCTGCTCCGAGCGCGCGGCACACACACGACCCCTTCAAGAATGAGAAAGAGAGACGGGCAGAACACGGCGTGCACACGATGGGCAAGTGAAAAGAGAAAAGGAGGAGGGTTGGTCGATATTTTTGTGCTCCTCATTGATTGCAGCTAGTAGTTTCTATGGCCGCGCGCGACCCCTCCAACGACACCTGCGATACCGCTATATATACAGCACGATATGTATATATGTGTGTGTGTGTGTATAGATCGGGTTGTACTTTGCATTGCACGCGATCGCTCGCAGTAACTGATATATATATATATGTACGTACGTATATTCGTATCAAAGTGTACGTGCGTGTGTGCATATAGCAACCCCTTTAATACACATATGTTGCATTTATTCAAAGCGGCGCTCGACGTGCAGCGCGCGCACGGCCCGTACGAGCCATTTCATTTCGAAATAAATTTCGCTTTTTGAGGGTGAAAATTATACGTGAGACAGATCGTTCTCATTTTAGCCCAATTTCGTTCTTTCTTGCACGTTAAGTATGGGTGCATTCCGTTATCCGCAGTATAAATCTAATGATGGGATTTACTTAGTAAGTCACATTATTATATTTTTAATTAAAATTTGGAAACATTTTTTGATGATTTATTGTTAAACGTTTGTAGTCATAATTTAATGAGCTAGTTTCCTTTCAACTTCAGAGCTGTTTCAGCAGTAGCATAAGGAACCAAATAATCAGATTCGAGGGGATGTAGATTTTTTCCAGGTATGACCATGCAATGAAGCGGTTCTCCCATATCTATGATGCTTAATTCCTCTAAAGTGCCAGCAACAATTTTTTGAGTTTCACAACCAACTCTTGCTAGACCAACAACTATAGTTTCCTTGGTAAGATCTGTAAAAGCATGAAATTTTTCATTAAAATGTATCATCGAAATAGTAATAAAACAAGAATTATTAAAAAAAACTACCATCTGGTGAAGCTGAATCACCAATCTTGTCAAGTTTTTTCAATATTTGAAGACATGCCTCTTTGACAGACATAAATTTTGGAGGCATGTATTCTTTTTTTTTCCTGCACATGCTCTCCGGAGTAGGTTCTTTCACTTTTATGTCTAATAGACATAATGTATGAGAATTGTTCTTATAATTAACAAGAATTTTGTCATAAAAACTATCTGGTTCCCAATTTTCATTCCAATATGGAATAGAAACAATTTCGCCAAATGTATACAATTGTAAACCACAACAACCCACACCAGTTATAATTGAGGCATTGTGGATGACTTTAACTTCTATATTGTCTTCTTTGGCTCTTAAAAGTAAATCTGAGTGAGTAGTAGCACCAAAAGGGTCACCGACAACTAATAAGGCAACATCTTCTTTATCAGCATCTTTTAAAATTTTAAAGGCTTCAGATTCAACATCTTCTCTATATAGTTCAATGACTTCTTTGCCGTAAAATTCTGCCTAATACACATGAAATATTATTTTTCTTTGTTACAAATTTAAAATAAAAAAAAATGTACTTACTAATCGTTTGGCACCAACTGTCAGTATCGACGTGTAACTCTCTAAATACACACGTTTGCATTTTCTTACTGCTTCTAATCCTTTAACGGTGATATCCTTTTCGTCCCCTAATCCTAAACCGATTAAATATAACATCTTGGTAAAATTATAAGGAAAGAATAAACAAGGAACTGCTAGCAGAGGATGTTGAACACAAATTCATACACGACTGAATTCAATTCAAACTGCGACTGACACAACGAGACAATCCAGCCACTAGGTAATAGTATGTTGACAAGCGGCACAATCCAATGACACGTGCTCACCATGAAACACCTTTAACTTTCAATGTTGACATGTAGCGAAGCAGGGGCTCTGCTACTGCTAGTCCGTAAAGTCGTATATCTGTAGCGTATCTCAGCATCGTAACGGCCCCTACTACGCTATATTAATATTTTTAGGTTATTACCGATACTCCAATGGCGAATCCGCTTACTAATTCGAGCCGCGAGGTTCGCGCCAATTGTCCTTATCACCGAATGCAACAATTCAATGCGCGAAGTGCGCGCTTTTTGAAATTATACTTTTTGCAATGTAGCTGATTTTTATAAAGAAAAATATCAATTATGTTTGGAATAAATCAAGAATAATAATGTGTCAAATTCTTTTTCATGTACCTGTATTTTTATTGCTAATAATTTTTAGGTACCATGGTTTCAAGTTTTACAAAAACATTCGTTTTTCATATAAATATCATAAGGTTTTCGTATATAGATCAAAAACCGTTTTATTTAGGACTGTCATCTAAACCAAAAATTAAGACTAAACAATTTTTTTACAAATCACGTCTAACCATTGTGAGACGATTATTAAATCCATCAAAAGTAACTGTAAAAAATGCTGTTCTAATACCGAACAATTTTATTAGTAAAATAATTTTCTTGCCTTTTTTTGTAATTTTAATCATGCCAGTCCACTTAAACTAGCTTAACAATTAATCTTACAAATAAAGAATATGTAACTTGTAAAAAATTAATAAGCACACTACAGATATCTCTCAGTAATACCATACCAGGTAATAATTTTACTGAAGTCAAGTTTGCAATTGTTCTTATTGTAAGATTACAAAAAATAGTACATAGTTAATATATTTACAAAAAAACAGCAACTCCAATCACGTATTCTTTGAACGCGCTTTCATTTGAAATTCGAATCGCCTATTCAAACGCACACCTTTTAAGACACTCCTAGTGTTTTCTCGTTGCTTCTCCCTAAAAACATAATTCCAAGTATATCACATTTGAGTGAATATTACATTTTATACATTTATAAAACGTATAAAAACCTTGAATCTGCACTGGTTCCTTTTTTCTTAGAAATAATGTCAACAGCTTCATTCTTTCTCACTTTATTAAACCCAAATCTGGTGTATATAGCACCATTTACTGCATCATTTGCCGCTGGCTTTAATTTTGATTCGCTAGATATTTGATTTGGTTTAACTGAAAGTAATCATTTGTAAGATTTGTATGTCTAACAAATTTAAAGAATCAAAAGACAAAAAGAATACCTTGGATTTAGTGACAGGTACAAGGTTTTCATATTGTCAAGCAACTAATAAATTAATAATTACCTTTTTTGGCACTGAGAGGCACAGAAGCAGTTAAATTTGTATGTCTTTCTTCAACTCTCTTTTTCATATCCACTACAGATTCCATTTTTTGAAAATTTTTGCTGTGGATTTCAGAGAAATTGGGTATTCTCCTGGCTATTAAAGATTTTGGTACTGTAACAAATACAAATGTAAATTTACATTCATTTCTTGGCATTCATTTTAAACTGATATTTTATTAATCTTATAAAATTTATACTCATTTACCTAATTTTTTCTGCTGCAACAACTTTTGGTCTGCTGAGACGATTAACTGAGGCTATTTGAGCTTCATGAGTACTTTTTCTAGATTTAACATCTGACATTGAACTCGATCGTCTCACACCTTTTGAAATTGGTGTTTTTTTATCAGATGCAGAAACTGAATTTACTCTTCGTAATTGTCTGCCATTTGAATGACTATTAATAGGTGTCTTTATTTGACTTGATGTATTTTTTTGGTAAAGTACATTACCAGGCGTGCTCACTCTACTTATTACTAGTAGGTTTTCGAGATGGTGTTTTGAAAGCTGTACTATCAAAGTGAACTTTGAAATTTTTTTTGGATTCTTGGTCTCCATCGATTGTTTTTTTTTTCAAGGCCGGAGTTTTTGGCTCATTAAGTTCATAAGTGTTATTTTTTTTAGATTTTTCTAGTGACGGCAATTTAGAATCAACATCATCAACTTCAAAAGTATTATTTTTTTTTGAATTGTCTAAGTCAAAAATATCACTCACATTAATGAGGGAGTTGTCATGATATTCTGGTTCAGATTCGTCTTCTAGTAAACGTGGTTCATCATTTGGTTTCTTTTGAGGACTCAATTTTTTTAATGCCTTAGGTTTCAAAGATTTACCAAAAACTGATAAGCTGTTGGTTTTTGTTTTTGTTTTTGTAGAACTTGTGTCAAGTGTTCGTTTTACTCTGTCTCTAGGAGTTGAGGTATTTGAAGGTTTTAAACTCAATAATTTTTTTTCAAGAAGGTGTGCAGGAGTGTCATTTACAGGATTAGTTTTTTTCAAATCAAGATATTTATCCATTTCTAATTGAGACATCTTCTTCAGAATAACTCTGGGGCTTAAGGCAGAATCAGAGCTCAAAAGAGAATCAATTAAAGAATTTTTTTTTGAATCATTTCTCTCTTTCAAAACATTTTCTGAACTTGATTTTATCTTTTGATTCTTTGATGGAGATAAAGATGAATTTTTAATAGGCGTTTTTCTGGATCTGCCTAAATTAAGAAATATTTTTGGCATTTTTCCTGAAATAAATGACAAGCTTCGAGACTCTTTTGGTTTGGTCAAAGAATTATTGAGCCTTTTTTTGGAATTTGTAAGGAAATCAAGAGAATTTCTAGAACTTGAAACTGTTTCAATTTTAGAAGTTGAATTTGAAAGTACATTCTTCTTTTTTGTATGAGATCGTTTTACTGATGAATCAGAATTATCATTCGGTGATGATAAAGTATCTGATTTTGGAGATTTTTTACTCAATTGAGATTTTTCGTCCAAAAAAACACACTTTGATAACTTGACTCTAGGAGATAAACGTACTTCAGGAACGTTTTTAAATGTTACTTTGGTTGGTGATTTTTTGGTAGTACCTTCAAAAACTAAAGGATAGTTACTAGTTTTACAATCCACAATGGAAACTGGAGAAGTTGAATTGGATTTGTTTGATTTGTTTTCCTCTATCATTTTTTTTATAGCTGTTATCATAGGTGATTTACTCCTTGTTGTTCTGACATTTGATGTTTCAAATTTCAAATTTCTTCTATGACTACCTTCAAGTTTTGAAGATTTATTTTTATTAGTTTCTTGTTTCTCAATGCTCGATTTTCTTCTGGAGTTTTTATGATTCAAGTCCAAAGAGATGCTTGAATTATCTGAAGATATTGATGCTGGTGAGTCTAAAATTTGAAGTTTTCTGGGAACACTTAATATTGTAATGACATCTTGTACATGAGATTTGGGAGAATTAGGATTCATTGGTGATTTTTTTGGCGTCTTTGAAGAACGATGTGGCGAAAGAACTAATTTTAAAGGACTGCTTTTTGGGGTGACATCTGCAGCCGCATTGGAATCAGAACTGTCTGATGATGACTGTTTTTTTTTAGAATTCTTACTGATTTTTGATGTTACTTTATGTAACAGTGATGATTTTGATTTTACTATTTTACTTTTCTTTTTGGGTATTTCGTCTTCATCTTCGCTTATTAAATCTTCAATAGAAATTGAGTTAGCCTTCTTGTTCTTCTTACTATTCTTGACTATAGAATCTTCATCATCAGTCATGAGTATTTGAATATCCTCTACTTGAGATTTGTTTGCTCGAGTTCTTCGGGTAGAAGCTGCAGGAGTTCGTACTGGCTTTTTAATTGATCGATTTTTAGTCTTGGATTCATCAAGAGTAGCAGACAAAAAGCTGTCTTGAGTTTTGGAAGCCTCTATGGTAGTTTTTCTTCTTTTACGAGTGGATGCTGTAGTAACATTTTGAGCAATTGAACTATCAACTACAGCACTGTTAACTTCCATTTGCGTATCACTGTCAGTATCTACCACTTTTTGACCTTAATGAAAAAAAAAAAAAAAATTATTGATAATGAACTGAAAATACTATTTACCAATATAATACAACTCACTCTTGTTGGCGCGACGAGTAATCCTCCGACTACTGGTCGATTTGATACTGGTATCAATAACAGAAGAATCATTGATAGTCTCTCTAATGGTACCTTGATAAATAATTGATGGATAAATAAAATGTTGTAAAAACGTAAAGTTGGGATTAGCAAGAAAATCGCGAGTCTTAAAATGTATGATTTTAAAGCATTAATTTATATTTTGAAGCAAGTAAAAAGTGTGATAATAATGTAGTAAAACATGGTAATTGAACGATATAAACGCTTGAAAGTACATTTCATAGAAATTAATTTTGCAATGTAGCATGCGAGATGCACGAGCAAACGCTGGTCATCAGTGAATGAATGATAAAGCTCTCATGCATTGTAAACGGCTTTGCCGGTGAATAGATAGCAAGTGCTACGCCATATTGAAGTGTGTATACATTTGTTCAATCCCGCCTAAAATTTATCACCACGTTACTTCGATGCGTCCGCGAGCTCGATTGTGATTATGGAAAGCTGATAAGACAGTCGGAAAAAGTTTATATCATAATGATTACCTCGTCTAGTCCTTCTCGGCGACATTTTTGCGTCTTGGTCGCGACGTATTCTATTTTAGTTCAATAAATTGTTACGTCGTTTGTCGATGGGGAAGAAACAGTTCTCAACACAAACGTTCTTCGCAGAAAAGCGGGCACTAATGATTACGGACTAACTTTGCAGGTATCGTGCACGCACACTTACACACACGCGAACACTTCACCAGCATACGGGTCGAGAGCAACGAGCACTACAGATCATGTGTACATAGAAAAATAGTCGGTAATTTTACGCGCGCAATATATAGCCACAAAACTACCAAGTTTCGTTGCCGCGAAAATAAGTCCCTGATCTTACATTACTATAGGTATATGAGATGTATGCAGACAAACATCGGGTCGGTTTTTCAAACGTGCCAAATTTGAAGACGTGGTGGCGCCACCGACTTTCGCAATCGCCACCGTCGGTTGGCTGAAATTCGCTCGCTGCTCGAGATATCAACAAGTCCAGGCGTCGCTGGTCGCACCATGTGTGCAGACTGCACCCGCTAAAGTATAACAGACTAATATTTTATGTATGCAGGGCACAAGCCGTAGCCTGAATAAATCATAGCTAACGGTTCAGGGGAGGGAGACGGGGTGCTTGCTTCAATTATTTATTGTTAGTTCGATCGTTGCATTCTTCCTATGACTTATAAAATGAAAATATTAATATTTTCGTCTCTTAAATGTAAACTTCCTACTTTTCGTAAGAGGCGTCGCATTAATCACCAAGCTGATGTGTGTTTCGCATCTACGACATTCTTACAATTGCATCGTCCTTAAAATTACTACCCCTTTACAGTTTCTACGTTAATTGTATTTTAAATTTTATAGTCATCGTTGCCTATCTTCTGAAAGTGATTTTCAAAATATTTATCCGTGTTCTTCACTGCTTTTTTTTTATGAACTTATGTTTATTTCATGAAATAAATTTATCAACATAAGACTTATCAACTATTATACATGTTATGTTATACACAGAATGATCATAGTATCTGATGCTCGTTGTCTTATAATGTATTCTTCACTGCTAACAATCCCACGATGGGCTTCTCGTATTTACATTCAAACTCAATTTTCACATCGTCAAGTTCATTTGCTTTTTTGATGCATGTGAATCTGCGATGAAATTGAGTTTAGGTAAAAACTTTAATTCAAATAGCCTCAAATCCTATTAATAAATGATAAATAATAAATTAATAAATAGAAGGAAATTTCAAAAGTCCTCAAAGTTCTCTATTAAAATTAACGAATGTCCTCGCAAGGCACACGAATCACATAGATGCTGAACTACTTTATCAACCGAGTCGGTTACGTAAAAAGACTTCGTCAATACCATATCCCGAGGTGTGTGATTGGACACGCGCTGTAAAAGCTGACTGCTTTGCGTGATATATATTCTGCAATTCTGAGTGATAGTTCAAGAATCAATTGGTACGTTTGTTCCACATTGTTGAAAAAAATTCGGTAACTAAACTACGATTCGATAATAATGCTTGTGTTAAATACTCGATTCCATTATTAGCTGCGTCGGGATTTGATTAACTTAGTTAGAGATCTTGTGAGCTGTTGTGTACAGACGTTTGATGTTGACGTAGATTGTACGGCATTTCAAGATCTTCTCAACATTTAGCTTCAACTTCGTGAATCATCAATTTTTCGCATCAAAGTATTCATTCATATGTCATCATTCATTATGTTACTTAATTAAATTAGTTACTGTTAAAAGCATTTGTAATTTCTCAAGTTACAACATATCTCTAAAATAACCTCAATACAGTATATTTATGTAATATCCAGCTATTTTCTTAAATAATAGTCTGACAATGAAAAAACTTTTTGTTTTTTTTTATCAATAGCAACGATGGCAGAAGAAGCGTCAAGGCCAATGAAATACCCCTACACCATGTCTGCCAAGATCGCCCAGTTCCCTTATAAATTTTACTGGAAACACAGTTGGGGCTTCAAATACTGGGTGATCGCCTCTATCTTGTGCGTTCCTGTCTTCTACAAGATCCAGAAACTTTGTAAGATAATTGTTTCTTTAATACTTATTTCATCAAGTTTCACAAATTGTTGCATAGTCTCTTAGCATAATTGATAATGTTTACTGAAATGAAAATTTTTTATTGCAGCTTATTCTCCTAACAATGTCAAGGTATGGGCCGACATCCGCCATAAAGAATTCCATGGAGGTGATCATCACTAAAATATGATTAAATTTAGTAAAAATTGTTCAAATTATCACAACATTGTTGATGTATGATTTACTCTAAAAAATAATAAATGATGCTTTCCATAAAGTAAAGAATTGCGGAGGATTGTCTTGTCTAAAGTTTTTATTACCAAATTGATTATATAAAACATACATTTTTCATTATTTGTATAGTATGCTGTACAAAATTACTTAAACCATTTTCTTTTCAAGTTTGGTAGTCCAGCCCAAATCTCAGTACAGGCAACTTCGAAATGATGAAAGAGTTTACAACATGATAAAAATATTAAGTACTTTTACTACTTCTTAATCTGAATGTGTCTATAAAAAGTTAAAAACCCAGAAGAGTGTCACTTCGGAAAGGTCTGGATTTTAGTCTAAGAAAACACAATGTTGATAAAATAAATTCTAAAATTTTATTCTACACGAGCTCACAGCTTTTACTGCTGAAATCCCACAGATCATGGAAATAGTTTTAAAATGTTTACAAATATAGCTACTACAAGCATAATTATATTAAGTAGATAAAATAACATGTAAGATGAAGTTTAAATTGTTTAAACATTTTAAGTGAAGTAAGTGTAAAAATGAGTATTCATGCTAAGATTTCTGTCATTTTTACACTGAATCACATGAAGAAAAGGCATTCAAACTGAGAAACCACAATTTAAATAAATAATACTTGTCTCAGTTGATCATGAATTTTTCAAATTCAATAAAGAAACCCTATCTAATAATAAAAAAAAACTTCCATATAAACAATTTTTCAAAGAATTATTTTTCACTAGTCAGAACAAGCTCTTCGTACATATGAGCATCAAACTATGGTCAAATAAACAATTCAAGTGCAAGACAAACTAATAATAATAACTTCAATGAAAATTAGTCAAAACTTCACAAATAATTTGACACAGTAAAGGTCGACGGTTTAAACAAATATTAACTTTAATCAAAAATCTATTATTATAGGGCAAGACGTTGTAACCTAATAACACATTTATGCGTGCGAAATCTTCCCTAGCTATGATTCATTTCAACATCTTCATCGTCACTATGCGCGACTCCATTATGCTTTCCATTTTTTTCTAATTTTGGTATTTTTTGATTCGGCTGTCTGATTTCATCTTCGTTGAAATGGAGATTTAAATCCTTACATCTTTTTTCAAAATATTGAAGCAATTTCTGTCCAGCCCTGTAAACATTACTATTAATTAGGTGAAGTTGAGAGTATTTTTTATAAGTGTAGCAAAAATGTTCGGAAGCAAAAGATTTTGCTCTGACACAAAGATTTTTGCAGCATTGAATTATGAGTAAATGATATGCGTTCTGTTCAATATTGTAAGCATTGAGAAATGTTAAAAAAATGCACACGTGAAAAACTGATTCACACTAGCAATTGCTCTAATGAAAAATCAATCAAATGATTCTCTGATGAAAAACCAATCAATCACATTCATCAAATCATTCAGTTACTGATCATCAAAATCAAGCAGTTAGTCATTCTTTAGTATCATTGTCTCTGGCATCCGAACCAAGACACTAATAGTAAAAAAATACTTACTTGTAAACTTGACTATTTTCTGAGTTATATGTATGACAGTTATCAAAAACTAGTAAACAATCATGGAAGAAATCTTTTAATGCAGTGTATTGATTGTTGCTGAACTTTTTCTGAATAGTTCCAAAATCCATTGGTTCAGAAATATAATCGTAATAATCCGGAACTTCATCTTTTCCAACAGGCTCTAGGAAAGGCCATGATTGGCGATGTTTTTTTATGTCATTCAAAAGTTCTTGTATTTGTGCCTTACATCCTTTAACAGTAAGTTTTACTTCTGCCTCATGTTCGACTTCAGCAGCTCTTTTTGCTGACCTTCTTGTGTGTCGAGTGTGTTCAATATCATCCGAAGTATTGTGATCTAGAATAATGAAAGAAAACATTATATAAGTTACAACTAAAAAAAAAAATTTACCCCGAATTTCTACCCGAAAAATTAACTAAAATGTTAGTGTCGGCCTACATTACACATGATAGTCCGTTTTTAGGATTTTATCTTAAAAAGTCAACTTAGAAATATTATAGCATTCATATTTGAAACTAAAAAAATTAATAAAATTTCATACTGTGACTACTGACTATTGTTAAAACCAATTGTTCAAGTCGACTTTATGAAAGTTCCTCCATACCTCTGACTATATTTTTCCAATTAATATTGTGGAACTTATAAAAGTGTATTATTTTACATCAATTATTGGGTACTATCAAAATCGCATTCATTTGAAATATTAAAAGCTGCAGAAAAAAAGGACGAAGCTTTTTTAAAGAAGCCGACTATGAATGTGTGATAACTTAAAGGAGTGCATTAAAATGTTAATAAATGTTTAACATTAAATTAAAAAATTACAATACAAGTGAAACACTGATATCTTTATACAGACCATTCCAGTCTTTAATTTCTCTAGAGAGTAGGCTCTTGGCAAAGCCATGGATTCGAGACCTTGCAGTAGCTGCAGAAGATCTCTCAGACTCTCTATCCCTCTCGCGGCCTTTTATCACTAACAACAAATTTAAAACTACATCTCAGTTTGATGTTCTGAGCCTCAAGTAGTTGCATTTGTTGTAAAAGTAATTGTAATTTTTTTTATTATATTATTAATTAACCTTACCTGGCTTACTATTACTTTTCCGTGATTTGCATGAAGTACACATCCATCGACCGCGGGGAGGTCTCTGCAATGGAGGCTCATGACAGTCTGTGTGATAATGCTTATTACACCCTTCACAAACTATTAGCTTTCCATCGTTGCCGCACATCGTGCAGAGTTGTGGTGAACTAGACCTGATAAAAGATTATCATTAATATCATGATTTTTTAGTCATTGTTTAATTTAAATTATTTACATTTCATCGTCGCTTTCAAGTTCATCCTTAACAGGTTTTTCGCTTTCGTTATCTTCTTCATCAGAAAGAACTTTCCTAGCACGAGTGTGTCTTGTTTCTCTTGTGTAACTTGTTTCATCTTCTATTTCTTCTTCAAACTGTCTCCTTCGTTTTGTTCTTTGTGTTTGTTTTGTTTCACGAGGTTTGCAGACACTGCAGAACCAATCACCCGATGGTACGCACTAAAATTTAAAAATGTTAATGAATAATAGTTTAATGATAATATACTCTTGCAAAGTTTAGAAAATACCACTTACAGTCAATTTTGGTTTTAGACAGTAAAGATGATGACCTTTATTACATCCGTCACAAAGTAGCATATTCTCCGCATCTCTGCGTTTTCGACACACTCTGCATTGAGCATTTAATGCACTTCGACTCCACTGAATACTATTATCTAGAGTATTTAAGTGTACAAAAAGTTGGGACCAACTGGTTGAAGCCATCAATGATTGTTGCCATCTATCGATAGCTTCTTCTGTAGCATTTTTCTTATCCTTCTCTTCACTTCCTAAAGGTTTTTTCAGGTACTTGTGGTCAATAGCATAAGATATTTGTAATATGGCACAAGCCATTTGTTTAATTGCTTTTTGATGCTTCAAGTCTGCAGTTGTTTCATTTTCTTCCGGCGGCCCCAAAAATTTACCGGGATCGCGATAAACTTTTGTAGTTGTGCCTACTTCAGAATCAGGAGTTCCAGGTCTACTGGTCTTAGTTTCTTTTTTGATACTGTCTAACATGGTATTCTGACCAAAATCTGCAGGAGTTTCGTTTAATCCGTACACTAATTTATCACATTGCTTATCGTATTTGCCATTGCTTATAGCACTACGCCAAGCTTCACGATTTTGAACTTTGAGTGTACCTAGACAACCCATTTTGATTTTATCTTCTAAATCCAAGACATAGTCTCGTAAATTGAGTTCTAAAATAGTGTTTATAGGCATATCTGGAGGATAATTGGAGTGAACATTGTCAACTTTCTTTTTAGATGCTTTTGATACCTCTTTGTCTGGTTCTGGAAACTGTAATTAGAAAATCAAGGGTCAATTTTTTTAATGTTTTCATGTAAAAAAAACCATTGACCGAATTATGAAAAATGTACTTACGATGTTGGGATTGAATTTGTGTTTTGGACAGCCAATGATAGCAGATATTATGCTTTCTTTTTCATGTATGAGATTATTTTTTAGTTCTGATTCTCTAATACCTCGTTCACTCAAGGCATTTATCAATTCATCAATATCTTCGATTTTCCCATAAAAACTCCACTTTGAACTAGACTTGTTAACGTGAACGGGACAGTCTTTATTACCAGTGCAAGCCATCACGCTCTTGCGAATATCAGTTCGTTGTGACTTAACTCCATTTTTATCAACGTTAGCTTTCTTAGGAGTTTTAACTTTTTTAACGTTGTTTTCCTTGTCACTGCATTCATCTTCGAACTTATTTTTTAAATATGAGTGTAATACTTCAGAATCCAGAAGTTCTGGCATATAAGGGGTGCCCTCGGGTAAACAAGTACCGGCCAATTCGTCAATATTTTCAACAAAAATACCTAATATAAAACATAATATAATTATTATTTAAATTTTCAATAGTTTTAAATTTAAGTAAAGTGCCATAAATCACCTGGAATGGATAATAATCTCCAATATTTACGATAAGCTCGATCGGAACCTAACAGTAACATCATTTGATCATCTTTTGAGGCTTGTTGCAATTCTCGTAGTTTATTTTCATATTCTTCTTTTTTTTTCTCTTCTTTGTAATTATTCCGTGTAATTTTTTTTGGTTCTAAATCTTCTTCTTTAACTTCCTCAACTTTACCATCTTTTTCTTTTTCTTTCTCTTTTTCTTTTTCTTTTTCCTTTTGTTTATCTCTCTCCTCTTTCTCTCTTTTTTGTTCTGCAATGATAAACGATTTCAAGTCTTTTTTGGCTTGAAATAGTTTTTCGTAACGCTCGTCGATAACATCACGTATAGAAGCAAACGTTAATAACTGATTAATTAAACAAATCACAACGGTTAATCGGTCTTCAAGATCAAAGTCACAAATATTACAGTGACCAAGTGCACGTAGTATTCTAGGTTTTTCTATTCTAAGTAATAGGGCTGGATCATCATGGTTTGTGTAACCACCTGTAACATATAATTTGTAGTGATAACTTCTTAATTTTTATTAAATTGTTCTCATAATTTGAATAATTACCTCTTTGTGAATACCTCCATTTGGAAGCTGCTTCACTTATTCTACCTCCAGAGCTCAGAAGGTGTTGCCTTAAAATCTCGCTCATGGTATAGTTATCTAGGGCTAACTCTGACAACTGGCAACCTTGGTGGGTTTGACACCAACTTGAAGCCTGAGTTGCTAATTTTACAGCACCGACCATTGATGATACTTTTGTGTCTATGACATTTTCACTAACAGCATCCTGAGATTCAGCGTGAATTTCATCCTCTTCTTCAGCTTGATATTTAAAAATGTTTGCAAGTAACAATTGAATTAAGTCATTCAAAGGGCCAGTGACATCTTTTTCCATCATTGCTTTTTCAAGAATGTCGAGTGTTACACCATTGTGGAAGTAAGCTTTCACTTCAATTTCCTCGCGGAAAAATTCCAAGAATTCCAATATCATGGCAAATTCTCCGAATTTTTCATTGTATAATTCGGACTTAATTGGAGTGGCCGATGGTAAAGGTTTGAGATCTTCACATTCCAGATCTTCCCTTGGTTTATTCCAAGACTTAACGTAGACAGCTAAGGCAGCTTGTTTTATTTTTTCTTCTTTTTTACGTTCTTTAATTTCAAGTCGTTCTTCTTGACGCTTAGCTTTTTCTTCTAAAGCTTTTGCTTTTAATTCTTCTTTAAACTTTCCATTAAGCCTATTGAATAAAATTAGTTTTTAATAAGTCATATAGTTTATCATAGAGAATGATTAGAAAAACATACTTTGATTTTTTATATTTTTTTGTGACCATTCCGGTATCATTGATCTTTTTAAGCGCATCAGGCTTGTCAAAAGGCTTAAACTTTGTAGAATCTGTGGTAAGAAATTTATCTAATGATTCTTGTTTTTGTTTTACAATTTTCCTAGGTTTAGGTGTAAAATCTGGTAATGGACCAGCAAATATGGAGTCGAATCTCACTTTATGGATTCCATATTTTTGCAATACATTTTCCTAAAGAAGTACAAAATTATCATGTGAATAAGCCATTACCATTGTTAAAATTTGTTAAAAATTCAAACATACTTTTACAACCCATATTCCAGAAGAACTTTGTTGTGTCAACATTCTTAGAAAGATTTTATTACGATCTCGAGTATATTGTTGCTTTCTTCTACGAATTTGTGAAGCTTCTACAATCATGAGATGACTAACTTCAGAGTCTCCGGAATCGAGCTGTTCAACTTCATATTTAAATAACTTTGCTGGTGGATAGTACAGTCTTTCAGAAGGATTTCTAAAAAATAAAATAAATTAAAAATATTGATTATCAATCCAAAAAACTCATGAAATTAATTACTTTAAAAGATTGAAGACTCACTTATTTTCTTGATTATATGCTTTAATCTGTTGATCAGTTGGTTCAATCACTTGTAAGATATGACATTCACACCATGAGTCTTCGGTGAAGCTGGCTTCAACCATTTCTCCAATAAAATATCGCTCTCGTGCATATTGGAAAACATCATCTATCATGTCACTTAATGAGGTTCTTTGTGTCTTACTGGCTAAGTAGAGAATTGGTATTCGAAGCTAGAATAAATATTACACATGTTACATGTTTTCAATCAGAAATTTTGCATGCTCAAAATGCTGTCATGTACCTCCATGGGAAACTCTTTGAGGCTTTCCTTGGCATTCTCTTCACAAAGTAGGGCTTCTTCGTATGTCATGCCTGACTTGCCAGTAATGCTGCAAGACCATATCATGGAGTTGCAGAGGATTATCCTCTCACAGAATTCACTGCAATTGTTATCAATTGAGTAAGGAATCTTAATGCACCACATGATAGAGAAACAAAAATACTCACTTGTAATCCTTGAAAATTTCGTTGGTAACCGCGCAATGAAACACCTCGTCGTCATCGCGAAAGTCGGACGAGACGTGGAGTCGTTGGAAGGGTTTCTTGCGTAAAAGTGGCATGATGAATGACGCTCTGTCGCGGAGTGCACGAGTTAGCTCGTCGTCGGCAAGAGTACACAGCAGCCGAAGACACTTCACGCCTGGACGTCGTCACAGCCTAACAAAAACGTTAATCAATGGCCGTGTGGGCTTGGAAAGAGAGACACGCTCGGTCGACGCGATAAGTTTAAGGTAAAGGAGACCTCTCTCGCGGAGAGACTGCCTCTCTAACCAGACACTGTAGGATGGCAATGTTATCCGGGCTAAGCACACTCACTGTGCCTTTCGAGAACTGCTGCAGCTGCAATTACTACTGCACGACATAGGTACAACACACAGAGAGTACGTAATTATACTGCAGACTATAATACACTACAACAGAGCACGACGGTGACCGGGACTGGCGCGCATTTACTGCTGCCTCTCGTTGCTCTCTCTCTTTTTTTCGTGCACACACGTACAAGACTCACATCAGCTCAAGTTGTATGTTGCGCTCGTAGTAGCAACACATAGATACGCTCGCATACACTGATCGGTTCTTCGCTCTCTCTTCCTCTTTCTTTCTCTCTCTCTCTCGCTCTCGCTCTGTGAAGCTCGTGTATGATACACTGCTTGATATGAAACGCGCGCCAAGCGCCTGCGATTCGTGGCTATGTAGCGAAACTTGGAGCGTCAGATGAGAAAAATCGGTCTCTCCCACTTTAATGCAAGTTTAACGCGTATAATAACGCAGCAAAACAAACGAGACACTAGGAGCTCGGGAAAAGCTCCTGATCGACGGACACGGTTAACAAACAACACACAATGAAACGGCCAAAAAGCGACACGGCGACGCTCGGCAGGACATAACACTGTAGCACGGTCGAGCTTTATTCTCGGCTCGCTTCAGCACGCGAGCAATTTTATATTTGCCGTCGCTCGCGAAGTCGATATTCCGCGGCCTCCCTCATGCACGCCTTTGGTGTATCGCGTGAGCGCAGCGAAAACTACTCAGATGATCCTGCTGCGGTCGCTGCGGACTGCCTCGACGAGAAACTGTCGAGCGCGCAGCCGAGAACGTTTTTTGCACTCAACCGCGCACATATACGCTCGCACACTAACGCACGGCGTAGAGCAGCAACAGCACACAAGCGTGAACAACACCTGGCCGGAGTCGCGCGCGCTCCATTTACCAAAGTGCGATCGTCCGTTGGGTACTTGTCCCGCGCTCAAAGAAGCCAACCTCTGGCACTTACGCTCGGTCAACAGTGGAGTATGCAACGATGAGCTTTTTCCAGAGCGATAAGAAGACGCGAGCGAACAATTATCTTCGAAGCACGCGAGCTGCCAAGCGAGCGGAAAATGCCTTTCGGTTCGGCTTATTATGGTGAACTGCAGGCAGATTACTCTCCACTGCGCTGCGTGCATCAACACACACTGACACAATATGGCTCGGTTTTGGTGTGCTGTATTGGCGCGCTCGCTATTGCACGCGGTCAGGCAGCACGCTTATTTCTCCCGCCACCGCGAGACCCAACTTTCTGGCTTTTGCGCCAATTTTTAAATCGACGAACGCACTTGTGCAGTAGATGGACCTTATAATCATGCGATGAGTTTACCTGACGTGGAAGTTAGTGCGTTGACACGTCGCCGAGCCTTCGTCCCATGATTTTCTAGACCAGGCCGAGATGATTTCGACTACTCGTTGTATCTGTAGCTCAAGTAGGACAATGCACAAAATCGCGAATCTAACGGTAGTACTGCACAACAGTACGTTGCTCGACGTTCGGACGCGCGCGCATTGCATACTACAACTACAGTGTAGACTGAGGTGCAGGTCTGCAGGCGCGGGCCGCCATTGAACGGTCAATTATACCAATAGTCGTTTCGCTCGAAACGCTACGACTTTCGGAGCCTTAAGGCCAAGTCAATTTTACGTGACATCTGCTCTTTGGGCGTTCTCGACCCTCTAGGATATTCAAATGACGAGATGGTGCCCGTTGGGTTGACATTTTTTCGTTTCTTATTTGATTTAGATGACTCGCAATTGGAGTAGAGATGCGCATTTTTTTTAATAATATTGGCAGCAGTTGCACACTTTCAATTGCGTGTGCAATTACAGTTTAAAAGTATCGAATTACCCGATAAAATGTAATAGGGTATTTAAAGTTAACAATAAAAATCAGTCAAGATTAAAATAAATAAATGTCATTAATTATAAATATAAAAATTTACATAAAACGTTGAATTTTAACAATTTACTTGAACTATTTTATAAAAATATTTCTGAAAATACAATCATTACGAATTCAACCAATCAGAGAAGTACTGACAAGTGAGGGGTGTAATTGTACCAATATCGGAACAATTTTTTCGCACAGGACAAACACCACAAGGACTTGTCATTAAACCTGTAAATCCAACCAATGGTCGAACAGCTCTGTACATATCGTTTCCGTTGCTAGTTGTTATTTTTTCAACTTTGCCATCATAAATTAATGTGTGTAAAATCATCTCTAAATCCTCCAACTTCAATTTTACCTATAAATTCAAAATTCAAGTAATGAATATTAATTATTTTAAAAACTCAATAAATAGTAATAATCAGGTAAAGATTCTCACTTTACTAATTCCCAACTCTGAAATATACTTCAATACATCTGTAGATGAAGCAAATGAGCCGTTTTTCTCTGCTATTGGGCCTAAATCTTCCTTGATAGCTTTCTCTCTTTTCTGTTCCAAGTATCGATAACACTGCTGATTTAATACAGTAACAAACTCACCTTCAAATTCTTGATCTTGATACCATGCACCACCAGTAACCGAACTTGGTGGTTCTAAGTGGTATAACATAACAAAATTTTTCTTAGAATCCCCAACTGGTTTTATCGCTTTGATGATTCTTTTCTTTTCCAAACTTTTTAATACTTTAGTCGTTTGAGCTTGAGTTAAATTTAATTTTTGCCTTATTTCACGAATCCATATTCCTTTGTTTCCAGCTTTTTCAATTAATTCATAAACTAATTTTTCTTGATTATCAGCTACTTTTACACCTACAACAGGCTCTCTATATTTATACAGTAACTTTCCATTAGGCAATTTGAATAAACTAAGAAATGTCTTTGAAAGTAGATCATTAATTATAGCAATTCTTTGTTGAATGTCAGGAATAATTGTTGAAACATCCTCATCTAATATTCCCTTAGGTTTTGACTGTGCAAGAGCAATAACTCTGAAATAAAAAATTTTGTCATTTATATTATTAGAAAGCATACTCTATTCATATACACAATAATCATCTACTCACTTTTTTCTTGTTTCATCCAAAACTTGAGTTGGTTGTGTGTCAGAATTTACTTCCATTTTGATAAATCTTAATAATTTACGATTAAATTCACTCCTAGTGTAAAGTTATCAATTCATTTTGATGCCTTCTTGTGTTAATAGCAAATAAATATCTGAGAAAACGTAACCTGTCTGAACTTTGCGTCCACCACCGAAACGTATGCTTTCTGGATTCTGCTGATAGTGTTTTGAGACTTTTGAGTCAATGTGGGAACGAAGTTCTCAAAACCATCACGGCGCTGTTCAAAGTATCGGCTTGAGACCAACACAGCCCATGTGCCTGGGCAATAGTCGGTAGCACAATAGAAAATAATAAAAGTATATAGACAGAATCAGCTGTTTTCCTGATACCAATTTGAATCAGATAACTGATCGATAGTGCAATTGGACTTGTTAACTTTTTATAATGAATGAACAAGACGAAATGCACGACGAGGACACGCTTGAAATAGCATCAAAAACGTGGAAGAGGTCAATGAATGCAGTCTCCAAGGTAAATATTTCACGTCTCGTATATTGAAATTGATATTGTCATTGAATTTATTCGTAATTTTTTTAAACTTCGTAGCAAGGTTTTCGAGAGGGAAGAGAAGATGGATCGATGTCAGTTTATCAAGAAGGTTTCGATAAAGGATATGTAGACGCATTTAAAATTTCCTTTATATTAGGTGTTTATAAAGGATTTTTAAAGCAGTTAGGCAAGGATGTCGAGTTTCCGGAAGAAATAAAAAAAATGTTGGATCAAAGTAAGAAAGGAATGTGTTACTTATGTGCAAATGAATCCACAAAACCACTTGATGGGTACAAAAATATTGATGAAATTCGGAATTGTCAAAGAGAACATGCTCAAAAGATAATTAAAATTATAAAAGATATTATGGATCCCTTATTAAATGAATCAAAAATTGATGTTACATCGTTACATTTGAATTTGTGATATTTTTAATGTTCTATTATTTAAGGCAATAATTTGTATATTTATCTATAACAGCTGGAAAATGTAGTTTTTAAGGTATTTTATTGTATCATATTGTTTGTTAATTTGAATGTTGATAATAACTTTTTATCCATATAGAAATGATTTTATTAAATATTTTTCAGTAAAATTATAAACAAAAAACGTATTTTATTATTAGTAATATTGTTGCAAAAGTTCAATCAACGTAGGGTTCATTCTTTCCACACTAACTGAAGATGGTAAATAGACACTGAAGTAAATTGATCAAAACAATTTATAAGTATAAACCTTCAGGAGAACCTTCCTTCTTTCTATACAACACACTCTCTTTAGATTTTTTAAAGTCTTCACTAGTAACTTTCATTCGCCGTTCTCTCAAAGCCATCAAACCTGCTTCAGTACAGATAGCCTAAAAATACAACATTAATTATAGTTCAAAATGTTAAAAATTAATTAAAGAAATTAGTTGCATGTACTCAAAGTTTACCTTAATATCAGCTCCAGATAAATCATCTTTTGCCATGATCAGTTCAGAAAGATTTACATCAGGAGCCAAAGTCATGCGGCTAGTGTGTATTGTGAAGATTCTTCTCTTAGTTTTTTCGTCTGGCAGTGGGAATTCAATTTTTCTATCAATTCTACCTGGCCTGATTAAAGCTGGATCAAGTGTTTCTATTCGATTTGTTGCCATTACAACTTTGACATCTCCTCTGCTATCAAAACCTAAACAACATAATTTTTACAATCAAATAACAATTAAAGTAAAATTGCATTCAACAAAAGTTACAAGTACAAACCATCTAATTGATTCAAAAGTTCCAACATAGTTCTTTGAATTTCTCTTTCACCCCCGCTGTTGCTATCATAACGTTTTGTACCAACAGCATCGATTTCATCTATAAAAACAATAGAAGGAGCGTGTTCTTCAGCAACTCTAAACAGTTCTCTCACAAGTTTTGGTCCATCTCCTAAATATTTTTGAATAAGTTCTGAACCAACAACTCTAAGGAAAGTAGCTGATGTTTGATTTGCTACAGCTTTAGCAAGTAAAGTTTTGCCAGTTCCAGGAGGTCCATACAAAATAACACCTTTTGGGGGTTTGATACCCATTTCTTCATAATATTCTGGGTGAGTCATTGGAAGTTCAACTGATTCCTTTATTTCTTGAATTTGGACATCCAGGCCACCAATATCAGCATATGTTTCTTGAGGTGCTTTTTCTAATTTCATCACAGTAACCATTGGGTCTGTATCGTCACCCAATACACCAACGACAGCATGAACTTTGTGATTCAACAGAACTGAACAACCTGGTTCAAGTTGATCTTTGTCGACGAATGAAAGGATAGATACATAATGCTCTGATCCCACGGATGTAGACACAATAGCATGATTATCATCGATGATCTCCTCCAAGGTGCCCACAGACATTGGTGTTCCTCTCAAGTCATCAACTTTGGACCTTTCTTCTTCATTCTTTTCCTCTTGGGGTTTTAGACGCTCCTGATTTCTGATGAACTCTTCTTCCATTAATAAGTAATCCTTAATGCGCTCCAGTTTTAAAAGTTTCAACCTACATCTTGTGTGAGGTGTCACTTGAGGTAATTTCAGAGCAGCGTCTGGCCCTTTAGTACGCCGCTTCTTTTTTCCAACCCTAGTTGGTACTGGTGGTTCATATTTCTTCTTTTTATCTTTATCATCCTTCTTTTCTCCTCCCGCACCTCCAGGTCCGGATTGATTTTGACCCTAAAAAATTAAAAAAAATATCTTGTTGATGTGGACGATACTGACAATGTATACATTAGTCACAATAAAAGGTTATGGGCTCGCTGAGTAAAAATAAGAACATTGCACTTGAAATTCAGACCGTAAAATCAACGTAAAAAATGTATTGACCATTGAATTATGGTTGTAATGATCTTTAGAATTCTATTAATTTTATTTTACTTCCATAATATTTGAACGTTATTTAAAAAACACTCACCATTACTTGTTCTTTCTTTGACAAGCGCAAGTCATTGGCGAATCAAATCAGCCATCTTATTTTTTCGCTGTTTCGAGCGCTGAGCTCTCGATACCAGCGCGGCTGTAAATCGGACTAGAACTGTATGAAGGGATTTAAATCGCAAAAATTTGCCAACTCCGAAAAATTTGCGGTAACTTTTTGATTTATTGATATTCTTTAAGTACAATTTTATCATGATAAAGAGCATGAATTTTCAGTGATTTTCCTCTCATCGTTATTTAAATTTTTTTTCGTATCGATCGTTAAAGAGTTCATGATCATATTTATCATCTTTAGCATCACGTCAGTGAACGTAAAATCTAAGTTTCGGAAAGGAGGAGAAATTTGATAATTTATTATTTACATTTTATTTTTCATATCAATGAACAAAGTTGTTATAAAATTTTCATTTATTCATGGCAGTGAATTCATTAATTTTAATGACATTGTGATAATGGTAAAGAAAACTTTTTCAAACTGGCGCACACATAATCTTTGAATCTTGATTTAAATAATAACTACTAATACATTTCAGATCAATTAAAATTAATCAAATATTCAAACAAATACATTAAATCGCAACTACTAATTCACAATCTTTTTTTATTCAAAGTTATAATATGTAGGTATTTTATAAAATCATGAAGTGATAAAATGAGCTTCCATAAAATGTTGATAATTAAAAGAAATGTATTATTAGTTAATTAAAAACTATGTTTTATTTCACAAATACTGCTTAAGCTGGATAATAATTCTTGAAATACGTCACATGAGAGCTCTTGATTTTACTTTCGTTGAATCACAGATCCATCTTTCAAGAAAATTAACAACATCAAAGTTCTTAAGATGAAACTATAGTTTTCAAAAACAAGTGACCTATGACTTTGTACAAGTAAGTGAATGTCGTTAAAGAAGCCGCCGCTTGAGGCAAATATACTTTTCCGTGAACATTTATAGACCAGCTAAAATAACCCTAGGATCCTCTACTGCTTCTTTGATTTTCCTCAAGAACATAACAGCTTCACGTCCATCGATCAGTCGATGATCATAAGTAAGAGCTATGTACATCATTGGTCTAATGACAACCTGGAAAAAATAATAACATTCGTAAGATCAAGTAAAATATTTCTAAAATATCATTCCATTTGATTTCAATACCTGTCCCTTGATTGCAACTGGTCTGTCAAACACACCATGCATTCCAAGAATAGCACTTTGAGGAGGGTTGATAATTGGTGTACCCATGAGAGAACCAAAGACGCCTCCATTACTTATCGTAAAAGTACCACCGTCCATGTCTTCGATCGAAATTTTGCCTTTTCTCGCTTTGTCACCAACAGCGGCTAAAGCGATTTCGATTTCAGCAAAATTCTTATTTTCAATACTTCGCAAAACAGGCACAACAAGACCTTTAGGAGTAGCTACAGCTACGCTAATATCAACGTAATCTCTATAGACGATGTCATTACCGTCGATGACGGCATTGACCACGGGTTGATCTTTCAAAGCATATGCTGAAGCTGCAATGAATGGACTCATGAAGCCCAATTTCAGTCCATATTTCTTTGAAAAAGCTTCTTGATTTGATTTACGGAAATCAATGATGGCACTATAAAAAGTAAAATACAATTAAGATTACATTTTTTTTCAATGATCGATGTTAATTTTGGTTTTTATGAAAATTTTATTACCTCATATCGATTTCGTTAAACGTAGTCAACATCGCGTTAGTGTTTTGAGCATCTTTTAGTCGTTCGGCAATACGTAGTCGCATTCTGTTCATCTTTACTCTTTGTTCAGTTCTAGTTCCAATGATTTCGCGAGTATAATCTTGTGGCGGTAATACAACTTTAGCACCTTCCAATGACTAAAAATTTCAACCCATATAAATATGTTTTAAAGTAAATTTTGTAACAAGTTTAATTTTATTTTTTAATACCTGAGCATGTTTGATAGCAGCAACTGGCATAGATGCTTTTGGAGCTTGAGGTGGAGGTGGTGCAGCTGCAGGTGGAGGTGGTACAGCTGCAGGTGGTGGTGGTGGAGCTGGTTTTGGGGTAGCTGGAGTAGGAACAGCTACAGGTGTTGGTGGTGGCGGAGGAGCAGCTGCCTTAGGTGGTTCAGCTGGGGTTGGCTCAGCAGATTTTGACGCAGAAACTGTGCCGGTTGCTCCAACTTCAACAGTACACAATTTTGTACCAGCTGTAACAGTATCACCATCTTGTTTGAAAATTTCTTTAATAACACCAGCTGCTGGAGATGGAACTGGAACTGATGTCTGTAAGGAAATAAGCCATTTAAATTTTCAAAATCAATATAATATGGAATATTATTATTGATAACAATGTTTTAATACCCTACCTTATCAGTTTCAATTTCACAAATCACCTCATCTTCTTTGATTTGTTCTCCAACTTTCTTTTCCCACCTCACATCTCCTTCGCTTATACTGTCAGCAAACGGCGGGACAACAACATCTTTGACTTCCCCTGATAAAAAATGATATCTCATTGAAGTGATAAGTTACTTTCTATTGTATATTTTAATATCTTAATGTCAAAAGAACTTACATAACGATGATGATGTTCTTAAATATCTTATTTCAGTATTGAAAACATGAGGTGTGTAGGTTTTGCTCTTATTTCTAAAAGTAAATAGTCAAAGTTTAAGGTAAAAAAAATTAATAAGTTCAATAACTTCTAATATTAAAATAATCTTACTGTTTTAAAATTTGATTCAAGACTTTTTGAGCATGAACACTAGATGAAGAACCTGTAAAAATTAAAATTCAAGTTTTGAATAACTTGTCCAATTGGGATAAATCAAATTACACATTAGTCAGTTACCTCCTACGTAGAACGTTCGCACCACCTAAAAAAATAAAAACAAAAACGTGTAAGCTTCATATCATAAAAATGTCTGATACAAGTACAAAAATAGCCTATGACATTGACAGTTAGGGGCGAGAGAGAGAGAGAGAGAGAGAGCTCAGAGAGAAGCATCATCAGCGTAGAAGAGATAGGCCTAGCAGAACGTTAATGTCCCATGAGGTCACGTGCACATGAGTTGCACCAAGCATTAAAGCGAGAAAAAAAACTAGTTTAATCGTACAAGGTGTCTGTGTTTAATTTATTAAAGAGACACAATGGCATCGATTATGTAACTCGGCCGAATTAACCACGCCGAGTTTTGACATCCGCACGAGGCGTTGAGCAACGATACATCGCAAAAAAGCAGCACGAGTAGGTGTCGGATATTCAGCCAGTCGAGGAAATCGTACGACGTTATCAGAAGCTATATAGATAAACGCACGGAAGAATTGCAGGCGACAAGCAAGCGAGCGACGAATGCCTTTGGAAAATGAAGACAAGAGGTAGTTACTCAACCTACCTTGGACTGCAGCAGGGTCATGCGTTTAAGGGCACTGGTCGCGGTTCGACCCGAGTGGGTTATAACTCCGGCCATCGTTTCGAGTCAGGTGAATCACGGCGCCCGCTCTGCGGCACACTGATGCTTTCGGGACACACGCGAAAATTACACTAATGCCGCAGCAGTATAAAAACCACAGCAGCAGTACACGCACACACGCACACGCGTTCAGTCGTCACGAGCAGCGGCAGCACAGAGCCAGACAGTGAGCGTTGCTCGTGTAGATTAGGTTCTACCTATATCTATAATGAGAGATGCGCGCCACTGTGAGTGCGTGCTCACGATCTTTCGTAGGCCTGAAAACTCCGTACCTCTCCCTCGAGAGAATTGGAATATGTATATGTCGAAGCCGCAGAGCAGAAGTGCGTGAATGTGTCGTTGCGTAGCTGTATTGTATAATGTATTGTATGCAACGAATCGGCCCGGCCGACAGCGCTACCTTACGTCTAAATGCTCGACTCGCGCAGCTATTCAGCCAAACACTTGCAGTTATACAGCTCTGATGTTGCTGCGGCCGCAGAGAATCGTTCGGATGATTTTTGAAATCCGCAACCTTCCCCGTCGTACCATTTAAAAACGTTTTTATTCAGATTTTTTCGCAGAACGAGCTCCACTGTTGGTACCCGACCGACCGTTTAAGATCACTTATTAGTCGAACGTGAAAGACACCGCGAGCGCTTCTTTTTTTAGAATTGCGAGAAGTCATGGGGAGGGGGGGATAAAGTAAACAATGTTCGATTTTTATTACAACGTCGTTTATTTATTTTATGTACAAAAGATACGTTCTGTTCATGAATGCAATTTTAATTCGCTATGCGTGAATTAAAAACCATGTCTTTATTTCTTTTAGTCTTATAATGCAAAGCGTCTTCGATGAGAAATAATTGACTATTTATCTTCTCTTGAGCTTCCGCGATGGGTGAGCGCGAGACGCCACTCTCTCTTTTTTCTTCTATTTATTATTGTATAAAAAAACCATACAGTAATTTTTTTGTTTTGTTCATTATTGGCCTTACTTTCGCAGGATTCTATCCCATTTTCTAAAATACAATCGAGCTTATAACCTAAATATTTATATTGTGTACAAAATGACTTGATATAGTTTGAAATGTTTTTATTTGCCTAGGTTTTTACCTTTCGGAGCGATTTTTTTTCATTTATAAAGTACGCACATTTTATATCGTATAATGCGTGTAATATATAAATCTATATGCATTTATATTTATATAATACATTACATGTTTATACACTTTTTTGGGTAGAACATCACCCTAGCATTCATTCCATGAAATCTTAGAGTTCATTTTGCTACTACGTGGACATGACAATATATTAATTTATGCTTTTTACAGGTTTTCTAAGTAATACAAAGCTCTAATACATTTATACGGCATTCGCGAGTTATACTTATCTCAGATACATACTCAAATTAAGTATTTTACAATACAAAAAGTAATAAATTATATTCGTAACATTCACGCTCGCACAAACTGTACAATGCCTCGCGTCGAAAAATAACGAATCAACGCGAAAACCCTAAATCTTTTACATTCAATATATATGTGGAAAAAATCCGATTTACATTTGCGTGGAACCTCTAGCGCATCGTTGTCATTTTCTTTTATTTTCTTTTTCAGAGTTTCAAGTAAATCTCACACTGCAACTGGTAACAAATTGAACTAGCTTCGCACCACTTTCTTCGCGATTCGCGATACAAAAAAAATATTTACAATATATATTGAGACGGTCTCAATTGGAAAACGTGCTATATGAGAAAATTAAAAAAAAAATATATAGCGACCACATCTTCGTGGCATAAGCACGTTCTACAGTAGAATTCAGGAACTTAAATTTGACCGGCTATTTTTTTTCAGCTATTCAAGACTATAAACTTTCAGATGCGCTCTCGTAAATTAATCGTCGAATTTATTCCTAGTTTCTGCTAATACTTTTCAGTTTTGCAACTAGAAATTTACTTAAATTCTTTGTTATAAAAATGTACGTAAAAAAAGCTTTGGGCTCGGAAACTCGAGCTTTTCATTGCGACCACGCGCCCAACGTAATTTAATATTGCAAGCGGCGTATTTTGAGTCCTCTTTCTTGTCGGGGAAAAAGCATTCAAATGCCAAAAGTAAGTACATAGGTAACGTATGGATAAAATCGCGCACGTACACAACATTACAAAAGATTTACGTGTCAATGTGTAATGAAACAAAGGAAAAAAAACTCGAGTTTCCTAAAAATACAGTTCAGTTGTCAGTCGCAAGTTCTCGACTCGATGAGAGTCGTAGCGTATCCGATCTCGCCTTAGAGACTTAAACGTAAGGAAAGTCGTCCACTCGAGGAACTTTTTGACATTTTCTACATTCTAATCAGCCTTGTGGTGAGTGTTCCAGTTTAGCTTCGAACGAGGAGCATTACGTTCAGCTTCTTCACAGAACAGAGCCAGTTTCAGCATCGGAGCTCATCGACTCGGTCGAGGCGTTCAGCGTCGTCGAGGTACTGCAGCGCGAGCTGCGCCTACTGCTGGAACTCGAGTGTCTGCTGCGATCGACTCCACCTACAACAATTTTTATAAACGAATCACGATGAGAACATGCGAGTCTTGGTTGACACAAAACAGAGTGCGATCGATTCAGAAAAATTTTCTTTCAAACTTACTGTTGATCGGAGTGTGCAGTTCAACTTTGGCAGTTACCGTTGCAGTGACTTTCGTCGTGACGTGCGACGATTGTGGAGCTGGAGAGGTGCGCGCCGTTCCGCTCGAATCTGAACTCGGACAGTTCTGAAAGAGAAACAAAATTACGATGTTAAATTGAAGTTTTGATAGAGATAAGTTGAGAAAAGTGCGGGTCTAAAAAAAGTACAAACCTGATTTGGATACGTAGTGGAAGTTTCGACTTTGACCTCGGGCTGCACGATGATGCATTGCTCTTGCTGGCTGTGCCAGGAGTTGGGCTCCTCGGTTATGGTCGTGAGCGAGGGTTCCAGATGCTGCATACGTGAATTGTCGATCTTGTTACTTCGTCTGGGCGGCGGCGGTGGCTTGGACGTCCAATAAAACATGGGCGAGGCCGGTGGCGTCGGAGTCGATATGCGATCGGGATGCTCGGTCGGGACGATCTCAGCGGCGGATCCGATGAGCGACAGGAGCACCGGGAAGAATAGCAGTCCGTTAACGAGGCCAACGCCGATGAGGCAGGCGAGCATCATGTAAAAGTAGCGCGCGATGAATTCGAAATCGGAGAAGGCGAGCATCGTCAGGGCCAGGAAGATCGTCACCGCACCGTGGATGACCGGCGTGGTCATGTGTTCGATGGCTAGGCGAATACGCCGGTCTCGGCTGCCTACGCTGGTCACAAAACTCTGTTCGAAGGTAAGCAAAATTGTTAAAGTCGTGTTTCTATTATTTCAATAGAGTTTTGCAGTATGTACAACTTACCAAGCTGATGTGAACGGTAAAATGGACACCGATGCCCAAACTGACGATCAGCAGTACAGCCGAGACGGCGCTGAGATGAATGCCGAAGAGGCCCATGATGCCAATGAGCTGGACGAGATTGCAGACGAGGGAGAAGCCAACCAGCAGCGATGCCCAAATGTTGAGCAGCAGGAGGCCGACGACGAAGATGCTGGCGCCGAGCGCGGCCACCACTGCCCAGATGAATCGGCTGTACAGGCTCGTGTACTGCTCCCAGAAGGTGAAGGGTATGCCCGAGGGGAAATTGGGCAGTCCGCGCTCCTCGAAGCGGTGGCAGAGATCGCGCACGTGCCTGATCAGGTCGGTTATGTCGGCCGTCGAGCTGAGCTTGTGCAGATAGAACGGCATCTGCGCGTACGTGATGGGCATGCTCTTGGGTATCTTGAGCTCGTGATCGTTGCTGTAGATCCACTGGCGGGGCTCGGGCCGGAGATTGGCCTGGCTGGCGCCGTAGGCCAGCGCGTCGTTGCTCGCCCAGGCGCTCAGGTAATTGTAGAAGGCGCGCGGATTGACGATGCCCTCGGCGCTGACGAGGCGCTGCTGCTGCACCAGCGACTTGTCGATGGGATTGTCCACGTGGCCGGTCTGCACGAGCAGCTTGTAGGCGAGGATGCCGTCGTCGCTGGCGTTCTTGAACCAGCGCTCGGACACGATGCAGCCCTGGGCCCAGTCCCGGTCGAAGGCCGCCTGCAGGCCCACGAGCCAGTCGCGAAACAGACTGAGCCAGAACTCGGGCAGGCCGCCGTCGTCGTTCTTGATGACGTTCTTGACGCGCATGAACGAGTCGTGGTACTCGTAGAGGAGGCGCTGATTGTTCGGGTACTCGAAGTCGGCGCCCGTCACCGCGTACATGTTGTAGAAGCCAAAGTGCTTGGCCTGGGCGGTGAGGAAGGAGCGCTCCTCCGAGTGCATGGGCATGAGGTCGGCGAGCTCGAGGCCCTCGGTCATGCGCGTGGCCTGCCACGTGCTCGCGGTCATCGCCACGGCCAGCAGCAGCATCGCCAGGGCCTTGTTCGTCGGCTTGAGGACGAAGGGCACGTAGTGCCGTGAGACCAGCCGCGTCAGCTTGAGACTGATCGAGTCTCGGACGTCGTCCTCGTCGCCGGTCAGGGCCTGTCGCTCGGGGGCCGATTTCTGCGAGTGACTCGAGCTCCTCGAGCAGCGTGACTTGTGGCTGGTGTGGGTCGGCAGTCCCGCCTCGCTGCTCGTCGTCGGCAATAGCATCGGCTTCTGGAGCTCGGGCATGCAGCAGCACAGCAGATCCGAACGACCGGAGCGACGTCGCCGCAGATCCAGACTGATCATGGCCGGGAAAACGAGGAGCATGGCGCCGAGACTGAAGAACATGAGCACCGCGGCCTGGAGCGAGAAGACTCGCAGCGCGGGAATGGGAATGAGGGCTGCGGCCAGGAAGGCCGTGACGTTGCACAGTCCCGCCATCAGCACCGAGAGTCCGGTGCGCTTGAGCACGAGGCTGGTCTGCTGGTCACTCGGCACGTCGCCGCGCACCGCCAGCTCCGAGTAGGTGTGCGTCAGCAGGTAGATGTCGTGGACGCCCAGGCCGAGGCCGAGGAAGGGCACGATCTGGGTCGAGGCGGCGTTGAAGTGTATGCCGAGGAGCGCGCAGAAGCCGAGACCGGCGGCGAGGCTCGCGCAGATCAGCAGCACACCGGCCATGCCGACGCCCGCCTGCGAGCGCACCTGGTTACGCCAGCGATAGAGCACGGCGCCGGCGTAGAGCATGACCAGGCCCGCGCCCACGCCCAGCTTGATCAGCGACAACTCGCTGTACTTGCCGAGGACGTCGTTCATGCTGGTCGTGCTGAAGGCGTAGTGATTGTAGGGGCCGGACTCGACGCTCGAGTTCTGGAGGCGTTTGACCTGGGCGTTGAAGGCCCGCTGCCAGCTGTCGAGTACGTACGAGGCCTTCTCCTGCGACCAGTCGAGGTGGTGGACCTTGTAGGTGTTGGCCCAGAACTCGTAGAGCTCGCGCTCGCCCATCAGCTGGATGACGGTCTGGAGGGCGGCGGCCTTGGTCAGGTGGCCGGTCTTGTTGTGCTGGGCGCCGCCGACGATCAGCTCCTCGGGCCAGTGCATGTAGTTGGCCGCGAAGCCGTAGCAGCCGCCGGTGAGCTCGGCCCCGACGTCGGGACCCTCGAGGCGCTCCTTGTTCGGGGCCGTACGCGGGCACTCGGGGTCGAGCGGGTTCAGGCAGGGCTTGCCCTGGTAGCCGTTGGTGATGCCGGCCCGCTTCATGTACTCCTCCAGGGTCTTGTACGGGAAGCTGTACTCGAGCTTCTTCATCTCCTCGACCATCTCCGTCGGGTTGAGGTTCGTCCAGTTGAGCGGTTTGCCCGACAGTCGGCCTCTGCGCGACAGAAAAAATACACGAGTCCCCCCGTTAATATCTCCGCGCCAACTTTTGCACGCCCATTCAAGAAGAGGTGGTAAAAGGTACTCACGGTATGTGAACGGGATACTCGGGACCGAGGAGCATGCTGCCCTCCCAGAAGCAGTCGAGGGGTGTGATGATGGCGCACGGAATGATGCTGTCGAAGATCTGGTCGATGTAGTGCACGTCGAAGTTGGGTATGCTCGGGGCGTAGCACAGATCTTTCAGCCTCCAAGTGCTGCATGCGCGCGCAAATGAGAAAAAAGAGCAAAGTTGAGCAATCGGTATATAAATCGGTTTGAATCGAAATTTTGGGCCAATACGATAATTCTCTACTCACATGTCGAAGAGATGCACCGAGACCTGACTAGCCGTCTTGATGACGTTGAGGTGCTGCTTGAGCGCCGATACGTGGAGCATGTTGGCGCCCTTGTCCCGCGGCGTCTGGATGACGAGCTGGTGGGTCGAGGCCGAGGCCTCGCCCAGCACCTGCGTCGCATACTTGACCTCGCGCTCTAGCCGACCACCCTCTGCAACAGCGTCGTGGAAAATAATTCAATTAATGCGACGTGCATCAACAAATAAACGCGGCTCGCTCGCATACTCTCTCTCGTAATATACAATATAATATAGCTCAAGAAAGACAGATAGACACGCAGAGTTGTTGTTGTGATGTTTTCTCTCTCTCTCTCTTTTCTTGTCCGCTCGCGAGCTTATAAGCGCAGCAGCAGCTACGGCGGCGCAGACGAAAAAAACCTACGAAAGAGGACGGCAAAGGAAAAAGAAAAAGAGAGAGACGTAGAAGAAGAAGTAGAAGAAGAAGAGGAGGAGAGGACGAAGAAGAAGAAGAGAGAAAGAGAGAGCGGCATATCTGGTCGCCGTCAGGCAAGCAGGCATGAGGCAGGCAGGCAGGCAGGCAGCAGCGGCGGCGGTCCGAGCCGGGGACCACCCGAGTCGCGCGCGTCCGATCATCGGTTCTCAACCCCGACGTGTATATAACGTCGACTCCTCCCTCCTCTCTTTCTCTCTCTCTCTCTCGTATACTACACACACGCTCGCTGCCTCTCTGCCTCGGCTCTCGCTCGTATACTCTCTTGCGCGCCTCGCTTCTTCTTCTTCTTCTTCGTACATGTATATTCAGCGGCTACACGCATGTATAATATACACATATATAGAGAGAGAGAGAGAGAGAATGAAGCTATCTGTGTATATCCTTGCATGCGTGTAGAGGAGTACCAGCATCAGTGTACGAAGACGCACATGCAGCAGCAGCAGCAGCAAAAGCATGCCGAGCGGCGTTTGACGTCGTCGTCGCCGTAGTCGTCGTCGCGAGTCGCGACTCTTGGCGCCCAAAAACTCTCTCTCTCTCGCTCACTCTCCCTGTTATATTATGCCTCTCTACTTATGGAGCGCGGCGGCGTGGTGTGTATGGTGCACTGCACACGATGATGCGCGCAGCAGGCCGCAACAGATCGCTCGCTCGCGCGCCGGATGTTTACCGAAAGCCGATCTCGCTGATCGCCCATGGGAAAATTAGGGAAAAATTTAGCCCGATTTCTGAGTATACGAGCGCGTGCGCTGTGTGTGTTTGTACGCACGACGATCGCGCTTCGTTTAACGATCGATTATTTTCGTCTCATTATTTCGGTACTCGGTGGAAATTATTATTGTCAAGTCGCGTATTTACAGGAAGAATATGCATGCTGGCTGGCTGGCGAGAGTAAGAGTAGTCGTTGCTGCAGCGGCGGCTGCCGAGCTGCGCTGCCTTTGCTGTGGCGCGCGCGCGCTCCGAGGAATTTCTTGATTTATTATCGTTCCCGAGCGACGGGACATCGTCTCTCTCTCTCTCTCTCTCTCTCTCTCTGTAATTATTTTTGTTACCTGGCCTTGCTATTCTCTCTCTTTCTCTGCATACATAGGGAGCCGCGTGCACATGTACGCAATGGCACTCTCTGGCGCGCCTTTGGCAACCCTTCCGGCTGCAGCTTAGAGGTCTACAGCAGATACGATATACCTATTACAAGCAGCATCAGCTCACGTCTTGTGCGAGCTTGCAGGTATATTTTCGGTCATTCACCAATCGGAAACTAGCCCGCGCGCGTGTGTACCCGTGTGTGTGTGTGGCGTGTGCATGCAGAAATTAAAGAGAGTGACACGGGCCCGCTCGCATTGCTCTCCGTCGCTGCTCCTGCTGTTGTTGTTGCTGCTGCTGCTGCTGCTGCTGTGCTCGGCTGTGTGCAAGAGAGAGAGAGAGAGAGCAGGCGAAAAGCACGTATATATACACAGAGACTACAGAGAGCGAAGAGAGAGAAAAAGAGAGAGAGAGCAGCGGCGGTGGGCCACCCACGGTGACCGTTCACCGGAACCGAGGCTCCGTCCAATGCACCAGTGACGCTCAACTTGGAGTCTCTCTCTCTCGCCGTTGCTATTGCTCTTGCTACTCTCTGCAGAGCTCTCTCGCGCGCGCACACTCGCACACACACGCTCGTGTATATACCACCACGTTAAACCGGGCCTATTTTACCATTTTCTCCTTCCCCGAATCCCGCGCGCGCGCACGTAGTTGTCAGTTGCCGCAAATGTGTACATATATACACAAACACACACGCTAATCCAACGCACATTTACAAGAAAACTAACAGTCGTTGCCGCCGTCTCGCACAAATATCATATAGCAGTCACAGAGCACTTTTGTATACATTTATAGTAAAATATATATATAAAACTACTACTCGATCTATCCTCTTTTACTATACACGAGTCGTTAGCTTCTTTTTTCCAAGATTCCGATCGTCATGATCGCGACAACGAAAACGATCATTATATGATGACCGATGATGAGCCGTTCACGCAGGGGGGAATGTCCATCCGCAGATATTTACGCAATTCGTCCTTGTAATGAACACATAATGCCGAGAGAGTGAGAGAGCTTTTTTTCACAAATTTATCGTTAGTCCTCGCTGTATATGGTACCTACACGAGCAGCGGCTGGCTGCAGTCGTCGCGCAACGACCTCCGTGAGATACGACCCGGTGGTCGGGCGCGCGCCGCGCGTATCGGCAAGTAACACCCTGCCGTGTGTCCGCCTCCGCCTCTTCTCTCTCTCTCTCTCTCTTTCTCTCTTTTTTCTCATTCTCTCTCGGAATTCGTCAATCCTCTCTCTCGCGCTGACTCAGCCGATTTTTATTCGATTTTTACAACTCTACGAGCTGGTTATAGTATTATAGTACCTACATGCTAGTCGTCGGCTCTCGAAGAATGCGTTCGCGCGCGCGCGCACGGACGGTATTAAATTCGCGTACATCGAGGAGCAATTATAGGCTGACCGAATACGACGACGAGCAGCAGGATATGCCGAGATTCCTCGCGACCTTATTCTCGTCTCAGGGGTCGTTCGCGGGTTCGGCTACGTGCTGCAGCTTTAATGATACGTTGTATGCCGCTGCGAGCGTGCACACGCGCGCGCGTTTCTCGAGAGGCACAGGCGCGCGCCTCGCCGGCCTGCAGGGAATACGATTTCGGAGCATTAAGTGCATCGGATTTCGGCCTCTGTGTATTCCTCTCTCTCTTTTTCTCTGTGTGAGTTTGGGTGTACTGCACTCATCCGCAGCAAGAGAGATGATCATCGTCATCGTCGTCGTCGTCGTCGTCGATCACGGACTCTCCTCTCTCGTGTGCACGCTCGGCCCGCATAGCCGGATTTCCGCTGCTCCTCGAGACAGAGTGAATGAGATAGAGAGAGAGAGAGAGAGAGAGATCGAGAGGGCATAAAAAAAGGACAATAAAAGCAAAGGGAGAGAGATAGAGAGAGGAGAGAGAAGAAGGATGATGATAGGTGTAGCGATGCTTATAATATATAATATAATACGTCTACATTATAGCGGATGCTTACCCTCGACCCAGAGCTGATCGACCTTGCTGTGGACCTGGACGGACTTGAGGGCGACGCAGAAGGTCGCCAGCGCGAGGATGGCCACGAACAGCACCTTGCCCGCGTGTCGCTGCAGAAAGTAGCCCAGCTGACTGAGCTGGTCCTGCAGCCGGGCGCGGAACCACACCACTGATCTGGGCCCCTCGGCCTTGCCCTGCAACAGCAAACGCAAAAGCACAACGGTAAGATACACGCCAAAAAACATCCAAAAATAATCACGATATATATAGCAATGAAAAGAAGAGGGCAACAGCAACGAAAATAAAAAAAAAACATCAAAAACAGGAGAAAAAAAACGGGAAGGTAAAAATCAAAGCGGTGTATGGTAGCCGCGCGCGCGGCATAGAGCACACAGCAGCTTTTCCAGCCAATTTAACTCGAGCGACGAAGCCTGCAGCCCCTGGTCCCTGCTGCTATATACTCGTTGTATACCTGTGTGCGCACGTGTGTAATATGTACGTGTGTGCGTGTATGTGTGTAGTATTAGTAGTAGTAGTATACATAATACACACTGTGTCTCTCGCTCTCTCACTCACTCTACCGCATAGATTTTGCGCTGCTCATGGTGTGTGTGCTGTACATGCACGGCGAGCGAATAAACGCCCGAGAGAGGAGCCCGAGACCTATAAAAGTAACCTTAGACGATGAGCGGAGGAGCGACCGCACATGCCTACCTGCACACATGGCTTCCGTCTTACGCGAGTATAAGCGCGGAGCGTCGGCAGCGGCAGCGGCCGAGCCTACCTCTCGCATCCATGCTGTGTGTTATAAAGCGTTTGTGTGTGTAAGTGTGTATCGCAAAACAGCACGCGACACTCGAAGCTCTCTCGATACTACACTCTGCAGCACGTTTCGATGCTGCAGCAGCACACGTTTCGCCGCGCGTATAACACGGACCAGCTTTATATAGGCCTCTCTCACTCGCTCTCTTTCTCCTCTATCCGTGCAGCGAGCTATATATAGGCCCTCGAATTTTATTTAGCATCCTCTCTACGTAGGTGTGTATTGTGCTCCTTTTTTTTTCGGAGCACGCAGGTAAACGTATACTTCTGTAAGGATCATTCGCTCGTTACTATACATAGAATGAAAATTTCACGCGCTACTCGCACTCGCACGGTGTCGCACTTCTTGCGCTCTGGCGTGCGTTGACTTTTGTCGCCGACGATTTTTTTCTTAAATATTCCTCATGTACAATATACATGCGCGACTTTATATACTAATTTATGCCCAGGAATCTCGCTCGTCACAGATGAAACATGGCAGCAAATCGATTTTTCATGTAGATTGCCACTTCTAACAAGTTTTTTTGCTGCTGATGCTGCTTCGTGTTGTCTTTTTTTCGATTTTTATTTTTTGCACGCGCGCTTTTGTCTCGCCTTACGCTCGCTTAATTCCGACACTATTACGGAGAAGCAGCAACGCACGAGCACGGAAAACATCAAAAAGATCAGAGAGAGAGAGACCCAACGACGACGACAACGGCGACGTTCCAAAGAATATGACCACCATCTCAAAGAGTAAGTGATTTTCAGAGAGAAGAGAGGGAGCGAGAGAGAGACAGTATTTATGTAGGTATAATAATATTAAGAACGCCGGCGGTATTATGCCAGCCGAGAGAAGATCCGTAAAATTCTTTTGATTCCGATTCCCGTGTGTGAGGTCGTTTTGTGTGATTCGGGACCGATAAAAGAATACGTATATTGCGTCGCGATCGTATATTATTACACATTAGTTACATTAGACCTGGTGAATGGGCCGCGAGCGAAAGTGTGATATACTTTCACCTCGAGTTTTTTAGAAGATTAAAAGAAAAATAAGGAATTAAATATCTGCCGTTGCTCGAGACTTTTGGTTTTGCCCACAGCCCGGCAGAAAATTGAGAAGCAGAACGAGAGAAAAGAATCAAAATCGAACACTATATGCGAGATATTATCGGTGCATCTCTCACGTGCGTTGCTCAAAATGATTTGCTTAAAAATGTTGACTCTCTACATTAGCACGATTCGCTGAAATGTGCCGCAGGTACATAAGATAGAACGGGACCTTATACTCATATAGTTCCGTCGAGGTGTTCGCACCGATAGATTTTTGTGACTCTTCTTGCTGGCTCCCCGCACACGCGTCAGGAATTTAAACGTTCCTATGATTTATCGTTATAATTTTGCAGAATGCGCACGACTCACGAAATATCTCGGAACGAAATATCTCGGAACTCGAGCGCCGCGTCGTTCATAATTCAGATTTAGCGTCGTAGAGAAATGTTTAGAGAGCTTCGAGAAAAACAGAGAGACATTTTTTGTCTGATTTAGAAGATTAGAATATAAATTATTGTAAAAAAAAGCCAAAAAAAAAAAAGAAGAAGCGAAAGAAGAAGATGGAGAAGAGGAATGAGACACCTGTTTTGAAAAATTGCACGCATATTACAAGTATTTAACGCGCGCGGAATGTGTAAACAGGATATTTAGCGCGCGCGCGAACGACGTTCGGTCCCGAGATTTAGTTTTTGAAGCTCGATGATCGCGCATCATTATCACCATTATCACAGGTGGGTGGATGTTTAACAAAAGATTAGGAAAAAAAAACGATACAGATATAAAGGCGCTCGTACGAGGTGGGTGGGAACATTTTCATAAGCGCCAGCGCAACTCGATTTATAATATACGTATTAGCATTATGTAGTCTCATTAAACTACTATTCAGGTTCGGATGACGATTAAATCGCGCGATTACACGTTTTTATAATATACGCGTATACCGCGAAAAAGTCAACGCGCGCGCGCGTCCGGTCGGGCTAATGTTCAGTGTGTTTACGTTGTATAAATGGCATACACGATATACAGTGTATGTACGAGTATAATAAGACCAGAAAAGCAGTTTCGGAGTCTTCGAAGTTTATTAATAGCATTTACGCGATGCGTTACGCCGACGTTATATACTTGCTGTTGCTGCTGTATATGTTGCTACGCGAACCATGCGTGCGATCGTTCTTCAAGGGCTCGCGGAGGCAGCAGCAACCAAGAGAGAGAGAGAGAGAAAGAGAGAGAGAGAGAGCGGCGCGATGTACAGCAGCAGCAAAACACGAGTTGCTTTTTGCTGCAATTTATAATATACAAGGAGGAAGAAGATGAGAAAATCTCTGCGATGGGTCCCGAGGAGCGCCGCCGGCGGAAACGAGCAATCTACGCGAGGCTATGTATGTGTGTGTGTATTACATACAGTGTGTACGTGTGTGTGCGTCGGTGTCATCTGTCTGGGCGCTTCTTTATGGCATGCAAGACCATTGAAGTGTATATACAACATGATGAAACATATAGTGTCTATCATTACTGACGCTCGGATAACGCTATTAGCTCCGAAAGCGGCGTTTCGTAAGAAATCGGTATTAGCCATGTCAAGGTACAATATTAAAGATATCTGTATAGAGAAACCGTCTGCACCGAGTTTGTGTATCTCCGTCTGTCTTTGTGTGAACGAGTGCAGCGCAAATATGTACGCTGTATACGTAAACAGGTAGAGGAGAGGAGTTTGCTCATAGAGAAGCGCGTCATTAACGGCAGCTGCACAAGGCAGCCCAAGAAGAGAGCAGAAGACGGCCTACACATACGTACACTTGTACTCAAGCGCACACACACACGCGCGCGAGTATACGAGAAAGAGAGTAACATAGTATAGATTATATACAGTATTAAGTGCTGTATAGTAAGCAAAGGAGAGAAGAAGCAGAGAGGACGAAGAAGAAGAAGCCGCTAGAAGCGCAAGGAAGGGACAGAAGCAGCAACAGCAGCACAGCAGTAGCAGCGGTTTATGCACAGAGAACGTCTGCGTGGGTCTCGCGCAGTAGAGACTGCGGGTACACTATGTGTGTCTGCAAATATAAAGGTAATGTTCAATGCGAGCACGAGGATAAAGGTACTACTGTAGAGGTGAATTTATACAGATCGGCAAGATCCAGAAGCAGACATCTATTTAGCTCTCTCTTGTTCACGCGCTTACACACATATACGTATTTACTACGATGAGTACTACGCAATCCGCGTGTGTGTCTGGACTGCGTGTCTGGAGGAAATACAGCGCGCGCGCGCGAGATAAAAGATGTTGTCGTGTGTGTGTGTGCGTAAAAAGGTACACACATAAATATACGTAAGCACGTTATATACGAGAAAAGAAGACTAAGCAGAAGAGAAGAGATATTTCGTCGAGGTCGGAGCCACGCAGGCACGCACGCACGCACGCACGCACGCACGCAGACGCGTCTATATCGCATACACATTTACGCATAAATACATCGGGCATTAGGCACACGAGGAGGCGGCGGCGAGTGCAAAATAGAGGCGCGCGTGCATTACTACGCGCACGCATACTATACTATACGCACACCATCGTGCGTATTATGCGCGTCGTATAATGTATTCTCGCGATGTGCATGCGTGCGAGGGCACGAGTAGACGTCGGTGCTGCGGCGCGAGGCCAAAGAACGCGTACATAAAGAACGACCGAGAAGAAGAAGAAGAAGATCAGCGGGAGTCTACTGCTCCGCTGCTGCTGCTGCTGCTGCCGATTCGTAGACTCGACAAAAACGACGAGAAAAAAGGGCCCCCGTGGTTTTCCCTACGTATATATATATATACATTATGCGCCCGCGCGCGAGTGCGCTATGATATAGCTATAATTCGCCTGCTATTATTATGTCTGCGTGTGTATATACGTTTGAGTAAAAGCCGAAAAGCAGCAGAAAGGAGCAGCTGCATGCAGCGGAGCCGCCACCATCGTCGATTGAGGTATGCTGCGCCGCGATCGGCAATGTGCAATGCAATGTCGTAGGTAGTATAGTAGGCCCCGCGCGCGCGACTCGTGGAGGGGAGTCCGTTACTGCTCTCGCGCGAGGGCCTTTAATCGTGACGGTGTGCGTGTGTATGTGTACTCGTGTATGTATCGCATGTGTGTGTGTGTTCGGCGCGATGACAGCGCGAGAGCTGCGCTATATGTAGATATATATATACGGTAGCAGCAACTCGGAGCGCATTGGTATGTTCGAGTCGGCCGTGTTTGTATTATGCACTAAGTAAGGTTCGCAAAGGGACTCTTACCTTTTCGAGCTGATCGAGAGCGATGGCTGCATCGGTCCAGCTGGGCCTGATGTACAGGTCGCTCTGGTGCCTCTTGCGCTGCGCCTCGTCCTCGACGGCCTGCTGCTGCTGCTGCGTCGGGCTCGTACGCTGCTCCGCCGAACTCTGATCACCCGCGCCATGAGTCGGAGGAGCTGGTGCCGTTACTGTGCCATTGTTATGGTGGTGGTTGTTGTTGGCATTGTTGTTGTTGTTGTTGTTGTTGTTGTTGTTGTTGTTGGTGGTGCACGGCGTCGTAGCAGCACCGCAGCAGCCAGTGCAGGCCGGACTGGAAGCTGCTCTCGCGTTGCTATTGTTATTGTGGTTGTGATTGTTGTTGTTGTTGTGGTTTTGGTGATGGTTGTTGTTGTAGCTGAGGCTGCAGCTGCGTCCCGCTAGGATCCCACTTGGGCCGGACGCAGCGACCATGGCTCCTCGCGCATCGCCTCCGGGAGGCTGAACGCGCGACACGGGGCCCCACGCAATAATACTTCACTTCTCGCGCTTCACGGCCGGCCTTTCTTAGCCGACCCACCACCGACTCTTTGCCCTTTTTTTCTTCTTTTATATTATGTATATCGTATTAATATACTTTTCTGCACTGATCTTTTAAATGTAATTATTTCGCACTGTAGATTTTATAATAGCCGCACGTGTGTGTGTATGTGTGTGTGTATGTTATAACTTTGCGTAAACACTCGCACTCCGAGTGTCTACTTGTATTGCAAGAATTAAAACGTATAAAATACTGCTACGTTCACTGGTTTCGTGTATTAAAACAACACGACGACAGGACTCTCTTTCGTTATATTACAGTCGTGTCGTGTATTCGTGTGTGTGTGTGACCGTCGTCTGCCGCACTTTGTCGCACTTTTGCACTCGCGCGAGCAGCGTTACGTCTGCCTGACACATTCGGATTGCAACTGGCGAACTTGTCTCGGTCTTTGCACGATGGAAGCGCGGCTGCTGTTGCTTTTTCTCTCTCTCTCTCTCTCGCTCTTTCTTTCGCTTCGTTTTGCTGTACAAACGGCGCTCGACTCCGTATAGCAGCAGCGGGCCCCCACCACCACCGCTACAACCACCGCCGCCGTCGCCGCTACCAGCGCGAAAAACAGTCCAGGGCCGTATAGAGCGAGCAAACGGGGACTAGTAAGTGGCTATTTGGACGTGGCTTACCGATCGCGCCCCGGCGTAGGACGTAGGTACGGCAGTGGCGGCAGCCGGCCCCGGGACCACCCGTATACCTGAACCCATGTAAGCAGCCTATACATGTATAGTATGGATGGCGTCTGTGTGTATCTGTGTGTTTGTATGTGTGGCACGTCTGCTTCGCTGCTGCTGCTGCTGCTGGCTGCGTCTCACTCTCTCTCGTGTGCTGTATTATATGTGTGTGGCTGGAAGTATGTATAAGCGCGAATTCGCTGCCGCCACCGACTTGAGATACGACTCCACATGTTATAGGATATATATGTGTACGTGCTAAACGTTAGCCGTATGACTGTTATGTATATAGAGGCTCCGAATTGAGAAAAGCCGATTGATTCGCCGCTCCGTCGTTTTCACCTGGTCGACGCGCGCCCTAATCCCCCGATCTTCCCTTGTTCTTTTTATTTCATTATTTTCGCCAGGTCATGCCACGACGCGACAATCGCGAGAGACGAGTGACTGCGATTAGAAAAGCACCCGATATTCACGAAATAAAGTAGCTGCGTATACGGAGGGGCGCGCAATCTTTTCAAAAAATATCGTTCGGCGAATCGTTGGCATTATTATAACGAGATAATCGATCCACCGATGGCACACATAACATGCCACCGTGTATAAAACGATCCGGAGTCGCTTCTAGGACAATTATCTACGCGCGATACATATATGACTATGCACATTACATATGAGCTCTTTTCTCTCTCTATTCCATGCCATTTAAGTTTAGCAAAATTTCGTCTCGGATTGTTTGCCTCTCGTACATGCATCCTGTATGTGTGTGTGTGTGTGTGCACGCGACAGCTGAAGTTGCGGCGCGGCGCAAGCGGGCTCGACTCCGAACATAATAAGGTATAGCTATATATACGAGTATTATAATCGCGGCGCACAAGGACGAATGCACGAATGTTATTTCACTCTCTGTCTCTTTCCTCTCTCTCTCTCTCTCTTTTTCTCTGCGAGCGTGACAAGTCGGGACCACACATGCCGTTCGCCTCGTCTCTCTCTCTCTCTCTCTCCCGATCTCTTTCTCTCTGTCGCTCGTAGCTCTAAGCATCATCGCTTTTTTTTTTGCTTTTTTCTATTATATATTATATGTATATAAAACCATATACGCGCGCGGGTACAATATATCTATAAGAAACGCGCGCGAGGAGCATCGGCATGAGGAGTGTAACAGCAGCAGCAAAAGCAGCCGTGGAAAAAGAGAAGGCAGATCGTCAGCAGCAGCGGCAGCTCTCGCGCTGACTTTATACATTGTATTATAAGTTAGCTGTATAGGACGGCTTTTATTATATACGAGCTCTCTTTTCTCGAGCGGGAATCCTTTTCTTTTGTCGCTTCTGCTCGCCCATTGACGCGAGCGACTCTTGGGCTTTTCTTTTCAGGCTCTCGCTCGCTCGCTGACGGAGAGTCAAAATGAGGTGAAAAAAAGCCGAGAGAGCTCCTAATTCAGCTCGCGTGAAGACACTCGGACGCGATCTTGGAACTGCTGCTGCTGCTTTAGCTCGACCACCCAACGAGCGCTATAATGGCTAGCTTATCATCCCCAACGGGGCAGATGTGTGCGAGCTTTAAACTAGAGCCGTGGCGCGTATGTAGCTGGCAAAGATCGGTAAAGCGATCGGTATGAGAGATCGGCGGCGCGTAAGGCGGGCAGCCAGTGTCAACGTCGTCGGGCTGGGTGGGCGCTCTCGTGTGTATACATTGCAACCACGACAACACAACTACGCACTGCGACTAGGACAGCAGCCGGGTCGTAGGCAAAGCTGCTGCTGCTGCTGCTGCTGCTGCACTAGCTGCCGCTCGGTTGCTCGCTGCTGCTGCTGCTGCTGCTTTGGCTTGGCGCGGGCCACCCACGTCGAGCGCGCAACTTTACTACGGGCCCACCCAAGACGCGTCGCTCGGCTCGGCTCGCGCGCGCGCATAGGCCTCTTCAAATTAATCCGGCACACAAGTAGTTGCGGTGCTCTCGTGCTCATTCCGTATACTGCTGCTGCAGCTATATGTATGTATATATATGTGGAACGCGGGCGCGCGACGCGTCGTCCTGTGTGTGTAAGTAAGCCTGTTGCAAAGAGAGAGAGAGAGAGAGAGAGAGAGAAAGAGAGCAGTTATTGATTGCTTGCTGCGCGCGAGAGAGAGACCAGAGAGTCGTCGCGTTGGGTGGTCCCGCGAATCTTTATTCGCGCGTCTTCTTGGGTGGTCGTCCGCAGAACGCAAAAGAGACTCTCTCTCTCTCTCTCGCGAGTCCAGCCGTATGTGCTGCATGTGCCATACAGCTCGGCGGCTATATAGATTCTGGATATGTTGTGCCGTGTGCGCGCGCCCGACGAGCCATGCCATGCAGCAGCAGCACGAGAGGAGAGAGAGAGAGAGAGAAAGACAGCCGAGGTAGCGCCGGACGGCCACTGCCGCCGCGACTCTTAGACGCGCGCCGGCTCGATGCTCTGCTCTGCTCTGCTCCTCTCTCTTTGCCACAGCTCCTCTGCTCTGCTCTGCTCTGGTGGTCGGCCGTGGCAAATTTATCATCGACTACCGCGTGCTGTATCGACTATATATAATATGAAGCACACAAGCACACGTGCATATAATATGTACCGATCGTCCACTCGTCTCTCTCTCTCTCTTTCTCCTGCTCTCTCGCTCACTCCCTCGAGTCTACTATATCTCTCTACTCGATATAATGTGTTATATATATGCGGGACCCGCCGCTACTTATATAATATATAACTATCGCGACCGAAGCTAGTCTCGAGATCTTCTCTCTCGGGCCACTCGTCGTATACAGGTATATACACGAAAGACGGGGCGCACACGTGTGCGTGCAGCAGTGTTTGCACATCATTAGACCGAGAGGCCAAGTGCAGCAGCAGCAGCAGCAGCAGCAGCCCCCGGGGCCAGCAGCGACGATCGGCAGAGATCGAATTTCGAGCTGTGGGTATAGCTGTACTTGTGCCGGGGACTCATTAGTCAAGAGAGAGAGGAGGAGAGAGAGAGAGAGAGAGAGAGAGAGATAAAGAGAGAAAAAGGAGTTGGCCATCCTACTTTTACATATTATAAACATACTGCAGCGATGCAAACGCGTCAATCGCTTGAGACTCCGGAAGACGCATAGACCGAGGGCTGTAAAGGATACGCGCAGTACTACTCGTTATGCATATAGCTACGCACCTAAGCGAGGATCGGGCCCGGCGTATTATTCCCGTGACTTTTGACGTCGATGATTTCCGCGTCGTTTAGGAGCCCGAGCGCGCGTGGGTTTTTGGAAGCTCTCGTATACGAAGCTCGGCATATTATATATGATATGTAATAATAGTTGAGCTATGTAAAAGAGAGGAAAAAAGGAAGGAGGCAGCAGCAGCAGCGAGCAACAGCAGCAGCAAGGTGGGACCACCCAAGTGGCCGGGACTCTACTACTATACTACTCTTCTGAAAGACACGACTGCACGCTTCGCGAGCCGCGCGCGCGCGCGCGCTCGGCCAGATATCGTTCGCCTCTCTCTCTCTCTCGCGAGTATACATACACACAACGATATATAGATATATGTACAGCAGCAGCAGCAGCAGCATAGGAGTGTGCTCCGACTCGAGAGCCCAGGCAGCTATTCAGACCAGCCAACATAGCTATATAATACGGGCGCGCCTTGCTCCGCTGGCCCATAAACAGGCACGACGAGGACCACCCAACTCGTCGCGGCGACCATACATACATACCTACACTTAGCATATAGCATACCTATCTGTGTGTGTGTGTGTGTGTGTGTGTGTGTGTGTGTGTGTGTGTGTGTGTGTATAATACGTACCACGTTATATGGCGTATATATAAGTAACGAATAAAAATACGGAGAGCCGCGAAATGTCTCTAAATACTTTTATACTCGCGACGAGGAGCAGGACCGAGGCACTTGGCGCAATGACAAGGGGGGGCCCGTCCTGCGTGCCTGTGTCTCCGCGAGTATGTATCAAGGTACTCGTGTAGAGGTATATATATCGCGTAAAACGTCTCTCTCGTCGATGCACTTATACACGAGAGGAGAACGAGAGGACATGGCATATTATATCGTATGCAACGAGCGTATTTATTTCTCCCAGCTTACATTATACAACAACAACAGCAACAACAGCAACGACAACAAACAACAAGCTTCGATACAAGTATGTAATGCAGTAAGTAACATGCAGCAGTTTAATTGATCCCCGTGCGCATCGAGCCAGAGCTTAAACTTATATACTACTATATATATAAATACCAATAACATCGTGTGCAGTACATACACAGCGCACACGGCTTTCATACAATACTATATAAATACTATCTTATGTATAATGTAGCTTCGCAAAAGGTATAAAACAACAGCAACAACGCGTACGGAGGAATCTACTTTAACTGCGGCTCTCCGTCTCTCCCATCGCATGAGGGATCAACTCCGATCGTCGATGTGTGTGCGTGCGTGCGTGCGTGCGTGCGTCTCGTCGCGTTGCGATTCGTCAGGCGCCACTGGCGGCAGCGGGACCGACATCGGTATTATCGGTCGTGGCGACCGCGGCTTTGAGCCGTTGCCGATCGCTCAGGTAGACTCGACGGTAGGTCCCGGTCGGGTCGTACTTGGCCTCGAGCTGCTGCCAATCCTCGGGCCGATGGTCGATCAGATGGTGCGACAGCTTGTCCGAGATCTGCCGCTGGCGCTCGCTGCACCGGCTGCACTCGTTCGCCAGCGCGTCCGGTAGATTCGCTGGAATGGAGTAATGACAAAAAAAAATGAAAAAAGCTTCATAGAACAATCGTAATGATAAAAGTATTGCATGAAATGAAATGCGGAGAGAGAGAGAGAGAGAGAGAGGATATCGTTGAAAAGCAAAAAAATAAACACGCGATCGCGTGCCCGTGCGATCGCTCCGCGGCTCGGACTCGATTTTCCGGCGTAATTGCCAATCTTGCGAAATTCCCTCTTTTTTCTCTCTTTTTCTTCTTCCTTTTTTTGTTGCTTCACAATGCGGCTAATTAATCCGTTCGTTATACAAAACGATATATTTGTATATTGAATTGATTGCGAGAGCGGTGTGTGCGGCTTTTATCTTCTTTTTTCGCCTTTCTCTCTCTCTCTCTCTCTCTTGCGCGCCGGCGAGATTCCCTTAATTTGTCGACTCGCGGAATGCCCCGTGCCAGCAACAGCAGCAGCAGCAGCAGTGGAAATTTAGATAGGCCGGTTACATATATTATATCTGCGTAATCTTGGGGTCCTTTAAATTAGCCTTTCTGCTACCAATTCACGAATCGAAAGCGAATTAATCAAGCGGGGCGGGCCACTACCACGTAGCAGAGCGCGCCAGTCTTATTAGTTTCCTGTGCGCGCGTCTTCTCTCTCTCTTTCTCTCTCCCCCTTTGAGCAACTTCTCTTTATTTATTTTATATTTATTTTTTCCTTCGTTAATGGAATCCTCGCCCGAAATTTCATCGATTTTTCGACTGAATTTATATCATACGTTATACCGAGGATAACTGTAAATAGCTCGCGCGCGCATATGTGTGTGTGTGTGTGTATATACATTTCATCAAAGGAAGCGACTCGTCGGAATATTGGAATAATAAAATGGTCAAATATATCGATAAATTAAACGGTGGTCGCGCGAATGTGCGTGCGGTTGGGCATACCTTTGAGCTCGGTGGCGTCGGGCGTGCAGGGCTTGCGATCGAGCAGACAACCGACGTAGCTGTTGAGCAGACGCTCGTTCTTGATGATCGAGTCGATGTCCAGGTCGTCGTACTTGGTCGTGTACTTGCTCTCCTCGGCGCCGCTCGTCGTTAATAGCAGCAGCAGCAACAAGCCAAACACGGCAACGTACGACAGAAGTGCCTTCATCTTCGCTATTGATTGGCTATAGTCGAATGTCCAAGTCGACTCCAGTCATCGAGCTTTATATACACGAGCTCGTTAGGACTAACGAGCAGAGAGTCGAGTAATTCGGATCGATACACGCGACACGCATCATCGCAATCGTCTTTGGCGAGTTAGTCATCGTCGTCATCGTCGTCGTCTCCGTCCTCTCTCGGGTCGGTCTCGTCGCCCGACGTCGTGGCGGGGCTGGACGCGGCGCAGACCAGACACCTCTCGCCCACGTCTCGCCAGCAGTCGGGACAGTAAGTCGCGCCGCACAGGCCGCAGGCGATTATCAGCTTGGAGGCCCACTCAGACGGCTCGGCGCAGACGAAGCACTCGGGCCCGTCGATGCAGCGGCGCACCAGCCACTCGGGCAGTCGCGAGGCGCACAGCCGCTTGCAGCGCTCCACGAGCTTGGTCTCGGGGTAGAGGTGTTTGGCGCGCGCCCTGCGAGCCGCTCGGCGCCTCGCGAACTTGAGAAAGCCCAGCCGACGTCGGAGGCTCTCGTTGTAGAGGTAGAGCACGCGGCGCTTCTCGCGCTTGCGATAGAAGAAGCCGGCGATGGCCCGGCGCAGTCGCTGCGTGTACGCCTGGACGAGGAGCATCAGCCAGACCATGAGGTAGCCGAAGTAGATGCGAAAGATCGCGAGGCCCGAGAGACGGCTGGGTCGCGGCAGGCAGGCCTCGTTAGTCACCAGCTGGTCGACCTTACGGTGCACGTTGAAGCCCTTGATCAAGCCGCGAATGATCTGGGCGACCAGGCCCTTGCCCTTGATCTCGAGGCTGAGCGAGTGCTCGCCCTTCTGCTGGATCTCCAGGCGTGCGTGGCGCTTGACGATCTGCAGCAGCTCGTACAGCAGCCGATCCAGCACTATGACGCTCGTCGCTATGAGCATCTCCAGCAGGAGCTTGGCCGTGGAGCCGAGCAGATCGCGACGCTCCGAGCGCACCTGGCGCGCCTCGTACGGGTCCACGAGCACGGTGCGCTCGAGCTTCTTCAGGGGCAGCAGATTGGCGGCGCCCCGGGCCCTGCGCCTCGCGTCTATCCGCCGAAAGTAGCCCGTGACGTAGACGTTGTCGTGCTGCACGTCCTCGAGGTACTTGCCGGCGTAGCGCCAGGCGTCCGCGAGGATCTTGACGAGCACGAGGCCGAGGCAGCGATGCACCGCCTGGGCCAGCCACTCGCAGACGCGCTTGCGCGCCTCGAGATCGCGCAGCACGTCGCGCGACAGTTGGGCGGCCTCGCGGGCCCCCTCCGCCACTGGGCGCGTGTCCAGCTTGTACTCGACCTTGGCGTCGCGCACCGATCGCTTGAGCTCGTCCTTGGCTTTGACGAGGGCCAGGTAGCCCTCGCCGATTCCAGCGTCGACGTTGCCCTCGGGACGGCAGATTTTCCTACATAAATTTCGACTCATTAGGCGAGCGCAGGACGCGTTTGAGCAGCTAACGATTAGCTAATACGAACTTGCCACCGATGCTCGAGACGAGATTGCAGGCGAAGGTGAGCTTCATCGGCCAGCACAGTAACCAGCCAGCCATCCAGGTGACGGCCTTGAAGCACTTGTCGTAAGCTTGGCCGAAGGCGAGCTTGCAGCGCTCCGAGCCCCGACTGAGTTGCTCGCGACATCGGGCCTCGATCTTGGCGTAATACCTCTGCTCGTAGTATTCGCTCGTTTGGTTGTCATCGGCCAGGGGCTTGGCCGTGTCCATCTGCATCCGCTCCGTGGTCGTCGTCGTGAAGATCGTGATGGTCTCGTTGTCGTCCGTCCTGACCCACGAGTCGTTCAGCCTCATGTCCTGCTCGACCCGTGCGTTGTACGAGTTCAGGGCTCGGACCTCCTCCTCGCCCTCGATCTCGTTTCTTAACGGCTGCACCATGCGCTCGACCGAGTCGATGCTGCGCCTCAGCTGCTGGCCGCTCTCCTGCATGTTGGCCATGGCCTTCTTGAAGGGCCGAAACATCAGGTCGTACTTGGTCTTGGTGAGATTGAAGGCCAGCTGGGTGCTGCAGGCGAAGCTGCGCATCACCTCCTTGCCGTTGTGCGTGAGATTGAGTATGGGCCCGGCGATGATCCAGCCGATCAGCAGGGCCTTTAAAGCGCTTCGACCAGCCCGTCCGAGGGCGCCCGGTATCGTCAATAGACACGTGCATCGTATCTGTTATTAATCAATAACGCGTGAAGTGGTCATATCGTAGGTCAAGCGAAGGATCCAAGCTTCGTCACCTTGAGCGACTTGGAACTTGCGGTGGCGAGACCAAAGCACAGCGTCAGGCTCACGGAAATATTCACGTGGACCTCGATTTGAAAATCCTTGACGACGAATTCGTAGAGAAATAGGCCGAGCGAGAAGCCCAGGAGGAAACTGGCGAGTTTACGGGCGCGATCGTGCTTACCCTTGGGATCGAAGCACAGGTGGAACAGCCAAGGCAGCCGCTGCTCGTAAAAGTCCAGGAAGGCCTTCTCCTTGCCGAGGAGGTAGCCGGCGCTGCCAACCAAGCTCTCCGCCTCCGTGTACGACATTTTCGCGATCGCGATAACATTGACCCGTATGAAGTTTGCCGATAGCTCATCTCTCTCTCTCTTTCTACGTCCGTCTGCTGCTGCTGCTCGTAATTCGCTTTTCACCGCGGCCGACGATGTATATAATACACGGGGGGCAGAGAGGAGAGGCTAATTAACGCCGCTAATTCGATTTATGGCTTTTTTACTGCTGAGCGATGCACACACACACACACACACACACACACATGACATACGCAACACATAGCACAGAGAGAGAGAAAGAAGCTCATGCTGCAAACTGACTCATCTCGCCGCGGTAATTAAAACGCGCGCGTGTCCGATGTCGCCGCGTCGCGCTGCTTGACCGAGACTCCAGAGAGAGAGAGAGAGAGGAGAGAGAGAGAGAGAGAAAGAGAGGGAGGGAGACAGACAGGCAATAAAAAATAATAAAAAAAAAAACAGTAAAATAACGTAGCTAATAAGTTTGAGAGACACAAGAGCATTGATTGAAAAACAATAAGTCGTCTTTTTATTGGTCTCAAGCTATAAATCGATGTTCGTAATATTATAAGTAAAATAAACAGAGTTGTTACAAATCCCGTGCGCATGCGAGCGTGTAAACGTTAACAATCGGATACAATCATGAATCTTGGCATTAATTTTTTTTTCTTTCCTTCGTCTTTCGTCGCGAACATTATACATACGCGATATATATTAACACAAAAAAATATACAAAAGAGAAAAAAAAGTAACGTCGTTCACTGCATGATAATCGTCGTTGAGGTTCAGCGATTTTTCATTTAGACGGGAACGCCGAGTTTCTTGGCCTGCTCGGCGTACTTGGTCCTGTAGACGTTGTCCTTGTCGTACTTGGCCAGGATCTCGGTCCAGGTCTCGGGCTTGTTCTTGGCCAGGAAGGAGATCACCTTCTCGGCGCCGGCCTTCTGCTTCTCGCTGCACTTCTCGCAGTTGGTCGCCAGAGCGTCGGGAAGCAGTCCTGTACACATCGACATGAAGCACGGCCATTAGCAAATTACACGTGCAAACAGAAAAAAAGTAAAAAAAAAACGAGCCAATGTATACACGACGCGCGGATTGTTAATATAGTCGATTTTTTCTCGGACGATCGGCGCGGGGTCGTGTCACCTTGCGCGGACACAGACGACGAGAGTGCAGATGACAAATAAAAAGAAGCCTATTTGAATAGCGAGTCATCGCTGCAGTACGTGCATCGGAAAATAAGCTAAAAAGCAAAAGATCTCGAGTTTCTCTCGTCTTACGCGCGCTTTGTAATAAAAATAAAATACATTTTATTTCAAATACGCGCAAATAAAATACACAAGTGGACACTTACGTTTGAGCTCTCGGGCGTCGGGGCTGCACAGGCGGCATCCTTGAGCAGGCAATTGATGTAGGATTTGAGAATACGATCGTTGTGCAGGACCTGCTCGATGTCGATGCTGTCGAATCTCGTCGTGTATTTGACTTCGTCGGCCCCCATGACCACGGCCACCACCGCCATGCACAACACCATCGCCAAAGTAGCCTTCATGTTTTTATCTGCGTGGATTTTTTTTCAAAGGATTATTATAAAATTACGGCGACAACGACGAAAATAAAAAAAATAAAAAGAAGAAGAAGCAGAAATTAACACCAAGGGACGAATAAATTATTTGCGCGCGTAAATCCGTAATATATATATATATACCTGAGGAACGAGTGCGTTAATTATGCTTTATAACAAAGTATTATCGTTAAACTGCGACGACAAAGTCCCGACGCCGAGACTTTATATACGTTAGCTCGCGCGTTTGACATTGCGCAAAAAAAAGAGAAAAAAAAACAAACGCACATAGCCGTCTCTAGCGTAGCATATACATACACATATCATCATCATCATCACCATATGGTGGGAGTCGGGTCTTAGTTGCTTCAAACGCACATATACACACGTATCAAACGCATCGGACGACGCGCGAGCATCATTATCACCTCCAGCCGAGGTTGTGCTGCTGCTGCCACCGTTGCCGTGCGGCTCTGTGGCTACATGCTTTTTTCAACTTCTCCAGATCCTAACTACATGCGTCTACTATTATGCGTTTATTACACGCGTGTATAGGTGTGTATTATAGGCGATTCTGCAACGATCCGATCGGAAAATTTCCTTACCGAACGCTTCGCAATCCTTACTGCCGGTTATATAAAGATAACGATATTGCGGTCGATCGATGTTCCAGATTTGCTCTCGCGCGCGCATTTGCTCCGAAAAACGATCTCGTCCCTCGACAAACGATCGTAAAAATTGTCCCGACGTTTATGCTCCTCGTTGACGTTTTTTTTTTTTTATTTTCTTTGAAATAATAAAATTACAGGTGTCGGATTGGTGCAACATTGTAAAGTGCAATTTTGCAATCAATTTTTGTAACCATCGCTCGTAATGACACTGTATTTTAAATATAAATAATCATCTATTTGCATACGCTTTATGCCATTGAGCATCGTAATTTGCGTATACGCGCGTCCCCGCGACGCACGACTGTCGTCATTAATTTCGTCCACGAGACAAAAACTTGTTGATTTGTTCCGTTGACCGAATCGTTTGTTCGATCGATCGTAAAAATCATTCGATTAAACGCGTGCGATCGATCCGAGGTAAAAATAAACCGAATGCTCTGCCAAATGCAATTACCGGTCGTATATAAAAAATTCATAAGAAAATAGTTGATAAATTTTCCTGCTCGAGTCATATGTTCAAAACAATTATCGTATTGATGAATTATGTAACAATGGGAGAGATGAAAAAAAAAAGTATAATCAATCAGCGAGATTTTTTGCGGACTCTTTTTTCATCCAAAGCATGCGAAACGTCGAGAAAAGGAGAGGGTCAGTCCTGTATATACGCGCCGCGCGTGTGCCAAAAGAAGAAAGCCGCGGCTCGCGACGTCGCGTTGCGCGCGTCAGCATTACGAAAGTGCCATCATCGGCTTTGAATATCACAATGTCTAATTTTAAGTGTGCAGGCAAATTTTCTATTGCGCATACGTGACCGACGAAGAATAAAAAAAAAGTTAAGGAAAAAGCACTCATTACGTGGGAAATCGGCGATTATTCTTTCGGGGGAAGAAGAATGCGCGGAGAAAAATGTAGGATGATAATTTAACGTGACTCGATTTCCATTAGAGATAACTAAAGACGCATGCGTGTGCATGTGTGTGTGTGTGTGGCATTAAGTACATCGTATGCGGCGTGTGCACTTGAACACATGGGCTTTTTATTATTTGTATTCCCGAACCAACCGAGCGGAGCAATTATTTCATTGAAACTACGCGAGCGAGTAGCGAATCGACCTCAGATGCTATCGTTCCGCGAGTGCGTTTCTCGCGCTTCCATTTTTTTGTTCTTCTCTTCTCATTATTATATAGAACCGAAGGATAATCGCGTTAGGTCCCGGATCGGCGCATCCACGCGCACACACGTCAATGGCCACGCGTACATTGCACAAAGGATTTATGACGAGACGACCTTCGCGATTTAGTAATAGTATTCCAACGGAATGCTGATGGGTGATATTGTCGAGTTTTTACTAGAGTATCCTCCAAAAACGTTGATGTGTGCATTGGCAACATTCGTTGATCGAGCACTCAATTTATTCGGTAAGGTGTAAGTCGTGAATGAAATTCATAACAAAGCAATGATTTTTTCTTAACAAAAACGTTTCGTTTATTCTTCTGTGGTTTGCAGAAAATAAATCGGTTCATTTACAAAGCTTATTATGTACAAAACAGAAGTGTGTGGACTAAATGTCAACCATTTACTGGTAAGCGTACCTTTTTTTTTCATTATACATCACTCTGAAATTATAGTAATTAGAAAAAATATAAAATCCAGCAACCTATTTACTCAGGAATTGCTAACATCCGCATTATAGAGATTTAATCAAAAATCTATATGACTTACATGATTCGGCTTATTTTCTCATATTTTCTTACTTTAAAAGAAAATAGTTTAGACTTTTTCGTTCTGTTACTACATTTGGGCAAAACCTATATAATGATATATATAGTTTTTCATCACATTTTATGTTTTTTTTTGTTCATTATTCTACGTCGTCGTATTTACATGTGTTTTATCAGTTTTTATGTACATAATTAACATTTTTCACCAAAGAGGCATCGGGCGACTAATCGATCCAAGATAGTCACGACCCGAAACTTAATTATAATACTACCACATTGTCACCAATTTGCTAACTATTTAATATAAAGTTGGCAAAGTTTTAAAATCTTGCTTTACATTCGTATTGGCTAGTATATCAATTGATCGATCATGATCTGCTCGATTGAAGAATTCATCAGAAATTCTTGCAAATAAAACCATATTTTTAGATTATGGTACTAAAAAATATAAATATAAACTTCATAATTCTACACTTACCGACCGCTACATCATTATATAAATATCGAGTTTCCATTATTTTAAAGTGTCAGTACGTGTGTATATTATACACTAATGGAACAGGAGAACGTAAATCTAAAGATACCTTAAACTTACGTTTCTCTTACTATTCATTTAACTTATGTTTTAGTACAGTATGGATTGACTTAGAAGCAAACTCTCTACTGATTCAATTAGCGACAATCCATCCAGTGGACATTAAATAGTTAAGGATTTTATTTTCCGGCTCTGACTGAGGAACTAAAGTAGACTTTCTATTGGCGTTGACATACTCCTGGAGGTAAGAATAAAAAATCAGTAAATAAATCACAGTTATATAGAAAAAAAAAATTTTTTTCCAACTAACTTCAAGCAAAATCGTCTTTTGTGTGAGATATTGACTCGGTTTCAAGTTCAACTGAAGACACAATGATTTTTCTTGACTCGTAAGTAAATGAGAAGCAGCTTCCACATCAACATTTCTCGTTTCATTATCCACTTGAGATCCTGATGACTTTACCGAGAGCCCAGTACTATTACCTTTTTCTAATGCTAAATTAGAATTTAAAGATTGCTGATTTGCAACATTTGTACTATTATCCGACCCCACCCAAAGACTGGTTGGAGTCGTCGTCCGATGGTTGACTGTAAAAGTGGTGTTGCAGGAGTCTGTTTTTGCAGTGGACTTTCGGTCTGTGGAAGAGCAGTTTTTTTCTTCGTCTCTGTGGAAAAAATATTTATTAGTAAGCAAATGCTTATCTTTCATAAAAATTAATTAGTAGTCTTATATCTGAAACTTTACCACTTTGTAGTATTTGAATATGTAGGACTGTGTGAAAACTGACTTTAAAACTAATATTAATGTAATATTGCATGCAAATAAAATCATCTTTTATTATGCAGAGCAAAATAAAACAATATACAAAAAATTTGTTTTGAAATTATAAGTATATGAATGAAAAAAATTCATGATATGAAGGAAGTGAATACACGGATGAAAGAAAAATAAAACAGGTTAAACTCACCTTTTTCTTGAGACTGGCCGGTGCATTGCTTTGGATGACCCACTGCTGCCCTAAGTGAAATGCAAACTGATACAATCTGTTCACAAATGCCTGGCAACACGCACCACAAATTGTAGTATTAGTTTATGAAGAAGCAAAAGCTAATCAATACTCCCATTGCAAACATTTCATTCACATAACTTTACGAAGGAATTTTTAATTTCTGGTTGTTGCGTATATTGCCAGTTTATTTTTATTGTAGAAAATGATATTTTATGGTGAATAATGCAGTGTTCTGTTAAAAGTATTAAGGTTTTTTAAACTATGTAAATCAGTAACAGAACACTGCATATGTAATGAAAAGAATCATGAATGATATGTTGTGAAATGATTTAAAAGTATTAAAGCAGCATGCATGATAATTTCTCCAAAATATGTTTAGAACATTCATCAGAAAGTGCAAATTCTAAATGATCAGAGTCGAGCAGTTATTTAAGTAAGAATACTATATAAATGCTTACGGATTTCTTCTCAGCCCAGTGATCTACATCTGTTTGACCTTGAGCTTGAGCTAATACTTGCTCAAAATGAGGACATTCTTCGTGCTTAGTGATACCATTTTCGCGATATCGATACAATTCTGAAAGACGAAGTCGCAATTCTCGCTCTTTTTCTAAATTAGTTAGAAGTTGCTCATGTTCCTGGGAAGTATAAAACTGACCGAATACACGCATTCGTTCTCGAAAATCTCTGCAAAGTATTGTTGATCATTTTAAAAGTTAATATATAAATTACTCTAAATGAAATTGTGTGCTTTCAAGAGGGTTCTTTACCTTTCTTCTTTGGTGTGTTTTTTCTTAACTACTTTATCTTTCCGTGAAGGGGCAAAGAAATTGGATACTAATTGATAATCTCGTACAACACGTTTTCTTCTTGCTCTTTCTCTTAAATTATAAGTGTACATGTCAACTTGAGCAAGCTTCAGAGCAATATCAAGATCATCATCTTCAGCTGGATTCAAAAATAATGATGATACCAATGACTCGGCTTCATGGTTATAATCCCTTTCAAAATCATCTCTTTGTGGCATATATCCCAGTTGAGTAGCTTCTTCAGGTTGAATATCAAGTGGTGGCAAGCGAGATGTCAAATCAGGAGATAGTGGACCAGGATCTGAATTAGTCAAATCTGTAAGATTTGGACTGTAGGTATCAATCGAAGGCCAAGTGTGTTTTCCAATATTTCCTTCTAAATATCTAGCAATATATTCTTCTTTGGCCTCTACATTTTTTGAACAGAAAAAAGTAGGCTTAGTAAATTAGTCCTAGAGTCATCTGTTTATAAAAATGAGTTTAAAAACCTTGTGGACTTCGTGTTTCAATGTGTTTACTAATGTCTTCCCAGTTTCCGTAACCATATTGTTCTATGGCATCCAGCAATCGTAGATGTTCCATAGCAGTCCAGTTACCTTTGTCATTGAATATACAAATGGTACCGGAATCCTTTGGTAAAAAATGAGCAACAAATGAGTTTAAATTTAATTTTGTGGCTCTTTTCTATGACAAGGAAAAAACGAATACCAACCATAAACCGATAAGAATGGTCATTTTTGTGTTGTCCAATCTCAGCTGCAGCAGAAAAGCACTGCAATAATACCAAACTCATCTTATTTTACTGTGTCATTTTATAAATTTTAAAAGTATTACAATAAAAATAAGGGTTATTATAAAATTCAATGACCATTTCAAAAGTACTTCATGAATTTTATATGCAAATTGTCAGAATTGACATATATTAGGAGGTTGGGCGAGTGTAAACAAATCATCAGTCTAATAGTTGTGAAGGCGTTGACAGATACACCGGCATGTATACGTAAACATAGTTGGGAGTAGTGCAAGACAATGATAAGATAGTAAGTCTCATCGAGGCCTGACAAACGAGAGAGATAGGGATAGAAGAGCGAGATGCGGACGGGCGTGGTGGGGAGGAGGCGTGGGTGGTGGGGAGAGAGATAGCACAGAGAGCCGCGATCGTCTTCTTAGCATACGTGTCGCTTCATATACCTGCAGGCAGAGGTCGAAGTCCGGACACTCGACGCACTTTACACGTAGGCCAGATATGTCCTCCTGGCAGTAGGTGCAGCTGTATTTGGCGTAAAGGTCTGCAATTTGAAAAGAGGAAAAAATTCATAATCGATTTTAGGGATGAGAGAATGGCCCAGCCGGCCTCATACAAGTCATTTTATGCGATAGAAGCTTATGAGAAGGCAGCCACACTCACCCGCCATGTTTGTGTCCCGCTACTTTCGTTCCAGAACGATCGAGCTCTCGCCGCGCAGTAGTGTATTCAGTGTGTATGCTTATATATATGTGTTGTATATATATATATAGCGCGAGCTGCTCGCTCGGGCGCACTATATGGCGAGGCGAGACGGAGACAGACAAGCACGGAGTGCGCCGCGTCGTGCCGTGGTACGTCACGGAGTCTCGTCGGCGGCTCTATGGCAGTTGTGCCAGCGCGGCCTTCCGTATAGTGCTGCTACTGGGCCGCCGATGCGCAAAACTCCGAAGCTCGCTGCTCGACGTCACTACTAGCGCCGCGCGCGCGATGTCCCGTAGTCTGCACGGTCGGCGTGGCTGCAGGGGCTGGGCATGGGCGCATCGATGCACACCACCACTGTGTTGTTCGTTGATGATTTTATTTTGCTCTTTTTAGGCACGACGACGATGCGATTCTGCTGCGAATCTTTGCACTCGATGCACTACGTATCGTCGGCCGCGGCTATATAAAATGAATGTATATACCTGGCCCGCGAATTCACCAGATCCGAGGAGCCGATGATCACGCAGTCGAGCCAAGCCGACGTCCGTTGAGCAATGCACCGCGGCAGCAGCAGCAGCCTGCCAACCGGTCGAGCAACGACTTAGTCATGCTATTTATGGGCCGCGCGCGAACTCGTGTGTATAGATGCCCCAAGCCAAGCCAACTATGTAGTATTACAAGCTACGGGCGAGGCTCTGGCAATCCCCGTGCAACGCCTCGAATGGCTGACGCGGCTGTATATCGATACGCGCCTACCTATATGTAGATGTAGATGTGTTGTACGAGAGCTCAGCAGCGCAGCGCTCGGCAGCCACGCTTACTCCGGGTCGCATACACTGCACCGTTGAATGTGTGATATTATACACAGCACGTGTGTGTATTCCCCGAACTGACCGACTCGAATACGTGTAGTACCTATTACAATGTATATATACACTTTCTAGCTCTCTCTTTCTCTCCTTGGCAATCCCCGCAACGATCCCGATAAAATACCAGCCCTATTTTTCCCCGAGTCGTCGCGCCATCGCTCGGTCGTGACGCTTTTATAACACAGCACACGTTAGCGGCGAGAGATGCATCTGCTGTTGCCGCGGCGGTTACCACTGCGCGTTCGAATTTCAAATCAAACGAGTTCTCTGCAAACGCAAGGGATGAAACGGAGTTGTACGTTCTCGAATCGATGCTGAAAGTCTGCAGTTTACTGTTATGACCGGCTTATTCGCGTTGGCCAACGTGTCATCAATTAGATTGCATACGATTCTCGCGACAATCGATTTCTCATGTACAGTAGTTACCGATTCCGATTTTCGAATGTCCCCGCGTACCAACTCGTGAAGCTTCAAATCGTCACCTCAATGTCCACTCTGCAGTAGTACCAACTTTCGATTTTCCGCGGCATTTCGGCAACTAACGGCCACCGATTGCGCTTCACAATAATTCGAATGCAACAATGTCAGTTTGTTATCGGGATTGTAACATCGTCGTCGTTGGATGAGATGAGCGAACAGGTAATAAAAAGTTTGGTAATTTGGATACATATCGTTGTGTTTTGACAAACCACGGTTATAAAGTTAAACAAGATTCACCTTTTACAAAGACATTCAAAGACCCGGATAATTCGAACAGGCTTCGATCTTATGAAATTCGTTTTCGTGTTAGTGGTGATTGTGGGATCTATCTCTATCACGAATTTTTTCAGTTAGTATAAAACTAATTCTCTGACTGATTGTTGACCCGTAATAGGTTGTCATAACGATCGATCGTCAGTTCTTTTTCTTCGAAACACCTTCCGACGACGTTTACGTTACAATTGATTTTTAGGTTGTTAACTGCATGCGACATTCTGAATTCGAGCGTGGTTAACGAATTTTTCTTTCGACAAAATCTACGACAAAAATGAATCTAATTCGATTAGCTACGGTTCAGAGTAGAGTAAGTTACTGGAATAATTTTGTTCCAAAGTAAGAAAACTATTTTGAAAATGTTTGTCATTTTTTGTGTATAGAGGATCCCGAGCAACGGATGGGCTATGCACAAGTTTCATACGCATTCAATGAAATGCGCCGAGTTCAGTGAGAAACCCAAGTGGTTTAAGAAATTCAAATTGAAACAAGCTGCTATGCAGGTATACTTTCGTTTGGTGTTAAAATTACTTATCGCTCATAGTGATTACATGCAGCCTTTAATTTTTTCGTAGCGAGACGACGGTGATATTCCGGTATTTTTAAAAAAAGGATTGCGAGATAAAATTTTGTACAACTTTACTCTATTTACGACGATATTTGGATTTGTGTGGGCTATGAAGACAATAATCGGTTTCGATAACATTAAAAATGACGAGGAAGGTGGATAAATGTAAGAAATAAGAAGTTTATAACAATTTTGCATTTCAATTAAAATGTTACTTTTAATTTTCTTTGTACATATTGACATCAGTCATTGTACTCGTTGTGTGATAATTGCATTACGTATTTACAAATTATGAGTAAAGCAAACTATCACCTAATATCACAGATTTTTATTGATAAGAAAATAAAACTTCTTATAAAACTCTGCATTCTAAATATCATTTGTTTCAAAACTTAAACTATACATTTAATTACAATAACATATCACTAACAGTGTCATTTAAAACTCTAATAAAGTTTACAATCAATTTTGTTACACAGATACATGAAAAAATTATTTACAACGGCTATCCAAGGGAGGTTCTGTTCTTCAAATTATTTCTGTAGCCTTGCAAACCAGCAGATGGCTAAGCCTACTCATTGCTGGGTATTTGATACACAAAAGTGATGTATCATACAATATCAGCGAAACCGAAACTGAATTTAATCTCCTTCATTATGCTCGCAAATTTTTAGCTTTCTTTGTGACATTCACTACTGTTAGTACACTAGAAAAACTGTACACTAATACCGCATAGATGGGTAAGCCGCTGAACAAATAATTTTTTCGTGTAAATTGATATTGGAACTCGTCATTTTATTTTATTTTTATAAACAGTATTCTCAGCAGTCTTTTGGTTTTTTTGTTTCAAAAGTTTTTTTAAGGCCTCATTGAAGAGCATAAGCGTTTCAGATACAGATCTTTCTGCATAAGAGTTAGTAATGTATTCAAAGTTTGAATCATCGTCTGGGACCAATTCACTCTTGATATCTTTAAAAAGTTCAAGAATTTCTTTCAAACTTTCTTTAGGATCTTTGATGCTTTTGAATCCAGAAACAGGATTAACTTCAGCAGTATCTGTAAAATAATCTTCACTATCAGATTCTGCATTATTTTCTAACAGTTCATCCCAAAATTCTACCTCTTCAGAACCATAATCATTTTCAAATTCTTTGAAATGATCTATTATATTTCTTATTGTTTCTTTGATAGGTATATTTTGTTTTTTATTATATTCTTCATTATCTAATTTACTTTTTACTTTGATTTTGTCTCCTAATAATTTTTCTTTTTGTGCTTTCCTTTCACTGCTTATTTTATAAGCAGTATTGGAATTTTTAGTCTGCATATTTAAGGTATTTTGTTTTGCAGCTTTTCGATCTCGCATCAATTTTCTTACTGCTTCTTTTATCGATGATCTTCTTTTTGCTTTCAATCTATTAGATTCGGCTTGAATTTCCAACAAACTTTCATTGCTTATGTCTTCTTGTTGGGATGTGTTTTCTTCAATTTCTGAATCTATCAATTCATCTATATTTTCCAATTCTTTTGATTCAGATTGAAAATCAGTCTCTTGTGATTCATCTATTACAAATATTTTTGGGTTACTGACAACTGATTCCATCGATTCATCAGGATATTTCAATTTTTATATTATGATAGCTTTTAAAATTCCTTTTTTCATCAGATTTAAGTATTTCATTGACTTCTTCCATACTCATTTCATTCTTCATTCTATCAAAAATTAAATTGTCTTTCCTTTTTAAAATAAATAAAGAAGGTTTTGTATTAATTTTTACAGGTGGAAAAAAAGATTCCCGATTGAATTCTAAGTTAGAAAATGCCTCAACAGAATCCATGAGAGTGTGAGTTTTTAAAAGCTGCTCCACATTTGGCTCATATATTGCATTTTAGCTTCCATCAGTAAGTGAGTAAATTGCAAAATTTCTGGATCACTGTAACTTATATTTTCTTGTTTTGAATAACTGAAAAGTTAAATAAAAATAAAATTATAAAGTAGTGATAATTAATACTAAATCAATATTCAAATATATTTAATTAAATTCTTACATCCATTCAGAATTTGTCTGAGCAAATCTAGAAACTCCAGTTTGAGCTGCTAAGTTATCAATGTGAACATGCATGGGTACAGTAGAATTTTTTTCAAGCCTGTGGAGTTTTGTTATTGCTATTCCACCAGGATAATTTAAACCAGACAAACAAAGTAAGAACATTGATAATAAAATATTGCACACTAGATGTCCAATTACTCCTAACGCTAATATTGCTCTCCACACAGATTTACTTCTGTTTTCCCAACTATTAAAAAAAATGAAAAATTTATTACATTGATAAAAAAGATAATTCAAATAAATGGTTTCAAAATAAAAGCAATATCTTACATTCTATGACAAGCAGCTGCCGCACTGACATTCAGAAGAGGAATTACATACATAATAAACCTTAATTCTTTATGGGGTAAAAATGAAAACAATAAAACAAATGTTATTGCAGGTACTGCTAAAACCCTTACTCTTGAATCAAGGATCATTCCAAGAGGTACAAGAAGATAAGATAGGCCTAAGCTTCGAGGAAGAGCTGAATAAAAGTACCATAAAAATGGTGAAGTCTGAAATTATGTTAAGGAGGCAACAATATTTTGATAGAATTAAATAGTTAATATAAACAAGACTTAAAAGGATACACCCCATTCACTGCTTTTGTTGAGGATAGTATTGAAGTAAAACACTTCTCCTTCTGGCCACAGTGGTCTTCTCCAAAAGTATGAATCTACTGCAATTGTTAGAGCCAGTAAAATAACTGCTGTAGGTATTGCAATGCACAGAGTTCTGTAATTAATCATTAATTAATCATTAGTGAAATATTTTATTTTTTTGTCAAATTTCGAATTAGATGTTACCTTTTTATTGTCAACTTCAGATAAGCTATATCATATAGCAAAAATAAACCTAGCAGCATAGCAATTTCAGCTCTGAATAAAATAATGGCAGCTCCAGATGATACAATGAATAAGACATGTTTCTGTTTAAGCCATCCATATAATGCCAGCAGGACTATGAAAGATTATTATAAAAAGGTTTAGTATTATTTTTTAATAATTACAATAAAAAAGCATACAAAAATATTATATTCATTAATTACCAAGTGGCATTGCCATAGTATTAGGTAGCGGACGGCTTAGGTAGTACATGAAATGATATTGAGTGACACTGATAATTAGAAACCATGAAGCTAACTTTGCTCCAAAAATAGATCTCAAAGCTTTTTTGTATAACTTGAAAGTGACTATAATAGTTAAACCAAGTACTGCTCTCACTGGAAAAATACAATTGAACTTTTAAAATACAATAATAGGATGATAATAAAATTCGAAAAAATTAGACATCATAAGTAATAATTACCAACATATTGAGAAAAAAATTTATTCAAATTCCAATGCTTGAAAAGGGCAACAATTGGTGAAGCTAGTCCAGATATAACTATTGGTCCTATAAAAGTTCTTGGCACAACTCCAGGGAATTCATGGTGGTCGTACTACATGTCAAAATAAACAAATATCAATCAGTCAGTTTTTGAAGTGACGAACTTTCCGAAGTGATGACTCATAATTCTAATTTTTATTACACCCATTCGCTGGGTGTTAACGGCTCGAAAGTATACATATTAGTGCGTATATAATAGCTACAAATATAGTAAAGCCGCCGAAAGTGCAAAAGTAGTATGCGCGAAAGATCACCAAGCGAAGTAAATTAAAGCGTGCGTATACGTGATAAATAAAGATATTTTACCTGGTCTATATTAGTACCATGATAGAGGAGGTCGTGCATAGCTTGCAAATTAAAGCTCTCCTCCACTTTGGTAAAAGGGCAGTACAAAAGATAGACCGCAGCCACAATAAAGATCAAGTGATCCATTATCGATACGCACAAAGAATCATTTGATAATAAAACGATTTGTATCACTTTTTTGTCTTTTCACCCGTTTTTGGCCCGGGGTGAAGAATATTTTCGCGACAGCCGCGCGCGTCGAGTCGTGTCTGCGTGCCAAGTCTGCTACACGCGTCGGTGGCAGTTCGTCGTCTGCTGCATATACATACTTTTGTATCGGCTAGACTTAATTTGACCGTCATTTAACGGTGTGACAGACGTACGTACCTGCATGAGCAATTTCAGAATTTAGTTGTCGAAACTTCGGCAAAAAATTGTTAATATATAATTTCCTTGGATAATTGGTTGAACATTTTACAGGTTCTGCGAAACTAGTAAAATGAATGAAAAATCAAAATTTTACAAAGTACTGAATTGATTTAAATTATAAAATAATACATATTGAATGAAACCAACCTAGCAGGTCAATTCTGAATCGCTCATATACATTATTGTTCTCATATGGTGTACATTGTAATGATCAGATCTTTCGAGCCACAGATAATTTCAAAAGTTGAAACACAAATCTCTTTAGATTCGATTATTTATTTCAGTTGGTTCGAGTTTTGTTTGCCGCGATGCGAGTTTTGTTTGGTAGCACAGCTACCGAAACTTTTTTACCAATTTTTGTATATAAAAATACATTCCAGTTTTCTTTGTAGAACACTGATTTTTTTTTAGAAACCAAGTAATGGGCTCGTGTAAATAATTCAAAAGGACATCGTTTCAATGAAGCAAATTAGTTTTTATTCCGCGAGTCGTATAAATTGGCGCAGTTATATATAATTCCTTACATAATCGTACATATGTTTACAAGTATGTATTTCTAGTTAAATGTTATCACGCATAAGGACACTGCAATAATTTAGGCATTACGAGTTAATGACGCAACAATAATCGCACAAAAGCATACATATATCGTCTAAAAGTTCATATTAATTAGCTGCTCTTTATAGTCATTCACGAATCTATTTTTTTTCCTCAAAAAAGAAAAGAAAAAAGTAATTAAAAATAAAATAATTCGCAAAAAAACAATCGATATATCAGTCTGCGAGGACGATGTCGAGCGGCGGTGACGCGCATAATATCATCACTTAGATAATTTTGCTCCTGGTGCGCGGTTGAACTTTCGGCTTGTTGTGCTGCATAGTTTCGCACTTGGGTATGTGCCTCTCGGCAGCTCCGGGGCTGAATCTGCGCGAGCAGTGCGGACACTGCTTATAATCGCTCGTGTCGCTCGCCGGGGGTGGCGGCAGATCGCTCAGTTTGCCACCCGCGGCCAGATGTGCCTGCATCTGCTTGGCCGAGCGTATGGCGTTGATGAAATCCTCGTGCTTGCGGCGCCAGTTGGACTTTTGAGACTCGACTTTAGGCGGAGCTTGCTGTTGGCTCTTGCTCTAGAGTATTATTATGAAACAAAAATGTGAATATTTCAACAGTCGTTTTAAAGAAAGGGTGCATTCGCGAATTCCGAGATGCAGAAAATGTTACCTGCAGTTTACTCTTGGAATTATTGCTGCTTTGTGTCGTGAGCTTGGGCGCATAATCTTCGAGCTCGGTACCTTTGATGCGCTGAATCTGTGTGTCAAACGTTTTGCGCTTCTTCGTGGTGCTCTTTGAGCAGATTTTCTCGTGTAGGCCGATCCGATCAGAGGCGAAGCGACGCTTGCAGATCTTGCACGTGTTCAACGAGCCTCTGCGGGAAAAAAAAGAATGAGAGAAATATCAGAAAAAGTCGCAATAAATCTAAAAAGAGAAAAATTAGCAGCTTAAATCACGTCAACGCGTAAAACGACGATAAATCGATTAACCTACAAACGAGTCAATTCTTCGAGCTCGCGCGCGCGTTAGCAATAAATCTCATATATAGTGCAACGTGTGCCCACGCGCTTCAGCCTTGATCGTTTTTTTAATTATAGAAATAGGCATAGATCACGACCAATTGCATGCAATTCGACGACAAAAATGTCTGTAACAATAATATTTACTCGCTCTGTGCAGAAGTTTTGACACCACCGGGCGACGTCCTGGCAGCCGGGGTTGGCGTGCTCCTGGAGCTTGCGGTCGTCGCTGCCGCAGCCGCAGCGGCTTTTGCACTGGCCGCCGAGCCATGGCTCTTGTTCGTGGCGATGCTTGAGTTCGATGACAGCGAGGATGTCCTTGGAGCCGGCTGCACCGTCGGCGACTGCTTCTGGACAGAGGTAGGTATTTTTTTCGCTACTCGTAGGACCATTTTGGATTTGTGCACAATTCGATTTGGAAAACGTGACCGAAATGCTTTTTTTGTTTTTTTTTTTAAGCTTGGTTATTTTTTAGTCTGCGCTATTGCTTGCCTGATGGATCTATTATGATCTCTGTATATTTGTTATGCGGTAAGAAAAAAAACACTTATAATAAAGACTACTTCAAGTTCTTGGTAAAATTTGTTAAAAAATAAAAAAAGAGACTAAAAAACTTTCTAGATAAGTGATATTAAATAATAAACAGCATTAAAGATGCTCAAAATATGTGTACCATAGACTGAGAATAAAAATTGTCTGTCTGATACTAGAAAGTAGATACTACACCGCCTCGAATTAGAGACACTAATTGTGCCAACTTCAGAGAAAACATGATTCGCGAAAAGTAAAATATTCACAAGGGATATTATTTTAAATTATTTATAATTTCAAACAAATCATATCTGTTGTTCATTTCAAATTATTTATTTCAACCTGGTTTTAATTCAATTCTCACAATGAGAATTGTCAATTTGTTATTATGAAAAAAGAACTGAAGTAAATTTGTTTTTAAAGAGGGAAAATAAAAAATACAATAAATGTGTCAGAATTCAGACAACCCGAAGTCTGACACTTTTACTGTGTAGTCGAAGACTGTACGAGTCAAAGAAGAAAATATGTCCTCAGGGATATACTTGTCCACTTGACTCTATATCTGTCGCACGGCAAACCCTTAACTGATCTTTTTTATTATTCTTTTGATACTGCATCGAGTTTCATTTTTTGCGATCAATGAGCAAAACGTTCTCTACTCACCTCATCCGTTGTTTCATCCGTTGCAGAATCAAGGCTGGATCTGCTGGCACTTGCAGCAGTTGGCGATAACAATCGTCCCTTTTAATATTTACACAATTATTTTAATTAAAAATTACAAGGCGACCATTCCATCTCTGGGTCACAGATTCTTGCGAACATTTTTTAATTAGACTCCTGGCACGATAATAATGAAGCTTTCCTAGGTTTCATCTGCGTTGACATCCACTTTTAAAATCTTTTTTTTTTTTATTTAAAAATCATTGCGATTTTTTATTTCAGAATAGAAACGATTTCAGAGAAAAAAAATTTAAATTTCAAAAGGTCTTGGAATCAGTAGAATATTATATAAAAGGCCTTCAGATTTTAGAGGCCTCTGAAAATAAATTATTGATGGCGTTGAAATGTATAAAAAATTCATATGTATGCTTTGAGGGATTCTAAAACTTTTTTGTTTTTTATATTTTTTTCCCTCATGTCGTTCCTTTTTAAAATGATGATAAAAGTCATTTTCAAAATGAGCCTTGCGGCTGATATCAAATTTAGCATACGTGACTAAATGATTACGTACCAGGAGACCCTCAAAATGTTTTGGCAAAGATCTGGGACTCGAGGGTGAAATATCTCCTCGTTTTAGAATATAAGGGTGAAAAAACTTACTTCATCGGCAGCGTCGACGGATTTCGTAGGACTAGTTGTGCTTCTGGTTTTGCTTCTCCAACTGGGCGACTCGTCGTTCTTGGTGGTAGCAGTGGTCGGCGTGGAAACGCTAATCGTAGGCAAATTCGACAATTTAGGCACACCCTCTCCAGAGAATAGAACTTTAAGTTCAGCGACACGGCTTTTTACGCTCGGAGAACTCTGGCTTTGCGGCTGCTGTTTTTGTTGTTGTTGTTGCTGTTTAGGCACTGCAGGATCTTCCTTCGGTGGATCGCAGTGGCAATGGTTCGGGGGTGATGGCGAGGGCGAGCGTCGATGTCGATGACGAAGCCGAGCACAAGCGGTCGGAGGGGATCTGCCGCGTGTCAGCTCGATCGAGTCCCGAGGCTCGAAAATCTTGCTGCAGCTGAGACTGCGCCGGGCCGACGATCCGCCGTTGCAGCCTGTCTTTCTCGGGGCAGGAGGCGGCGGTGATTTGGACGGAGCCCTGTGATGCACGACGGCTGCAGGCCCGCCAGCTTCATCTCGTCGGCTCTTGAATAGCCAAGCGCTCGTGTACTTCTCGAAGCCTCGGACGTTCTCGCGCTCGTCGTTGGCGCAGATTCGAGCGGTCGATCTGTCCTCGGGCTGGATCGGCCGAGCCTCTTGCACAGCCACCGGACTCGAGCTCAGTGTCTGATCGAGCAGTCGCACGGCAGCCGCTTCGAGCGAGTCGCGTCGGCTGATCTCCGCCTGGATCTGCTCGAACATGAGGCGTTTCATTTCGAACGAGGTTCGACGGCCAGCTACGACAGGCCTCGGGATGGCGCTCGCGCTAACGGACTTGTTGGCACCGCTGCTACTCGCCAACGGATCCGGAGGAATTGGTGACACCGACCTGGACCTCTCGTACTCGATCTTCCCGACGATCGTGCGCACTTTGCCTTCGGCCTCGTCGGCGGCTGATTTGCAGCTTTGTCTGCGTAAAATATCGTGAATGAGGCTCGTGGACTTGAGCTCGCACCAGTCCCCGTCCAGAGAGCAGCGGATTTTCTCTTCGCAGCACGAGTGGTTGCGCGTCGTCTCCGCGACATTGCCAATGTTATCGTCAGCTCGTCGACGTCGATGTCGACGATGGCAGTCGTGGGGCGAATCCGCTGCAGCTGCGGATCGCGTCCTCAACGGTTTCTTCATTTTCAAGGCCGAGCTCTTGGTCGTCTTCATCAAGCTCGATTGCCTATACACACCGACGATCATAGCTCGAATAATCGATTGTGGCCCTTGGCTTTTGTTAGTCGTTTGCGGACACATGCTCGCCTTTTTTTTTATATTGCCTTCTCCTTTGTGTGTGCGTATATATACAGCAGCGACGAGTTTTATATATTTACAACGCCGTATGCAGCGATTATTAAACTCCTCTGATTCTCTTTGTGCGTCGATATTGTGCAGCAGGTTAATATCGTCGATTTTTTTTTGCTTTATTTTATATACATAGCGTCGCCAAAGCCAGAGTTCTTGTGTCGCGCTTCATGTTGTTAGCTATTGGGTTATATATAATGAGTGCGCAGAGCGTCATCGAGTGCCGATAGTTGGAAAATTAAGTTTTATACGTTAATTAGAATCGTACCTAGGTATTTTCCGTCTGCCGTTGGCCTTGGAAGGAGCTGTGGGGGTGGCGACGTCGCCGTTGCTGCCGTTCGATTTGGCGTCTCCGTCGCGCACCTCGACCAGCAGATTGGGCTCCTCGCTGTACCTGCGACGTCTCTTCTCTATGTCGCTCTGATTGAATTTGGCCAGCATGCGATTTCGCTGCATCGCCTCGTTATCGATCACGTCGTCAATGTTTATCTACAAATAAAAATACCACGTACTCGAGTGAATGCCTTACATTAAGTTTTTTTACTTCTTGGAATGATTTCGTCAAATATTAATGTCGAATTCCATTAAGTATTAATGATCAAGTACAAGAGACGTTACGCGTTGGTCAAGGCTGAATTCATCATTATTAAAATATTTAAAGGGTACACTTGAACTTGAAGCTCGGTTTATTGCTCACCTCGTAGTGGTTGTGTCCGTTGCTCTGGCGTCTGTTACTGGACGACTGCTCCTCTTCGGTGCCGTTTTGCTTCTTCTCGCCTTGGCTCACGGACTCCCGATAAATAGCTCGACTCGTGCTGTAGGACGTAGTCTCTCGTTGCTGTTGAACGGTAACCGAGCTGCGTCCGTTCGTGCTTCCCGTTGTTTTCGTCGTCGTCGTTCGCTTATTATTGACGGTGGAGGTTCCGTTGAGGGTACCGCGACGGCAACTGCTCGTCCCATTGCTGCTGCTGCTCGCGATCTTGCTGCTGCTGCCGCTCTTGCCGTTTGTCATCTGCTTCTTCGAGCCATTGCTCAGTGGCTCCAGGGGGTAGCTTTTGTCGATGCCTTTGGCGTTCGCCTGACGTCGGTTATTGTCCTCGAACATCCGCTGCTGCAGCATGCACACACAAAACGCAAATTAAATGACCCGTCGCGTGATTAATCGTCCGCCGTAAGTGTCCATGCGCGCCTATACGTGTTTGCGAATATCGATCAGTCGTTTTCAAAGGAGAGTTAAATTTTCAGTCCTTGCGTGTTCTATCGTAACACGTACAATATTTATATAAAAAGGTTTATCGAGTCGGAATCCAATGCGAGTCAATATTGATATTACTTTTCAAATAAGAAATTAAAGTCTATAAGCTTTGTCTTACGCGCTACATTGAATTTTTTCTCTTTTTTCAGGTAAGCTAATGAAAATTGACGAAATCAAATTAAAGTGCACTCATCGATGTGCACTTGTGCGCGTCGACGAGAAATACGTTATTCGATGGCCGAGAAGAAAAGCTCGCGCACGTTGAAAACGATTTGCGCGCTTCAAGTGCGTGATGGCTAAGTGAAATAAAAAGGATAACGGACAATATCATCGATCGTCTGAATTTTTCATGGGATAATGTGTGTCAGTACAGAGGCGTCCTAGTTCAAATATTTCAACGATAAATCACATGTATGCAGTATAAAAATACCTTATTGAGGGAATTTGTGGCCGACGTTCCATTGCTGGATCCGTTGCTGCCGGCACTGCCTCTTTGAGCGACTTGATGAGCCCGCTGTTGCTGCTGGTCGTACAATTGCAGCAGTTTGTGCTCTTTTTCCTGAAGCTGCTTCTGCTGAAAGCGAGCCTGAAACATAGAATTTGCGTCAGCCGATTGTTTCTGTTGACGATCTTCGTTTCGGGCTTTGGTTGCGGTCGGCGTGGCGGCGTTGTTGCGACGCGACATAATGATGTGCTCGCTTTATAGCAGGTGTCTAACAACTGGTATATAGTAACTACTACTCGCAACTGCTACTCGTCGCTGGTCGCTGGTGGACAGTGCAGTAGTGGCGGCGACTATCCTATAGACCCCTCTCCAAACGTACATCCACACACATACACAGAGGCTCAACGCTCTCGACCCACCATCGATTTCTTCGCACTTGCTACAGTGGTAACACCACCGCCCGGTAGCTGCTGAATAGTAGTAGTAACCTACATCGTTTGCCAGCGAGCTCATGCACACACGTATGGAAGCTAGCCGATAACGCAACACCCCCGCACGCGCGCGAACTTTCCTCGAAACTCGCGCTCGACGCCGTCGTCGTCGCGGCCTCGAGACTGCTGCATCGCGCACACACTATTGCCAATGTTAACGACGCGCTGTATATATAAGGAGACAAGTTGCATCTGCTCACGCGCTTTGCCATAATTCACGCGCAGCGAAGAAGATAGTGCGAGCGCAGCAGAGCTATTATACTTATCTCGTAATAACGCACGAATGAATTCGCGACGCGTCGAGAGTGCATTAATAGTCTGATTATGTATGTTGCATATACTATGTATATGTAGCATGTGATGTATTTAGTGGAAGCTGCAATGACGCACGTTCGCGAGTACTAGTATAAGTTATGTATAATACTAATCAGTGATTAAGGGCTTACAGGCACTTTCGAATCGATAAAATTATTACTTAATTGTTTGAAAGGATTTTTCTTCTCTTCAACTGAAAAATGTTCTCTTTTTACTGAGATTTAACTTTTTCCGTAAGCTCGTTTTTGTTTACCTTGTTTTTGTCAACTTTTCGTAATATTAGCGAACAAGCTCAGGTGATATACACTTTTTCAGAACATAAATGACCACAATCCTAATCTTAGATGAGTCTTATAGTTCACCCTACACAAAAAATTAAGCAAATTTTCTTTTTCATTTAACGCTTATTTTATTATCTCCGTCGTAAAACTACTACTTCTCGAGAGCATCCTCTGTGTCCGAACGTTTCACCGAGTACGAGTGTGACCATTGATGTTCCTAAAAATTTTATATCACCTTGTGCAGTTCAGTCTGAATACTGCGACAAGTTTTTAAAAACACCAAGAAAAATACCATAAATCGCAAAATTATAAAAAAATGTAACACCCTAGGTATATGAAAAATTCTCTTGAAAATAGCTGTATCGAAAAATCAAAGCAAGAAGAAGAAATATTCCTTTTTAGAAATTGAATAATTTTTTTATATGATTTAAAGGTGCGAATAAGCCCTAAAGTATAGTTACCACACGTTCGATTTCGGCAATACTCGTTTTCGTCGACGATGACACTCGGTTTTTTACCATCGCGTAGCCGTCGTGTCTGCTGTCCATGGCGTCTGCGACACTCGGCATTTTTGTCATTGCGTTAAACCATTAGGTCTCGAAATCAATATTCTTAATGCGTTAAGACTCAACAATAACAAAAACAACGGCAGCAGTTAGACGTCTTGGAAAAAAACAAACCTTCGTATAATGCGCACGTTTGATAGTCTAAAACGGAAGGGTAAACAGGCAGACTTGATTATTATTCACGAGCCGATTCGACTCGAAAAACAACCGTATAAGGTGCTTACTCGCGTAAATACTTTTGATGCGCGACACCTTCGGGCGCACGTCAACGCGGTTAGGTACGGGAATTACGTTCTGCAATACTCGCGCACTAATGACTCTGATACGAATATCGATACTCAACCAAGCGTATGTGCACGAAAGTTCGATATACTTTGAGGTATAATACTCCTCGCTAACTCCGTGGGCGCGCGATCGGTTGCCGTCTAAGCTTGCGCGCCCAACGACGAGAAATAACCACGGAGGAAACGCATGCGCCCGCATTATAGCTTTTTTTAAATCATGTACCTGCAGCTATTATCATCGCATGTTGTACATGGCTACCGCGGCATACATGCCGTCCGTGACAAGCGACATACAGAGTACATATATGATGAGACATTGACGGAAAATCGTTAAAGGCATCATACACATAAGTATCGACGTCGCGTCTTTTTTCGTACATACGTATACGATCGACGTTATGTATTACGTAGCGCAAATACCAAGATGACTATCGCGCGTTAGAAGGTGTAAAAAAGACCGCCAATTGACCTGCGCTGTCCAGATATTCTTCTGTTTTAAATTTGCACAATCGATTTTGCGAAGTCGCTCGACGTCGAATCATCTTTGGGCTTCGATGCACTTGATTGCGTTGCGCGACCTTGCTTGCACGTGTGCGCTTATATGGACAATCGATCGTTTCAAATCGATCGGGCCTGATAGAGCCGAGCCTCTGTTCCTATTCAAATGACGTACGTGCATTATGCTTTCATTTTTGATTGAGACGTCTCGTCGACCGTACAGGCACTGTACTTAGAACAAAAAAAAAAAAAAAGACCGTGCTCGACTCGGTGCGCGTGATTCATTAGGCTCGCGCTCGGTAAATAGGCGCTCGATCTGCTCGAGAAACGGAGTAGATCGGCTGGAGCTGCGTGTGCAGTAGCAGATAGTGTATATGAGTAGGAAGCGCGAGAAAGGTCGCGCATGGCAGACCAAGCGCTTCTTTTTCTTCTCCCTTTCTCCGCTCGCTCGCTCGCTCGCTCCTCAAGAGCTCGTCACTCGCAGGCGCCGCGCAATGTTCTTAATTTTTCTCGATATGTACATTATTATTTACACGTTATATTGGCAAACGTACAGATATACACAAATAATCTTTATAATAATATTATTATCGACAGTGTGGCAAAGTGACGCAGGCGCTTTCCTTGAAACACTTTTGCCATTTTGTCGCCCACGCGTGTCTTGCGGTCGCGCCGCGCGCTTCGCGATAAAAGAATAAGAGAGCGAGCGAGAGGAAAAAATCAAGTCGCCGAGTTTGGCCTTACCTGCAGCTGCTGCAGTCTCGAGGAGTTTGCGGGCAGTGTCATCGCTGTATTACGCTCGATGATTCTCACCTTCTCCCCTCGTCCGTCTCATTCACTGTGTCGTTAATGCGCGCAATTGTCCTTCTTTCTTTTAACTTGCTGGATAATAGCCAGCGCGGTTATATAGCGCCTCTCTTCTTTTTCTATGCCTACAATTAAAACGCAAATTTTTATTAATTATACATTTTCTCTTGGCTCTGAATCAGATGGATCATCATATTGTTGCATGCACGTGTGTGTATGTACATATACCTCTAGATAAATCGCGCGCGAGCATTAGTAGAGCATGCCTATGTAGCCGTATGTTCGAATGCTGTTAACGCGGCTTGTTCTACTTATGATAACGTGTTATAAATTTGTTGTAACAATTTTACTCCGATTCCACGCTTCGAGTGGCTTCGTTTTCACCTCTTAGCAATCTTTTTTTCTCTCTCTCTCTCTCTCTCTCTCTCTCTCTCTCTCTCTCTCTCTCTCTCTCTCTCTTCCGCGACTTATCTCTTTATAGTCGCCAATGTATTTGTAAATCGTCAACACAAACTTCGAGGCCAGCATATAATTCTGTTATAATATACATACAACGAGTTGGACTAGCCTTTTAAATATCTCACTGTAGGCGCAGTATAATGTGCTCCGCGTGTCTCTGTGTGTAAACTTCGAGCTTCTATTGTTCATTCGGTGAAAGGCCTGTGATTCGTAATTCCGTAACTTATTCAATATCAACTCGCAGCTAACTCAAACATGTTTATTTAATTCCGGTCTTTATCGACCATGCCTTACTCCAAAGGAGCGAGCATGTGTTCTTTATTCTTACTTTACTTCGATTTCATGTTTTTTTTATTTTAATATTTCCACACGCGCATATAAAGTGAATAAACATGAATTATCGGCACTTATACAAGGATGACAATATTTCGGAAATCGGCAATAGGACCTTGACGGCCGCGCGCGTATATAGTTCGATGACGCAACGGCACGGCTCTGATTATTACTCACGATCCGAGTCACGCTTAGCTCGTATGCACATAAATAAAGGCTGAATTTTGGTCACCGACATTTAAAACAGTGAAAAACAACAACAACAACAAATGCGAGAGAGCTAGCTCTAGAAAAAAAACAAAAAATAAAAAAACAAAGGAAAAGTAATAGTGGAGCCTAGGAAATTAGCGAATTCGCCGTCGTCCTCTATGCATAACCTTTTGCTATTTATGGCAAAAGTTAACGAGTTACCGTTGTAAGTAACACACTACAAATCACTATTACATATATAGTTAGGACTCGGGGATAGGGCCTCTCTTTTCCCAAAATACACTTTGAAACTCTTTCGAAAGAGTCCGCGCGCGCTCGGCGTGGCACTAGAGCGCGAAAATGACCAAAGTTTTTGCCGCATGCTCTCTCTCCCTCTTTCTCTTATCTTCTTTCATGCCGCTGCTGCAACTATTGCTGTAGACACACACATACACACTGATGCACACCTTTATTGCAGTAACGGACTTTTATTTCGAGCTAATAGCTATCGAGAAAACAAGTGAAACAACAAACTTACCTCTTACACGGCGTCCCAAAATAAGTCGATATTTCGGTGAACACACAGGCACATGCGGAATACACTGCACTGAGCACTGATTTGTCGATTTCTGCCGCGGACACCTCGACGCGATCGAGTATATGAGCAGCAGCGGCGGCGGCAGCAGAAGTAGCAGACCACCGTGCAAAGCGTGCGTGTATGATGTCGTTTCGTCTTGCTCCCTCTTCTCCTTCCTCGAGCGCATACAGTAGTCCTTCGCGCTCGAGTGAATAGAGCTCCTACTCCCGGCTTTCTTTTTTTTGTTCTCTCTTCTTCTTCTTCTTTATGATTATCTGTATTATATATAACTATGTATATGCCGATTTGCGAGGAGAGCAAATCGTATAGCAGCTTATATTGCACCTGCTGCTATGCGGTCTCTATATAAAGTATAACGTATTCACACACGATTACTGCAACTGCCGCCGCTTCTGCTGGCCTGCCCTGTCTGCTGCCTGCTGCACAGAAATCGAGTACTACTCCATTGGCCTGCTTAGGGCTTCGGCACAAACACATTATGTGCACTTGTCATTATGTAAGCCCATAACGTGTATGTGCAGCACGGCCTGTTGTACGCTACAGCCTCTCGATTCGCAGCAGCGCAGAGTACTTATACAACTGGTCGAGCTTATTGCAACGAGCTATGTTGTTGTGTGTACAGTATGTGTTCGTAATGTGTGCCGGTTCTATAGGCAGCTGAAACGACGAGCTGACTACGAGGACCTAACACGCGTGCATATATGCAGCTATAGCGGCAGAGTCGTTGACTCGGGGTGGGTGCTTGTGTCTCGTGCTTCTCTGTGTAGAGTATTACAATTCGTGCAACGCGTTTCGATTGCCATTAGGCATGGCGTGGTCTCCTCGCGGTATATATGCTCCGGGGCAGCAGCAGCCGCAAGTCACGTTATATACTGTTTCGAGCTTTATGTTCGATACTCTCTCTCTCTCTCTCTGTCTACCTTTGGCGCATTTAGCATATATACGTCGTTACGCAGGCATGGTTAGCGTGTATTCAGTGCTGCACGAGAGAAGGGACATCGATCAAAGCGTATATTTCGCGTGTCACCTAGACAACCCCATTGTCATATCGCATCTCCACTTCGCGTGTAATGGCATACAGAGCACTTGTTGACGCTTTCATTCGATTTTACATTTCTTTTTTCATTCTTTTATCGATTCGATCGAATCTTTTGTTATGCGCCAATCGCATTGCTGCAGTGTGCCGCATAATATTCCCAAGATCGTACACTATATATTGAAGGATGCGTGCGTGTGCTCGATACTCGATACGCGCCAGATCTACCGAGTCGCAAGACACCCACTCACACCCAATCATTAATGTACCGCAACGAGTCATGTACTCGCGTATACCCGCTGCGTGCATGAATTCACGCTCGGCCTAACGCGCGCGCTGGAACGAGCGGCACGACGCGTGTAAGCTCTCCCCCGGTGCACGAGCAGATCGCTGAAGTGTCGACAGGGATATATGCACTTATGTAACGTACATTATATGCCTTGCGAGTGTATCGTGTAGGTGGCGCGTTAGCATCATCTCTTTGCGCGCCCAAGCCCCGTGTCCGAGCGCATCCCGACTCGCATCACTATGTAGCCATGCAAGCGGGCTTTTCACTTTATGCAGACTGACACTGTGCCACTACTGCTACCAGCACTAATACTACTACTTGTGTTTCGTTGCCCTCGTATACACACGTTGCTCCGGAACTTATCTGTCTGCTCCTCTCTCGCTCTCGCTCTCTCTCTTGGCCTCTTTTTTATTATTCTTTTTTGCTACTTCAAGTGCGCGTTTGCGGAGGGACTCCCCGACCAATAGGCATAACAAGGAGCAGAGCTTGCAAGCTCTCTCTCTCTATCTCGCTCAATCTCTCATTGTTATGCTACGATGCAGCTTTAACGAGCCACTTGCTTCTTATTCTCTTTTTTTTTCACCAAGAATATTCACGGAAAAAATGTATGAATAATATTGTATTATATAGTTCAGCCCAAAGCAGCGGATTCTCGATCGGTGCGCGACAAAGTTGAATTAACGAAGCGGTTGACCACCCCCTTTTGGCGCGAGCGAGCCCGTGTGGATGACAAATCACCCTCCATTCTCTTCTGTTGCCACCGTTGCTGCTGCTGCTGCTATTTCTGCAAAAGCTCGAATGCAGCAGTAATATCCTTGTATCAAATAATTCGCTCGTACCTATGGGTGCGTGTGTGGTACTGCGTCCAATTTTACCCCTCCACGCATCCGCGTCAGTTTCGGTGTGGTGGTTGCATTTATTTTCGAAATTATTAAAAAGGGGAAGGATAGCTCTGTAGCTGTATATACTTGTACCGTTGTACTGCACACTCCTACACACACATAGATATAGGTAAATCCAGAAGCAACTTCCATAAAATTGAATTCGCGCGGCGGTGTGTCTCTCCTCTCTCCCTCTCTCGCGCGCGCTCACAGTTCGGTGCAGGCGCACACATGAGCACACACACAACGGGAGGCTTAACAAGCTATTATTCTGCGAGTACTTTCTCTGTGCTGTATGTACCACTGCTGCTGCTGCTGCTGCTGCGCTGCAGATATTTCTCTGGCTCTCTCTCAGTGTGCTGCTGCGCGAGAACCGCATGATATATAGCTGGACGCGCGTAGATATGTACCTATATGCTTTCTATAGGTATGTAGTGTTACACACATACAGACGTACAGATGCAGCGCAAGCTCTAGCACACGTGTAACTACGTACAGGCCAGCAAATTACTTCCGAATTGAAGTAGCCCTGCTTTAAAGGCTTCTTCCGAAACGATAAACTATGTACGCACGCAGATTTTAGACCTGTGTGCGAGAATGCTGCGGGTGCAGTATAACTGCGTTCGGGTCCAAAAGGTAGCAAGGGAGCTCTGCTGCTATTTATGAATTATTTCGCGTTACTATACATATAGTAAGCGCTCGCTTTATGCCGCGTCTCTCTGTAGTACAGTGTGTCGTATAGGTGAAAAAAAGAGTGGCTGCAAAAGTTGGTAAAAAGAAGAAGAAAGAGGAGGCGGAGGAGGGCATGGAGCAGCAAGAGAAGCAAAATCAAGTAGTGCGGAAAATCAAACGCTGCAGTGCATTGACGCAAATTCAAGTGCCTCCTTCTTTCTTTTTTCTTTCCTTTCCTTTCTTCTTACTCTCGCGCGCGCTCTTTGGCTCTTGTATATGCATAATTTATCGAATCACACATTCTTTAGAGACGATTGTTCCGATCGATAATACCACGATGACCCGTTTTTCTTTTTTGCATTTCCAGGTTTTCGAGCTCTCTCTCTCTCTCTCTCTCTACCTCTCTACTCTCTAGCTCTTTCACTCTCGCGCTGCAGGATCTTCTTGGAGCTAAGCCGAGAAAATTGGAAGGCAGTTGCGGCTGCTTCAGCTGCCGCCGCCGTTACCGCTGCTGCGGCACCTTGTCGTAATCAGACTTTTAGATGAGTCTTCTCTCACTCACTGCCACGACACGAGCTTTACGCGAATTTCGAACGATATACATCGCGTTGCTCGTCGTAGTAGAGAGTAGGTCATGGGGGGAAGGGGGGAGTCGGTGGTAGTTCCCTCTCCCATATTATAGTGGCAACGTGGACGCATGTTTTACTAATTTTTCGAATAATTTTTCGCTCGAAAGCGAGAAAGATGGAAGCAGAAATGTCCCGTGCACATTTTTTCGCACAGTTTGCCATTCATCAGCGAGTCGGGCGTTCCACTTTCAAAGACGAGTGAGAGAATAAAAAAAAAGTTGCATCGCGCGTACAATGCGCCCGTACAATGCAGTGTGCGAGAGAGATAGACCGATCCACAAAAAAAAAAAAGAAAAAAATTTGGAGTAACTCGTCGCCGTGGAGCGCGCAGCAACTTGAAAAACTAATTGCCGAGGGGAGAAAACTTTTTTGCCGCTGCTGCGGTGTTCAAGCCGCAGGGATGTTATTTTTGCCTGTAGCCGCGATTTGTAATAGCAGCGCATAGGAAGTAGTGGTGGTGGTAGTGGTGGCGGCGGTGGTGTACGCGAACAATAGGATCGCAACTTTGACGAGGGCAGCAATCGTTATCTTAGATTTCTTGCAAAACGACGTATACGCGGCAGCGGCCTAGCGTTATCTCGTAATAAATTTCATTCAAGCTGCTGGACACGGGGCGCGCGTGTATACGCTTATGCGGCTATTTTGACTTGATATATACATGCATCCATATATATGTATATTTGGAGACCAAACACACGCGTAGCGCAGCGGGGTCATAACGATTGTGATGTGCTTGCAAACAGTTAGACTGGCGAGTCGATCATCGAAATCGATGGCATATCGGCGGGAGGACTGTTGGCCGCTATAGTGGGTGGCTGCTGCTGCATGGGTGTGCGTGCGTGCGAGCATGCATGTGTCGTAGTATCTCTCGTAGCGTATATGTAGTAGCGTATACATAGTAAAATGGGGCGGCAGGTGAGGAGGTGCTGCTGCGCCGTGTGTGCGGGAGTACATGCGCGAAAGCTCTCTGCTGCTGCTGCTGCTGCGGACTGAGAACGAGGGTGGCGCCCCCGAGAGAGCTTATAGAAAATCAAGCTTGCAAAGCCGCCACCGCCGCTGCTGCTGCTTCTGCTGCTACTACTACGGCTAACTCTAGGTCGGCCATGAGTAGCACAGGTTAGTGTGAGTCGAGCAGTGGTGTGGCGCAGAGAGTGGTTGTTGTTATTGTTGTTGTACTCGAGCAGGCAAGAGAGCGAGAAGGAGACAGAGAGATTGGGTTGTAGTGACAGTGTGACAAGTGTAAGGAAGGACGAGGACGTCAAGGATCAAGCGTCAGACGGTGCGTGGACGGTGTGGCTCATCCAGCGAGAGAGAGAGAATAGCATCGGCGGTTGTAGTTGTGTAGCAGTACACAGTAGTAGAAGAAGCTATAAAGCAGGAGGCAGCCGCAGGGGCGAGAGTGTGCGCGAGTGTGTGTTCGCGGGGCATGCAGGTGCGTCGACTGCGGAGCAGTAGTGCTGTTGTGCTGCTATCGTCGTCGCCGCGGCGCGCATCGATCGGTGTGGCGACGACGACTACGTGCATCGTCGCCACGCTATCACGGACATCATGCTGAAGCGGCTCGTCGAGGCAAAGAGATGAGGCCGACGACTATGATTGGCGGTAGCCGGCCGTGTTGTCGTCGTCTGAGAGCGACAACAACGGGCTCGGTCCTACTGCTGCTACTGCTGCTGCCACTCGTCAGCGCCTTTTACCTGGACGGCTCGGCGGGCTCGCACGCGCGCTTCCCCCGCTGGAACGCGGCGCCCAACGCCACCCTCGAGCTCGAATTCAAGACGGAGCAGGGCCAGGGCCTGCTGCTCTACGCCGACGACGGCGGACTCTACGACTTCTTCGAGGCGAAGCTCGTCGAGGGTGCCCTGAGGCTGCGCTACAACCTCGGCGACGGGGCGCAGAGTCTCAGCCTCGGCCGGGATCTCGGTGACGGTCGCTGGCACAGGCTGCGACTGGCCCGGGCGCATCACAACACGAGCGTGAGCCTCGACGGCCGGCTCGAGGCGAGCTCGGTGTCGCGTGGGCCCGACGTGCAGTTCGGCCGTACCCACGCCAATTCCGATCTCTTTCTCGGCGGCCTGCCGGCCTTCTACTCGAGCAAGCTCACGCTGCTGGCGCTTCCGAGCGTCATCTTTGAACCGCGCTTCAAGGGATTCATAAGAAACCTTGTTTACGCCGACGGAGACAATGTTGTGCCTCGACGTCAAGAGATACAGAATCCTGATCCCAAGGTTAGCTATCACGAGTTTACAGCAGTTTAATATTTTATTTACATATTTTTTTTTATTACTCATTTGTTGTTAAAAAACTGAAATGTAACGATTCAATTGTTTACCTTCTTCGAAGGTAAAATAAATAAATTTAAAAGTAAATAAGTAAATAAAAATGATAAAAAAATATATTTTTTTATATAACGAGTACACGAGCAAAAGAAAAGACCCTACATGCGCAAGCTAACTTTACGTCTAATGTTATTAGTTACTCTCTCTCTCTCTCTTTCTCTCTCTCGCTATGTCAAACGAATATTTTTTATGGAAGAGCGTCGGTAACGAGTCTTCAATATACAAATAGTCGACCAAGAACTACAGCTTTTATACGTAAATAAAATAAAAAATGAACTTGCCATCGAGGGTCGATAAATTTTAATTTTTTTATTTACACAAACATCGACGCTCGTTTTGTGCACAGGTAGTAAAAGTGGATCGTTCATCATGACCGAACGTCGCAACGAATGAACTGTCACTCGCTACTCAGAAAATATTATCTCTAGCGAAACGTCCTGTGTGACACGCGTTTGAATGTAATTACATGCGCGAGCGTTGCGGAGGACGTGTTATTATTCTTTTACCTCTCTATTATTTTTTAAGCGATAAATTTGTACAAGATGTTTGTCTAATTAAGCGTCGCGGCGTTTACACGTACTCGGGTAAACGTCGCAAACACACAAAGGGGGAGAGAGACGAGGAAAAGAATAAAAGAATGATCGATCTTTCGGTTCATTAGAGGCCCAATAGGCGTCGAGTAAATTGTCTCTATTACACGGTATACAATGTGTGTGGGAGCTGGTGTGCATGTGTGCTGGTGGGTATGTGTTTGATCGCTCGCGCCCCAAGTCTTTATCAGGTTCAACGACCGGAGAGTGTAGAAAACAGCAGCAACAGCAGCTGTAGAGGTGTATCCGCCACTTTTTCCGCTTTATTGGTGAAAAAGGCGGCAGCAGGTTTTTTTTCCAATAACACACAGCCAAACACCTAGTAGTCCTCGTTTATATATTGTACTTGCTCATCCTTGCGCCCCCACGTGTATTATTATTTTTTTTCTCTCTCTCCTTCTGTTTTGCTGAGCCATTAAATGCAGCGGCAACAGCAGCAGCAGGAGCAGCAAGCGTATATACAAGCGTGCTCGTTGGGTAGACGCGACGAGGGGGTAGGATTTATGCGCGTCAGCCAAAAAATCCATCACAGTGTGCGTGTGACGGTATTAAGCACGGTAATACTGCAGTGCTTCTATACTATTGCTGCTGCTGTTGCTGCTGCTGCTACGGCTGCAAAGCGGGTCATAATGCAAAGTGTGTTTTTGCTCGCAATTTATGATTGTAGTACGAGGACCAATTTAGCGCTCGTATATACACATCGTACATAACGTACTACTAGCGAAGAGAGAGCAAGCGAGTCAGCGGAATTAACAATGTGCGTCGATCGAGCTTTTCTTGTCACAAAGACCGTGCACAGAACTGCACGCAGCACTGCGGCACCGCGCGTCGCTGTCGCCTCGTTCCGTTTTGCAATATACGCGCGCATCATTGCAGCGGGTTGGGTTCTGGTCTCTGTTATAAACATTTTATTCGATCGTCGTCGCTGGCAGCCACCGACGCCGCCGAACGCGCGCAGTCATTGGCTTTGATCCTGTACGCCGCAGTTGTCCGGAAATTCGCCAGAGAGCTAGTTTGTACGCTTTATGTGTGTGCATGTGTGGGTGTGTGTGCTTGCGCTCGATGCAGAATTGCATTGCCACCCACCCACCTCCACACATGTATACAGAGCATTTTTCTCGATTTACGCACCAACTGTTTTGCCAGACCGTAAAAGTGCTGTGTATTTTATTCACAGTTCAGACTAGCTCGTTCTCAGCCGCTTTGACCCTTTGTATCGCGCGTTAGCATTATTTGCCGCAGCTTTTACCTTTGTATTGTGTGTGTATGTGTGTGTGTGTGTGTGTGTGTGTGTGTGTGTATGTGTGTAATTCTAAGAGCTGGTGTGGACACGTTTGCACTACCTACATGCGCTTCGTACGTTCGTATTCCTTCCCTCTCTCGCCAGGGACTGATTTTTATCAATTGAGCTTTTAAATTTTTTTCCAAACAGTTTCGATTCTCTTCGAACCGCGAAAACAGTTTATACGCTTGTATTTATACCTTCGGAATTTTATCCAATTTGTCATCCCCAATTGTGTTTCTTTCTTCTTGAAATAGTTCGCCGCTTGGCGCGCATACGCAGCCAGCAGCCGAGATTCAAGTGCGGAAAACGGAACAATAGGGACGATAATTGTCCTACACGATATCCATGCGCCTTCTACGCGCGTCGGAGCGCGTGGAATATTTCGCAGGCAAAGAATATCTCTCGTGCAAAGCCCCGTTTACAAGCTCAAAACTATTTTCTCCGCCAGCTATAGCCAACTTTTTTTGTTGAGTGTATGTTTGCCTTGTTTTTTAGTCTGCACACACTCGTAAAAAAAAGGAAAGAAGGGATGATGGGTTGGATAGAGAGAGCACATACACCGAAAGAACTAGCGAGAGAGAGAGAGAGAGAGAGAGAGAAAGAAAAAACAGAAAGAGTAGACGTATTATGTATACGAGACACGAGTGTCAAATAAAAGAGCATAAAGAAAGAAAAGTTAGAGCGAGCACCTACCTTCAGCTCGATCTTTCGAGCATATAACGAAGCGTAATAATTTTTCTATCGCATGTCTTTAAGACGTATCATCGAGCCAATTTACTTGAATGCTAACATTTTTTCTTCGTAATATAACCATTAATAATGCCATTATTATTCTTTATTTGTTCACAGTGCGGAGGACTACCCTGCCCGGACAACAATATTTCACGCAAAATGGCAAGAGTAAGTTTGCGACCATGTTCCGATTAATTTTGCAGCCATATATAGATCCCTCTTTTTCTCATCACAATCGGCACGTCGTGAATCCAGCCAAATTAATGGAAAATATTATCGGCTCTAACTACTTCGGCAACGCAAGGTGGCAGGGCGAGGGCTCGAGTCCCATGGCATTCCCTTTGAATACGGCATAATCGAGTTAAAGTAGCTCAAAATCGAATCGAGCTGCTGCTACTGCTGCTCTTGGGTTCTGCTTGCTTCTGCACGAACGTAATATCATTGTAAATTTATATAGAATCGAGCCCGCAAACGGATCCCATTTGTTGCAACTTGATTAAATAACGGCTTTAGGCTTTGAATCGCGCACCCCGAGATATATACACACTTACACCTTATCGGGAAATTGTCTAGAGTGTGTAGAGAGTTCACGTAAAGAAGAAAAAAGCGTGGCGGCGGCGGCGGCAGCGCCTATAGGCAGCGAAGAAAGAAAAAAAAGCTCAAAGCGCTGCGTAGGCATGAAAAGTCGAGAAAGAGAGAGAAGGCAAGAGCGCAAGTCATCAAGGAAAAAAGCGCGTTTGAAAACCTATCGAGCGTACGACGACCCTCTGCACTCGCGTACAAACGTAGCTATAGCACGAATAAAGTCGCTTGTACGTCGCGCGGACTTTCGTGCGTAGTGTACGTTTTAAATTATCGCGTTTCTTGATCAACACATTCGGGGCTCGGAGCTTTGTGCCGCGGGGGCATCTTTGTCGTCCCCTGTGCGCGCGCGTCGCGTCCTTAAACGTTTGTATACAATATAAAACAGGAAAGGCGAAAGAGAGTGAGAGAGCGAGGAAATTGTCTCTTGACCTCGTGACATCGTCGTCGTCGTCGTTGGCAAGAATAATCTGATTGCGCTACACTTCTAACGAGCGAGATAGAAAGAGAGGTAGAACAAAGCCATATCCGCGCGCGCGCGCGCGGCTAAACTTTTGAAGCGCTAATTTATATCAGAAAAGTTTCTTTTCACCAGCGCGCGCGGATCGTCGACGGGCTAAAAGTCCGATACATATTATATACCATCTAGATAAAAGTGCTTTGGGTCGCTCGTCTTACGCCCCGCGTCTATGCAGCGATGTGTGTGCCGCGCGCACGGGTCGATATATCGAAAAGTTCATCATAACTCGAACCTCCTGCTGCTGTACGTGTGTCAGCGCGCTTCGGTGTTTGTGTGTGTGTGTATATATAAGAGCACAATGTCGGAAAAAGAAGATAGCTCGGCTGCACGTAGAAAAAGATTACTTGAAAATTCATAGGGTGCGATGCATTGCAGGCTTCGCGTAGCCTGCCAAAGCGTTATCCATTATTCGAGTAAATCGCTCGATTCTCATCCGGACTGTTCTGCAAACATACATGCCACATACACACAGACAAGCGCGTATGACTTTTTTTTCGTTCCGCACTTTCGACGTTCGTTTTTTGAATGCTAGGCAGCAGCTATAGTGAAACGCGTGCCACGGACTAATTCGAAAGAGCTGCTCTTCGGCTTCTACGCGTTGCAGACATATCGACGTCCTATGCATGAAAGACAGTCGTTAAATTAACTATTGGCAAAGAATATCGACATTTTTTCTTTCTATTCTCTACTTGCCTCTCTCTCTCTCTTTCCGAACAAGCGTTTGATCCGACACACCGAGATTTTTCTAACTTGCAGCGCTTTTTTCACCGCGTGCGGGCGTGGCTGCTGTAACAAAAAAGTGAATTACAAATGAATGGCCACGAACGAGGATTTCAAGACAAACGAATAATTGCTTCTGTCTTTCTCTCGCGTCGAGCCGCGCTGATAAAAATATGACTCTGCTCCGGTGCGTCGACGCGGCGCATGAAAAAAAAAGTGAATGAGAGCGTCGAGCAAAACCTTCGCATGTTTGTCGATTGAAAAATCGTGAAATGCCCTCGTGAATAGTTGAAAGAAATCGGAATCACAATCGCGTATAAGGATATATAAAAGCTTCTTTTTTTTTCCTTTCTCTCTCAACTTCTTTTCCTCGCAGCAGCTCAGAGAAAGTCACGTGCCCTGCAGCAGCAGCCTATATGCCACGCGATAAATTGAGTCGAGAGGGGCTAATGCACCGCTACGAGTTTGTTGCACGGCACATTATGTATATTTCGTCTAATAGCTTTTACAACAGCTCAGCATATAACGTCTTATAACAGTACTTAATATGTGCAGCTGTACACACTTTAGCAGTATGTGTTGTGTAACATGCATATATAGCTAAAGAGAAAGAGAGGCTACTGTGTATGCCATAAGAATCAATACACAGCCGTCGAGAGTGAGCGAGACTGAGAGAGGTAAAAGAAGCACACGATGGTAAATTTGTGCAAAATTCCAACGAACGTCGTGCTCTGCAAAAGGTCGGTAATAAATTACAGAGCTGAGGAAAAAATGTAAAGAGGAATAATAACGCTGTAAAAGTCGTAAATCTAAAAAAACCAAGGGGAAAAGGTTCATTTTGATTTGTGTAGCCTTTTTTTGTTTTCGTGCGCTCGTTTTCTCGAAAAAAGTGACTAGCTCTACCTACTTCACCTTCTTTTTTCTTTTTTCTATTTTTTCGTAATCGTCATTTTCGAGAAAAAAGAACCGAGGATGCTCTGAAGCTCGAGACAGTTATTATTTCGACGATCCCGCGTACACATAGGAGCAGAGCTTGCGCGTCTGCGTTGCCGGGTTTACGTTACAAATAATATCCCGATCGATAGATTGTACTTTTAAAATTGCCCCGCGTGTGCGCCTTGTATACAGCTGTGTGCATGTGTGTGTATGTATTCTGGCTGGGCAGCCGTAAAACGTAATCCTGCGAGTGGCTGCAGAGGAAAATCGATTTTAGCGTGCGAAGAAAGAGCTTTTTTTTTCTTACATTCTATAGCGTGATGGCAATTAGTTTATGAGGCATGCGAAGGGCTGTTATCTTTTTGATAGATCATTAGAGGTATGGGTTTTGAAATAGATGAGATCTATCGCACTTAAGTCTCGTAATCTAATCATTGACTGTCGTTTTTTTTCTTCGCACTAAAAGCATATTATAGTTAAACAGAATAAAACTTGCTAAAAAGCGACAATCAAGTTTGTCAACGATTAATTTCACGCAGTTTTTTCAAACACTTCTTTATCGCTGCAAAATTGTAAAATGTAACAAGAATTTTCTTTTCCTCGCTCTTTCCGCTTACATAAATCGACATCGAAGACCAACTGAAACTATCGGTTTATGCAGTATATATGTTGAAAAACGCGACGAGCGGATATATTAGTTGAGGCATTCGAGTCATAGCGATGTATATATTAGTAGAAGTCGCATCTCGAATCCGTTTAGTCCTTTTTTTTATATTGCTGCTATCTGTGAAACGTTACCTCGATAGAAAGAAGAGAATCAGGAAGTGGAGCTTGCAGCGCATAAAGTTTCGAAATATCGCCGTGCCCGGATGTGGAAGTTTTGCAAAAGTGGCGCGACGAAAGTTCGAAAAATCGCGCATTTTTCAATAGCACTTGAAGCCGCACGTATATACCGAAGGGGGGAGCGGGGAAAATGAGCGAAAAATCCGTCGCCGAGCTCGACCAGTCCTATTATATATACGTATAAACGTTATAATACATAAGCCTTTTGTCGGATCGATGACGCACACACACGCACATACACACAGCACCTCAGCGCATATAGCTCATCATGTGTTACAATATATAGCACAGCTCACACAGCATCGCGCGAACTCGAGCTGAAAGCGGAAAAGACACAATCCTATTATACGTAGCCCTATACTTACTAGCCCCGCGTTCTCTGCGGCCACAAGCGTCGCTGACCTACACTCGCGTACTACGCTCGGCTACGTTATAACGCTTTTGTTGTTACGCTCGTAGCCGTTTTCGTGTAGGCGTATGTGTGTATGCGCGCACGAGCTTTGGGGGTTCATCATACATGCTGCGGAACAGGTGAAAACGAGGTCGTCGGCAAGGGTTGGCCACTCGGCACGATTCCTCGTCGCGCCAACTGTCTTTGCCGGCTCGAGCTTGCGCGCGAGCGTATACATATATATTAATTACGTATACGTACGGCCGCTAACAGGTGGCCGGTGTACACGACGTACAACGCACACACTGACGTACTTAGCCGTGATTCCCGAGTACACGCAGCTTTTTTTCTTGCACACGCTACTAGCTCCCGTCAAAGTTATAAGCAGTCGCGAGCGCGCGCGCACGGTTCTCTCTGCCCAGGAGTCGAATTTCAACGAGCTTTAGCCGCAAGCTCCCTCATATTGCGGTAGTTTATAGTGTGCACGCGCGTTGAGACTAAGAGGCAAGCGCCGTTGCTGCGTGCGTTGGCCTAATGAATTGAGTGTGCAGTACGTCAATAGAGAAAAGCAATCGGCATTCTTGGGAATCCTCCGGGTACTTGAGGAATCTCACTAGCTCTTACTCTCGTTCAGTGCTGGTCTATGCGCTGCTCAATATACCGAACGCTTGAGAGACCTAAAAAGCCTTTCATTCATCGTCATCGTTTTTTATGATGCTTGGATGGGTTTATATACGCGTTTTTTCATTCTGTGTTAGTGGCGCGCGGTGCGGTGCAGTGAAAGTGTGTACTTTGGCTCGTCGCATGCTTCATATGTATATATGCGCTGCGCGCACCCATCTCATATTACTCGAAACAATTTATGGAAGCCACTTTCGGCCATTGGGTAGCCACTCTCCGCAATTCTCCTACCTGTACAAATTTAGACGTATCGCGTTCATTCATCTCCCGACCGACTGCTGCTGCTGCTGTTGCTGCTGCCGCCGTTGTTGCTGCATTGCACATTGAACTCATTTGATTGAATTCATCGATTTTTCAAAAGCTCATATAGACAGTGTATATCGAGTTTTCGGGCATATATATAACGATACATACATATTGTTGAACGCAAGCTTCCGCCCTGTAATGTAGCGGATAAAGTTTCAAACTAACCACAACTATGCTCGCTCGCTCGGGCTTTTTTCATAATGCATACAATGTTTAAATAAAATATAAAGGATATAAAAGTAATTCGAACACAGGTGGGGCAGTGTTACGAGATACGACGATAAAAAAAGTCAAAAAAAAAAGAGAAAGAAAAAATGAAAAAGAAAAAAACCGAGCTTCGTGGAAAGGGTAAAAGAGAAAGAGAAAAAAACTAGACGAGCGCATATACATACAGAGTGAAGGCAAAACGAGAGAGAGAAAGAAGCTGAATAGCTACGTGTGTATGTGTGCAGCATATATTTACGCTCTGATGGATGGAAAATGCTTTCCGTTGAAAAGCTCGAGATATACAAAAGGTATTACAGTGTCGCGGACGGATGTGTATATGCACGTGAGTATATACATATACATTGCGTATATACGGCTCTGGTATACTATCAGCCAGTTGAAAATGTGTATACGCTTCGTCTACACTGGCTATATATACATCTGTATTTATTTAAATTTGCGCACACGTATATACATGGTATATACACGGGCAGCGTACGGAGCAATACGGCAAAAGCCATGACTGGCCGGAAGGCCGCACACTACACTGCCGCTGCTGCTCGCTGCGGTTAACCAAGAAGACGCGTGTGCAGTTGTTCGGATGCTATTATACGTATCCTGTATAATTGCAGAGCTATACAGTCAGACGAGAGAAGAGCGAGATAGTAGAAACTAAACATTTTAATCAAGCTCGGATCCGTCGGTGTGTACGAAAGATCTCTCTTCGATTTACCTTAGAGAGGGATAGAAGTGCGACCGTACTTATATTTGGATGTATAGAAAATGTGAATTAGGAACTCGATTTCTCAACCCTCCCAAATTTTATATTTAATCTAGCGGCGAGATCGAACATTCGCAATTTCATCTCTCTCTCCTCACTCGTGCTCTCTGACGTATGGCTGTGTGAATGTTTTTGTGAATGTGTGGGAACACGTCGCTTGCCTATACACCTCGCAAATCGATTTCTCTCTCTATCCCCATTCTTCGTCTCTGAGCGTTCTCTCATCCTATTTTTGCTGATATTCCACGAACACACACATGAGTGTTATATACAGGTCGTTCGTAATATTTCGATCTCGCGTGTACGGCTGTATCTCTCTCTTTCTCTCTTTCCGTCTCGCAATCGTAAAATAGTCAGCGAAATAAAAAAAAAGAGAGAAGAGGAACATTTTTTTAGAGACGAAAAATATGAATAATAACGACTGGCGGCTAGAGCTTGATTTATGGTTTTTGGCAGTCGCGCCAGCAACGCAGCAGCAGCAGCAGTAACAGCAAAGCTCGAGCAAGGAGGAGCACGTGTTCGCGTTGTTGCCGCGGCGACAGAAAAGCTCGGCTCGAGTCGTCGAGCGGGATATTCGAATATAAGGCGTATACTATGCTACTATACGGCGGACACCTGCGTGTACGGCAGTAGTAGCAGCAACAGCAGCAGGAGCAGGCGGCTAGCTCGTGTAACACGAGCGATGAGCTTGCAGCACAGCGCGGCAACAGCGCACGCTAAAAGCTACGCTATGCTGTGCTGCTGCTATCATCGTCGCTGTCGGAGCAAGAGAGAGCGAGCGAGAAAGAGAGAGAAGAGCAAAGTTGCGCACGCCCGAATCATATAGAGCCGGCTGCGCACCGATCAATATGGCTCTCTCTCTCTCTCTCTCTTTGCCGAGCAAGCCCTAGAGTCGAGGTGAGGGTATACGTGCTGCGGGAAGAGGGGAGCATCAGCTTATACCACTGACTGGACGTTCGTTGGGATATACTACTCGCCCTGGTGGCTGCTGCTGCTGCTACTGCACTACCTGTACCTGGCTGCTACCAGACTGACCTTGAAGAGCTTTTTCCCCGGGAAACAGCAAAAGCAGCAGCAGCAACGGAGTTTGGTACTCGCTAGCTGGTTGTTGCAGCAACTCGATACTATACTTCTCTCTCCGACGCTGCTTTGTTTTCTCGACCACGAGAAAGTAGAAGAAGAGTTTGCTAGTCCTCGCTATTGTCTGAACGAGGGCTTCGTTTCTTTCTTCTTAACCCTGATGTAGACTGCTATATATATATTTTCTCTCCTCTATCACCGATGCTACTAGCCAATGACAATGACGAATCGAACCATTATGTTTCCCGAACTATTCTTTCATTTTCGCTCTTTTTACGCGAGAGCGAGAGAGAGATAGAGAGAAATAGAGAAAGAGAGCTTGCAAGCTCGCCTTTACGTATTTATGGAGTGGTACCGCGCGTCCAATCGAACGGCCCGTAGGGTCGAGTCACCTTCGTGGCCAATGATATTATTATTATTATATACAAACATATCTATAGGTATACAGCCACCGACATGAGTACAGTAAAAGAGAAGGTTTTACGGACTGTAAACTCGCTGGTATTACATAGAATAAGGTCTGGACCCTGTGCGCGCGGCTGCCTTGAAAGACACCGAGTATAGCAAAAGCCCGTGAGCTCGAAGTGATCGATGGTCTTTGATAAATCGACTGCTACTCTTGGTACATATACGTTGATACACACGTAATAACGTATAAAGGTCTTGCGACTCCCAAGACACATTACGTAATGCGATAATATTGGAAAAAAGTAGCGCTCGTACGCACTCACACACGTGCGCAAATCTAGCAATTCTCATAGCAATAGCATAGCGCAGCCTCGGGATGTTGCGTTTCATTTGCAGCGCTTTAGTGAATTTCGCCGATGTTGCGTAATGTATGCGCTTGCTCGCGCGTAATTACGCTTATTGTGCGTCGACGGCCCGCGCGCGTCTGTTCATTGAGAGGAAGTGAGAGAGGGTGAGAGAGAGAGGGAGGCGAAGAAAATAAATCTTGCGAGAGAGAGCGAGCGAATGAAATTAGCGTTAGCTCGACGAGCAAAAAGTCAGTTGCCGACGGGTCGGGATAATTCGAATACGATGGAAATCTCCGGAGCTCGCGAGCTCACGAGAAATAAACTTGACTTTTAAGATGTCTAGGGATAATGTGGACGAAATGTAACTTCAGACGAGTGAAACTAGGCTCTTTCAAATCACATTTAAATTCGTTTGTAGTCGTATATGCGCAAAGTAGAGGGGGTGCGAGAGTTTGAATTTTTCGGTGGTTCTGGGGTTGCGCACGAGAAGAGAGAAAGAGCGAGAAAGAACTATATATGTTGCAGCCCAACTCTTATAGCGCTTTGAGGCTGATGACAAGGGCTGATAGATGAGCCAAACTGGCCTGGACTTGGTAATTAACTGCTGCGGCTGCGAGATAAAACTGTAGCCGCGCGCGAGCTCGCCACGTATAGCTGCAGTAACTATAATGGCGATTTTATCAGCCGTATACTTCCTCGTATTCGTGCGTGTGCGTGTGTTAGAATATGTGAGTGTGTGGGAGATCGAGTGTGACCTTTTCCATAAGGGTTAAGCTCGACGCTATATATATAATAAGCTCTGCGGCTGAAATATATTTAATCGACTTTCAATTAGGTCTCGGCTGCAGTACAGCATCGTGCTGCTGCGTGTATGAAAATATAATATACGCCAGCTCGTAAGCGTGGATGCAATTCTCGGGGACCTAACAAAGGATGCGCGCGAGGCAAGAAAGTAATCGTAGAGAGCCGATCCTTGCTCTCTATTTCTCTTTCTGGGAGGGCCAGCGCACTAGCAGCAACGGCAACGACTCTTTGTAAGAATAGCCTAGCTGCACATTATAATGTCCCGATGGGAGCCGTGTGCGCGAAAGAGTAAGAGAGAGCGAGAGAGAGAGAGAGAGCCAAGAGACAATGGGGCATTTGAGCTCGCGCTATATCTACTACACGTACATGGCTCGAGCTAGCTGCTGCACGTATAAATGGGAGTCAAGTATACGACGAAGAAGAAGTAGAAGAAGTAAGGAAAAAGACAAAAAAAGCCATGAGACGAACGAGCAGTGCTTTATCTCGCTCAACGCGCGCCGCGCACACGACGCGCGGCAAGGCAATGCCGCCTCCCCCGTAGCCGACGCATCTAGCTCTTCTTTTTTTGTTTCTTATATGTATAAAGGTAGAGTATACATATACAATTGTATAGTCGAAGTTAAAATTTTCGTTCTCTACTTTCTCTCACTTTTTCTCTCTCTCGCTCTCGCTCACGACCTATTCGATTCGCTCGACGCGCGAGTAAAAGACTGCCGTAGTATATATAGCAGCTGTCAGGCGTAACGAGCCCCTAAGATTGCAGCAGCGCTCAAGACGCTGCCTGCTGCCTAGACCCGAAACACGTGGAAAAAGCTCGCCCTAGCGCACGAACTTTAAGGGGTAAAAATAATTTCCGGCTTAAAAGGCTATGCATATAGGGATTATATTACGTAAATGTGCAGTAGCGAATGCGCCACGAAGATTGCAGACGTGTGTGCCTGCACTATATACCTATGCTACACGCGATCCATTGCAGCTGTGCGTTACACTGCTACCGCTGTTGCTGCGTACATGCGTCGCGTCGCTATTATACCTATGGTACATGACTTATCTCCGTGTCTTTGCGGCTCGATGATTAATTGAAGAGCGTATATGGTGGCGGCAGCAAACCTTGTCCTACGCAGCCGACACGATCTCTCGTCTGTCTGTCTCTCTCTCTCTCTCTCTCTCTCTCTCTCTCTCTCTCAGTCGCGCTTCTGCACTCAATGGCTGGTGAGCAGCTATGTGCCATCGATTCCCCGCCCTCTCAGCACCGACGCGCACCGTTACCTCGGTATATATGTATAATGCACCATCATCACCACCACCACCACCACCGCACCCGCACACCCGCACACTATAATAATGCACGATCGCGAGCTTTCGCACGTATCGCTCTATCTATGCGTGTGCTCCGTATATCCCTATAGTTCTCGGCGAAGCGCGCTAGAGCGCATAGCGACTTTCTTCTTTTATCGTTATCTCTCGCTTGCTCGCGCGCACGCGAGAGAGAGTATTTGCATGCATTTGAGCTTACGCCGTGTATAAAGTATGCAAAAGTATCGAAAAGGAATATACACTCCCCCTTTTTCTCTCGCTTTCTCTCGTGCTCGTACGCCCCCTCGCACCGATATTTTCCGCATGCAATATCTGCTCGCACTGCTATGCTCTGTATGAACGTGTCTGTGAGTCCGTGTGTGTGTGTGTGGCTTTTCCCGACTTCTTGATATTACCGAGCCTCGTTTTTCTTTCTTTTTATTTTTTATTTTTCGCTCGACGCAAAGCTATCCGCACACACACACACATACAGACACACACGTGCGCTAGTCATGTGCAGATAAGACGCGGATACACGAGTCATACAGCAAAAAGGCCAGAGAATAGTTTGTGCTGCATGCTGCTGCTAGTAGCCCATTTTTTGTGTGTGCCCGCAGAAAAAAAGGGAAAACGAGGCCAATGAGGAGGATTACGTACGATATGCGCGTGGAGAGAGACGAGGGCTGGTTTCTATTCAAGTACACAAGCTACATATATACATTATGCGCGATGCAAATGACGAATCCTCAAGCAGCAGCATCGCGTGACCCCTGCGCGTCTTATATACCACTGCTAAAAGTTGTGTGTGCCCGAGATGGACGGTCGGATCGGTGCACACGAGCGTGTGTATGTGTTTACCCGCAGCCTCCAAAAAGAGAGTGACTCGTCGTCGTCGTCATCGTCATACTGTTTTTTTGTGGTGAATGTGCATGTATATACGCCGAGCGGTGTGCTCCGGTGCGTCCGTGTGTATGCTCACCTATATAGGTGTATGCACGCCCGCCCGCCGCTCCGTGCAGAGGAAATGTGGGTCGGGTCGCGAGTGTACGCGGCGAATTTTCTTTATTTCGCGCGCACAGCTGCAGCTGCTGCAACTCTTTGATCTACACCAGCATCAACGACAACGTATATATCTGTATAGAGCTCGAGCTCGCTCGCCTTCAAACTATCAGCTTTTATGTAAAAACTTGAAGCCCCGTCCAGCATTGGCAGCGGGTTGCGGCGCACGACAGCGCTCGCAAGCTCGTGTGTCGAAAGCTCGTCGACAATTTTTCCCCTATATACCCACCACGCGGGTCCAGTTGTGAAAGTCGCACGCGTACAATTTTCTTAGCCCGAACCACGTATATTATATATTGAAAGCGGAAATTTTTTCGCTTCCGCGCAGTTGGTCTCGGTGCAGCGCTTTGCCATTGACGCTGGGGGCGCGCGCGCGTAATTTTTCAATTGCCATGTCTCTCTCTTTCTCATTCCGCAAAAGGATACAATTTGCAGGTATACAATGCTCTATATATACAGAAAAAAGGAATGAAGAAAGTAGAAAACAGCTCGCGCCGTGATTAATCTTCTCGAGAGTTGAAAAAGCATTTTCTCGTGCGGCTCGTGTTTATCTCTCTCTTTCGCTCTCACGAAAAAAACGGCTGTACAAGTGTCTTTCTTTCACACTCCCGAGCAGTAGTAGCAGCAGCAGCAGCTCCTGCTAAAAGAAACTGAATGCTCTAAAGAGCAGAGACGGAGCAAGCAGCGCGTTCCAACGAGTTGTGTATAGAATTGCAGCAGAAGCTTGCGAGCTTTCGGTTGCGTTGAATACAGCGATTCTTACTCGGGCAGAGAGCCGTAAGAGGAAGAGAGAGAGAGAGAGAGAGAGCGAAAGGAAAAAACGCCTCCCACGCCTCGCGCTTATAGAGCAGAAATACTACTTACAAGGCGTTTCACATCAACTTATTGCTGCGTTGCACGCATGCAAAAAAGGTCTAGCAAAAAAAAACATGAGGAAGCGAATAAGACGTCGCACTTACATTACGCGTTATTTTCGGTTACTCCGCTGCCGCTCGCAAGCTCGCAAGCTCGTCTGTCTGTCGGACTCATTTCATTTTCCTGGAAAATCCTTCGAGGCTCCTTCACTCTCTGTGTACAATGCAGCTGCGTGATGCGCCAGCGTCCTGATTACATTCCCAGACGTGTACGCCGTGCGCGCGCGCGCGTATCTGACACATTACGTAAACAAGAATTTCAATCGCATACGATGATGGTATACACAGCTATAGTAGCTGTACCTAAATATACCGATGCGGCCCGCACAATATCGCAAGTCGCTTTGATCGTTGCGATGAATCAATTACGATGTATATACACGCTACGGAGCTACTACTGCCACGTCAAGGCACGCGCAAGGAGATGTGCACCGTGAATGCAGCTGAGGCTTTTAGTATCTAGTTGCCAGTCGCGCGCGTCTTCCTCATCGCGCGCCATGCACAGAGAAGATCGATCGTCTATATGCATCGATGTACAATTTACTCGATCGATATTCGTAAAGGATTGCATTCAAATTAACGCATCAGTCAGCGTGATTGCGAAAATAGTACCGATAGCAGAAGAAAGAGAAGAGAGAGAGAGAGACAAGATTCTTATTTTCTCCTGATTCGTTGCCTTCGCCGTCGTCGTTGTCGCGGTGTCAGACAGCAAACGCTAGCTATATGCAAATGTCATGCTGTGCAGTATCGGATAGGTACGCTGTCGCTACTGCTGCTGCTGCTCTTGAGGCGCACACGTTGCTGCTAGCTGCAGCAGCAGCTGTCTACAAGTGCTAAAAGCTCGCGCTCTCTCTCGCAACGGCAACGGGTAGGAGGCGGGCATCAATATTATATGAGTGTTCCGGCGCGCCGCGTTCCTAGAGCACACCGAGCGTCGAGGTATTAATGCTCCACTCAAGAGGCAATCGATATACATATACATACCCTGTGTGTGTGTGTGTGTGTGTGTGCCTGTGTGTCTATATACGTGTGTAAGAGTGAATGAGCAAGTGTTCGGCCCTATCGTGCATACTGCAAACAATTGACGAGCTAATGACTCGAAAACGGTAACGGCTAAATTCGTATACTACAAGTAGGCCAGCTTAGAGAGAAATGAAAATCACGTGAATAACAACAACAACAGCAGCAGCAGTAGCTACAGCAGTTGCAAGTAAAGTGGTTGCGGGCCGAGAATTTCATGAATTTTCGTTCCAAGTAAGGTATTGCGCAGTATATACACAGCGCGCACAGCACTGGATGTATCCTTCCTTTTTTTCGCCTCCATTTATTAGAGGCAACGTCCAGCTTCATCTCTGCAATAAATCGAATCTATTTTCTGAAAGTGTGCAGCAGCAGCAGCAGAGTAACAGCAACACAATGGATTACGTGCCAGGCAGCGTGAGCTTTTAAAATACACAACGCGCGCCAGCCGTCTATACGAAGAAATAAGGGTTCTGGCCTGTCTCTATCTTTCTTTTTCTGACTCGGTATTATGATGCTGCAGGTATACTACGACGTTGTCGTCGTCGTCGTCGTCGTCGCCGACAACGACAAGCTTGCAACATTTTTTCGATTCTCTCTCGCGCTCGGCAGCAGTAGCAGCGGCAACGATTCAACCCGTCTCTGCGAAGGAATCTTTATTTTCATCGAGCATTCCATTATCGTGTGCATGATTCTACGACTGTTCGTGTACAATTTTCTTCCACTTTTTCTCTCTCCTTTTTTCACTCTACCTTAAGCCGTGTTCTGCTGCTGCTGTGCATGCAACATCGATTTGATGGGTAATCGTACACGTTTGCATTATATACTCTCGTTGAGTTACGACACATACAGACGTAGCAACAGTAGCAACAGCAGCAGCAGCAGCAGCAGCTGACGAGTTGTAGCATGCAGACCCCGAGTTTGCCCTCGTGCTCTCGCATTTGAAGCTCGCGACTAGCGTATAATTATGAACAGTATACACAGAGCTAAGTGGTATTTTTGATAATTCGAGTGGCCGTATAGGGTACGTGTACATATGCGCACTCTTACCTGCCTACTAGTACTGCTAAGTGTGCATTAGAGAGAGCTTATAATATACAGACGTATAAAGCTGCGCATACACGAAGAGAGAGAGAGAGAGAGAGAGAGAGAGAGAGAGAGAGAGAGAGAGAAACTGATGTTGGGATTAGTTCGGGGCTAATTCCTTCGAACTCGACGTACCGCAGCCAGATTACGTCGATGCTCTTCGCACTATTATTGTGGCTATTATATTATGAAAAATAAGTACGAATGTGCTCAGCTCTTAGCTATTGTATTTGCTTTGTGTGTATTGGTCAAGTGAAGATATTTATAAATAATATAAAATGAGAATAACGCAGCAATTTATGAGCCCCACAGCTGACGATTTATACGTCTGCTGCGGGGTATACGCGTGTTGCGCGCGAATCACACACGTAACAAAGACAGGCACTTGACGTATCGCTTTCCGCGTGCTGAGCCGTGCTTTCGCTCGCTGCTCAGTCGGCTTGTTTATACATACATATGAGTGAGTGTTTGTGTGTGTGTGTGTGTGTGTGTGCGCGCAAAAGTCGCGTAAAGCTGAGGGGGTTCGCCAGATCCACGCTATTGTACACATGCCACATATACGTGTATATAATACGTGGCTGCACGAGCGTGGGAGCGCATGAAACAAATGCTAAGGAGGTCAGGGTCGGTTCGGCGCGTACAGGCTACGTTAGCTACGTATATAATGTATAGTGCGCGCCGCGAGAAAACGAGGTCGCGTGTGCAAGCTCGAACCCCCTACCACTGCTGCAGCTACTACTCCCCCATGCTATATAGATATAAGTTGCAGCCTGCACAAACGCATATAATCGTATAAATGTGGATGCGAAATGGCGCGTGACACACGTAGCTCGCGGATATTCCGACTTTGTGTCATGCGTATCTAGCAGCAGCTATCTGTGCCTGATACCTGCGCCCGCGGAGAAGCAGCAACAGCAGCATCGAACGTCGTTTCTCTCACTGCTGCTGCTGCTACTGCAGGCTACTAGCTACATGATTTCCTTGCCTTTCGGCGCTGGCACAGGTGCATGATATGTTTACGTACATCTACGATATATAGTTTCAAACTCAATATATACACGCGTGCGTCGTAAAAAGAGATGCACTTTTTTAAAGGCTTAAACAACTCGAACGAGTGAATGGCGCACTTTCGGCGCAAGCTTCAAAAGGACGAGGAAGAAAAAAAGGGCGCATGTGCCGCCATCTCGCAAGCTTCCAACTGTACGATTAAACGACTATAGTACACACACACACACAATATACGCGCGTATCAAAATTTCGTCTTTGTCTGTCAAACGTCTCTCGTGCTATAGTTCGAATTTCGGATGAAAATAAAAAAATAACGTGCTCCAAAGCTCTATACACACTCGATGTTCCTTCTGTGAATACGTACGTACGTACGTACGTACTAGAGATCGATATTCCGTGTAGGTACCCTGCCAGTAGTACAGAGAAAAAGAGAGCGAGAGAAAGAGAGAGAGAGAAAGATAAAATGCCTCGTGTTGCAAATTGCATAGAAATCGCAGGGTCTTATCGGACGTGGAGAACGAGTCCTGCTGCTATAGCTCTGACGAGATTCTAATGTGTCTATTGTACAGCGCGCGGCGCACGGGACTCGGCGCGCGAACGGAAAAATGAGCTCCGGATGATTTGTTGGCCGGGATTAACTGCTGCATGAATATACCTTATACGAGTCTCGAGTCTGGAAGAGAAAAATAGGTTCGCGACGTGATGAGAGAAGGGCAACTCCGGGCTTGGCTATAGTTAGCCCTCTCTTTCAGATATACAGCATAGATTGGAACTATTCGCGCTACCTATATACCCATGTTGAATAAGAATAAGCTGGAGGAAGATGGCCCAACTCTAAAGTCCCTTTGTTTCGATTTTCTGTTTTGCAGAGTTTACGAGGGATGGTGCAGGCGAACTCGAGCGACGTGTGCGAGACCAGGGACCCATGCCAGCACGGCGGCATCTGCATATCGACGGACAGCGGGCCCTTCTGCGAGTGCCGTAGCGCCGAATACGAGGGCATGTACTGCGAGAAAGGTGAGTGATTTCGTGCATCATCGTATCAATATCAGATACATACATTCATTGCCTTTCATATATTATGATATATCATCTTTTCTCGCTCTTTGATCTATGAACACGTTCACGCACACGTAACACACGTACACACACACTGGCACCGGCTATAACACACTCGAAAAACTCGTATGAGTGATCGATGCCGCACGATGATATATGTTGTTCGGCTCATATAGAATATAAAAGCGGATCCTTATACGAGCCACGTCTCGTGCCACGGCATGCTCGCAGAGATCTATATATGGGGCAAAATTCCTGAACTGTCCCAGCGACCCGGCCGAGCGGCCTTTTTAAGCAAAATCTCTCAATTTCTAACTTGCCGGGAAAGCCACTAAACATCCTTAAAAAAAATATGTGACATAGGTTTTCGATAGGAAATTACCTCAGCTTTCCGATGGTGAGGTCAAATTTTCCGAAATTTTCCATTTTCCCGAAAAAAAATGGAAAAATATATTTCAAAGTTGAATATCTCAAAAAACAACGTTTTTTTTCTCTTTTTTATGTTTCCAATCGAAAGAGGAGGTTTTTTTACGTCGAAAACACTATTTTTCAGCGTGTGCAACAACTGAAAATTTCGAGCTACAAGAGAGATTATAGTCGGCGCTCGACCGCGCGGCCGCGGCCAGCGCGCGCCGTAGCCGCTACGTTCGGGTTTTGTGCAAATAACAATTACCAATTCATCTCAAAAAATTTAACAATAATATGTTTTCGATGTATTTTTTTCTCAGCTTTCCAATGGTGCTATCCAATTTTCCGAAATATTCCATTTTCACCGGAAAAATCGAGAAATTCAATGTTTTTATGACTGACTCTCGATTTTTCCAATGAAAATGGACAATTTTGGAAAATTGGATAGCACCATTGGAAAGCTGAGAAAAAAATACATCGAAAACATATTATTGTTAAATTTTTTGAGATGAATTGGTAATTGTTATTTGCACAAAACCCGAACGTAGCGGCTACGGCGCGCGCTGGCCGCGGCCGCGCGGTCGAGCGCCGACTATAATCTCTCTTGTAGCTCGAAATTTTCAGTTGTTGCACACGCTGAAAAATAGTGTTTTCGACGTAAAAAAACCTCCTCTTTCGATTGGAAACATAAAAAAGAGAAAAAAAACGTTGTTTTTTGAGATATTCAACTTTGAAATATATTTTTCCATTTTTTTTCGGGAAAATGGAAAATTTCGGAAAATTTGACCTCACCATCGGAAAGCTGAGGTAATTTCCTATCGAAAACCTATGTCACATATTTTTTTTAAGGATGTTTAGTGGCTTTCCCGGCAAGTTAGAAATTGAGAGATTTTGCTTAAAAAGGCCGCTCGGCCGGGTCGCTGGGACAGTTCAGGAATTTTGCCCCATATATAGCACATTATTTCAATTGCGCGTTATGCGCGTGCGGCGGCGAGGAAGTGCTGTATATATGCGGATCGGAGGAGGAACGAGCGAGAGACAGACGCGCATTCGCGATTATTGAGCGTTGACCCAGTTTCCGGTACGGCACCACCAGTGGAAGCAGCAGCAGCAGCAGCAGCGACAGCCAGTGCTGAGCACCGAGTACTATATGCCGAGTAGTAGTACTACAACTCAATGCACGTGCATGCGCCAATATATATACCATGCAAGGCACACACAGGCTCTTTATATTACAGAGCGGCCCAGCTTGCTCTCTTGTGTCGGTCGTTATAGCGAAAAAAAAAATCTTACACACAGGCCTGGCCAAAGTATATTCAAACTCGCAGCACAGATTCCTTTACTTTCTCTCTCTCGCTCGCTCGTACCCTCGTGCTTTTACACACACACACGTGTGTGCCTGCTACTGGTGTACCGCATATATACCACACATGAACACACACGCACACAAGAGTACGTATACTATTTTGCAATTTTTTTTCGTCTTTTTCTAATCCTCATAATACCGACCGCTATTTTTTACTCTTCTACTTTTGCATCGAGTCTGTGTATACTTCGTACCGATCTTTTTTTGCCTCGCCCCCGGAAAATGACATAGAACTTTACATACGTATATGAGATACGAGTTCGGTGGCTAATGATAAACATTTTCATGAAAATTCGTCAGCCGGCCCCCAAGTAAATATACGCGCACGCACGGAAAATATTCCATCGTCATTGTCGGGCTGTTGCGAGGAAGGCAGAAAAAAAGTACCGTGGCTATCCTCGGGTACATGAATAAATATCGCCGCACTGCAGCAACAACACTCACTACAATACTGTGCTATACTACTTTGTTCGTTTTATTTGTTTGTTTGTTTTTCATTCTACACCCACCGGCGTTGTATTCAACATTTTGCTCTCTCTCCTCCTTCTTCTATCTATCTGTTTTGCTATGCACGAATAAAACGCGTGTGTTGTGTAACGCAAAAAGAAGCCTGGAGCATGATCCTACCCACCGTCAGTGCCGATGATTATTGGTCCAAAAAACGCTGTGAGTTTCAATATAATTTTTTTTTCTTTTCTATCGCTGTCTCTCTATCTATCTTTTTCTTTGACATATTTAACTCACTTTTTATTATTTCATTTTATTTCCACTCTTCCTTTCATTCTACTATCTATCTATCTATCTATTTCTTTCTGTGTCTCTATGTGTATAAACGTATGCCTATACGTGTATTGCATCTTCGTCGTTTGTTTTCTCACGTTCTCTCTCTCTCTCGCTATGCGTTGTGCGTACATAAACACACATGCATTTAGCCGATACGATCGAGCTTCTACTACTAAGCCTTCAAAAACTAGGTAAAGTAATTCAATTTCGTTCTTCTCTGAGCTTTCTACATTTGTATGTATTCAAAAAAGCTTCGATCCTGCACGCAATTTTTTTTTTAATTAACGAGCCAGTTGCTGCGCTTCTGCAACCAACACCATGCTGCCGAGTAAGTATGAAAACAATAGGTATATAACAAGTGTATAGCTACAGTGTGTAGTTCATTTGTACATTGAATAAGTGCGTGGTTTGGAGGGGATGGTCGTGTAGCACCTAATAATCACTCGCGTGTTTGTATTAACGTGCTTGCGCGCGCGCACTCGTTGCAGAAGTAATTTTATTTGACAACTCGATGAAACATGCAAAAGTCACAATTGAATCTTTGCGCTCCCCCTTTTTGTGCAGCTTTAAATAAATGCACAGCCATGTACATACGTTTCTCTCTCTCTCTCTCTCTCTCTCACTCACTCACTCGCTCGCTCTCTTTCGGCACGTAATCGAATCGGCCGTCCTACGATGTTTACTCGCGCAAACGGGCCATTTACTGCAAGCGCGCGTACTCGTGTGTGTGTGTGTGTGTGAGAAAGAGAGAGCAAACTTCGTTTTATATATATATGGTGCACACTCGGGGGACAGATGTGTAATACCCCAGCGACAATATTTCTGCGGTGGACGGTCGGCTTTTCTTGCGAGACTTTTCATCGCTTTCAGCGGCAATGGCAGCAGCTGCAGCAGCTTGCGGCGCATTGGCCGCAAATATAGGTCATATCGGCCGCTGGAGCACACGCCAAAGTATCCGAAAACTCCCGCAACGAGGGTGTACGTGACTGACTATATCCGCGTGCGCGCATAATATGTCCTGCGGCGCGTGCATAACATGTGTGGATCGGCCAAAGCACGACGCGAGGCGCGCACGGTATTAGCATGTATATTGGAATATCCGATCGGTTGTAAGGAATGCCGCGCGATACGATCAATTAGACTCGATCCTTCTTCGCTCGGTCGTATATTATAATCTCACTTTTCGAGCGCGAGAGTGTGTTTTTATCGCTTCTCTTGTGCTATTGCTTCTGCCGTGCTCGCCTTCGATTGATTTACGCTCGCGCTGCGCCAGTAGGCGGCAGTAGGTGGCGGCGGCGGCGGCTGTACACACTTATCGCGCCGTACGCGTCGAGGTATAAGTGCCAAAAGCTCAAAGGAGCGAGAAAGCAGAAAGTTAGCTCGCGCGATAAGATAGAAAATATAAAAAAAGTTCGTCTCTCGAGCTGGAAATTGCAGCTCTAGCTCCCTCGAATTGCCAAGGCGCCGTAATAAAATGTCTCGCGCACGTCTCTTATACTATGTATCTCTCTCTATATATATATATATGTATCTGTGTAGGAGGGGATTGTGTAATATAGCACGTAGCAGCATAAGCTAGCCCTATCGCTAGATAATAATATATGTCTTTGTGACAAGAGCAGTGTAGCGCGCGACAGTGCGCAAAAGTCAGCTTGCTCGATCACACACACACACACACTTGACTCATCCTGATATCTCAATTCTTCTGTCTTTTTTATGTTTTCGACTCATGACTGCACTGCTACTACAGATAAGGCGTCATCGGAGGCGTCGTTCCGCGGCACCGAGTACTTGACCATCGACCTGAGCAAAGGTAAGCCCGTGCTCAGCTCGCAGGAGGGCATATTCCTGCAGTTCAAGACGAAACAACCCAACGGTCTGCTCTTTTACTCTGGTAAGTTTTGCTCTGTTCCATTGTATTTTTTTCTTTTTTTTCTTTTACTCGTGGACGCGGTGGCTAATGGCCGAACAAAGGACATATAATAATTGAATTATGTCGTTCCGGGGGCGCGCTTGTTACTTTCGTTTCGCACTCTATTACACGCTCGAAACAAGCACGAGCAAACGCGCGTGGCAGCAGCGGCTAAGTGATATAATTATTACGAATGGCCTCTCGCGGTGCATTATATTACCTCCCCCCGCACACCTTTCTATATATATATATATATATACGAAACGAGCTTGCGGACTGTATGCTCATTAAGCCACCATCTACCGCGCGTTATTCGATTATAAACACGCGTTTAAACTAGATAGTTTTATTAATATTTATCAAGATAAGCAGTCGTAATTTTTTTTAAGTTGACGTTGTTGTTTCAATTTAAGACTGCCTGCTGCACCGTTTCTGCACCGCGCAGCTCGAGTTCGCTCGCTCGAGAGAGTAAAAGAAAAACAGCCAAAATTTCGAGCTTAATGATAGCCTCGCTGCTGCGCTGCGCTCGCGAGTCGTAAAAGTGCAATTCTCAGCAGTTGTACATAGCAGCAGCAGCAGCAACAGCAGCAGTAGCATTTCTCTCTCTCGCTCCGTGTATATATAAAGCTCCGGGACTAATTGGGAGAAAGCGGAGCTTCGTGCGCTGCGGCTTATTATTATTTTGGAGGCCAGCCCATAAAGAGTCTCGCAAGATAATGGTCAGGAGCTAGCTGGGCTAGTAGCATAGAGCTAGCCTCGGAACATGATGGCTGCTGGTAGTGGGTTCGCTTTTAATTATTCAGAAAACTGATACCACGTGTGTGTGGGTGCAACGTGTATACGCGCGCGTACTATAGCTACCTGTGTACCCACACGCTGCGCCTGTCACGCAGCTATAGAACTGCCACAGCGGCAGCTAGGCGCAATTAAGTCCGGCTGCATCTTTCATGCTTGCAGCTGGATAATTAGTATGCGGTTATAAAGACTATGCAACTTCGGCCTTCCACGGTCGATCTCCACTCACATGCGCGTGGGTGTGGGTGTGTGTGTGCGAGGCTATAGTCCTGTATCTTAGGCATATAATACGTATAAGAGGATCAACGTGGATTTCAGCATCTCCGCTACGCTCATACGCGGCCGATCGGCTAATTACAAAGCTAGGCGAGGCCTCGGATATAATACGAATATATGTAAGCATATAGAACAAGGAAGAACGGGAAACGAGCTATGAGAGAGAGAGAGAGAGAGAGGGAAAGAGCACTTGGCCCGTACTGGGATTACGCGGTGACGTAGCGGCAGCAGTTCTTTTCCCAATATGTTAGACTTGCGATATAAGCTTTCTCCATTTTATCACAGTAACGGTATAAAGCCAACCGTAGAGATGGGGTAAGGAGGGAGGGCGTAGCTTATGCCGACTCGGATTACTTTTTTCTCGGGCTGTGTCGTTACATTTTATTTATATAATAGAGACTCGAGAGGGAATGAGAGAGAGAAAGGGTTTTAATATCTGTATTAAATATCGTTTTGCAGGCCACGGGCAGGATTACATGACGATATCGCTGAGGGACGGAGGTGTGGCCGTCGGCATGACTCTGGCCAACGGCCGACTGGATATGCACATAAAGCCCACGAGGATACGTTTCGACGATAACCAGTGGCACAAGGTTATGGTCCATCGCAAGGTTCAGGAGGTTCGTATTTACATAATTATATTTTATAGATATGCGCATTAAAGCAGTATTATGTGTGTCGCGTGTATTCGGATTTGCATAAGAGCCGCATTCGTTGCAAATCTCGCGCGCAAACGAGCAATCAAAGGTAAAAAAAAAGGTAAAAATGATGGTACGAGAGATGAGGAGAGAATTTCGAGCTCAAGTGGGCTCTTTGCTGGTGCACCAGCAGCAGCAACTCGTCGTCATCGTCGTCGTCGTCGTTGCTCGGATCGTAACGAATTCAAGTCACGTGCGCGCACGCCTGCAGAGAGAGAGCCAGAGCGAGGATCCCCTTTCTCTCTGTGGGATCCCTTAGCGATCGACGCTATATAGACGGTTTAATGCCCGAGTCTTGTCGGTCAAAGAGCCTCACGCAGCTTTTAGACCACCAGCGTGCGCAGCACCGCAAATACATTGCGTTTCTCGATCGTTTGGAGAGAGAGAGAGAAGCCCTCGTACTCGGATTCGTTTGCATTGGGCCGTCTCCGCCTGCCTGCGCTCTCTCGACATTCTTCGTTGCGCAAGCTCTCGACGGTGCGGCGTCTCGCAACACAAGCACGATATTAAAGCTAGTGACCCGTTGAACGAATTAATATTGCACAACACGTGCTCACGGGCTTATAATATATATTATATACACGCGTCGAAATCGTTGAACTTTGGTCATTTTCGTTCTTACCCCCGAGCTGGTACAATATATAGAGGAGCGAGCTTTTCGTGTATGTGTGTGCGTTTCTGCACTCTGTATAGATATAAGCACGCGCGGAGCTGTAAGCAAATCCCGAGGCCCGTTATATCTAAGCTCCACTGCAGCGATTTATCGCGTGTACGCTATTGTAGCAGTTCGAGGGGATCAAGAGGTCAGCGTCGATTATCGCCGAGGATTATGCATCAGTAGCAGCTCGGCTCTCGTGTATTTGTATACGTATATAGCGCCGAGGCATCTTTAGCTCCGAGCTTTCTCAATTTTTCATCGCGCTTCATTCTCTCTAAAACATGCGACGACGCCGACGAAGCCCTTTGTCATCGGGGTACACACGCGCGCGCGCGGCCAACAAGATGTTTTATCGAATTTATACACATATATAAAGACGACACGGGCGAGCTCGTCGCGACCCAATTTCGCCTCTGATTTTTCAAGCTAATATTTTCCAAGTAAATCCACTCCTCCCCCTTCCTGCCCCACCTCCTCTTCTCGTTTAACTCTCCGTAGTTTTAGGATGAACAAATCGCTTGGCGCGCGCGCCCGTCGTCGTTGCCGTCGTGATCGTCGTTCGTCGCAGTCTTCGATTTTGCGCTTGCATTTATAACATTGAAGCAAAGCGCCTCGAGCTCCACGTAAGTCGGGGCCGGGGAAAAAAATATAGGAGCCGCTTGAGCGGCTATATACATAGACGAAGCATAGTTGGCGCGTTCATTTGCTCTCACACGGATCGAGGGTGTACACATAGTTTGCGTAACTCCACCGCAGCAGCAGCAGAGCGGCGTAGCTAGCAGCTAGCAGCTTAATCTCTCTTTCTCGATCCGACCGTTGCAACCGCGCGCTGTGCATCGGTATACTGCTACTATACTATACCAGGCGGCAAGCACAGGAGTTTGTGCGCACTCGCGCATGCTTTTTCCTTATTTCTCTCGAGAAATCTCTCGACTATGCAAATAAAAATCTCTGCTGATCCTGCAGCAGCAGCAGCTCGTACGCGCGTATTCGTGCCAGTATATGTGGCGGTACTTGTCGATACGTCACTGGCTTACTCTGCGGCGACATAAATTGCTATTGGATTGTCATTAGTGTCGCAGCGCAGCACCAGACGCTGTGTAGAGACTGTCTTCTCTCCTGGTATGTGTGTGCATTTTTATCGGATTCGCGCGCAGGATTCATCGACCACCTGCGATATACAAGTGTATCGTCGCGGGGCCTCCCCTCTGCTGTTTTCGAGATTTTTTCGAGCCCGCCTGAACGCGCGCGCGCTTGTGTGTCTACCTAGCTCTGTGCAGCTACACACACACCATGTTGTACTATCGATTTTACTTCAAACTAGACGCAAACGAGCAAAAGCCGATACACACAGCTATAAGGGGGTGGTAAATGTTTGAACGAGCTCGGAGCGCTGCACACTATATGTATTCGTGTGTGCAGCGAGTATAATTGCGCGAAGCGTACATATACGCGCGCGCACGAGAAACCATGTATAAGGATCAACTCTCTCGTCGAACGTATATATACGAGGCGCATTATGGACAATCGAAAAAGTTGCCATTTAAAACACTTTAACGTACGCCTCTCTCGCGCTTATTTACGCGCTTTCAGAAGAGTAGTTTCGTGGCAATGACTCCAACTTCCTTGCAGCACCCGCAAACGCTCGCACTCGCACATACGTTGATCCACATGCACACAATACACTTCACAACATGCGCAAACTACTACCCTATTGTCTGCGCCGCAGCAACTCTTGCTGCACACCCACACACGTACATAAATACATGAATGTATGCCTGCTATTCATGCCCGCGCGTTTCGCGAGCAGCGATAACGTACGAAAAGTAAAACTCGAGAGGCAGCTATTCGCGCGCGCTCGCGCACCCACTATATCGCTTCGTCCTTTGTGTATGCACGTTTGGCTTATTGTCATCGTTACGGCTCGAAAGTTTAGCTTTCCAATTGCTTTTATTTTCTCATATATAGCTCAGCTGAGACCTTAATTAATCGTTTCGAAAGCAAATTTTGGTGTGAATGCGCGTGAGGCTGTTTTTGTGGGATTTTCGCAAACCAAGCCCTCCAATCAGTAGAGCTATGAATTCACAATCGTCGTTAAATAATACTTCGGTAGTTGTCTCTGTACAAGTAGTTAGCTTACATCTTCATCCCCCATCCACCAAGTGGTGATCAGAAATTCAGGGGCAGTTCTTCAAACTTCATCCATCAATAACTGATCTTTGTCCATGATTCTTACGGTTCCATGCCCGCCAGATGGTGGACAGGGGTCTGAGAGAAGGCAAAAACCAACTTCGGTACCTATATAATATTTCTCAGCGTTAGCCTGAGAGTATTCGGATATGTATGTCGAGTGAGTAGTTGCTACGTACATATACCTACCGGGAATTCGCGCACATAAATGTAATGTAATCGTGAAGCGCGAAAAAGCATTATTATCGAAAAGAGCGTGGAAAACTTTTGAGTTCATTTAGCCCCCTGACTATTTCCGCCCCACATTACGTTATACCAAGTACTACGTAGCTACTCCTTATTCCGCACTTAGCTGCGTACAGTGCAGGAATCGAAAAAAGTACTCAAAAAGTTAGAGGGCAAAAAAACAAAGGTTTGGTATGGGAGGAGAGTTTATAACGATTGCTGCTTCTGCGCGCGTGTATAAGAGCTAGCGCTCAATGATGACTGCTGATTAATTCTTCAACTCTTCTCTTTCTTCGTACCTACTCTAATTTTTCCTTTCTGCTTTTTTTTACAGATTTCGTCGGTAACGAGATTCTGCAGGGTGAGTATCGACTTGGACTACAAAACTTTCTATGTGTGTACGTATCCATGATGCCGTTGCAGCCTCGACTCTCTACTGCCACAGAGGCCGAGAGATGAGAAAAAAGCCACTTGTAAAATCGGGAGTTTTCCCAGGCTCTCGCATTATGTATAGTGGCAGCAGCAGCTGCTGACAGTTGTCGACAAGGCTCGTTTGAAAATTCCACGAAAATACCGCCATAAATTCCCTCCCTCTCTCTCTCTTGCTTATCCTTCTCTGTATACGTGAGACGCTGCCCTTTATGTACTGCTGCCACGCATTCAATGGCAAAATGCAAATGACATTTCCCGTTTTTAAAAGGCGTCTCTCAACGTTTTACCTCTCTCTCTCTCTCTCTCTCTCTCTCTCTCTCTCTCTCTCTCTCTCTTGCGCGCGCGCGCCTGGGGAATAAAATCGGCTTTATAACGCGAGGTTCTCGTTATCCGTCTATAGGACCTCTCGGGTGGCACTCGCACACGGGTTTTCTCTCACAAAACATGGAGAGTAGCCTGTGATCTGTACGGGCACATACACATACGTACATATAGTATACAAGCGGAATAATGCGATTAACCGGTGAGAAGTTTAAAGTAACTCATTGGATAACCGTGGCGGGGTGCTTTTTTCGCTACAATATTTCGGAACGCTTTGGGATTGAGCTGCGTCGTAATTACCTGATAATTCGAGTAATATTCAGTCGAGGATATACTTTCGGTATTAGTGACACTCTCAGTTAGGAGAACTGCAAGCGCCATTAGTTCAACATAACTAGTATTCCAAAAGCTCACTGGCACTTCCAGATTTCGGTAACGCTTTATCTTCAAGCAATTCGGAATACTGAGTTTCCCGATAATAAAAGCTTATAGATATGCTGTTAATGGCATCACAATATTATTGTGCAGATTAGATTATCGTAGCAGCTTTTCTTGCGAAAAAGGTTGGTTCAAAATGTATGATTTAATTATACATAAAAAATCTGAAACATCTTGCCCTTGTCGAAGTTCGACAGAGGCCGAATAATCGAATAATATTTATTAGCACAACCTGAATAAATATCTTAGGAGTAAATAGTTCAGCAAATGTTGGCAGCTAGATCAGCAAAAGGTATTTTTAGAAACACAGTTTGTATGTAAAATACTCCCTGTGTACGCGGTTTAAAAACAAATGAATTTTTTCTTTTCGAAAAAGCAAAAATTTCTCGCACAGTGCAGCACACGTAATATAAGCACACGTATGTCCCACAGCCACGACGTGCCTGAAAGCTACATAATGTATCGTAAAAAAAAAGGAACAACCGCATGACACTTTGGCACGCGATAGGGGGTGTAGTAGCATTCCACGAGTATGCTCATACCGATAATCAATAGTACAATAGCCGCGCGCACCATGTCGATTCAAAAGTCAACGCACGGTAACAATAAAAAAAGTCAGAGAAATATTCTTTGGGGGTTGAGAAAGAGTCGGAAGGACACGAGGCCGATTAAGTGGAACAAGGTCTCTAGTGCGTTCATTAGTACCTGCAGTTCTCGACTCGTAGTGGTGGTGGTGGTGGTGGTGGTACGCGTTGCTTTGCTCCCATGCGTATACGCATATATGCAAATAAGCGTTAATTCTGCCGTTCTAACGAGGTCAAGCGTTACCCATCGTTCCTTGCTGTGCTCTTTCTCTCTCTCTTCTTCTGGCTATGTATATTATATCAAATATTCATTCGCGGAATGCATTCCTGTAGATTTGTGCGCGCGGGGAAGATAACTCCGCAGCGGATCGATTTTCCACCAAACTTTCAAGGATTTTCCCAATGGACTTTTTAAAATTTTTTTCTCCTTTTTTTTATGGAAATTATTCGAAGGACGAAGTTATTAATTGCTTGTCCCAGGTATATCGAAATCGCGCGCTTCTGCACATTGACTTTTCCCCCACGGATAAAAATTTAACGATCCCAATTATAAAAAAACGTATATAATCTTTTTTTAAATTTCTTGGCTTCTTAGAGATAGCTAACGAACGGATACGTAGATCTATTGCCGAATGACAGATTCACTTTAAGACTGTTGAACTTTATTAAACTTGGATGTATAATTAGAGATTACTCCTGTCTTTTCTAAAAGACAAATAACCAGTGCCGTACAACCGCATATCGCGTGTTATCTCTTAATTTTATCATTCGTGATTACATTGTTTGCGGCAGTTGTACCAGGAGCTACATCTCTCACTCCAAAAATCATCCGAAAATCAAATCTCAACTCGGGCGCAATAGAGATTCCGCTATTTGAGTTAAAAAGCAATTCTTACGAGCGAGTTTGATTTAATTAAGAGAGCTGCAGCAATTCAGCATTTACGAGAGAGATGATTATTAAGTCAAGCCAATGAAGTTTCTCACTCTCTTCTTCTCTCTCTCTCTTTCTCCACTGCCTCATATACATCGTTGTTCAACTCGTTTTCATAATTCCGACTTTTCAAATGACCAATTCACGAGAGCTGAAAGAAAAAAGCTCGTGCGCGTCGCGAGTAAATTGGATGTCTCCGAGTAATTATCAAGATTTGAAAAATGTTTTAAAGCTCTAAGTGTAGCTTCATGTTCAACTCTTGAGAGAGAAAGAGAAAAAGTTAGCGAGGGAGAGAGAGAAAGAAAGAGATTTTTCGCGCTTCTACTTGTCTAAATGCTATGTTAGCTAAAAAGCAACCCCTCCGTTTTCCCCCCTTGCGCATTACACGCGCAAAGAAGGATAAACTTTACGCTTGAAGAAGTCCTCAGCAGAAGCTAGGCAACAGTGGCAGCGAGTAGCAGCAGTATACACGACGAAGATAGCGAGAGAGAATCTGCACTCAGATTGCAGCAAACTCGCGACTGGAATATCGAATAAGGGGACGAACGTCGCTACTAGCCGAAGTTGCTTTATTAATTCAATACACGCGAGGCATTTGAGCCTGACTGGCAGCTGAAGCACAGGCATAGTTTAAAGACTTTTTTGACGGGTTAATAAGCGCCACGATGTGGAATTTTTCTGCTCGGCTTATGTAGACGCGCTTTTTGATCGTAATTACTCGCATGCAGCTTTATAACGACCTACTCCTAAAAACAGTCAATAGAGACGAGTCGTGTATATTCGCTTTTCCAAAACGATGATTCGTCGGTGGTAAATTAAGCATTTCCAGGGTGTTGGGTGATTATATTTACGGCCCTGAGAGCAGCTGCAACGGCTTATCATCGTCCTTGCAATTAGGTGACTCGGTGTCATGCTTCCAATTAACCATTCACTGCACCTCTAATTTTCGAGGCACGCTACTTTACTTTTTTTCTCCTCGTGGCGCGTAATTGTGGGGAATTTTTGGAATAGCAGTAGCGAAAAAAATTTGTTCTCTTTACAGCTAACGGCGTCGGTCGACGGAATTTATACGGAACAAGGCCACACGGCGGGTGCTTTCACGAGGTTGGCCAGCGAGAGGCTTCTGGTCGGCGGTGGCGCTGACGCCCGAGAACTCGCTGGCTCGAAAGGTATCAACAATTTCGTCGGTTGTATGCGCAAGGTAACGATACCATCTCTCATCTTCCCTTCGAGGCGTTCTTTTTTTGCATTCAAACACTTATAGCGCTAATCTCCCCTATCTTTTTTCAGGTTGAATTTCAGGCCGAAGGGGTGCGGATGGAGCTGGTGGAGGCGGCGCGTAGTGGTACGGTAGGTGCCGCAGCCTGGGGCAAGATCGAGTTTCAGTGTCGCGACCCGAGAACGTCGGACCCCGTGACCTTTACCACTGGTGACTCACATCTCGTAAGTAGCGCTTTTCTCCATCTCGTTACATTATGACTTTTTTTAATCATAAATCCAACCGTAGCTCGTATTATAAACTCTTTCTTATTAATTAACATTAATATTGTTCAATCCAAAAGATGAAAGTTCAACTTGTCTTAAGCCTTGAGTATCTTTGAATTTGGTATTATATATTCATATCTCTAATATTCGATAATAATTTGTGTACCAAGTATTTACTTGTACCTTGTAATATTTTCAAGTGATTGATTCATTAATTGTATCTCACATATCTTTAGAATCGCGCGCGACGCACACTCTCATTGATTCTCTCTCTGTCCTCTCTTCTCTCTATCTATTTCACTCACACTTATCCAATTCTGGTTTTGACTATATCTTATATCTACTACCCGCATCCAGAATGATCAACTCTCTCTCTCTCTCTTTCCCTTTCACTCTGTTTCTCTCTATCTCTATTTCGCTACTTCACAAGTCAAACTCTGTACATCATAGACTAACAAGCAGCATATAAACTAGCCTCCTGAGTATATCTACTACTGAACCTTCTCATTTCCTGATGTGCATCTGTATATCTACGAATGTGCACTCACTTATATTGCAATATGTTATGTGTATATTTACACATATATACGAAATCTATCCAACTTGAAAAAGTCCTTGTGTATCTTAGCCCTGTATCAAGAAATATTATATTCTACATAACAGTGCATACTACCTTGTCTTGTCCAGTATATCATATAACAAATCCAGTATATTATTATCTACATACTCTTTGCCTAAGTAAACTAGAATATACAACTTTGAAGCATCCCATGTTATATAATAAGTATACTTATACCTTATTCAAATGTCTGGCTGTCTGTTCATTCTCGACGTCGAGACACATCAACCGATGTGCATACGTGCTATACATTTTTCGGTACATCGTTGGGCGTTATACACCAAATGACCCCGCCGCGCTGTCGCGGATGAAAATAAAGGAAGAAACAACCGAACTGGCGCAGAAACTTTTTCTCTCCATTTATACCATTATACTCCTCGTTAAGGGTATATCTCCGTATACTCTTTCGCATTATCATTATGTACACAAACACATTTAAACAATTCGAAAAGAAAATAACTCCCAATTCCTCCTGTCAAATCTTCTATCTCTCCAACAGAGCACTGATTCGTATAATAGTGTATATTATGATATAAAAACAGTAGGAGTTTGACTGTGATCCGCGAAAGATGCTTCAAAAGGAGCCACAACTGTCTGCCAATTGTACGACACACGCCGAGTATATATGCACGATGCTCATCCAGCTCTGCAGTCGAAAAATAATAGACGTGTTAATGAACCCGCGCTCGCGTATTACGTAACGACTTGCTCGCGCGACATAAATAGGTCAAGACGCGATGGATCTATATAGCATCCTTGCTGCTGTTTTAACTGCCTGCTGTGTATGTGTGTGTGCAGTATATGCGCACAGAGAAAGAGAGAGCAGTTCTATAGTGCATAAGTAGGTATATATGCTATAGCAATCGTTTGGCGCATACTATATAAGGAGCGTAGCATGGCCCGAGCGTAAACGACACGCGAGAGGCTTATTATCATCGCGCCTTCGTGAAACTTTTACCGCGCCTGTAATTATATCTCCGGCGACGCTACCACTACTCTCTTTTTTTCCACCCTTTTCCGAGCTCGTATATATAAATTAACTACGCTTTTTCTTAATATCGCTACGCTTCTGTTTTTTTTTCCTCCTTCTTTACCGCCTGTTTTTGCGCCTCTCGTTATAATATTGCGGCAAAGTAAGACTGCTACTGCTGCTGCTGCTGTTGCTGCCGCTTCGTTACGATGCATACACATATATTAAGCTCCCTTCGTTAACATGTAGGCTATAAATATATGTGTGTGGGTGTGTAAGTTGGTATGTACGCTCGAGACATGTGCAGCTGCAGCAGCAGCGGCAGTAGCAGTGTCGAACTTAAACTTTTTCTTTACTCTACGCGCACTGCAGCCAGCCGGCCGGAACTAAAGTACGCCGAAATTCGCAGTCAACTCTAGCTTTTAACTACTACTGCGTCGTCTTTACTCGTGTACATGTATGTACTAACACGTGTACATTCTACGTGCACTCGTCGTCGCGAGTTACGAGGTAAACATTTTTTTTTTTATTTCTTTTTTTTCATTCAACTTTTTTGCGAGTCGTTGGTCGCTTTGGAAGGTTGAAAAATTTTCGTCGAGGAACAAAACCGTCGCAATTAATCGCGCACCTAGCAAATCATGCAGAAGCCATTGTGCTGGAACGAGCCGAGAAAGAGAATACGACGAATCAAAGAGCGACGGATATGAAAAATATCTGCTTGTGAGAAATGAATCGCGCATCGGATAGTCAATTACGCTTGGAGCTCGCGTGCATTCCGGTCGATGACTCCCTCGATCGTTATATATTACGATGATTATTATTTTATTCTATATACACATTACCGTTACGAATAACCATTAGTTAAAATAGGCACTTCTCGTTTAAAAGTTCGTCGTCAGCTTTTCTGAATATTTCACGTGCTTGCGGAGATAATTTTCCGTTTCGAGTTTGCGTATACCATCGCTGCTCGCATCGCCGATTAATAAAACATCAGATGAGCGAATGATATTGACGTTAATGCACACATATACACACACATATATACGCGCTCACGCGCGTGGACGAGTTTCGATCATGATTTTTCTCCTCACGCCCGGTCGGGTGCTTATAAATCACACTGGGAAAATTTTTATTTATACGAGCGGTTTTGTTGTTTTTATTTGCGCGGAGCGAGAATCGCAGCTGAGCAGGCTCAGAGTTATCCGTAACAATAAAAAGCAATTAATTCGAGCTTGGTCAAATATTTTAGCGTGGGCGTGTGCGTGTAGTTGCCTACGTATATAGTGAACGTTTTATGAGATTAGCGCAAGATATAGATATAGATATATATATGTATAATGCTCTGGCGCCTGCGAATCGCGCGCATGCCGAAGGTGCGCCCAACCGTACACAAACACGGGGGCTTTCAAAATATTAATCGATATTTATACACCGCAGTGAGTGAATGCATCGAGCATATAACGCGTATATGTACATGTGTGTGTGTGTGCGCGTATGTTTGTAGCGCTAGTGATCCGTTGTATTCTCCAAACATTGCTCCAGCTTTGACCCACATATGTAAACGTATATCAATATACATCATATGCGTGCGTACGCAAATTCATGCGCGCGCGTATGTGACACACACAACGGCCCTTGTGTATATAAGCCAACACAACAAAACGAAAAAGCCATCGCTCGGGCGAGATGCTGCCAGTGCAAATTAAATCATTACCATTATGAAGCTTATATGGCTGTATTATGCGCGCGTGCAGCTCGGGGGCGCGCGAGCGCGATGTAATCCAATTAAAGCGTGAAAAAGTCGGAAATTTATCGAAAGCCACAATTCTCTGCCGCGCGCGAAGAATAGCCCATTGAAAAGGGGCTCCCCTCTCTCTCTCTCTTTCTCTCTTTCTCTCTTGTGAAACGCACGGCTATTCACATACGTACAAGTGCAGCCGCGGCGGCGGCGTATATATAATAGCGGGTACTCTCAGCTGTGCATACACACTTCAGTCTATGTATATGTGTGTCTGTGTGCGCAAGGGACGCGCTCCATTAACCGCAGCGCACTGCAACTGCACTCCGCAGCACACTGCAGCCGCCCGCGTATTACGTTGGGTATTATAAGCGCACGCGATCGATGCGCGAATTTTTGTAAGAAAAAAATTGCTTCTGCACTGACTTCTGCTGCCTGTACTACGCTGCAAGGGCTTAATTAAACGAACTAAAAGTCGAAGATGACTGCGGCTGTGCACGGAGGCTTAATTAAGAGAGCTGCGAACTTTTACGTCTGCTAAAGACCGCTATCTTGAAATTCCATCTGATAAGGGCGCGCGTCGTGTGTATGTGTGTGGGTGCGCAAGTGAATGAGGGACGCGAGACATACCACCGGCTGACTGTAGCCGTGTTCGTACTACTGCATCGCGCGCGGACGACGCCTCTTTTTCTTCTTTTTTTTCTTTCTCTTTTTTTTCGCTTCTTCTTCTTCTTCTCCTCAAGTTGGATGAGCATCGCTCGTAATCAAGGCGTGAGCGCGCTCGAGAACGAATGAATGTGTCTGCGACGAGTGTGGTTGTGTGTGTGTGTCACAAGAGCTGCGATCTTAAAAGAGACTTTGGCATCTTCATATCTATCTATGTGTGTGGTTACGCCTCTCCTCTTCGTCGGCTGAACACTGCGTGGCTGTGACAAAACCCCTACAATCGATCAATAAACAAACACAGGGACCGGCGACAGTGACCATGAAGCGGCTGCACGGCACCGTCGTCACCTTTACCAGTCCAGAGTCCCATCTGGTAAGCTCTAATAAAAAAAAAAGCTCAACAACACCCACACGATACACTCACACGAGATCACTCCTCAGCTCTCTCGGCAAATTTTTAAGCAAAACAAGAACAATTTATTCGACGCACGAAGCAGCTTTTTTTCTTATATAAATTTACGTAATACGTATATCATGTGCCCGTATTGCCAGGACACATGTGTACATATTATGACACACATTTTTTTATCTTTTTACTGTCTCCAATTCGGTCGCTATGATAATTTTTTCGCAGTCACGATTGCCATTAGATTTAGTCGAAATATAGAGGCAAACACAATATATAGCGAGATGAGCGCGCGTGCAAATATAATATTATATGCCTGACTTTTTATCATATTGAATTGACGATTTATACATTTTTTTCTGTTATATAAAAACGTAGAGCACTAACTGTTATACATATTTTTTATTATAAAAAAATCTTAGCGCCTTGCGAAGTTGGAGATTAGCTCCATAATGCCTCTCGCTCAGTTCTTTCTCTTTACTATTCTTTCTTTGATTCTATAGACATGTGCGATTTCATGCATATGTTTACTTAAAATAAATCACTGTCTCTCGCTCTATCTCTCTCACGGGGCCGTGACGCAATTTAGAGACACGTTTGCATCTAGTTTTTTCCTCACCGGCTGATTTTTACTATATATACATTTGTTTTTATCGTATAAAATATCGACGCATCAACGCACAGAATAATATATATATTATAATAGCGCACAGCTATCACGCGATTGCATAAATTATTTTTCTGATTATCAGTTATACTTTTTTTGACATATAATAAATACAAGCTTTTTTTAGCGAGGAGTTTTTAAGCTGCACAAATATAATATAAATCACCCCGCAACGACGTATTATAAATACATATATGAGTACTCGTCTGTATCTCTCTCTGTGTCAATGTAAATGAGCTCCATTCACACCACTACCTTCACTATAACCACCACTAGCAGCTGTGCAAAACCACATTATATTCACTGCCAAAACCCATTCACTGACCCCCTTGCCCTGCCCTACGCAGCAGCCGCTATATAGTAGTTCACGCAGTCCACAAATATGATGTTCTTCTTGGAGTCCTCCTCTATCTATCTCTTTCTTGCTCTCTCTCTTGATCAGTGCATTATTATTCCTTAATCTTTCATTCCTTACTTCAACGCATGAACTGCCGCCGCCGCCGCCCGCACACCCAAGCGTGAACATAGTCGCAAGCAGCCGCCAATCGCCCGTTTCTTGTCTGTGACACCGCCCCCGCATTAGCGTCCCTCTATCTATACTAACTATATATATATATCTCGCAGCCACTTTTGTGTCTCTGTATTATACACACGCGATAGCCACTCAGCCTCTATCTATACTCTCCGCCTCTTTCTTTCTCTCTACCTCTCTCGCTCTTCTGTCATCACCCTAAGTATATTTAAATACGAGATGTCTTAGACGACACCACGATTGATCACTGAAATGATGTACGTTGTGTACTGTATAAAACCACCACCACCACCACCGTCACCGTATCACTGCACCACTGCAGCAGCAGCACGCATACTCACTCTCTTTTATATATTATAATAATAATATTATTAACTCGACTCACGATCAGCGCCGCGCTGACAGCCGCATATATAGTATTTAAAAGAAAAAACCTCCACCCCCCTTTTTTTAATACCTCATGTTCCACCATTATACTAATTTTCGCTTCATGCCATTTCGCTTTACTGTAATTTATTATTATATTCGTGCCGGGTTTCGGACGTGTATCGGCAAAGTTAGATTTTACAAAGTTTTCGTTAGCGCGCGCAAGCGAGCGGGCGCCTACACACACACACACCTGCGTGATATGTGTGTATACGTACGTATATATACTTACATGTACATTGCGCGCGCGAGCATACGGTTCAGTCTAACACGCGCTCGTACAAAAGTTTTCTATAATTTCACGTAGTTATTCACGGCTGTTGCGATTCGGTGCACATATAATGGAGTATGTGTACATGCGCCGTCGTGCTGCCGAGTAAATGAAAGAAAAAAATAAAAACTAGTCTTTTTATTCTTTACTTTTTTTCCACGGCGCCCTACTGTATGTGCACGCGCGGCAGCCTTCGGACTGTATATTTACATTGCGTTCGATCGTTTTTTCTACACTGCGTACGCTCGAGTGTACATATGATCGAAATTCCTCGGCATTGCTCGTTGATCGAAGGTTTTATTTTTTATCGACGCGTCGCCCGCGAACTGAGCAATAACTGAAAATCTCGATACGATGATTCAAACTGTCTATTCGCAGTTCAAAATAGCCCATCTTGGTATATAAATAAATCACGCAAATATTACAAGAATACATAGGCTATTTTAGACTGTGAATAGACGGTCTCGTGATGATTTTTAAGTCCATCAAAATATCTATAAATGCACCTGCTTCAATAGACTATATTATCTTTATTACAACCCCGTAGCCCATGCCACAATTGCGAATGCGACTGAAAAACAATTAATTACTCGTGTATATAAATCTTCGCTTTCCAAACTGTAGAGCGATATGCTGCCACGATATGTATTCACATGTGTAATGTCGAATGTTCTACATTATCATATCTGCTGCATTTGTGCAGAAAAAGAATGAATTATTATTATATATAATATCCTTATATAGATAAGCACACACGCAAATTGCATGTAGAGATTGTGTAATCGTCGTCGTAGTTGTCACTCTATATATAAATGCGATAATACAGCAGCCTTCTTGAAAAGGTATGTCGCTGCTGTATATGAGCACACAGTATTATAAATTATGAGCAACGTAAATATTGATAACAAGCGCACAAAACCAAAAAATTGCATGGGCAAAACGTGACCTTTGTCATATATTACATCATAGTTGATTTAATATTTTCACCAAATATATATAATATGCTATTATAACAATAAGAATATGTAAACTTGATCGATTGAATTGTGGATCACGTGCAAGCTGACATGTACACGAATGTATGTAATGTGCTATATATACTGCGCACAGAGCTCCACTGTGTGTAAAATAGATGAAGCCAAGTTTCGGAGTGTATTTCACACGTCTGGAAGAGACAGAAGTAGGATAGGCCTTTATATACAAGCTGGCAATTCCGCTGAGTTTACAGGACAGGCCTGAAAAGCTCTCTCTCGCTCTTTCTCTCCGAGTTGTAAGCTGTGATGTAGCAACAAACGTGGCGAGCGCCACAACAGCAGCAGCAGTAGCTGCAGCTGCAGCGCAGTGCCCGACTTCCGTCATCGTTATACTACCACCATTACTATATACGAGACGACTGCTTTTGCTGTTGCTGCCGCTAGGAAGCTTTACTTCAATGTCATTCAACGAAAGAAGCGAGACGTATATATATATATATAAGCGCATTCAACCCCTCTCTGTCTTCGTTTGTCCTGGCGCGTGAGTTTCTCTACTACTCTCGAGCACACGTTAAATGAGCTTTATCAACTGTGACCAACGTTCAGTCTCGCCAGCTTCTCTCTCTCTCACTACGCTCCTTTTGTTGGTTCACATTGCTGATGCGCGGCGTGCTTTAATACGGTGCGAGTGCGCGAGGCAATAGCGCCTGAAATATGGCTGACAGTCGCTCTCACGCGCGCGCGGGCGCTCTTCTTCTCTCCTCCTCCTACGCAACTACTACCAGCTACCACCACCGAGGGATATTCCATATTCCCTCGCTTTTCACCAGGCATGAGGCAAGGATTCATCATTTACGTAAGCGAGAGCGGAAAATTCAGACCAGGAGCTGAGAGAAAAAAGTGCCCCGCCATCCATATCATAGAGAAAAGTAAAAGAAGTAAAAGAAAGAAGAAGACGAGAGGAAAAGAGACGAAAAGCTTCGTGTGTCTATATATTTCACCGATACTAGCAGCAGTATTATAAGCGTGCCACGAGCCGTATAATGAGCAGCTCGCGTGTCTCAAATATTATAATAGCATGCCTCCTGACGACGACGACGACGACGACGACGCGTAAGGCAAAGAAGAAGCGGCAGCAGGTCGAAACTTTGCTGCTGCGCGCTGCTATATGGAGATTAATTTGTTGCCGTGTGCAAGAGAAGTAGTAGTAAGAGGAGCAGCAAGAGAAGGAAGAGGAGTAAAAGGAGAGCTGCAACTACTACTGTCTGCAGCCGCCAAGGGATTGAGATTATATACACCGTTCGCGTATCCCTCCGGGGAGCTCGAGAAGCAGCAGCAGCAGCAGCAACGTTTCCAGCTCCTTGCCTTGGAGCTGTATCTTCTTCTTCTCCTCTCTCGCTCTCTCTCTCTAGGCCGAGAGCTCGTACCTCCTGCACCCCGCCCGCGTAACAGCACACGTGATAAGCCGTCAAGAGCTGCAGCAAGTTCGCAAAACGACGTTAAGCCGATCTGTGCAGTAGCAGCAGCAGCGTGGGTCAACTTTGATGGGTCTCGCGTTCTCCGCAAAACATGGCAAACAGGAGCAGGAGTAGCAACAGCCGAGCAGCAACCCTATATCGTAATGCAGCCGGGGTCGCTGTGCTGCAGAATTCCGACCAATTCAACACGCTTGGAAATTGATATACTAACGCAAAAGATTATATACTTGGCTCTCATCCTTTACTGTACATAAAGTATTATCATATATGCAATACCTAGTTTAGTGTGCACTGTTCTTGGCCACAATTGCGTTCTGTGTGTGAGTCTGTGCGTGCGTGTGTGGCTGTGTAGATGTTGTACACATAGTCAAAGTGTGTGCTGCAATACAGGCGCCAGCCCCAACGGCAAATTCGATCTTTTTTTAATTTATTCATTTTATTTTTTGGTATGTACGTTATTCCGAGGATTTTCCGTTGGGCGCTGAAAACGCGATTAGCGCCGTAGTAGCTATCCTAGTAAAAAGCTGCCCAGCACGTGTAAGAGCCCTCGGGTCTTGCCTCTCTGTTTCCAGGTGCTGCCTCCGTGGAAGGGTGCCAAGTCCGGCAGTATATCGTTCAAAATACGCACGAACGAGCCTAACGGACTGGTCATGTACAGCCGCAGCGGAGCCATCACCAGGGTACGTAATTCTTACGTCGGGAACGAAACGAGCATCGGCCCACAAGAACTCGAGCGATTTGAATTATTTCCTATCTTTATTGCCAATTTTTGTGGTATTCCTCGCAGACGGATCTGTTCGCGTTCGAGATCCTCGGGGGCTACCTGTATCTGCACATGGATCTGGGCGAGGGTGCGCTCAAGGTGCGCGCCTCGGAGAAGCGCGTCGACGACGGCACGTGGCACGAAGTGGCGCTCAGGCGCGTCGAGCGCGAGGGCCGAGTCGTCGTCGACGACTCCACCATCGAATTCCGGCCACCGGGTAAGGATGATAACTGCAAGTATCGATTTTTTGATCTATTATTCAACTGTGCACTGACGCTCTTACTACTACTACTTATACCAATTGTTGTTTCGCAGTACTTCTGACATATCAGCAAAACAACCCTTGTGTTGCGACATTGTTTTTTTCTCTTACTTTGTTTGTCTTATACTATTGCTCAATAGATGATCTCATGTGTACCCGAGCGCCCAGTAGTGATGACCTGGAATGAATTGACCTTATACATGGTGTACCACAAATACATTATGCAATTTATAGAGAGCATTTAGTTATCTCTGGCTGTTCTCAATCCGAAATAGTCTCATTTAATCTATTCTTTTTTATTTACGTTTTTTCACAAAACACACTTCATAATTCATCGTTCGAAGTCTGGCAATTTACATTTGTATAGTTCGCAATTTTTTTTTAATCATGACCGTACGGCGTGCTTTTACATCTGCGCATTGATGTTAGATCAATGCCTCAAATTGCACTTTTGTTATCGTAATTCGATAAAAATAAAAAATAAAATACTTTAAAAAAAGAAACAGTTATTTTCTTACTCGGTTTACTATGTTTAGTTGAGTTAAAATGCTATTATGAAGTCGATTCGATGTTGTCTACATAATGTAAAAGATTAAACGAATGAACTTTGGGATTTTTATAGGGAAGGGAAAAGAAGATTTTTGTGTCAAAGGTCAAAAACTCTGCGCTCTCGTCGTCGTTCTAAAAAAGAAATAAATCAACCAAATGCTGTTCAATATTAATACCGAGCGTTTTATTGATAAATTATTACAATGAAACATGTGCCGTTGAATATGGACCAATAATAATCTTAACCAATAAGTTATACCGTTTTACCGAGCTATCGTCGTCGGTCGTCGTCTCTCCTACTATATACGTATATAATACAGCAGCGTCGAAAATCAATTTTACAATATTGCGCCGTGTACATGCAGCATTATATATCCTGCATCGCATGGAGCGACGAGCTCGCGCTGCAGCGCGCGCGTCGAATCATTGCACTTGCGTCTCGCATATCTAGAACCCATTCATCGTAGTGGAAAGTATATATCTGCATACAGGCATATAGATATTATAATGCATATATATCTATATGTGTGCACGCTCACAAGACAATACGGGGCCATTGTAATACGCGTCGTTGGTACAGGCGCACGTATACATGCACTCACATGCATATATAAACACGCAGACGACTAGACGAGTCACGACACACACACGATCGTGTGTATATGTGTGTGCATATACGTGCGACGCGCACCAACCCTCTATATACATATACTACTGCAACTGCCACCATGCTGTGTTATGTATACGTTCGAACCAGATATACATTATATCGCCGTGTTGTTACTAGTTATGTATATGCCGCCATCTTTGCACGTAGTTATTATTATTAAGAATGAAAAATATATACCGTGGAAATGTTGTCGAGCGCTTAAATAAATAAGTATTTTACATACTTAATTACGATGCTATATGGTATATTATAAATTGTTTCATGCACGAATGCTTTGATTGAAAATACTCTTTTATGCAATTAATTGAAAAATTGTAAATCGAGTTTAGAGCTCCGCCGTTTCGTATACATTATTTTGATGTAATGACTATTTGTATATAAATTCGCTCTCGCTGCGCGCGTACTTTGTGAAGAAATTAAATCGGCTTTATTAACGTCGTTGCAGCTGTGAAATTGCGCGAAATCACGTCTAGCACGTGAGCTTAATTGATTTTCGTCCTCTCTCTCGCTCTCGCGCGCGCAATGTGTGTGTCGAATTAAATGCTGCCGCGGTGCAAACGACCGACCGGGTGTGAACGCGAGCGGAAGCGGGTAAAAAGAAAATTCGAAATAAGGAAAATAAAAAAGTAATTTGTCTGACTTGTGTCGCGTCGCCGCCGTCGACGACGACGACGTTTGTTTTACTGTTACTGCTTGGAAACAGGTGACGCGACGCAGTTGGACCTCGATGGACTTTTGTTTATCGGTGGGGTGGGTGCACCCTTCGCACCGCTCACAGTGCCACCGGTACTATGGACAGGCAGTCTGCGCCAGGGATACGTCGGTTGCATGCGTGACCTCGTCATCAATGGCCAGCCCATCGACATAGCTGGCTACGCTCAGCAGCAGGATTCAGGTATAAGATCCAAGAATTCTCATCTCGGGATGAGTTCATTATTTAATTTGTATTACATCGATCTGACATAAACGTGCTGCATAATTGAATAATTTTTCCTCTTCACTAAATGAAGTTTTTTTTAGAAGATAACTTTGTAATGCTGATTTTAAAAATAAAACGAGAAAGTAATATTTCGCTGAAGTCAAGCTGTTTTCGCTCGATGCTCTTAACATAATTAATATCGGAAGAAATCAGGTCAGCTAATACCTATATCCATTAGGCGAGAAATAATGCTTCGAAATAAAAAAGTGCAAAAAAATTCGCTGCGGACAGGATTCGAACCTGTGCGGGCAGAGCCCATCAGATTTCGAGTCTGACTCCTTAACCACTCGGACACCGCAGCTGGTTGATAGTGGAGCGCGCTAAACGCCTCGAGTACTTGTGCGAATACGGCAGTCGAGTTCTCGGCGCATGCGTGTGTTATACTCGCACGACACGCACAAATTGCGATTTCTTTTATGAGCGCCAGATTTGAAATTGTCGTCATCGGTGTTTCGCGTGGTAATTTTTCAGGTGCCGTCAGGCCAGCCTGTCACGTGCAAGGGCCCCACTGCAATTCCCAGCCTTGCATGCACTCGGGTAAGTGCATCGAGGGCTGGAACAGGTTCCATTGCGATTGCAGCGCAACGGCTTACACCGGGGCTACTTGCGGCAAGGGTACGAGCTTTTAAAACTTTTCCACACAATGCATTTTTACGCAGCAAATTTAAGCGATGCACAATAATTAACACGTTATGGTGTAATAATTTAGATGCATCGACGCTGTATCTAAACGGTTCGCAGCAGATGACAGCCCTCATGCCAGAAGACTCAAAAACCCAAGCAGAGGAGCTCGTCATCAGGTTCAAAACGACGAAGCCCCGAGGACTGCTGCTGGCTACGAGCCTAGAAAACAGCGTGGACCGCTTGCAGATATCTTTGGACGAGGGCGCAGCCCGGGCACTGATACATATCGACCATCAGGAAAAGGTTCGTGAATGCACACGTAATATGCAACAGCGTGTAGGTAGCAGCTGGTGCCAGATGCATGCTGAGCACCCGTGTCTGCATGCTGTACTTTGTCGTCCACGAATGCCCGTAACCGCAATAAAATTTATCAGCTCGGATATATATGTCGAACACGCATGATTCGGTCGCGCGGAGCATTTCGTATTCAAATAATATCACATAACACAGATGAGCCCAAAAATGCATACATCGTGTATATGCTAATATTGCCCTGCGTGTACACTGCGGGTTTCGATACATCAATATCCCTATACTTTGGTACATCGTTAAATTATATGTATAAACGTATTTAAATAAATATATAAATGCTGCGTGCGCACGTGGGTCTGCATTCCAGTTTCCATATACGTGTGCGCGCCGAGCAGTCTTCAGTATTGAAGCAAATCATTTCAAAGCTCTGGGGCAACTTTTGAACCGCGTTCTCCTCGTTGCATCATATTCTGACCTACATGGAGCACAATATTATTTCGTAAAATATATTGCGCGTGTGTTTGAACTTTTCAATATGATTATCCAGTGCGCCCACTGATGCGTTCATTCACGTAGTTGCGCTCGAAATTGTGTAGGGCGTAAAAATCATATATAATGACGCTCTCGAATCGCAAATTGGTCGTTAAGCGATAAATGCCGCGAAATATGATGTATCGATTGGCGGCTAAATTGATTCGAATAACGATGAACAATTTGCGCGATGTACTCTTTAGCGCGATCAGTAAGAAAATCGGACGAACGAGCCAAACACGATGACGGTACGAAAAATTAGGCCGTTGCTCAATTCCAATCTTCGTACAGTCGAGATAACGCGCTCGCCGTGTATATGAAGAGAAATAGTAATATCGTAATCCTAAATCTGAAATGCTGTTAGCGTGTACACCAGCTCATAATTGAACGGAATAATTAATAAGTAAATATGCAATAAGGGCGATTACCGTGGCTTATGCAACTGCAGCAGCAGCTTTAGCGCGGGCGTGTATGTGTATAGAAGCTATATATGGATAGTAGCCGCGTACCTCTTTTTGTATGCTATATAAACCGATGAGCTTCTCAAATGGATCGTTTTTATATAGCATCGCTCCAGCTAATCTCAAACAAAACTAAAAAAAAAAATTCGTTATAATTTTTTATCCGATTGCAAAAATACCCTCATTCTCTGTCCCTCTGCACGTTGTTTTTTAAATGCACGCAAAAACCCACTCGTGCGATCTATACGTACAGACACACACTGCCGTTGAGCTTAGCCGAGAGGCTTGTGGACAGAAAAAATAAGGCTGTGGTGTACGTGAGACGCGAACGATTAGTCGCGCGAGACCATAATATTTATCGAGGCTGCACAGCGGCGAAACGGAGGCTTTGGCAGCTCACACTACTGCTGGACTGCTCGCCGCTACCGCCGCCGCCGCCGCCGTGGCCGCAGGGGACAGATAAGCACTCTATACCAAGTCGATATATGGACTCCGTAAATGACTAATGAAACACGGCACACATCGATACTCTCGCGTGGCTATTTCGCTCCTGCTGCTCTATAACAACGAAAGAAAAAAACTATGACTAACGATCGGATCTCGTGTAATGCATCGCACCCTGTTCCCCATAAATTCGAGTTTGTCTTCGAAATCGAACGTGAAATATCACGGATTGATATAGATTAGAATTTCGCGTGCTACTTTTTCGCCCAAACGTATTACAGCGATGGTTAACGTTACATGTTTTTTTATTACAGGAGGTAGTAGCCGGGCAAGGATTGAACGACGACATGTGGCACACCCTGAAATTTTCTCGTCGAGGCAATTCCGTCAAGTTCCAAATTGACGACGAGGAACCCGTAAAAGGTGAGCCTTCAACGTATATACGTATATATAATCGTCGCGTTCGATAGTGCTGCAGCACTACTAACCACCAAATTTCTATCTCTGAGGAAATTATTAATTTCCGGCAATAAAGACTTTAGCTCATTAGCATGGGCTCGTGACTTCGTGGTAAGAGAGAGAGAGAGAGACACACACACACATACATAGACAGCAGATAGAGAGTGAGAGAGACCGAGTGAAAACTTTTTGCTAATTGTTGGTATATACATGGCTAATTGCCAAAGCGCGGGCGGGGGGCGTCGAGAGTTGCACCACTGCACGCGCGTTCGCACAAATCACAAAGTCGACGAAAACTATAAAATAGTAAACTGAGCCCAGTGAGTGAAGCGGTTGTTGAAAAAAATGGCTCGCCTCGCCACGGGGGAGCTCAAGCGCGTTGAGAGAGGATCGACCGATAATAATTCTCCGCAAATAGGCTATTTACCAACTGCGTCTGTGTATGTGGAAGCAATTAGAACGAGAGCCCATTAACACGAGCTGAGAGAAGAAACTTTCGCAGTGCGCGTAAAATCGACTAGAAAATATATATAGTATTTGACGCAGCTACATAAGCGCGAGCATCCACACGGGGGGCGACAGATGTTGTCAAAAATCGAAACGGATTAAATGAAAAAAACCCAAGCTGCACTAGTCGAAGTTTAATTATCTATAGGTATACAGCTTATATATATAGGAGCGTGTATTAGTGCAGTAGCATCTTATACGAGTGCGATCGAGCAGTCAGTCTCTTATCGCGAAGCTTTTGGCGCTCTCGAGCCCGAGCTCGGGATTAGAGAACGAAAGGCCGAGAGTGTGCAATGCAGTGTGCAGAGCGCGCTCATTCGCATAAACTACGGCTTCTCTTCGTCTCTTCTTATCTATAAAGACTTGCCTCTAGCTTTCGAGGTGTACACTCGTGAAGGAGGGGCAATGAAAAATGCGCCAAAGAGATTTGCAGCTGTGTGTGTGTGTGTGGGTGGGTGTGTGAGCGCGTCTAAGCGAACTCTCTCGCACTTTGGCGATAAGCGAGACCGTTTTCTTATTAACGACCTTCAATAACAAACTCTCTGTTTGAGCGCGAGCGCGCGGAAGTAAGCCTAATCGCGATTTTTCGGTGGGGGTTGGTCCAATCGAAAGTTGCACGCGGCAGTTTGTCTTGCTTTCTTTGAGCTCGCGCGACGTATCGCATGGAAATGTTACAGGCAATGCTCAACGAATCGATATACACAGCAAGTGCATTTCGGGGGAGGCGAGGGGTTAGAAAAAGAGTAATAAATGAACTCTCTTATACGATCGACGTGTACAGCAGCGGCAGCAGCAGCAGCAGCAGCAGTGCAGTTGAAAAAAAAAACGATAAGAGAGCCGATGGCAAACGTCCAGTTTTTTCTTCCTCGACGCTCTTTTCAATTTGCTTTTCTACCTATCTTTCTTTCTCTCGTAGCATTGCAAGCTCGCGCGCGCGGCAGCGGCGTTCTGCATTATATCAAAGCGCAGCTAGAAGATGTTCCTTCGAGACTTTTGCAAAATGAGAAAAGGCTTTCCGATAAATCGCGCACTCGGGCGGTCGCGACGATAGATAAAGCACATCACTCTCCGCGAGTAATAACTTCATCGTTCTTTCATTCGAGTAGGAGGCGAGTCTATAAACGTCCCGTTGACTTTATCGGGAGGAAAATATGCGCCGCGCTGATCTCGAGAGCGCCACTGCAACGAAAATATAATATAGATGTATATAATAATTTTTTTATTTTTCGCTGCAGCCGAAGCGATGCTGGGCGAGAAGAACACGCTCGAATTCAGGACACTTCACGTCGGCGGTTATCTGCACTCGAGCGAAGAGATACCCCGCTTCGTGGGCCAGCTCCAGCAGCTCTGGTTCAACGGCTATCCGTATTTGGAAATAGCGCGGAGCGCGGGTACGCATCAGACTGCCCATCAGGGTCTCACACCCATCATAAGGATCAATGGGAAGTTCGGCAAACGCAATCATCCCGTCCATCATCCAGTTACTTTTACGTCGAAGCACACGTTCGTCGGACTGCCCATGCTCAAGGCATATGTGGAGACCAACATTTACTTCCAGGTAAAACCTTTTCGCGGAGAAATATTTTACTATAGAACCAATCTATGTAATGCAGTTTTCATCAGCATGTTCAGTATGAAAATTGTGACGTAGATAAAAGTACTCAGTAATATTAAATTCAGTTATATTATTATCATTCAAATTTTAAGAGCACTAGTTCCCTTTACGTTACGAAGTAAAAATCGATACCGTAATTTTGATGGGTGGATTCACCCCGTGTGATAAAAGCAGATAACTTCTTTATCGTTAGAAGATATGTACCATTTTATACCTGCATTCATAAGCATATAATTTTAACCCTTCCCCCTTTCGAATTATATAATATTTCATTTTTTATGTGAATGCGCGTAATATTTCAATTTACAGTTTCAATAAGTAACAAAAAGCTCAAAATTAAATTTATAAACTGTATTTCTACGATGATTGAGCACTTTGTCTTTATGTAATTTTTATTTTCAAAAATTACGAAAATATTATTTCAAATGTTGTTTCAATGTCACTGAAAATATGTTTTTCATTGCAGTTCAAGACTCGGGAAGCAAATGGATTGATACTATACAATTCAGGTCGAGAGCGAGACTTCATTGCCGTTGAACTAGTCAACGGGCACATTCACTATGTCTTTGATCTCGGAGATGGGCCGGTCAGACTGCGGGACAGTACAAAATCACGTCTAAACGATGGCAAATGGCATGCGGTTACTATTGCTCGACCTGCTCCAAAAAGACATACTCTGGCAGTCGATGATCATGTCGTCGTCGCTAATAGCCCTGGAAGCAATGAAAATCTTGATCTAGATGGAATTCTATTCATCGGTTAGTGTTTTCGTTGCTCGATAAGATTCTAATCTAAATAATTACTAGATTGTGATATTGGAATTTATTTTTCAGGGGGTACGGAAAAAGCCCAATACTCTATTCTTCCAAAGCCAATTCAAAGTCGGCATGGTTTTGAGGGATGCTTGGCTTCTCTGGATCTTAGTGGAGAGAGCCCTGATCTCATATCCGATGCCGTTGTGCCGAGTTCTCTAGTAGAATCAGGGTGCGATGCATACGCAAATCTACATCCTGGCAAAAAATGCAACCACGACATGTGTGCGAACCATGGAACTTGCGTGCAGCAATGGAACAGTTTTACGTGTGACTGCGATATGACCAGTTTTTCTGGGCCTACTTGTACAGATGGTACTTGAACACATTTGCTTTATGTTTATTATACACACTCATTTATTCTCTTTTTGACATTTCGTACGTTTTAATTTATAGAATCGCCTTCGTATGAATTTGGGGCTGGTCGAGGGGTCATTACGTACACTTTCCCACCCGATCGTAGACCAGAAATGAAGAGAGATACTTTGGCAATGGGATTTATCACTTCAGTCAACGATGCCATACTTTTGCGAATTGAATCGGCATCGAGCAACGATTACCTCGAGATTGAAATTGTACGATTAATCCAATCATTTGATGTAATATCTTCGCAGTGTATTTCACTCGGCGTTTATTTTGTGATCGTAGGTGGAAGGAAATGTGTTTGCCGTTTACAACATGGGTACGAGTGATCACCCCATCGGTGAGGTCGGCGTCAAGGTCAACGATAATCAGTATCACGTGCTGAGATTCACGCGAAGCGGAGCCAACAGTACTCTTCAAATAGACGACTATAATCTTCAATCTAACCACCCACAAGGTAAGTGAAACTTTCGTACAAGTGCGATGTGATGCAGCAGCACCTCTCGCACTGATCCAAGTACAAACGTCGACTGAACATTCCTAGCGTTGTCCGATCAGTTTTATACTCTCGCGCCGCTCGCCTTCGTGCAGCAAGAGCGTAGCGTGTGAACCAGCGCAACTAGATGTTTCGCAGCATATACATTGCCTTTACAACCACAGTCGAGCGCCTTCCCTGGCGCAGAAGCTTATTCAAAATTCGTGGGAACACGATGGCTTCGAAAGAATACAAAAATCGGATAGCATGGCAAATTCACGAAATCATCGTGAGAGCCTTTTTTTAAATACATTCTCTATATTTACTGTATTCGGAATGTTATTACTATATCTCGTGTGAAACATTTATTGTCCATCAAAAATCATCAGTACTACCGTCGTATTTTTACGCATAAATCCGAAATTTCCAATTCAAATCGTGTCTTCTCACTAATCCGTGAGAATGATCGTATTCTGACATGATCATATTTTTCAATCTGAATTTTAAGTCTTGTATCAATTTTAAGTTAGCATTATTCCTATATTACTTTAAAACGAGTTGTAAAATCTGGTTTATTCAAAAAATGTAGTTCGTAATAAGTTAGCTAGTGTGTATCTTTCAAAATTTTAATTAATTTCTTATTATGAAATAAAATTATTTATTTAGGAAAAATTGAAGAGATTAGTCAAACTGACACCTGTGTATCAAACCTGATAGTATCAAAAGACAGAATTGATCGTAATTTAATTATCTCCCACTCGCACGCTCTGTATATCCGTCCCACACACTAGCTCGCGACCACATTGATGCCAATAGTTGACAGATTTATCGTTCTTGCGGTTTCTCCACCAGGACAGCAAGCACGACGAGTTGGTATTTCGAATTTGACGGAAGTACAAAAATTTTTCATGCGTGTAGGCGCCGCGCGAGAGGGGATATAGTCGTAAACCGCGCTCTCACTTGCGTGTCGCCTTGTGTATCATTATTTTTCATAGCGCACATATGTTGCCTTTTATGTAGGCGTTATAAAAATTTAATGGCGCAATTGCATGAACGATGAATATTGTATTTATACTTTATACATAGAAAATTGTTGAAAGAAAAATTTAAAAATTGTTTCAAGTTAGTCGTCAAACAATATCGAGAGCGCGTCGATAAAACATTCGTAACTTTCGACGTAATGTCATACTTCTTTTAGAAACAAGAGTTGCATCTTTCGAAGTGAAGTTTTGTTTCTTTGAATGAGTGAAGTAAAGCATTTACTTAACGTCAATATGTTTTCCTTATGTATTGAAGTCTTTGAGAGTTTCCTAAAGCAAAACTTCCAATGTATTTTCGGAAAATATCGGATTCAATTTCTCTATTCTTGATGGATACGAAATCTTTGAATAATAATTGGAAATTGAATATAAACTGGCAAGATCGTATGAATACATTATTTTCAAGAATCAATTGATATCCAGCTATCCATTGTTTATAATTGTTGCAATTTTTATAAAAAAAAACTAACTTAAAATCCACCAGGCAGGATTGCTTTTCACGAACCTGCTGCATTAAATGATTCATATTTTAGTGGAACACATCTCCGATTCTATACACAGGATGTTCGATTTCTTTTTGAATAGAAGTGCGTATATGGGAGAGGGCGTAACACAAAAATTCCTTTTTAGAAAAAAGAACCTCCTCTCAATTTCTAAAATCCTAGCTCAAAATCTTGCCTTAATTGGTCGATCTCTTTCATTGGAACTACAATCGGCTTACGATGCGGGAGACCATATTTCAAAGTCTCTTATTAACACTTCAACGCATTTCTCAAGTGTGTATAGTGTGTATATAAGAAACATGACATTGAGAAGATTAGTCATCGCTCAAGAAAGTATGCGTATATATAATACACTTGCTTATGTCTGTGGTTTTTTTCCGTTTCTTCGACATTATGTTCTCCTATTCGAAAAACGCGTTGCACAATTTTTAAGATCGAGTTCCTCGAGTTTGATGAATGTCAAATACGATTGAACTGCTCCATCTTGCAATCTTGCAATTTCTATGATTTCAACGGTCGTCGGAGATTTTTTCACGATTCCTTCCATTTATGTTTTCCTATTCAAAATGGGACAAAAATGATGTAACGTTTTTTAAACCTCTACTTATCAATATATATCACATCCCAATAAAAATTCTGTAAATAGATATTTTGAAGGTCATGGTGCAAATGCATTTCACTTTGTTTCTAAGTTTCTTAAACATCATGTTGTCCTATTGCTATACCGGTTAGGGGACTTTTAAAAATAGGCTTTAAGCTCGTCGAATTTTCAAGGTTGTTGATTTGACAAATCGTTATAAAAGCTGTAAACTCAAATGAAAGATTTTGAACAACAGACATGGCGTCGGTAGATATCGAAGCTTCCTTACCGACTCACGTAAACTATTCCTTTTATTAATATTACATTGCACTTAAAATTCTATGGAAGTAATAAAAATTTTAATAAATGTATACTTAAATTTTTTTCTTTCTTATGTTTACTTTCCCTGCAAGTTCCGCCAGCGAGAATTGTTATAAAATATATAGCGGTTATCTTTATTTTTGGTTGTAGAGTTGACGCATTTATAAATTAATGTTTCTCATGACCGAAGCAAGAGATGCTTGTTGGGAAAAGGGTCAAAAATCGATAAAATTTATAAAAAATAAATAAGTGGAAAAAACTGTTCCTTCTTTTAGCCCAAGCGCAAGGCGAAATAAAACTCTTTTGCCAGATAAATAGAGAAAGCTATTAAGATACTACTAAGATATTGTAAATGTATTAATGGCAAATGAATTGGTTTGTTGCAAGAACATTTTTGAAGTAAAATAAATTGCTGGGAAACTGAACTTAGTAGTTATTTTTTGATTTTTCGTGATTCTACAAGTACAAATATAAAATTACGACCCCAAAAGTTGTCATTTTGGTTTCATTAAATAGGAGCATTAAAAGTATTTAAACCACCCGCATGACTTTACAACGCCTGGCGGTTAATTAAAAAATTCGATTAGAATTTGATTCTGTTTTAAAATTGTTTGGAATCAGACTCTATAGATTCAATTTCCGCAAGTTGTTTTGAGGATATCGTTTGAATAGCCTCTAGGACACCTTGAACCAAACCTATATCGTTTTCTTGTAAAACGTAATTGTCACATATTCACTTCAAATCTTTATATATTCTATCAGCACTACTTTTACCATGCCCCTATTTAGAAAAATTTTACGAAGCCTACTCGATATTTAATTTTTCGCACTAGCGCTCAAACGAATAAAAATTAGGCTTCTCACATGAACTGCTTTCAAATATGGTACATTATTTTGAATAAAATTTGTCTGTTGTATCATAGTTTGAACTGTTTAATTTTCTTCTTAAAGTATGTATGATTCGACATTCATTTTCATAATCAATTATAATAATAAATAGCTATCTAGGGACATAAATTAGAATTAATGATTAGTATTGCTTATACTCTTAGTGCAGCAGACGAAATTGTATCAAATGTTTAATACAGACCTACTACAAACCTAATTAGTGTGATAAAACTAAACGTTAGATGATTTAATAATCATTTCACTACATCAGTTTTACTCTTCAAATTAATAATATGAATACTCGATCAAATATACCTATTCAAAAGTAGTCTGTCAAAATATTTATACACTTCAATTGAAGTCTGATTGTGTCTGATGATATACTACAATGTAATCTACTTTGTAAATTGTTAATTACTTCTAAATTAATCGAAAATAACAAGTTACTCCAACCTTTATTATACAAGTATCAATACAAATTGAAAGTGGTTAATACACAAGCTATAGCTCCGTAACTTGCACCGCAGCATTCGTAAGTGTACAAGACTGTTTACAAAGTGAAGGGGACAGACGAAGCGCAACGGGCCCCAAGAGCGGCGGCTACCCATGGAAGGGGTTATACGAGCTCTTCGATTACCTGGGTACATACTAGCGCTTGTATATAGGCAATTGTTATTACACTCGTGCCGTAGCAGGTACATGGAACGCACACACTTACGCGGACACGAGCTCTCGTGTGCGGAGAAGGGAAAGTCAGGCGCTGCAGCAAGCGGTGCATAATGAAGAGAAATGAAAGACACAACGATTGCAAAGAATATAGATACTTACAAATAGAAGTCCAAAGCCCTATGCTGAATTGACGCCGACTTTTTAGTTCTGTTACCCGAGAGGTTGGTGGCGCGAGTGTCGGAAATTTTAAAATATATTAAAAAAAGTCTGACCGGACCGGGATTTGAACGCATGTCCTTTAGATCATCAGGCCGGTGAGCTAGCCACACAGCCAAACGATTACTATCGATCAAGCGACCTAAGCTGCTCATTTGAACTGTGTTCAGCGATGATTGTTTATAATACCATACCACTTGAGATATATAATGCGTAAAAAATATATTAACGCAAAACAGCGAAAAAACAATAAATTACTACTCATCGTCACGAAAAAAAAATTTCCAGCAAATGCGTAAGACTGATAAACACATGCGCTGGGGCTCTCTCTTTTCGTGCCGGAGTTCGGTAAATTGTTTTTCATTAATTTTTTTGTTTATTACAGCAACCTTTGAAAAATATTTTTTTTCTCGATAACTATTATGTTTCGAGAGAAAAAATTATCGACCAAAAAAGTCTTTGGACTCGTAGATCATAGATCAAAAATATCCCATTCGTTCATTTTGAACTAAAATACATAAAATATAATATCTGCGAGAGTTTCGTTACCTGCCAATTAATTGTATTTCAATTCGTAGTGAAACGTGTTAAGAAACACTGAAAAAAATCTTACAGGCAAGTCCAACAAAAGTGGACAGCTGGATCAGAAAAAGATATTTTGCTGCTACAATAAAATTATTGAGCTATATTTCGATGCTAAATTTTGTCAAAGACTTTTTTGGTCGATAATTTTTTCTCTCGAAACATAATAGTTATCGAGAAAAAAAATATTTTTCAAAGGTTGCTGTAATAAACAAAAAAATTAATATGAAAAACAATTTACCGAACTCCGGCACGAAAAGAGAGCCCCAGCGCATGTGTTTATCAGTCTTACGCATTTGCTGGAAATTTTTTTTTCGTGACGATGAATAGTAATTTATTGTTTTTTCGCTGTTTTGCGTTAATATATTTTTTACGCATTATATATCTCAAGTGGTATGGTATTATAAACAATCATCGCTGAACACAGTTCAAATAAGCAGCTTAGGTCGCTCGATCGATAGTAATCGTTTGGCTGTGTGGCTAGCTCACCGGCCTGATGATCTAAAGGACATGCGTTCAAATCCCGGTCCGGTCAGACTTTTTTTAATATATTTTAAAATTTCCGACACTCGCGCCACCAACCTCTCGGGTAACAGAACTAAAAAGTCGGCGTCAATTCAGCATAGGGCTTTGGACTTCTATTTGTAAGTATCTATATTCTTTGACGATTGTTCGGGGGAAAAAGGGAGAAGGGGATAGCTCTTCAGCGGCAGCAGCAGCATCACGCAGCTGTGTGTGCTGGGCCCAGGAAAGGTTAGCCTCCTCGGCAGGCTTGGGATCCTGGCATTCGTAGGGGATTTCTCGATCTTCTCCTACGTAATCCCATAACAACCTGTGGCTTTTCTAGTCTACATTCTTTTCTAGCTGGAATGTGTGTGTGTAAACGTATTGCGAGGCCCGATCCTTCTCTGCAACTTTTCTCCCACCATTACACGCGTATTACCAGCATTGCTCTGCGACAACAACAGCAGCAGCCACATCGGCACAAGGCCGTACAGGTATAATGTGTACATGGGTAAACGCAGTACGCAGGTTTCATACGCTGCATGAACACCGCTGCTGCTGCTCTCGGTACATTATATATACTCGCATGTGCGACGATATCGATGCGCTTGGAAAAACTGAGGCTTCGCGTGCTCGTCTCCGTGTATATAGAGCCTGATATGGTACGAGAGACTAGTTGATTGCAGGTTTAAAGGCTGTAATTATTTTCCATTTTCGCTGGAAATACATTATTGCTGTTTAGTATCTTTCGTTATCACGCATTTTGATCGGCAAGTACCAACCTATCGAGGTCTATGAATGCGCATCAGAGTCGGACATCGGTATATTTGTGTAATATATAAGCTCTCTACGAATTAAAGTTCAACGCCCTTCGCACTCAACGATATTCATACTTTATAAAACCACCCCTGGGTGGGGTAAGATAATAGAAAGCGGCGCACGTGGCTATATACATAGAGAGGAGGTCGAGCGGATAGTTGCGCATCGGTCGCGCGGGTGTCCCGTAGTAGTGTACAGCAGCCCCTCGAGAGCCGGAGATCCACCACGTTCATATAAAAGCCACGTGTGCATGTGTACTACGGCTGAGCAGGGGTGAATCTAATTTGATTTAATTAGAATACATTTGCCTGCTTAAAAGTTTCTAGCTCTACCGATGTATATTAGCCTGGTAACTAAATTTATCAAATTATGCGTAGTCGAGCGAGGAAGCCTGTGGCTGGCTGGTCGGCGGAGTAGGGACACGGCGAGAGAGGTGCATATGCATGTGCGAACAAAGGCGCAGCAGCTGCATTCGAGGCCTTTGATCCGCGGCGGTGGCGGCGTCGACCGGCTTAAAACCGCAGAGAGCGGCGGCAGCAGCAATATAGTGCCGGAGACGGCGGCGGCGGCGGCAGCAACTGAGCAGCAGTGAAAGGCCCGCGAGGCACACACACTGCAAAGGAGTGCGGGCATGAGAGAGCCCGATGGGCGTGGTAGACGCTACGCTGCTCCTAGTGTGCGCGCGAACGTGTATTTTAGGGTGGGTGGAGTTAAGCAGCAGCAGCAGAGCATATATCGAGTGCATATCGGGGGAAGTGAGTAAGAGAGGGATCCTCGACGCGGCTGGCAGCAACGTGCGACGAGAGTTGGCTCCTCGGCTTTCCTGCGATCCTGCCTTCACATCGCACTACTTAGCTCGGATTTTTAACCCTTTTGGCGTAGAGGCTCTGACCTGCCTGCTCTCTCGCCGCGTCTTCTGACCATGTGTGACCTATTTTACTCGTTGGCCTCGTATACAGAGATTCATCATATAGCATTCGCTGGAATGCAAGCGCGTTAGCGCGTTTCGGCATTGGTTTACATCGGATTGTCGATCGAGCGCACGCACCTGCATCGATTTCTATTTAATTCTAATAGAAAAATAGTTTGGAATTTTCATCAATTTTTAAATGCCACGTATTGTCACATTTGTATGGTGTTTTTAACTGACCAACCACCGTGCATGCATTGCCTCAATGGTATGGATTTTGCAATTGATCGAGTATCAAGACATACACAAGTAGCAGTCACCGATACAGTGTATACCTATACATTATGCCGAGGCTGCAGCTGCGCTGCATATACATATATACACTTGTGCACTTATGCCACAGCTGCTACCACTGCTGCGCGAGAATTACTTCTTGCGCACGTATGCTCGCTTGGTCTCGCATTGGTACTAGTTTACTCATTTTAAAAAAGAAAACAAACCCGCTTTGGTCTACTACGAATGTGCTAAAAGTATGCCCATACACACACTTGTGAGTACTAAGAATTACGTCAGGAGGCGCTTGATTTATAAATTACGCTATTTATGGCTGGAAATTAAATTTACCGGGCGAGTACACGTGCATTTGTCCGGAAAAATTTCGCATCTCGCCGCACATATGCGCTGGACCGATCGAGACATTCTACTTTTACACTACCTCCGCTCAGTACGAAGAAAAAAAAGGAGTTCGATGTAAATTGTTATTAATTTTCCTTCGACGCACTTTTACTAAACGATCGTTTATGTTATCCTAATCAAGTAGTAGCACTTCTAAGCTGAGATTAGTATTCTTTGCATCGTCAATGCGGTAAATAGCGTGTTAATTAACGGATTATAAGAAAGAGCCTCATAAGTTCATTATCAAGATTGTCCGCTCTCTTTTCTACGCTATATTAAATTTATTTTTTCTACATTTTTGTCGACATTATAATATTATATTTTTTTATCGCTTGTCGATAGCCTTCATTAAGCTTGCGGTAGAAAATAATTAACTATCAGAGCTAATGAGTAATCAAGCGCATTGTGCTCGAAAGCTATATATATATTATATCGTGTGTATGATACAGAAGTGCATACAGAGAGCGCAATCTCCAGCCAAACGTACCCGCACTCGATCCTGTTGCCCTGATACTCAACATCCTCAAGTCTTTGTGACGAACCTGCCTGACGAACGTTACGCTTTCACCGGCGCAGCACGTGTGCACGTACCCATAAAAAGGGGACCACCACTGTACTACATTGTGCGTCGTTTAATAACATCATAATAACGAAACGCCCCCCCCCCCCCCTTTGATATTGTATTATTATATAGCTCGCACGCGCGTCTGTGTGCTATATGCGCCAATTTTCGAGTGAGAGCGATCGAAAACTCTTGGTAAGCTTGTTAGCCGGATAAGTTTATGGCCCTGTTGAAATACTTTCGAAAGAGATCCTACTATGTTTTTCTAATCATAAGCAAATACTTGCATTTTCATGTATTCCCATTTTCAAGAAAGTCGCCACTCGACGATCAGTGCGACAGCGAGCAGTTCCGGACGATTGAGATGTTTCTCTTGGCGCTCGCGTAGGTGACATTTTTCGACTCAATTGTTCGACATAATTTGGGTTTTCAACAGTTTTTAATTTCATTTATTTAATTTTAAATTTTAAATATAATATTACTTCTACTGAATCCGAATTATTTCGAAAGTACAGCGCCCTTTTTTAATTTAAAGATAAAATATTCAGTTTAGTAATGAAAGAATTTTTGAGAGCTTCTGGGTGAATGTGAAACCGTCAGAAACGTAATATTTCTAAAAAAAAATTTAAAAATGAAAAAATTTGTTAACCGGACACTTGACAAAAATAAAAAAAAAACGAATTAAAAAAATAATAAAACAAAAATTTTAGACTCGTGAGGATTCCACATATCGTTTTACACTGAGCATATCTATATATTCTTCAGCCAGCGTTTCTGTATATCTATATATACGAGCTTGACTGGTACTGCTGCTGCTGCTGCATACAGCCGACTGCATCGAACGAGAAGTTTGCACAAAGAGATAGAGAGAGAACGTGAACGTGAATCGAACTACGAACTCCTACTACCCTGTTCAGTAGAAATTCGAGAGCGTTAGAAACTCTAACCCTCTCGCATAGGAGCGCCGAGCTAAATATTTGCTTAGTTTAGATTAGTTGCTTCTATTCACTTTTATTCTCTCTCATTGCACACGCTGTGTCGCGCAAATAGTTTCTCTCTCGTATTCGTTTAAAGGACCTCGCATACGCACATGTGTGTCGTATGCACACACGTGCCCTTTCCTGAACTCTGGCGTATCGTCTGCATAGTCGGGGCTTCAGCTCGTTGGCTCGTCAAAATCCTCTTTGATTTTCTACTGCTCTGTTTCATATGTGGAAGCTAACTTGTCCTCAAGCAGCGTGTTCTCACGCGCGATGCTCTTCAGTGCCAAGTGCGTGCATCTGCACTCGAACGAGAATGCGATTGAAGCATCGTTACACACTGAAAATTGTTTTTTTTTAATTTGCTGCGAAAAAAGATTTTTTTACCAATAAACTTGGATTATTAGGCTTTGTAAAACCGCTGCCATTGTAAATTTTCACATTCGATTTCCTTTTTGTAAGATTATCTAGATATAACGAGTTTTAATAAATTCTCATGTTTATGTCCGTAATAAAAATAATTCATGTAATAACGCGTCAGTTGAGATTTTTCCACGAATATTTCGAGCTCCATTGATAATTTTACAAGCGCACAGATTACCTAAGTGTACCCTTTGATTTCCACTATTCTAGTGACAAATCTATTAAGATCTCTCTAGCTTTCTGCTGCCCTGATGCGAAATCTATAGGATGTTTTTTTTCCGTCGTACGTAAGTGTGCTGTGTCATATGGGTAACCCCATGTACGTTTTTACGACTATGCAAAAAAGTGCACCCCACGCGCATGCAAGGGTTGATTAATCTTCGCTGCCCTTATGTTACCCTTATTATTGAATACTTAAAATAAACTCACGTCATTTACTTTTCTTTATTAGGGTCCAACTATGAAATCAACATAATAAATTCTCAATATGTGTAAGTGCATGCTATCTATCATATTTACACTTCGTAAGAGTATCTTTGTAATTTGGTCATTATTTGGCATCATTAATTACTGTTAATTAAACGCCTTTGAAAACTTAAAAATTGTAAAATTTGGTTAATTTTTAGTTAATGTCAATCCATTAGAGACATCTTAAAAATATCATAGTGTTTACTACTATTACAACACCAAGCTAGATGTTCGTAGCGAAAGCGAAGACAACTTACCCTCGTTACGATTATGTACTTCTAATATTTTCGAACGCTCTGTTTACTTTCAACAATAGTCTGGGAACTTGTAACTCCGAGTGGCGTGTGACTCAACCACGTGCTCATCATATTTATCCGCGACGATCAAGGCTCCAGAACAGTACAGCTGGTTACTCTAAAGTGCTCTTTAGACAAATTTATCGAATTTCAAGAATCTCTTTCAGTTATCATTTATTATTTTTTTAACATATGAAAAAACTTCTAAATAGACATTAATCAAGACTATCATAAAAAATACAGAAATTATTCTTTAACTTTTAATATTTATTTTATATATGCTTAAATTTAACCTTAAACTTGTTTATGTAATTATTTTAATGAATAACTGAGTATTAGTGAAATAATTGAGTAAGAAATGAAAAAGAAGCTCCAGTGGCGTACAGTTAGCTTGGGCAGCTTTCGAAAAACTCGTTAATGTTTTGCGAAACTTGCTTTTTTATCTTGGATTCGAACTATTAGTTTATATTGCTATTAATTGATAATGAAAATTTGATCAATTCTGCTCTCATGGTTGCAGTGGCCAAATACTTCCTCACTGCTTACTCTCCTAATCAGCCAACTTTCTAAAAACTAGTCACCTATTATGTATTATATATCTCTTATGATCCCTGAGTGTGTGTGACAAAGTAATGATGCAAGACATTACGTGCAGCCTGCAGGATATCAGTCTCTTTGCCTGTGCCTGCGACACACGTATAAACTCACATTCGAGATTTCTCGCGCGGTAATGAAGATAAATTTTGCGAGCGCTCCGTCGAGAGTAACAGGCTAGCAGTGTTAAGGAAGTAATCCAAAGCTTTGATGGTTGTCTTTTCCTCCGTCCTGTGGTCCTAGTGGCCTTGGCTCGGATTTTTGACTCAGAGCGAGATTCGTTCTCACGCTCTCTTACCTAAGGAAGAAACACCTCTACGTGCCTGCACAGACACTCGTGGGAGGATTAATAATCCTCCTTTTACTTCTCATCGTCGTCATCATCATCATCTTCATTATCTCCGGCAATGAGTGAGAAAAGGGAGAGACCTTTGAACCCCGGCGTGTAGGATTTTCGAATTCTCAGCCTATACAGCACGCATGTATATACATTTCGCACGGCAGCTCTGAAACGTTCTGGGAAAATTAAAATCCCAATCGCGGCGATGCTACGAGTACGACAAAGAGGATGGGGTCGAGGTCACGGAGAGAAAATTCTTGGGCGGGCCGTGTTGGATGGAGATTGCCATATTCTAGGAAGCCCACGTCGACTTTGAAAGGATCGTTAACGTTCACACACACATACACACACGTGCACGCAGACATGCACACGTATGTAAGCTTGATACGTGTATACTAGCGTTGCACATTCCTGCGAATCTGAAGCCTCTATTATTTCACACCGACGTGCGAATGCTTGCCTTGCGTTGCTGCTGCTGTCTACCTCATGCCTGGCTATTTGTATATAGGTATATGTGTACGAGTATGCACACACTTTCTCAAAGATGATTCTCTTTCTCGCGAGATTTGAGCCAGCGATTTCAGCATGGGAACCAGTCAGCATTGATAGACGAGCTTTTCGGGCCCGTGAGAACCGAGTCTCGTCGGAAGACCATAGCTTCTCATGCTTATTAGGAGACCAAGCCGACGAAAGAAGTGTTGCATCTTCTCGTCGTCGTTGTCGTCGTCGTCAGTTTTGGTCGTATTTTTCACTTTTTCGGATAATTTTCCAACTCTACCGAAAAAAGTCAGCTAGCTTTTCAAAAGTTATTTTAGTTGTAGTATCGACTCAGGGAGATGTGCGTCTATACAAACTACTATACTTACTCATTTGATATCTAACTAATTGGCGTACTAGAAGAAACTCTTATCAAACTTTATGATTAGAAGCATTTACCCAAAATTAGTACTATTGATAGAAAAGTCTTGAAATACTAACTTAAGGTTGGTAACCGGTCTATTAAATAAGAAGCAATATTAAAGCGATAGTTTCAAATCTACACGGAAATAAATTTGCTAAGTTTCACTTTATCGTTAAGAATTGTTAATTGAATTATTTAAGTAATTGGAAATCGATATTATTTTATTATACTAATTAAAACTGAAGAACTTTTATGCTATATTTGAGCTTTTAACTTATCAGACCAAATCAAATATTTGCAATTAAGCATTTCTGTTAAGAAAATTCTTACAAACTTATTTGTAAGTAAAGTGATGCATAAAATGTTTTGGCTTTAATTTTTGAAGTCTTAAAATTGATAACAGATTCGTATCATCAATCCATCTTTCATATTTTGGAATTTTTTAAATGTGCTCAATAATGCTCAAATTATCAACTGCATTAATATTGAAAGTATAGACATAAAATTTGATACTTTTATTAAATATTGGTATATTTTGGCATACTCTCGAAAAATCAGATAATTTAAATAGCAAAGAATTTAGTTCTTAAAAACTGTATGCTCAATTAACATCTGTCAATACAGATAACCTTATATTCAATAACGTATTTTATTATTCTACGTGCACGTAGGTTTATTAATGAAATATTCGTTGCAAAAATAATCTATTAGTAAATTAGAATTGCTATATGAGTACCACAAGAGTTATTTTGGATCAACCAGCGTGTGTCCCTTTAATGATTCGGGCCAAGTAAGGGAAGCTCCTCTCGCCTGATAATTACTTGGTAGGCCTGAGAAAGCAAAGTCATCTTTCGAACCTCAGTTCTCACGCTTGGAATCTTGGCTCTCTCAGTCTCTCTCTCTTTCTTTCTCTCTTTCTCATGTGTGTCCTGTATATACCTATATATGCTGCTCGGTAGCCGTTATTAATTCTTGGCCGTATAAGGTTCTTCGAGCGCGAGAAATAATATATATATACCCTGTCTTTCCAAAAAGTGTTGCCAAGCTGATTATTTCTCTCTCTAGCTTTTTTTCTCGTTCGGTATACGATGCAGAATTCACACGCATCCTGAAAGACGAGATTTCCCAGCTCAAAAACGTTTACTTGTATGGGCATTTCAGTATTCCACGTAATTAATTTGGAAAATGAAATTCAATCGTGGAATTGAGTATCCGCAGAACTGCTATTATAATTTTTTCATAAACTTGTGGCATAGTGTTACATAACACGTTTGCGAATTAAGATTATGATATTTCTTCACAATTTTAAGTAATTTAACTCAAATAAATGGAGCTCATCCAAGCGAACATCTCTCACCTCATACATATTTCCCACGTATCGTGAGAAACATTCTGTCATTGACTTATTTTATTCGCTCTGACTACCAGAAAAGCATAATTTGGCAAGAGCTCACTGAAGGCTATCATGCAATTTTGAAAAATTTTATTGCGTCATTTTAAAATTTTACAACTAGGTATATTAACATTGTTAACGAGCAAATCTCAATTTTTTTAGTAAATCAATAACTTTGTCAGTCAATCGATAACGCAGTTTTCTGTGTTCGGATATATTTTTTGACATGATTCAAATGTAAATGAGATTTATAGAAAATTAGTTCATTATTAATCGTTTTTTAGTATTATAACGACGTGATAATATTTGGTTATCTACAGTGAATCTATATTTATAAATACGATGTTCTCTTTTAGCAAACAATTCAAGGAATATAAAAACTAGTCGGTTTTGGTTAATTTAATTTTAATTATATGGATAACTTAATATTTCATCATAATTTATGCTCACAATATTAATTTTTCTAATGTTGTTTTATATTTACTAAAATAATACTTATCACACTCTGATTTGACTTTTCAGCCTAACGTAACTTCATTACTTAACATTTTTTTTTAACTGCAAATGTAACTTCAATAAATGAATAATTATTTTAAATCCATAAACATAATAAAACTCATCAGTTCAGCACCATCGCCAAGGAAGTATGCTATTGATACAATCTCGAATGAAAAATAAGCTCGGCCCAACTTTCATTGCCGCCTCCTTAAAAGGGGCTCGCTTTTGATGCTTTCGGTTAAAAGGTGGAGCCTAACTCACCTGTTTGGGGCCCACTCGAATTTCAAATCTTCGATACTTTCTCTCGGGTCCTAAACCCCTAGTCAAAATAGTGCCAGATTACGTCAGGTGTCAATCCTTTCCTTTTTTCGTATCTGATTACCTAAAATTCATGCTCACCTTCTCATGTGATCTCTTTACCCATAGGCTTGCCGAAAGTGCGAACGAATACTTTTAGCACCTTGGAGCTGTACTTGCCATGTTTTGTGCGTAAGTCCCACTCGAAAGATCGCCTTCTTATTATGGGGCCCTGTTCTGACTACGTACAAGTTCAACCCTTCCGGCCAAAATCAAATACTTTGTATACGCAATGGGCCAATGGTAATATCCAAAAAAATTCCTCAAAGATTTTACTTTCCGGATCCAAAATTGACATTTAATTTGCTATCTTCACTTATGTTTGTGCTTCGAGCGTGAGTTTTTAATTCGAATTTGAATTTTAGCTAGTTGTATATCTTCGAATATATATTTTCCTGATAAAATTGGCGTTAAAAATAACCGTCTTAATGGTCCTCCAAAAGAGCAATCTATTTAGTAGTGCAGGTGTATTAGAGGATTCGTAGAAATATTTGAAGGAGCCAGAAGAACTCCAAAAATCCATGACCTCCTGGACCTTTCTAAAACCTTAGTATGAACTCTCAAACTAATTTGTATTTACAATGATCTTCACACCTTGTAAAATGAAATCCGATTATAGGTTATTATAAGGATGATTACACAAAGAACGTTTCGGAGAACTAAACGTAAATAGTGTAGAAAAATTTATACCACTATCGTATTGCTTAACGTTTTTTAGTGCACGATGACTATTTAAGATTTCGTAGTGCTATGCTTAGAGATTTGTTAAGCAGCATGCCCTCCTGTGGTTAAAATTGTTATACACTATGTTTTTCTTACGAAAAATTCTTCAACTTGAAAAGATCAAATCGCCTACTTACAGATTTGGCTTTAAAAAGTGATCCTTATACGCTACTTATAAAGCATTGGCTTGAAGTGAGATGTGTTGTAGTAGGGATGTAGAATGCGTATTCGTTCTGAATTTTTGAACTCATTGGTTAACGTTTTTTTCTTACGATCACCGAAAAAATTCAATAGATCATGATTACAAATGTTTTATAGATGGTTTTATTTTTTTAAACAATAAAATAATAAGATTTGATTTACACTATTCAAGAAAAGCAAACTGTTAGTAATAAAACCGGCAATAACAATAGTAAATATTAAAAATGTTTGAAATAAATATTTTGTTGATCAATACAGCAATAATTGTTTATTGTTTCAAATAAATCCTTACGTAGCAGAGTCAAACGAGCAAAAGAGTGCTCGCCCTACACAATCGCCTCTCGTAAAGCGGGACTTTCGCTCACTTTCTGCGCTCCTGAGAAAGTTGTTTACGAAGTTGTTTACAAAAGTAATAAGGTTATATAAAAACTAACGTGTGAAGTAATTGATTTGAATATCAGGATTAATTAAGAGAAATTATGGGGTGATAAATGAAAGTACCAGAAGGAAGCCTCCAAGAAGTCTATGCTGCCCTGGTTGGAATCCGATCTTAGCCTCCACGAGTGGTTGATTTTTTTTTCAAGCTAAGCTAACACAGCCTTGCTAAGCGAGAATACACTTGCGACATGTTACTTATTAGTATGTAAAACAACAAGTATCCATGTTAACTCACTCTATTAAGTTCGTTATTTAACAACATTTTTTATAAATTTTAATTCATCCAATTTTTTCTTTTCATATGTTTTAGGAGCTTAAAATAACATGATAAAATATTTGTTGCATTGTAATTTAAACCTGTCATTTTATGTGGAAAAATTAAAAATAATTTCTCTTCATTTACACAAGATGAATAACGGCTGATATTAAATTCCATAGTTTGCATATTTTCTACGTATCTTTTCTATAATATAAGTTGAAATATCAGATGAAATTTTATACGTTCGAAGGTACACAAAAATTAATTTAAAAACGAATACAATAAGAATTTATGCAAAAGCTAAACGAAGTCTATTTTCAACGACCTAATCGTATCTGAAATTATTTTATATTCAGGATTAAGATTAAGTACGGCAATAGCAGCACCTACTCTCGTATGCTGCAGTCCTAAGAATTAAGTATACAAAGGCAATTTTCGCAAATAAAGGGAGTCGATCGAGCGTAAAATTGGCCCCGCTGTGATCGATTATGCGAGAGAGCCTGTACTCCGAGTGCCACGACTTTACTTCGTGCCGTTGTTCTGTCGAGTGTATTTGTGTTATTCGCGCACACCACACAAGGATCAAGAGAAGCCCTTAGAGCTCCGAGTCGTGAGCGCTTCGCGTAGCTATGCTACCCTGCTAACGAACTAGAGCAGTTTCTACCGTCGTTTTCTCCTATGCTTTGCAGAGATGCTTGCCGGCATTGCATCGCATGCTGACTATTGGCACGTATTCGTCTTGAGCTCTGCACGAAGTAGCCGGTCAAAGCGAACTCACGAATAATAAGGGAGCTTGCTGCTGCAGACGAAGAAGGAGAGAGCGAGACGAGAAGAGAATATCAAGCCCTTAAAGGAAACGAAAGACTTTCTGGCGCCGTGTGTGCCCCTAATAAGTGCATTCGTTCAAGATTCCCTATGGGATTCGCGTTCTCACGCTGCTGCCGCCGCGTGCACCAACCGTCGTCGCGCCGAACGCGCGAACGTTAAGGACGTGCGTGTACGCACAACGTACAGGCGAATATAAACGCAACGGCTTTTTTTACACGTTGGAATCATCTTTGCCAGTACACACGGCGCGCAATTTTAACTGCCCCATGAGAAACGTTTCTCCCGATGACGGAGACATGAGAAAATTTTGCGATTCTAATGCCCGATCTGCGTGTGCATTTTACTTTAAGGGGTCAATGGATTTCACCTTTATGGAATGCTTGCAAAAACTTTCGAGGATTTACTAAGCACATTATACTATAGTCGTTAAAATCAAGAGATACAAATTCAAATAATTTGCTTTTATTGTTATTCTTGTTTGGATTAATTCGACTTTCAATTTGCAATTTTATTCTTATTGTATCGATTGTAATTCAATTAATGTTATTGCTTTAACAAAATCTTATCATTGCTACTATAGCGCATTTTTAGTACATTTTTGAATTCTTTCAACTTTGAGTTTTGGACTAATTGAAAGCCCTCAATACATAATTGAATTTTCGCAGCCTATTTTCTGAATAAAGCCTGCGTAACTTTTCCGAAACTTTGCTTGAAAAATTCACAGCGTCGAAATAATTCATTGCATAGGGTTCATAGTGCAGTACAGATATACATAGGTATAGCCGGGTTGAATTGTGTCGAGTGAGAGGGACAAACTGTCCCGAGGCAATAGAGCTTCTCGCCACTCTTACACTCCTGGTATTACAAGCGCCATGCGCCTCCGCAGTTTTCCCACGCGAACTCGTTTCGTTCTCACGCGCTCTCTCTTTTTCTCTCTCTCTCTCCATATCCTCCGTTTCGCGTGTATACATACGTGTATGCATTATAGACACATGGCAACGACTTTTGAGCCCACTTGGGACATAAGAAGGCTATTCTGTCTGTGTGTGAGTGTGTGTGCATATAACGTGGGTACAATATCGACAAATCAAGCCTCGTGTGAATGTAATATACGTTTACCGAGTAATTGTTGTCGGTTTCTCGGAATACTTTCGCGTATAAATAAATATCTCTATGATAAGTTCAAGTAAATAATATCGCAACAAGTACATTATAGAAAGCTAGGAATGATCGAATGACGATCTCTAATGGGAATTTTCGCTCACTTCCGGCTTATTTTCGAGCGCAAAGCTCTTGCGGAAGAGACGTTTCGTATTATGCTTCGTGGTAAAATTCGATTATCCTCGATTATTATATTATTATATCCGCTTGCGGAGGAACGTTAAAGCCGACACACGATGCGCACGAAAAGTGTCTCGGCGTAACTGATACCGCAAGCGCAGTCCCCCGCGTCGGTTGCTCCGTCTGCACATTATATGCAGCTGACTCGCTTCAACTGCTCATATATCTATATTAATTCGAGCGAAATGAAATATTAAAGAGCCGAGAGAGAAAGAGGAGTCCCGGGCCTGGGAGAGATTTAAAAAGCCGAAAGAATAACTTCCTAAATCGGTATGTAGTCCTGTGCATTTGGTGGTTCGATTTCTCGCGTTCGCGGAGAGTCTCCCACGGTTCACTCCCGTGGGAACGATTTAATTGGCCGCGCTATAAGACGCGCCGCCACCGTCGTCGTCGTCGTCGTCCAGGAGAGCTCTAAAGCTCGTTTGCAACCTTATCACGCGCTCACAGCACAGGTGCCACCTCCTCCTGCTGCTGCTCTTAACACACGGCTCGTCCCGAATCTTCCAACTATTTAGCCTTGTATAAATGAGTGTGTACCTGTCTGTGTGCTTGTATAGGTATCATAATATGCACTATGCACCGTGGAGAGAAATTCCACGAGTCGTTGGGTTTTCGGGCGGGAATGACGGGCACTCGTTCTTCGGATACTCCCATCTCTCTTTCTCTTTCTCACTCTCTCGCGGAGTGGTGCAGTATTCGTAAGTGTGAGACGGAGAAACGGAAAAAAAGGCCACGAGATCGCAAGCGTGGGACGCGGGGACTCACTTTCCGGCCGCGGCGTCGATGCGCCAATTCGAGAGAGATAGAGAGAGAGAGAGCCTCAACCATTTCATTATAGCTCAGTAAACCGCTTCCTCGCCGCATATGCCCTAAATTTATAACGCACGCCATACATATACGTGTACATGCGCTTACACATACACTTGCAAATTCCCACGAGCAACGCGGCGGCTCGTCGTCATCGTTACTCTGTTGCTCATGCCGCTGCTGGGACTGTCGCGTTGGTGACATATTCATAAGATCAATGAGCCCTCTTGGCCGCGCGCTGCACTGTGGTCGCCTCATATATACACTCTTTCTCTTCATCTCTCTCACTCTCTAAGCGTGTGAACTAGAAGCACGAGAAACTGTATAAAAGCCAGTGAGAAAGAGAGAGAGAAGAGCTGCCGCGCGCTCGCTCGCTGCAGGAAGAGAGAACGGATCGCCACAGCGCGTGTATATATGTGTGTGTGTGAGAAAGAGAGAAGGGGTCGTCGCGAAATTCCATCGCGAGCTTATCGTGAGAATCTTCACAGCTTCAGGGGAAAACGATTCCCAGGTTGACTAGGAGACTATCCCGTGCAAGCTGGTAAACGCACCCGGAGACTCTTCCAATTTATATATGTGCACACGGGGCACCGTCGTCGTTGCCGGATCTTTCTCTCTCCCTCTCGTCGTGGTGCACGAGAGGCGAAAATCATTACCTGGTCATTTGCTGCGCGCAGCTGCTGCTAGCTCGCACGCCGATGCGCCCACGTACAGTACAGATAAGCGTTATGCAATATTACAGTTTTGATACTGTTTCCAATAGCATAGAGATTGATTAGAAAGTTCAAATTTTAAATAAGCGCTAAAATCATACTCAGAGGCTCACGCAGAAAGCGCAAACAGGGGTAGCAGGAGTACGATGCATTGCACTAGAGTGACAAAGATAGAGAGAGAGCACAATTTGAATGACCAACGCAGCTCTGATAGGAGCCTGGTATAATCGTTGGCAAGCTCGTATTCAAGTTCAATATCTTCTCACGTTGAAGACGACGACGATGACGACGGTCACGTTGGGGGACGTACACATACACACACACACATACATGCACAAACATACCAGTACATTTAATATAAACGAGCCGCGCGCGCGCTAACTGCCGCGTGCGCCTGTGTGCATTGCCTTATACGTTTGTGTGCGCATGAAAATGGCATTTCTGGTCGATCGATCCCGTGTCTGCATAGTACATGCACGCACATACATATAAAATCGTGTGTTTGTGAGAAATGCGAGCGCTGAGAAAGTTGTCTAAGCTCCAATGCACGCGGCCGTATACCCAGACTCGCTGCGTTTTATTTCCCACGCGACTTGCTTGTCTGAAAGATTGTCCGATTAACCGATCGAGCCCGACCAAGAGTTTGCTCTCCCAGCAGCAGCAGCTCTCCGACACGTGCGCGAATCGTTACCGGAGCGCCGCGCGCGCTATTCTATTCTATTCTCTTTCTCACATACGTAATTGTCGCGCGTCTGTTCTCGACTGCGCTGCTGCTGCTGTATCGATGCAAAAATGTGAGAAGCAACGAGCCTATGCGAGTAGTATACGCTTAGATGCACATAGCATTGCTGAATTGAGAAATCGATCCGATCGTCGCCAAGTCGCTTTACTTTTAATGCATTCCTTGGCGTATATTTAGAATGGGGGGAGAGAAACAAAGTTTCTCATCAGATTAGCTATTGGGTACGATTCTAATCCTAATCAAAAAAGTATATCGTATATCTATAGAAACCGTCTTATCGAGGTATTTCACGCAGTTACCGTGTACGATTAATCTGACTTACAAATCCGAAGAGGCTAAAAATAAAAATCGGCATCACAAATCGGCATTAGACGGCTTGCTGGCGCTCTTCGCAGCCAGGCTACAACAGCCAATGTGTTTAGAAGCATCAGGCTAGCATGGGCAAGCAGCAGTAGATATACCGGTTCTCTCTCTCTCTCTCGCTGCCACTCGCTCCACTCTACTCGCTCCCATGCACACGTATTCTCACTCTCTCTTTCATCCTAGCTTCTAGGAGTATAAGCTGCAAAAGCGAGGAAGGAAGGAAGGAACGAAGGAGGCGGCGGCTAGAGTATATAAGCAGTCCACTGCATGCTACAAGCGCGCGCTAGGGAGCAAACGAACGACGCGAGAAACGAGAAAGAGAGAGAGAGGACGGATAGAGGCAGGGGGACTTTAGTTCAAGGCTCGTCCTGAGCAAGGCGCTCCTGCGGCAAGGCTGCCAGGCAGCAGCAGGTGATGATGATGCTCCTTGTCTCGCCTGCGACATCATCTCGCCAAGTCTGCGGCTCATTCACTATAGAGCCTTCGTGCTTATTGGACATACCGATTCGAGCAAAGAATCAGTGATTACTCTGTACTAAGATACCGCGCGAAATGTTTTTATACAATTTTAATCATTTTAGAAAGAATCCAGTACAACGTTTGCCTATTTTAAACTCTTCTCTCGAGTGCGCTCCAATGTTATTCAGTGCGTACGCTCCGAATTGCGAACGCACAGTCCTCTAAACGAGCTCTGAACGCCACACGTCATTTGCGAATTATTTAACCCGAGCAGTCGGCCCCCTCCACACGATGTATTAGTCGCCGCAGCAGCAGCAACAACAGCAACAGCAGCAGCAGCCACCTCCGTCCGAAAAAGCCAGAACAGAGAGGATAAGTGGGGGCGTTTATAGAGTAGTGCGCTGCAGCCGCTGCGGTCATCAATCATCTCGTCGATAAAGCTTCCCTCGTGTCCGAGCTACTAGGAGACTAGGCTGCACAGAGCTCTACGTTTTGCGCGCCGCTCGTGTTCCTCATATGTACACTTTATGTGTATACCTATATATCGTGGCTTGCAATGTGTATGGCAGATATACCTATATTTCGTGTGGCGTGTTTCTATACTATACGTGCAAATGGATACGATAGTGAGGCTCGTTATCGCGCGTTTTACAAGCTTTATTTTCGTGAGCTGTGCTGAATAATCGTTAAGAGCTCAATCAAGTATATTATTTTCATCCAAAGTTATTTTCACCAAGGTGCACAATTTCCAATTTTTCACTGTAAAATTGGAATTTTGAATTTTTTTAACGTAATTTCTTTCAATAGATACTTGTTTGAATTTATACTGCAGCGCGTTCACTCAAAGCTTGCACAATCGCGCGCGTATAAATTGTTTGTCGCGGATCTTGATGAAGTTGCGAAAACGAAGCTATTGCAAAGCCGAGAGTGCCAAACTCGCATTGTAGACAGCGCATTAGTATCAGCCAGCATCAGCAACAAAAGTATACTGAAGATGGCCAACGAAAAACCGGTATACACGAGCTGTTGGCGTAGCGTCGAGAGAAGGGGCCTGTATAGCCCGCCCAAGATTAGGCACATGTTCGCGAGCAGAGAGAGATATATAGAGCGAGAGAGACAGAAAGAAAGAAAGCACCTCGTTTGCTCTCATCGTACCCTGTTCCAAGTTAACCGAATGCGCCACTTGTGGGCCGGGCCTTGTGCAATGTGCGCGCAGTCATCGCACCGTACCCAACCAAACTGCTGCACTAGCGTTTGGGGACGCACATGGCCTTGACCCCTTTTTCTCTCTCTCTCTCTCTCTCTGTCTCTCTCCGACTCTCGCAGTCGAGTGCGTGCCGTTCCGTGTGCGGCGTGCGTGAGTGAGCGCGTGCGTGCATCCCTTTTCGAGTAGTACCTCCGTGGCAAACATACTACCCTGTAACTTTACTTATTAATTTAGATTATGTCACAAAAGAGCTAATTGCCCGAAAAATCCCTGGTCGAGGCGGCATTGGCATTGGGCAGATGAACCGCGCGGCTCGACCAATCGTGGCTCGTTTTGCATGGCAAACCCATCTTATTTCATTTCACACTTATAAATATTCGATCGGAGAGGGTTGTTCCAACTCATCGTGGCGTGCCATCTCCGAATCTTCTCAAAAGACCTTTCGGCTTGGCGTATACACTTGCGAGTGTATGTACGAAACGAACAGAGATACATGTATACCGCATGTATACACCATGCGCGTCCCGAGAGAAAGAGAGTGAGAGCGCCGAGCCCGCGGTTGTGCGCCGCGCGATTAAGGGCGTGGTCTTGGTGCGGTATGCGCTGGTACACGACATCGCCCCTCCTGTGCTGTAACAAATGAGCCTCCTGCGCACACACACACACTCACACATACGGCATGGAACCGGATAAAAGTGTATTCGAGATACACCGACTGTATATTTCTACGTGTCTGTATGTGTGAACACGAGCGTGTAGCGGCTGACGGCTCGTGCACGAATTGCTGTACACCGCGGCTACAGACATACACACAAGCGCGGAGCCGCTGGGAGGGTCGTTGACAGCTCCGCGGCACACGATTCTCTCGGCCTTGCGCCACGAACGTCGGCCTCATGCTCGCCTAGTAAACTGATACAGTTTATTGGTCTTGTTCAGTCTATTGGTCTTGCTCTCAGTTTGGAATGTGTCAAAAGCAGGGCGAAAAGAGAGAGAAAGCAAGAACGAGAGAAAGAGAGCGAGAACGTAAGATAGAGGAAAAGACTTGCGGCGCGTTCATGTTGCGCTGGTACGTTCACTATGATTTTCAGACAAGTACCCTTTACATCTATATACGTATATGTATTTATATACTGCTTGTGTCATGCGTGTATTATATATTGCATATACTGATAATGTAAAATCGTGCCGACAGCCAGAGCGCCAACGTAGAGCAACAAAGAGCAGTAAAAATAAAGGAATGGGAGTTGCTATTAGAATGATTAGTTGACAATACTAATTAATTGTTTAATATTCATTAATTGATTAATTAAACTATATCCATTACAGTAATTGGTGATATATTCATGGAAAACGATGAAATATATAATCAAACGAATTTTCATGAAACAATATACTTTAATTACAGTCATTATCATGCATATTTAATTAAAAAACGATTATATTCTCACATAAAGAACATAATAAATCACCTGATTTTTATGCATGCAATTATGATAGTTTAGCGCGCAGAGCAATAATATTTTTTCAGTGTGAGAATCCTTTTTTGATATTTTATAAACTCAAATAAACATGACTCTTACTACTTACTATACGCGTGCTTTCTTACATTACGCAAGCATTGCAATATCCTTGTTAGCAATCAAACTTCTATTTCTGTATTCTATTTTCTATAAATGGTAAGTTTTAATTTGGTCACTAACGAATAACTTGAATTTATTTTAGACTACTTCGAACGATTGCAAAACCGTATACATGACCAATAACGTAGGCATTTAAATAGCAGCACGCTACTTGATAATTGATGTTTCCAAAATACTTGAAAGAAAATGCCGAAGGCATTGAACGATACCGCGCCAATTGAAAATTTTACATCGACTTCGTGGCAGTTTTCGAACAAAAAGCATCACAGCAAAATCGACTTGATAGAAATGAAGAGGGGGCATTCCTAATTTTCAAAGCCACGAAGAAGTAGCCAACTGCTGCTACCTCCTAGTCGCCTGCTACGAATGTCAGTTGGGCTCATTTTTTTCTTAGAGCTCGTCAAAAATCATTATTAGTCATTGCGTGCAATAACTACACGTGCTTGGGCTAAGCCGTATTCATTTTTTCTTTAATAATTGCTTAATATTACTTTCCTTGGTAATAAGCTGAATTTGGTAGTGTATCTTTTTGCAACAACAAAAACGAAAAAATTGCGACTTTTAGTGAGCAGCGTATGCGTACGCATCCATTACTATTATTATATTATACATGGCTCAATGAGGTTTATTTATATACATACACGCGAGGCGTTGTGCAGTCATGCACGCACGAGACAGGAAATGCGTAAACAATCGTCATCGCCGCCCGTATATACGTATGCACGCATATATGCACACACACGCATGCACACACTTGAACGACTTGCGTTTGGTCAGCACGAATGGATTTTCTTAGCCTGCTTCAAGTTCTAGTCGCCTAGTATAAAAATGGGCAGATTATCGATTTTTTCCAATCGAAATCTTTTTCGAACGGGCCTGATGGATCGACACTTTGTTTGGCTCCGGTGCATCATGTTATCCTGATCGATGTCACCTTCTCATTTGCATATGGTCTCTGCTTAGTGTTCATATAGGTTTTCAAGTCTTTCTTTTTTACTTACTGTTTATCATTTTTTAAGCATGTATAACATAACGGTTGAGGTACTTTTTTTCAAAGTTTAACAAACATATTTTTCTTTAGTTCTTTTAAACAATTGCTTGGCACAAAGTTGCTAGTAACAGATGTTTTAACAAAATTGAAACAACAATGTATAAAAGCATTGTATCACAGAAATGTGATTTTATCACTGAACCATGCTTTGATGTCAGCGTTGGAGAGACTTTACAATTATCGATGAGCTCGGAGGTGCACCAAGGGTTTATTTTCACGTTAGTCATGATCGCCTGCTCCCAAAACCAACCAAGTGGCGATTGAACAAAGGCAAAAGGGCCCTCGAGCGATGCCCGAGGCCCTTGTCGAAGGAAGGCTCGGGGCCTTGCCCGCGCTCTATACTTAAAGAGCAGCAAATTACAGAGTAGAGCTCTTAATAATATACGTGAAAAATGAGCAACGTAAATTGGACGCTCGTCCAACGTAATTGTACAGCTATACAGGTTGTAGTTTGTTATAACTTCGCATTCGTACTTTTTATACATATTCAACTGTTATTTTGTTAATAATTTTAAATCTTTTGTTTATTAATCTTGTGCATATGTTGGAATTTGGGAGTGGAAAATTAAGATGTGACGCGTTACAAATTAACATGAAAGTAAATGATACGGATTATGCTATAATTTATTGATTTTATAAATATTTAGATATCAAATAGTATTTACCTCTATAAACAAATTACACAACTCACTTTTACTTGCGGATGGAAAAAAATTCATTATTAGTCATTTGAAAAGAAAAATCATCAGTCCCTAAACGTAAGAAGGGTACACGCATCATTGTGTCCGTTGTACCCTCTTGTCGCAATAGAACTTATTCGGTGTACAGGAAAAGAGCATACGTGCGTGTGGAGGTCAGTCATGTATTCAAGAGGATACCGTGCAAGGAGGGGCCGGTAAGGGGTCTCGCCGGAGTTCCCTCGCTTCACTCATGTTTGCCTGCTCTTTGGTCAAACGAAAACATCCGTCAAACAAAGAATCAAGAAAAAGACCAACGGCCGCGTATACACACGGGTAGGATCTTCGTCCCTATACTCGCACGTGTCCGATGTTTTTTTCGAACGTTATTAGGGTGCGCTCCTTTTAAAGAGAGCTGGTATGCGGTCCAGTCGCCCTGTACCCTGAGTAATTTAAAATATGCGGGCTGTCTTGAATAAAATAGATATTTTGCTTGAGCAGTTGATTTTCGGCGTGTCTTTTATGTGATATAGATTTCAAAATTAGATCATGAAAACTTCGTTTTTCATGTACAGACTATTTCCTTAATTCTAGAGAAGTTTCTTAAGCTTTAACTCGGAATCAAAACTCCAATGTTAAAAAGAAAAATTTAACTCTAATATTTTGATTTCTACCAAAAATATATTCCGAAAATAATTCCGAAAAAACCCATTATTTTTTCTATAGAGATCTACGTAAGCTTTTCAACAAAATATTACTTAGAAAACGTGTTTGAAATTTTTCGTTTATACGTTGACTATCAAAACATATTAAAGTTCTCTTGATATAAATCTATTAAAAAAAGCTTCAATTCATGTTAAAATAAAATAATTTAACGATCAAACTATGCAATTATTTTTAATAATTATTCACATTTTTATTGCAGGAAATCAACACGCGGTTTTCAACAGCCAATCCACCATTCAAATAGGTGGCCGTTGGAATCGCGGTAAAAATAAGATTGACAAAACCTTCATGGGTATCATATCGGGGCTGATTGTCAACGGCGCGAGGATATTCGAGCTAGCCGCTGCTAAAGACAACAGAGTCAGCATCAAGGGCGACGTACAATTGTTTACCACTGGGGAGTCTCGTCGATAGAGCCGCTCCACTGCAACGCATGCAACAGGTTACTTTTCCGTTATTTTTTTAAAAGTATCTATGAATCTCTTAGTTAAAAAAAAAACTACTACAACAAAGTAATTTTAATTCCAGACACCGGCATCGGGCTCACCAGGAGTAGCGGACGATTTAATCTTTTCTGGCGCTGGTAGTGGATGCGCTGGCGACGACGAGGACGAAGACTGTACACCTATTTACGAAAATGGATCAGGTATATTTTTCTATATAAAAAAAATATCCAAAATGTTTAATCAGTACCAACGGATACGATTAGAACACGCGTATTCAACGTGCTTTGCTCGGTATGCTATCCCTCACGTTTGGCTTATACTCATATACAAGAGATGAGCTGGCGATGCAGATCGTGTTGCATAATGATCGGGGCGAGGAAAGGGAGAAGAGAGAGATGATGCGAGAAGAGCCAAAGAAGAGTATATACCTATTCGCATTCATGTTCGCCCGATGCTATCTACGATTCATTTGCATATTTAGGACCCCTTGACGAAAGAGTCGGGGTACGCGCGTGTGCACTGTTTACGCATCTTTGCATGCATAATGCATGTACAAGTGCTTGTGTTGCGGGCGCGGGCCTCGAGAGTTGGCTCTTTTCGCTTTATGCGATCTCGGTGGCGAATCTTCTCCGCTCGACTAAAAACTCAATTCCACGACCAAAATCACTTTCGATCTCGTTGCCAGCGAAAGCGCCTTTATATTATATACTGAAAGCTCTTTTCGTATACTGCTATAGCGAGCGTATATAAGTCGACCAAATATCGGGAAATGCTTCTCGTTTAATTTCAAGTATAATCGAGGTATAAACAATGCTAACTTTGCACCCACAGACGATCTGATTACTCCGGTGTACGTGGCTTCAACAAAGTCAACAGTGACCGTGAGGCCCAAAATCCACGCACCCAGCAGTAATATGCAAGAGAAAAACATACAGTGTGATGACGAGGAGGAGTGCAACGAGGAGGGCTCTGGTGATTCCGGCAATAGCGAGGATATTTTTGTTCCCTCTTCCACTGGTACTCTATTTTATTGCAAAGAAACTTTTTATTCAACTGTAAAACATCCTATATTATAAAAAACTTTTATATCACGCAGCGAGATCCAGTCCAACGTCGGGATACAACACGACCCCGCGTTACGCTGTTCAATCCAGTTCGCCCGGTTTAGCTATCGGCACGACTCAGGGCAGCAGTAGTCATCGAGTCGAACCACACACGACGCAGGCTACTCAACACGGTTACTCAGTTACTAGCGATTCTATTCCAAGGTGAGCACGCGACTGCCAATTGCATTGTTACTGCTATTGATAAAAATCTAACATTTATTTAATCGTTTGTTGTAGTTCCGCGACGGAGCGGTCAACGACGACGACTACGAGTACGACGCCCTCGACAACAACGACGACGACTACGACGAGTACAACACCCTCAACGACAACGACGACGAGTTACTACACGATCGAGCACAGAACTACCACGTATAGAATACCTTCGTACACGGTCATATTGCCGCCCAAAACTACGTCGAACAATAATAACAATAACAATAATAAGCGTATCACGTCCGAGACCGCGGAGAACGCGGCGTTGATTATCGGCATCATCGCTGGTGCTCTCATCGCCATCGTTCTCATAATCCTCATTATCTTGAAGTTCAAAGGCAGGCCTGAGGCAAATTACAAGATCGACGATTCCAAAGGTTTCTGCCAAGAGCCGAATGCGGCCCTGCTCGGCGCAGCCGGTGGCGGAGGCGCTCAAATGGCTGGCGCGGGTGGTGGCCAGTCGTATAACGGCAGCGTCAAAAACGGCCAAGCCGCGAGCAAAAACGGCAAAGGCCGACAGCTCAAAGACATTAAGGAATGGTACGTGTAATAATTGCCCTGCAAGCCAAGACTGACATTATATATATATATATATATATATTATATAAATATACATATGAAAAAAAAAATTATTTCAACTAATAAATGATGATAATAACTGTGTGCGCACCTATTATAATAGCTCACTGATGTACGCACGCGTTCATGCGAGCGCCCAACTATGTATGTATATTATGGCTCTGCTATCTCTCTATACGTATATTAATAACCATCGTGACATGTATTATACCTACATAATAAGTTCATCCATAAGTACATTCATTATTTATTGTATATGTGTATTACCATTGATATACATGCTTCTACAAAAATCACCTAAGCATACATATATTAAATGAAATTGATCGCGGCATACGTAGCTCGGTTACCGCTTACACACATATATATATTACCTAGATAGACATTATTTTCAAAGTATTCAATTAAAGGTGATTGAATCAATGGAAATTATGAAAAATAAATTATACTCGCGAAAAAGGTCTTTTTTTGCTAAGTATACTTTTTATTACGTAAATGCATATGCTTGAACACACTATATTAACGATTGCAAACTGTGTGTATGATAGTAAAATAATAAATGCATTTTCTGTGACAAGTGATTCGCGAAGCACGTACTATGAGCGCCGTGTATATGTATGAGTGCATTTAATCGAGCGAACTTGCGAACAAGTTTGACTAAAAAATTTGCGTGTATTTTAAAGTCACGTGTGGTTTATAAATATATAAATGGAATACTAATATTATCAACCTTGAGAAAACGAAAGTATATGCGTATGAATAAAAAAGTAAAGTTTAAAGCTTTGCTCATAGTTTTATTGACCAAATAGAGCGTACAGTTCGTTTTTCTCTCCATAATTATATATTCTGTTTGTAACGAATAATATTGCGTATGGTATGCGTGTGAATGTCGTTATGCAGTGCTTTTTATAACTCTTTTTCGCGCCTTTTTGGATTTTTATTTTGTATATAATCAAAGCCGGGCACGATGCTTGCAATTTATAACTATCCTATAAATCTGCTGACATTCGATAGTCTTCATTGTTCAAAGCTGCGCATAAAAACTTCTCTTCTTCGTCTATCCTCTTCTTCCAACCTGTTGCAATTTTTCAACGTTAGATTGTATTCTTTTGACTCGATATACATATGAACATAAAAAAAATCTGTAGCTCTTATAAACATCTAGTCAATACTGTTCATCACTTGACCTATAGACAAAATACTAAAATTGTTGTTGTGTTTGCGTGATGATCACTCAAAAAATTCTTTATACATCAAATAGTTCCATAAAATATTTGGATATAAAGATGATTGGACGAAGCATTGAAATGAACAGAGTTTAATAATGCGTATGATTCCATTCTCAGCAAGTAAAGCATTTATTGTTGCATAGATGATAGTATTATATAAATATTACATATAAATAAGAAATATTTGTAAATTGTGTTAAATGTGTAAATTGTTTATTAAATTTTAGATTTTATTGAAGTGAAAAAAATGTGTAGACTTCATACTATAGTTAATAAATTGGTCGGTATACTGATACGGTATAAATATTATATTCGTACACACGCATAAATAAAATTATATCAAAGCTACGCTAAACAAGTTGGTAACGAAGCCCGATTTAGATGTGAAGCAAATCATAAGTATATGCGAGTACATTTAGTCTGCTTGAGTCGATGCAGTAATTCGCCCAATAATTAAAAGCATCAGTAGATTATGAGAGAAGCGAATTTAAACCGTGACTGAAGTTACATAAGAAAGTCTAAACTGTTCCGATGCCGATACACTCCCGTTTCTTACGATTGTGACTCTTAAACTATTCAAGTATTATTGAATGCGATTATAGAAGTACCGGAGGCGTAATTTTAAAATACACTCATTTTCAAAATCTATAAGCGTTCCTTGAGCCTGTCCGAGGCCAATCGGTCCCAAATTTGAGCAATGATCGTAATTTGCTGGATTAGATCCACTGCATTATTAACTAAAGTTAGTATGAATGTCTTAATAAAAGACGTCTGCGCATATCAAGATGTCTCTAAATAATTATTATAAGCATATATTATACAAAAAATGCTCGATTTATTGACGTCGAATCGTTACATATGAAATATTTTCCATTTTATATTTCATTGAGATTTTGCATGTTTTCTAAAAAAAATATCGAGTTATATCCGACGGAAACGAATTTAGCCAGAGCAATAAAATTTAGACACACAGCAAGTTCGAGCGTAATAATATTCGCGTGGAACGCGGATGCGACGACGACCAACAGCGCGCGATTCAAGAAAGTAGACAAAAAACATAAACGAATTCTCCGTATCGCATTGTAAAATCTGATTTTTGAAATATTTTAAAAACCACGAGGAATTACCAAGTATATGATAAAAATTTCGAACATTGAATTTTTATTAGAATTGCTCACGTTCTGCACGTGTTTTAGTAAAGATCGATTCCGTCATTTGTCTATACTAGGGGATGAAAAATGAATTCAAATGAATAAAAAAAAATGTTTTGTGATAATGAATGTTGATTGAAAGCACATTATTTTATAAGCTACATCATTTAATATAAAAGATAAAAGTAAGATGAATTCGAAAGTTACGTTTTGATGCTCAAAAAAGGCTGCATAAGTATAGTATAGTTTTGATGGTTGAAGAGACATTTAATCACTCGCATATCAATTTGAATCACAATGAAACAAGTACAACAACGTGTTAATTCGCCACTATTATAATCCTAATTTTTTAGCTCTTTGTTAATCAATGTTATAGATAACAATTTGCCAAGAAAAATAAATGTGTAATTCTTTTTGATCAAAAAAGTTGTGCTTGAAAAGTTAACTAAGTGTGACGAGTTCAAAGTAAAACTGCACAACCCTATACAAATTCAGATGCAATTTTTATTAGTAAATTCTAATAATGCTGCACCCTATGTACTATTTCTGGTTAACATTCCAATTGATCGTTCGTAAATCGTTTTCGAAGATACTTTTATCAAAGTAATTCAATAAATATTCATAATGTTTGACGTTTAAAAGTGTAATCAACGTGTTCAAAATCAAATCTTAATTGTTTGCTTTTCTACAAAAATATAAATAAAACAAATTGAGTGTATTACAATTATAAATATCAATCAATATTGTTCATGAATACGATTCACCAGCACTCTCAATTGTAATGTTTCATTTGCTTTTCATTACTTGACAGAAAAATTTGTAATCAAACTTACGCTTCGGTTTCGAGTTGTGAGTTTTTTACAACAATCTTTTACAAAAAAAATGTACAGTACCGTACGTGTATTCAATCTCTAAAATTAATTCTGAGACAATTAATTTCACAAAAAAATATTGTCGAAATGAGTTTTTTGAGGAATATTTTAAAGCTGCATTTATATGAATTTTATCGACTTACGGAGAAAGTATAAAACAAAAATAAAAACAAATTGTAATACTGACTGCTAAATAATATGCAATTCAACTGCCGATACAGTTTTCACAACTAATTATCGATGACAGGAAAAAAATTAAATAATTATGCGTACCGTGATTGTGAATTCGAACAAGTTAAATGTTAATGATTTTTCGTAGAGCACATATAAGCTTGCGAAAAATGCGTGCAAGTACCTTATTTTTAATGTAATAAGTTGCCGCGATGAGAGGTGACCACAAAAAATGTTTATTTTATCCCTGCAGAAAAGTCGAAACGATCATTATCTTTTTGTCTGATTTGAAGAATGTAGCAGAACTTGATTAAAAACTTTTTAGTCGTTGAGCCCGCTTTATAATCTCGTTGGCACGTCTCATTGCGTTCACCTGCATATCCTTGAAATATACGAAAAAACTAGCGTTTTTGTATATGAAAACTAGAAATAACTGCAACTTCTATCGTACTATCTATCGAATGTAATGGGTATCATGTACTTTCACGCTCTTCACAAATCGAAGGTTGAAGTATACAATAATATATCAAACATGATCGGGAATCAATTTTAATTAGGTCAGTCGGAAAAATTGTAATCTACGTAGAACATTAATCTTTAGTATTGTACTTTAAAAATGAAGGAAGCTTGAAAAGCGAGATCGAGGAGTAAATGTCGCACGCTTCATAGCTAAATATAAATTTTATTCTGTAAACTAATGTCAAAGGTATTAAAAGCGTAAAAAACTTGTATCGTCGAATAAAAATCTTGTATCGTTTCCGTTTGAAACACAGATATAGGAGCAAAAAACTACATCCAGAAAAAAACATCAACTATCCGACGACTTGATACATTTCGTTAAAAACACAATGAGTTTGAATACCTGCAAGAATTGTTTTGATGGACGATAAATAAATAGGCCATTTGCATGGAGGTTGTTAAAAGTGTTGTTTGATTAATGGTAACGACACGTGTATATTATCATAATTTAATGAGAAGCGAACAAGAGAATATGATGAAAGATTTTTACTTGTATAAGTGTTTGGTTGTAATTGTTTTTTCGTATTTTATAAAACAGTCTGTTCAATATATAATACTCAGAGTGCCGACATCGACGATCATTGCCGATTTACATAATGTAATTTAATTGTTCGGTTCCTTATAAATACTTTGTGTGTATTTTTACTAAATAATAATAAACATAAAAAGTGTGCGGTGTATATACCTATTGAAAAATAATAATAAATTGTTAATTTCGTTTCGATACATCGAATATGAGTTTGTTATTTAAAAAGGGTTTGCTTGATATATTGACTATTTAAAAAATACCCTTTTTGATCGAGTGTAGAATCTCATAATACACATACACGAGTATAGTATGAAAATTGCATAAAAGAAAAGTTACACCCCTCGTTAAATAGTGTTCATGATAAAATTATACACGCGCAGAATATTTCATTGCAAATAGATACTATTGATTCACCCGGTCGCGATGAAAAAATATACGTGCGCATCTAAAAATGAATTAATACTGTCGAAAACAAAATTGGTAATAGAGAAAATTTAAATAATCTTAATAAAACCATGTACAAGGAGATACGAATGAATTAATAATTTAATTAAGTGAGAGAGTCTCTTACCAGTGACAGATTCGACATGAAATAAATTATTACAATATATCAGTGACATGTGTAAATAATATAGAAATATCATTGCTACAATTATAATATATTATAAATAAAAATGAAAAAAATTACAATTGTCCATTGTAGAGTTACATATTTACTCTTATCCTTTACCAATTATAAGAAATTATAAGTTGATTATGTTTTGCGCGAAAATATTTCTACGTGCCAATCGCTGCACGCAATTTGAATGAACGCGATTCGATATCATCTCTTCTGCGAATCAAACAGGTTATGTTAAGTATGAGTTTTTCGATTACCAATCGTAGTAAGTTTCTGCTAGTAGTGCTAGTTCAGTAACACAATTTTACGATAGTAAAACTTCACAATTGTGTTGAAACATTGAAATGATTTGACTATTACAGTCAAGCTTTGATTTTATCGTGCTGTGCTGAATAGTTGAGGAATAGACCGGTAAATCGTGAAAGTTACGTTAGTAACGAGATAAATATTTTGAAAGCAGTATTCATTGAAAAATAAATACTTCGAACGTTTAAACATTTTTCTCTATAAGTAACGGTAGCAATTGTTGTTGATACTTTAAACGAGTAGAATAAAAAAGTAGGATAAAAAGTACGTCGATATGCCGGAAATCAAAGTAACACCCTTGGGAGCTGGACAAGATGTTGGTCGAAGTTGTATTCTTGTGTCAATGGGAGGAAAAAACATCATGTTAGATTGTGGCATGCATATGGGTTTCAATGATGAAAGAAGATTTCCTGATTTTTCTTACATCACATCTGAGGGATCAGCTACCAATTTTTTAGACTGTGTTATAATTTCACATTTTCATTTGGATCATTGTGGGGCCCTTCCATTTTTTACAGAAATGGTAACTTTTTGTGTACTTGTATTGTTGTGAGTTTTTTTAATTGTAAATTAAAATCTATTTTAGGTAGGATATTCTGGACCCATTTATATGACTCATCCAACAAAGGCAATAGCACCAATTCTCTTAGAAGACATGAGAAAAGTTGCTGTTGAACGAAAAGGAGAAAGTAATTTTTTCACCTCTCAAATGATCAAAGATTGTATGAAAAAAGTCATTCCAGTAACGTTACATCAATCTGTAATGGTTGATGCTGATTTAGAAATAAAAGCATATTATGCAGGACATGTTCTTGGAGCTTCCATGTTTCATGTACGTGTTGGATCTCAATCAATAGTGTATACTGGTGATTATAATATGACCCCAGATAGACACTTAGGTGCAGCTTGGATTGATAAATGTAGACCTGATTTATTAATTTCTGAATCTACTTATGCCACTACTATAAGAGATTCAAAACGCTGTCGTGAAAGGGATTTTCTGAAAAAAGTCCATGATTGCGTAGATAAAGGAGGCAAAGTACTAATCCCTGTGTTTGCTCTTGGACGTGCTCAAGAATTATGTATTTTACTTGAAACTTATTGGGAACGAATGAACTTGAAAGTACCAGTTTACTTTGCTCTTGGTCTTACAGAAAAAGCTAACAATTATTATAAAATGTTCATAACATGGACAAATCAAAAAATTAAAAAAACTTTTGTTCAAAGAAATATGTTTGATTTCAAACATATTAAACCATTTGATAAATCATACATTGATAATGCTGGAGCAATGGTAGTTTTTGCTACACCTGGTATGTTACATGCTGGTTTGTCCCTACAAATTTTCAAGAAATGGGCTCCTCAAGAAGGAAATATGGTTATTATGCCTGGTTTTTGCGTTCAAGGAACTATAGGTCATAAAATATTAAATGGTGCTAAACGAATTGAGTTTGAAAACAGACAAGTTGTTGAAGTAAAAATGTCTGTTGAATATATGTCATTTTCTGCTCATGCTGATGCTAAAGGTATAATGCAATTAATCCAATACTGTGATCCTAAAAATGTAATGCTTGTTCATGGAGAATATGCAAAAATGGAATATTTGAAGGATAAAATTAAAAAAGAATTTGGCATCAATTGTTACAATCCTGCTAATGGAGAAACAAGTTTTATTAATACCTCATCAAAAGTACCAGTTGATGCATCATTAGCTTTGTTAAAATCAGAAAACAAGGAGTATTCCTTGTTGCCACCAGACCCAAAAAGGAGACGACTCATTAACACTGTTCTTATAAGTCGAGAAGATGGAGTCTGTCTTACAGACTCTAATGAAGTAAGTTTTTATATAAAATACAACATTTTTATTTACTTCTATTTTAAGGCATTTTACAAATTATCTTTCTTATGACACTAGGCTGAAGAAGCTGCATCAATAAACAAACATACAGTGAGATTTACATCAACCATTTACATAAGAGATGCTGGAACAGTTGAATCTACAGCTCAAAAATTGTTGCAACCTCTTCAGGATAAATTAAAAGATTGGGAAATAAAGCTACTTGATGGATCAACAATCGGCGTTGAAACAGTTTTAGTGAAAGTCCAAGCAGATCCAGGAGAAGAAATCAATAAAAAAATTTACGTTTCGTGGACTAATGATGACGAAGAAATTGGAAGTTACATTCTTGGATACTTGCAAAATTTACTCTCCTAATTTTAGAAGAAATTTTAAATATTTTTGTTTGTAAATTGTATTATAAAAAATTATTTTTTCATTCCGACGTATATAGTAAAGTTGCTTTCTTCCAGCAATATTATAAAAAACGTTGTTAAACTTCACGTCAACAGTGATCTTACGTTCTGCATTTTTAAACTGAAAAGTTTGCAAATCACTTTTCGTACGTGAACATCTATAGCTTTATTTTTACTGCTTTTTGTATGATACGGAATGGAGTTCGAAAATGTAACTATTTATTACTTCTTCTACTTACAATAACATTATCTTCTGAATATTTAAAAGCAGAGTACGTATAGGTTCATGTAAAATAAATAATGTAAATTAAGTAATAAAATGTTTATTTTATAATTCATGTTATTAGATAAATCTTTATCCATTTACCCTTTTTCAGTTTACAATCTTATAAAAAAATTTACTCATACTTCGAATAATTTTCTTAATAGTTGTAGTTACTTTTATGGGTAAGAGGCCAATCGAAGAATAAATCAAAAGGCTAAACAATCAATAATTTATATATCTATAAATTTCACAAAACATCTAATAAATAACTCGTCAAGTAGAAAAGGATTTCACAATTATGTAAATTAAAAATTATCTTGGACTATTTGAATGCACTCAAGTATAATTTCTTTGATTAATTTTGATTGAAATATTTATAATGATATAAATATAGATTCAACGCCTCTTGATACCTCTTACATGTATGCACTAACACAATACAAATCTAAAAAAAAAAGAAACTTATAAAATACTATAAATAATTTAACAGGTCCAAAAATTGATAATTTCAAAAGTTAAAAAATAACCCAAACTAATCAATTTTAAATTTGTGATACATTGCCAATGATTTGATTCTATTGAGTAATAAATATTCTCTCGTTTAAAAAAGTCTACTAAAATTTGTCGTATAAGTATATTTCAAGAAGAAGAAAAAACCTTCTCTGTATTAATTATTGCACATAATTCATAAATATTTGTTCTACATTTCGTATATAAATCGTTTTTACGGTTGGAGACAAATCTCAATGGTAGATTCACATATATATGATACAAAGTTTTAGTTAAACTTGTATTCAACATTTCATTAAAATCACCTATACCACGAACATTGATAGTTCATTTTAAAAATCACTTTTTCGCTCGTTCACTTACTATCTAACTCCATATACAGCGGAAGGACATGACCACGAGTGCATTTCGTTGAAATTAATTGTAAATTATCAAAAACGTATATTGTATGTACGAACTATAATCTTTAGACCGTTTGATTTTCTATATAACAAAAAATAATCTCTTTAAAAAAAACGCCCTTACTAACATGCAACATTTTAGTTTACAGCTCGCATTTATGCATTTATATCATTGGGACCATTACACACACCATTTTTAATATTTTGTATCCAATCTTTTTACTAACTACATGTTTAATCATTTGTATTTTATCCACATAATAAAATATTATACTTTATAATAACTGTATTATTCAATTATATTAGTCTTATATGCAAAGTCTGTTTGTATTTCGTAACATGACCATGCATGCTTTTGACACTTTAATCTTCTATGCCTCTTGTCACACCTCCACTTCTCTCTGACATCAGCGTACTTCGTTTTTTGGAGTTACTTTTTTCCTGAGCCACCCTGAAAATTGATTTAAATGTATTGTTAAAAAAGTATTTTTCTTCATACCTTAGATGTTTTCATTCGATTTACCATTAGTATCTCACGTCTGTACTAAGGTTAAAAGAATGAAAGTGGAAACACTCGTATTAATTTTTTGTGTACCTCAGACCAAGTACAAAGTTGAAATTAAAAATCAACCTTTAAATTGATTTCAAAGAAAGATGCATAAGTTTCGATAATTTTAGAACAATACACATAATTCAAAATAATTGAACTACTCACTCTTACAAAAATTGAAATATAATTTAAGTGAAAACAATCAACTTTTGAGAAACAAAGCATAATCAGTAAAATAAAAAGTTGAAACCTACCATTATTGAAAGTTGTTTGTTAAAAGTTAGTTCAGATGTTTCTTTTTTTTTGGAAAACAATTTACTCATTTTCATTTGCCACGGAAAATCTCCAATATTTAATTATCATCAAACTCATTTATTACAGATTTTTACTTCAACATCATTGGAAATTTTCCGTAATAGTAGAATAAGGTTAATAGAATTAGTAAAATTATTTCATTGGATTAAAGAATATAATAATTTTTAGTGAAAAAGTGCTTTTGCTCCAGTGTTTGTGCTATTAAAAATTAAAAAATTGTTCGTGCTTTTTCGAAAAAAAATGTTGTAAATTCATTTCATTGAAATCGTTTTGAATTGGTAATTTATAAGTAACAAACTTCGGTTTGACATTGCTAATGATTAGTTATGATAAGTTATTATGCATTCTACCGTGAACAATCATTTGAATCAAAGTTGATCCTTAAAAATAACCATTCTATAAATAAATTAAAATGCAGTTAATATTAAAGTACTGATATCTAAATATCAATGTTATTAAGTTATCTTAAAAATGTAAGTTTTCTGATAAAAACTACTATTTTTACTCAATTTACTCTAGGAAATACATTCATGACTGTTAATGGTAATTTGGTTATGAATCACTGCAACCAAAAGGTGCTGATGAAAAAAAATGTGATTATCATAGTAGCCTTTTTTAACCCTTTTGGTATTGCAGGCAGTAGCTAATGCTTTGTAAGAATCACATTTTGTAATTGCATACCTGCCAGACGGCGCCTGTTGGCCATGGAATTCTTAGAAGACTGTCGAAACAATCAAAACACAATAATCACATAATTTGTTAAAAATTGTTAGATAAAACAGAGTTTGTACTAGATTTTTGACGTGTCACTGCTTTGTAAAAAATTTTTCGTTAAATTTAAATTTTCAATTTACGGATTGTAATATTTTTATCTCAAACAATGTATTTATGCACACTGCGCTATTTAAGACAAACACTGGGAAAAAGTTTTGAGGTGTTATTAGATGTGAGTAAAAGTGATAGCGTTTGTAAGTGTTGATTTACTAATAAAAAAAAATACAAAAATATAACTAAACAGTAACAAAATTTCAAATACCAAATTTCAGATAAATAATTAGTAGAAAAAAAAACAAAAGTATTTTGAAACAAGTACTTTAGAAAAGTATGCTACTTTCATCATGTATGAAAGTTTATCATTTGTAATCGAAATGCTAATTTTTTTTACTAATAAATCATTTGATATAATTTTATCAACGTGATTGAGAATCAACAACAGAAAACAACTACTTTGAAAGCCAATTGATTTTTCACGATTTCTCGTTAAAATCGAAATTTTACCTTCCGTTTTTTCTTGCTCTTTTTTTTCTGCTGTCCGTGGAAGTTATTTTTTGCAACTTTATTAGTCATGTCACAGGAATTAGTTAGGGAATCGTTGTCATTGTCTTCCGATTGTACTTTACCATTAGTGTCAATTAGGAAACATTCAAGCTCGGGATTCTTCAGTAGGGTTTGTTTTAAGACAGCTAGTGGACTTTGCTTTTCTAATGTTGTCTGTATATATTGATGTTAATTATTACAATTTTGTAGCAAAACAAAAAAGTTTTGCATGATTTTTTTTTTATTTCCAATTTTAAAATATGAATATATGCAAGTGTTTTTAAGTCATGATAAATTCATGCTAATATGAACTATTCATGTAAAACGTTAACGTTAGTTTTGAAAGCAGTAAACAAAGTTAATACCCCAAAAGTTAAAGTTCTTATTCTTGTATATGAAATGAAATATAACCGATTTAAATGTCAATAAAAAAAATGGCAGTGCAACATGTTCGATTCCGAAATAAATTCGAAATATCACTGGTATTTCAAAATTTAAAAAAATAAAATAAAATAAAAATAAACTCATGCTTTAGAACTAAAATAATAGTTAAAATATAAAATTTCTTTGATATATTTAAAAAAGATTCAAATATCTGCTATCATACTGACCTCGCTCTGTGGAGAATCATCATTAGGAGGACCGTTTTGTGCTAACTGTTCTGAACTACTACTATCAGCACTGGTGGTATTCTTAAAAAAAATTCATTATTAGAGAAAATTATTGTAGAATTAATTTCAATCGAATAAAACCTACTTTTAGTTCGGACATCTCTTTAATTTCTCGTGCAAGTTTAAAATTATTTTGTTCTTCGTTTGCCAAAGCAACGTGGGTTTTTTCTAATTGTGCACGTAGCTGATTCACTTCAGAATTCAGACCTTCCAATTTTTTACTTTCCTCTTGTAATTGATGATAAAGCACGTCTTTTTCCTACAAAGATGCTCATATTCATATGAATGCGGGGAAATCATAAATAAGCACATAAATCAAATTTTAATAATAACCTGTTGTAACTTTTCAACTACTCCAAGATCAGGTGTACTACTGCTGACACCCTTTGACTCACTTTGCCTTGCTTCAAGTTCGGCAACTTTTTGCGTAAGTTCAACACCAGCAGATGCCTTATTTTTAATTTCAGTGATTTCTGTCCTTAGATTATCGATTTCTACATCTTTAACTCTGAGCTGTGCCTGCCACCTCTTTTCTTCAGATTCTATGTGATTTTGAAGTTTGTTCAACATACTTTCCTATATCAAAAAATTAATTTTAGTTGACGCCAATCAAATTTTCAATAAACAATTAGATACTTTTATCTTACTGTATCATAAATAATTTGTTTGTAATGGTTGACCAAGGCCTGTAGGTTTTTGTTTGCTGAATCGAGCTCCTCGTACACCTTAGAAGAATTTTTGCTTTCTTCCACAGTTTGGTGAAGTCGCTCTTCAAATGCCACCAGCAAATCTTCATGGGATTTTCCAGATACTTCAATATCAGGGAATATCCTACTAACTAAAGCTTTTGTTTCTTTTCCTTCGTCGATTATACTTTTTTGTACTAGAACCTGCGACTAAATTAATAAACTTTAATATTGAAATAAATTACGATTTAAAGATTATTTTAACGTTCATGAAACCATTTTCTTTTTAATGAAATATTGTATTCGCTAACTTACGTTGTTTTCCAAAGAAACAATCAAACGTTTCTCAGTTGACTTATAAGCTACCATCACTTTGTGATTCAATCTTCGTAAATCCTGAGGATTAGGACAAACATTTTGAGAAAAAAATTTGATGGTTTGATCAAAGTGTTTAGGAACAATTCAAATGATTTAAATGCAAAAGTGTTATAGATACAATTGCTCCTGAGATTAAATTTTGATGAAGAAATTGAATAAAGTGATGGAAGCATACTAGTAATTAACGGCCTAAAACTAAATTAAACTTGTTATTCAAATTTGATACATACATTATTTTTATCTTTTTGTTCATTTAGTTTCTTCTCGAGTTCCTCAGCCAGATTATGATGCTTCTCAACTTCTGCTCTTAAAGATTTGACTTGTTCGTTGATCTTATTAAATTCTTCTTCTTTTTCTGATACCGTCGCTTTCAATTTTGAAATCTGATCATCCTTCTGTACCAGTCTAACAAGCATAAAAGTTCATTTGTTACAACAGACTGTGTATAAAGTAAAAAACAATAAAAATAGAAAGATGCGTAATTATGGCACTTACAATTTGTCGTAATCATGTTCAATGCTATTTTGTTTTCCTCCAACCTCTTCAATACCGTTTTCACGGCCTTCTACAGGCGGACGTTGAGCATTAGCAGCTTCCATTTGTGAAATAAGTGCGGCACTTTTCTCATTCTCTTTACGCAGATTTTTAATTTCTTGCTGAAGCTCAGTGACAGACTCAAGCTGCTTGGCCAAAGTTTCATTTTGCTGCTGTAGCTCATTGATGCGAGCTTTAGCGTCTTGAAGCTCTGACTCTACCTTTTGCAGTTGCTTAGTTTTAGCTTCGGTTAACTCTTTGACAGTTTCCTCGCTTTTTTGGCGTTCAGTTGCAAGCTCATTACGAGCCTGCTCAAGTTGAAGATTTAAAGTAGAAAGCTCAGGTTGTATCCTGGATATCTGTTTTTGAAGTTCCTGCTCGTGACGGAGCATTTGTTTCATGCGCTGATCTATTTCGGTTTTCTGACGAAGCGCCTCCTCGAGCTGGTGCACGAGATCAGGCACCTGATCTGCAGACTCTTTCATCTGTTGAATTTGACCTTGCAGATGGATGCGATCATTATCAGCGATGACCAATTGTGATCGTAAAACTTCAATTTCGTGAGCGCTCGAATCGCAAGTAGCCTGAAATTCTTGTTGCAAGGTCATATTTGCAGCTTGAATTTGAGTTATCTCCTCGGATTTTCTGCTAAGCTGTTCACGCAGCTGGTTGAGCTGGAACTCGTGCTGTTTGCGAAGGTTTAACATTTCTTGTTGCATCTGGCCGTGGGAATGGCCCTGGTCTTCCTGCATTTTTACAATGATGGCAGCGTCCTCGTTGATTTTGGTTTGGAGCTGCTCAATTTGACGAGCATAGCCTTGTTTCTCGGCAGCGTGACTTTCGAGAATATGCTGCATACGAGTGTGTAGCGTTGCAGCCTCGGTCGTCTTGGTCGTCAAGGCTTCTTCCAGCTGCCGTACGGTTGCAGTAAAACGAGATCGCTCGGAGTTAAGCTCCTGGCGCAACTCGATAAGTTTGCTCTGTACTCCAGCAGTGGCTTCTTGCTCATCACGCAGGGCCTTTTCCTTGTCGGCCAACTGGCGCTTGAGTTTCATCACGGGGTCAGCACGGCCCTCGCTCCATTCAGCTTGCTCACCCGCAGGATTTTCCTGTTGCTTGTTGAGCAGTGACTCAATTAGAAATTGGATCTCGCTGCGGCTCAGCTCAGCCTTTTGGACAAGAGGTTGCAGTAGAGAGAAATTGACGCCGTCCTTATCCCCACCTGGAAAAATTGCATACATCACAATTGTGAATTTTTCGTCGCCGTCCGCGTGAACGAAAATTGTGCCGCGGCAACAGGCGATCGCACCAGCTGACGGGCCCGCCGGTGGTTACAGCTCGTGCTTGTGGAGAGCGGCCTCGCGGCCAACGACCCCACCGCTCGCGCGCGTCTCGCTTCGCTCTCTCGAGAGCTGCTGCGGCAAGACAGGAGAAGGAGGTGAGGGAGGGGGGCGCCGCAAAGCCGCATTCCAACGCGCCGCACACGGCTGTGCTCTCCTCGCGTGCCGTGAGATTTTGATCCGGCTAATTCCTGTGCGCGCGGATGACTTTTGAGAGAAAGAGAGAGAGAAAGAGAAAGAGAGAGAGAAAGAGAAAGAGAGAGAGAAAGAGAAAGAGAGAGAAAGAGAAAGAGAGAGAGAAAGAGAAAGAGAGGAAGAAAGACTCTTCGCGGCTAACGCAAGGTCGTAGTAGTTTTCGGATCGATACAGCGTGTCCGCGACTTCTAGCGTCTGAATCGGAAGTTACTACAGCCGATTTTTTCCAATGATGAACGAACACGTGTCGCTTGGCAATTCGTTCGCTGTACGTCGACACGAATGAATGAGAAACAGTGAGAAAGGAGAGAGAAAAAGAGGAGAGATAGAGAGAAAGAGAACGAAAGCGAGCGTAGCTGAGATAAATCGACGATAAAAAAAATACCGAGACTTATTTTGAGGAAGTCAAGCGAAAGAAGCGAGCTTATCATTTGTAGCAACGCCCGAAAAAACAACTTGTTGATTAGACAGTAACTCGATGGCGCTCCGTATATGAAGAAAGCATGATTTCTTTCGAGGGAAACGAAAATTCGTTAATTTCTCTAGTGACGTCTCTCGGCATGTATACGCGTCCACATATAATGCGGGGCCCCGTATACTACGCACACTTACCGATCTGAGCGAGAATATCTTTTTGCTTCTTGTTCTTCTTGGAGTGCTGTTGCTGTTGGTGGTTCTCCCTGTTGGTCGAGTGAACCAGCGCGGCGGTCTCCTTAGCCACGACATTCTCCTTTACCTCCTTTCCTTCCTTGTTCGCTGTTACTTCCTTCGGCTTCTCTTTCTCCTTCGTTTCCTTCACTTCCTTATCTTTGCCGACTTGCTGCTGATGTTGGCCTGCTGCTGCTCTTGCCGCTGGCGAAGACTCCTTTTTCTCTTCCTTGGGCTCGTCTTTTTTCTTCGCGTCCTTGTCCTTAGCATTCTTCTTGATGGAACCTCTGGTCGGGGTATCTTTTGGCGATGATTTGTTTACCGCTGCCGGTGCTGTTGCTGGTGCTGTCGTTGCTGACGCTTCGGCGGGCTGGCTCGCTTGGTGCAAATTTTCCCGCTGCAAGATCGAATGAACCCGTAAAGTAGTGAAGCGTAATTTTCAAAAATTGATTGACCCCACGAAAAAGTACATTAAATACAACTACGGCTAACTAGCGTCTAATAAGCAACTTTTCTAGATAAGAGCATGCGCTAAGCTTTTGAAGTATCACTCACGCTGTGACTCCTAATGAGTTCGAGATCATCTTTCGGGTGAATGACATCGAAATGATTGACTTCTTGCACAGGTGTTATTTGTGCGGCGGTAATATCGTTTGTTAAAATCGATTCGTCCTTATTCACAAGGATCGGTTTGATTTTTTCGGCTTTGTTCTTCTTTTTATTACCCTTGCTGTTATCCTGTTTTTTATAATTAAAATAGACATAATAACCCAGTTGTTAGTACTATAGAATTACCAATTTTAAAGCGATATAGTGTAATTTTCAAGTCATTCAGAAAGACTTAAATGTAATGTGTTGGAATTACTTCTTTTCAATCAAGTGCAATAACATACTTTTTATAGCAAATGAAATACATGACTATTAAATTGTAATTTGGTGTATCAAAAGATTCATTTTTCACCTTTAAAACCGATTTATTCACATTTCTTCCCAAGCAATAATACCTGAAATGATTCAATTTGGATGATCAAGCTTTTTATTAAGTGACTAAATATTCTTAGTCATTGAATTGATTCACTTTTTATAAAATGAAAAAGTAAATTTTTGTTGCAGAATTTTATCAGTTTATATGCCTACAAATATCCACATTATCTACATTAATATTTTGCAATAATCAAAAAACAATTATATCACCACATTTAAATATTTTAGTCACTTTTATCTATAATTGAATTGATTTGATATGAATAAAATACAGGTCAAACAGATGTTCAAGAGACTTACCAAGACATAATCAATTTTGAATGCAATTACTTGGTATCAAGTATTATCAATATAAAAATTACATAGCAAAAAGTTAAAAAATAAATCTTCACAAAAAATTTGTCAATAAATCATGGTTATTGTAACTGAATGCAGAATTGTCAAAGTGAAATAAATATTGTTGCTATGGCTACAATTTAGCCAAAGAATACAAATATTTATATAGGTATATTCATAAACAGTATGTAATTGTGTTGTAGGAAGTAGTGAACTGGATTTTGTTACCATGATTGTCATTTGTAACAATGTTTCTATTATAAGCATTCTGAAAATGAAAAGTCTTGCCAAGCATGAGAGCACTGACTGGAATGTAATAACACGTTTAAACACATTTTTATATTAAAGTCCTTCTGGATGACCTACATGTGCAACATCTGATATGTGAGCCAACAGACCAAGTTTCATGCATTAAATTGCCAAGAATTCAAGAAGACTTAAGGTTAAGGAAGGTTAGACTACAATTCAGTCTCAATTACCCTTCATTATTTGCTATTCGTTCGCACAAGTAAACACAATGATATCCAAATTAATCCAAGTGTTTACTATAATAATAGCCTAATACTTGTACCATTGTTAGTTATACAGTAAATTTTTGAGCTTAGTAAGCTATCATATGTTATTGGCAAAAAAAGATTAAAAATGTAAATTGATTTAACATACCTGTACAGTGGGTTCAGCAGGTAGTATTTGTGGATTTTCTTCAAATTGTACATGCTCAGATTTCTCTTCTTTAATCTCTTTCACTTCTTCTTTCTCTTCTTTCTTCTCCTTTGGCTTCTTGTTAGCTTTATTCTTATGCTTCTTTTCCTTTACCTTTTCTTTTTTCCCTAAAAACAAGGAATATCAAGATAGTAAAGCACGAAGCATTCATCGAGCATGTACGGTGAGCTTTTAAAAGGGGCCAAACTTACCAAATAGTAGGTCATCAGGTAGATTACGCTGTTCCCTTATAGCATCTTCATAGGACTTTTCCTTCATCGCGAAAATGGACACAAATCCTATGACTAGGGCCGAGATAACGACAACTGCCACATAAATAAGACCCGTTTGCACGTCCATGATGAGGCGACTGCTGTTGGCTTGTTATTGCACGGCTGGTCGGCGGTGCTGGTGCGCGTCGAACTTGGGCGTTGAGCCACTACGTCTGGTAGGTGACTCCGGGCTGTGCTGCGGGCGGACGGGCGCGCGTGCTGTTCGCAAGTAAACGCGAGAACTACTGGTAGATAGGCGCGCGTGTGCTCACACAACTGCTGCTGCCGCTACGATATGGCGATAAGGTCTCTCGGTCTGACTCAGGGTTGCGGACAGATGCTAGACAGGCGACGGCGAGAGCGAGGACGACGATGATGATGAGCTAGGGTATCACCACATGTTGGATGCTGCGTGGCCGGCGTGGACTGACTGGTATTAGATAGTAGCAGTGCTGTTGCTGCTGCTGCTTCTGCGGGGTGGTGCGACGAGAAGGAGAGTAGTGGCGCTCGGCTCATGTATGCCTGCTGTATAAATTGCGCCGCGCTGCCGCGACTCTTTCGATTATATACCTATATACGTCTCTCTCTCTCTCTCTCTCTCTATATTCTAAATGTGTATATGTGAGTCTGCTGCCGGCTCTCTTTCGCACTTATGGAGCGTGAGATATATATTCACATATGAGCGACGCTTTTGAGTGTGTAAATCGCTGCTCGCGGCCGCCCGGCGGTGGCTAAAGCTTGACTCTTTTGCACTGCTGCTGCTGCTGTGTATGTATGTGCGTACCGTATGCGTGTGTGCGCATTAGCCAAATCTACCAACTGTGCGTGCGTAGAGCTCTGCGAGGCCTATATAAATGTACCTTTTATATATCGAGCGCGCAGCGGAGGTTTTATTAAAGGCAAATATTTTCTTGTATCGAATGCGGGACTACTGCGGGTCTCTCGCTCGTTGGCAGAGAGTTCGTACTACAGTGCTACATGTAATGTCGTCGCTCTTTCTCTTTTTGCGATATGGCGGCCGCTCTCACATACATACACACACATACATAGGTATATATATATATATTGCTGTATATAATATGTGACGTATGCGTGCCATACGCGCGCAAGGAGGAACACACGAAGAGGGCAGCGGAGCGCAGATTATATATTGGCGAGATACCGTGCTGCACTGTATATTACTCTGCCTGTGTGCTGCGTGCTGTGCCTGCACTATATATATATAGCTACGATGATACGGAGCGCGTGTATATCGCAAGATCGCGGCTGAACTTCCACTGCAGCGAGGTTTTGCGCTCTGGCTGCAGTCTCGTCAATGTGTGCGCTGCGCTGCACCGCGGTATGTGCATTGCCTGCTGCCGCTTTCTCTCTCTCTCTCTCTCTTCCTCTCTCTCATTGGAGTGCAGTCGCAGACGGCATATAGTATACGACGACGACTCCGACAACGGCGATGATGACGATGATGATGATGATGATAATGATGATCTGTTGCGGCTTTGGGATTTTCAAAGTATAGAGTCGAGACTGTAAAATCGGCCCGAGTCTCGCATATACGTACACACATTTACTCGCCGATGCTATATGGGTCTGTGTACAAGAACGGCGCGTAAACATGAATAGAGAGAATCGTTATGTGTACGAGGGAGTATACCTGTATAGATAGGTAGTAAGCGCATACCTAACTCTCTCTCTCAAATTTTGCAATACATATACCTGGCGCGCGTATTAAAGAGCTCTCGCTTACGTGGAGTCGACCTATGGTGCGGCGCTTGCTTCGCTTCGCGGCCGATTGCCTCCTCTCTCTCTCTCTCTCTCTCTCTCGCGTCTACCTATATTATATTACTCTATACGTGGTAATAATACGTTTTATATACTATATATATTGTGAAAAAGCCCCGTGGATGGGACTTTTTTTGCGCGTATACGTGTCTGTGTGTACTGTGTGAACGCGTGTGCGCGCGGAACGAGTGAAATAACCACGCCTTTCGCACGTCACGCGGGCGACCCCGCATTGGTCCGACTCCGATTTGTCCGTATGCGTAGGTACACACACAGGGTACTATATGCATGCGGCTCAGTGCCACGTATCCATCCGCCGATTTCGCTCGCAGCTATATACTCACTATAGCGTGTACACGATACGCACACAGGTAGATACACCTGTGTACGTGCGTTCGCGTATAGCGGCAGCGAGCTATACACGTGAAAGTGGCAAACCTCGGCTCGAGAGAGCTCGTGGATTGTTGTTCGTCGCTATGATCCTCTCTATCTATATATGCGGAGAGTCTTGTAATATGTGCGTGGGTGAGATAGACCGCGAGTGTATAGCTCTCGAGTATATACCGACGTGCCTACGTTACACGGGGCGCGCGCGTTATTGCGGTGCGGATTCGATGATGCGGTTCGCGCGCTGAATCGATGTAGTTCGTGCGCGAGCTTACAGCGATTCCTACACCACCGACCATCGACTTTAAGAATTTTCGCTGCGCTTAAAATTTTCGTTACGCATTTTCTTTGTTTATTCGAATTCGATCGGAAAGCGAGTTCGGAGTTACTGTCACTACAAAGCGGTACAATATCAGCTGCTACGCGGGGCACGCGTTTAAATATAAAAGCATAAACACACTCGCGGTATTATATGGTCATCGAACGTACATCGCTCCGATTAATATCCCCGAGAGAGATAGAGCTTTCAACTGTAATAATTGTAATTTAATCGAATTTGTATACGAAATCGAGAAATTCGGATAGACGCGCGGCTATAACGACGTGACTCGAATCGTAGACTCATTATACGCGTTCGGTACAAAGATTCGACTTGGTCTTCTTTGTCGGAGGGGGGAACGATCATCGAAGCTTTTATCGTAAATATCAGCGTTCGAGGCGTTGGCTATAATACGCTTAACCGAACAAAGATCGAAATACTTTAAAAAGCCAAAAGTCGATTAACGACCTTTCGGAGCCGAGACCCCGGGCCATCCGCGCGCGTATCGGAAGTCTGATTATATACATGTGCGCGAGTCACTGATAGCGCTTACTAAGCAAGTTTTAATAGGAGTATTTATCCAATCATCGAAAACATCTGTTGCTCGTTTAGCCCCTTTGTAATCGGCCCAAGTGAGAGCACACTCGAGTAATGCGCTGTCTTGTTCTTGAGGTCGCGCAGCCACGCCGTAACGTACACGCGCGCGTGCCCAAATTCACAAAATTCCATTTCCGCGGCCATGCGAGACAAGAAAGAAAGAAATTTCAAAAAGTCTCGAGACTCGATTACATAAATCAAACTGGTAAGACGATCGTTTTATTACGTCGTTTTCATGTATTCGATCAACAGACAAGTTACGAGTTTGTAACTCGTCACAGACACAATGCGCGGGTATTTTTATAATTATAACACGGCTAGCTAGCTAGCGAGCTTTAAAAAATGGTCTTGAGCTCTTTGATGAGCACTTCGTTGTACTGCGTGGCCAGCTTGAAGAGCTTTTCCAGAAGCTGCTCGTCGCTCGTCTCCCCCGTCTCGTCCAAGACGATGCTGCTGCTGCTTTTGTTGTTGCCGTTGTAAGCTCCGCCGACGATGCGCAGCTTGTCCTCCAAGATGCTGATCGGACGGTAGATGTCGTTCGTCTCGATCTTCTCCTTGAGCAGATCGTAGTCGAGTCTGGCCTCGTCGAGATCGGCGGCGCTCCTGTGATCGCCACCGAGGCCCATGAGCAGGTCGCGCTGCTGCTGCTGCAGTTGCTGCTCGTCCAGCGCGTCCTCCTCCGTCATCTCGCCGTAGATCTCGGAGTCGCCGCTCGAGTCGAAGGTCCGATTGTTCGGGCCGGTGAGCAAGCTCGGCCTCTTGCGCTCGACAGCCGCCATCTCCGCCGTAATCTTGGCCTCGAGCTCGCCCAGTCTGGCCGACAGCGTAGCGAGCTTCGCGTTGTCCTGCCTCAGCTCGTCGATCGTCTTGTCCTGGCTGTTCTCCGAGTTCATGTCCATGAGCGTCTGCAGCAGCTCGAGCTCGTCGTTGCTCAGCAAGTTGCTGTCGAAGCTGGCGTTGACGCCGCTCGTCATGCGCTCGAGCCGCTCGACGATCTCGTCCTCCAGCTGGCTGAGTCTCTGCAGCTCCTCGGCGCGGCTCTTCTGCAGTTTCGAGCTGTAGACGCGATCGCTGCCGCTGCCCGAGGAGCGGCCTTCGTTGTCGTGAAATTTGAAATTGCCCTCGGCCTGGGCCTCCTCGATGCACTGCTCCAGCTGCTCCAATTCCTCCTGCGCCTCGGCCGTCCTCTTTTCCAGCTCGGCGATCTGCTTGCGAGTCGCCGCCAGGTCCAGTTTGTCCTTGCCGTCGTCCTCGAAGATCTTCTGATAGAGTCGGCAGGCCTCCAGTTTCATCTGCGACAAAGAAAAGTTAGCCCGGGGCTTACATAATATGGAAAAGTTCAAATTGCATCTTACGGGTGACAGAGGGATGTGACTAGGCAGTTTGGATCGTTTGCGCGTGTCCGCGTCCATGGACTCGACGATTTTCTTGGCGAGCTTGCGATTGGCGTTGAGATTCCACTGGATCTTGTTGTAGGCGCTGTCGAGCCTCTGGCGCTTCTGGAACAGTTGGATGATGTCGAGCTCCTGGGAGGACGCCCCAGCCTCGTGGCGAGCCGAGTCGTAATTGCCGCTGTTGCCGGCCGGATTCTCGGAGTAGAGGTCGGCCTGGGCATTCTCGCGATACCAGCCGCTGTTCATCTTGTCCAGCACGGCGTTGTACTCGTCCAGCTGGGCTTGCAGCTCTTGGAGACGAGTGGCCAGCAGACCTCGCGTACTCTGGCCCTGACTAGTCGACGCACCACCGCCGCCGCTCGCCGCTTCCATGTCCCGGCGAATCGAGACCATCTGCTGCTCGAGCTCGCGGATCTTGCTCTGCAGCAGCTGCTCGTAGTACTTTTTGTCCTGCATTTGTCTGTTGCGACGATTTTCACGCATTGATTTCGAGAGCCGCGTCGAGTGCATTCGATGCACGGGATATATAATAAGAGACTCACCGAGCCAATCGAGGAACGCCCTTGGACGAGGCCGAGCGCCTGACGCCGGCCAGGCCCTGCTGCGTGACGGGCCGATCGAGCATCGAGTGCAGCTGGTGGCGCGACAGGCTCGCGGCGCTGATCGGCAGATTGTTCATCGTGGCCGCGGACTGCATGGAGGTGCGCGCCGCCGAGGGTGGCCTCGACAGGGCAGCGGTCATCCGGCCGCTGCTGGTCGGCGGCCTCTGCATGCCGCCGGTGCCGTTGCTGCTGCCGCTGCTCATGCTCGAGACGTCGTGCGCCAGGGACTTGATGCCTCGCCTCGAGCTCGGACGATCGCCTCCGCTACTGGACACGGTCGTCTTGGCCGTGCCCGGACGCGGCGGCTGATCCAGCTCGGACTGCTGATGCTCGGCGCCGCCGCGACGCCAGCGAGTCTGGGGCCGACTCGTGCTCGAGCGGCTCGCGATGCTCGACCTGTCGATCGAGTCCATCATGCACTTCCTCAGGCATGACAGCGACTGATCCGCGGCATTGTTGTGCTCCGATCGAGCCCGGCGACCGACGCTGACGACGGCCCGTCTAGTGACCACCGCCAGCTGCTGCTGCTGCCGCTGCTGCGCCGTCGTCATGGAAAAATATACCTTTGCCAATTCAAAACACTGCGCGTGTTGATCCAGCCTTAATACAGTTCAAGGCTGCGACACGAGCCGCACGTGCTGAGAGGTTTGAAATAAATTCAATCGTTATTACGAGCGCTGCAAGACCAAAGGTGGGAATTTTGCATAAAACTATCCTCAGATGTGTACCAATGATCTGCAAAACCAAATCATGTTCTCTAAAGATAAAAAAGTTGAATATTACTTTGCGTAGGAAAATATAACTGAGCTTCTCAAAGTTGAGCGGACACAATCAGAATGTAAACTTTGTTTATATTTCCCTCTGTTAGTAAACATGACTGACGCGTCACACAAACCGCACACGCGCGAGAAAGAGACAGACTACAACTTTCTCTCTCTAAAGTTCAGTCTGTCTATATATGTCCCACGTTTAGTTCTGTATAAGCGCCAACAGAGACGAAAATACACACGCGTCCGCTATTGAAAACCTAACCTGTAAGACTTAGTAAACAGTGAGCCGGTGTCATCCCTTTCAGTTATGTGTTTTTGACGTGAAAAATCGTGAATAAGTTATTTCCATTATGGCAAATCGAACTGTCAAAGATGCCAAGTCCATTCGCGGTACAAATCCACAGTACCTCGTGGAAAAAATTATTAGGTCCCGTATCTATGATTGCAAATACTGGAAGGAGGAGTGCTTTGCACTCACCGCGGAACTTCTGGTTGATAAAGCTATGGAATTGAGGTAAAGATTGTAAATCAGTTGTTACCTTTTTACAATTATTTACAGATTATAAAATTTGAGCTCAATTTTTATTAACTATTTTTCTCCTTTTTTTTTAATAGGTACCTAGGTGGGGTTTTCGGTGGCAATGTCAAACCAACACCATTTCTGTGTCTTGTGCTAAAAATGCTACAAATCCAGCCCGAAAAAGACATCATAGTAGAATTTATAAAAAACGAGGAGTTCAAGTACGTCAGGGCCCTTGGAGCATACTACATGCGTCTAACTGGAACAGCCATCGACGTTTATAGGTACTTAGAGCCTCTTTTGGCTGACTATAGAAAACTAAGAATGCAGAATCGACAAGGAGAATACAAACTTTTGACAATGGATGAGTTCATCGACAACTTATTGAGAGAGGAGAGATCGTGTGATGTCATTCTACCAAGAATTCAAAAAAGACACGTTTTGGAAGAGAATAATGAACTCGGTAAATATTTTGAAAATTGTTACAAATTTAATGATTTTTTATGTAAATGCTTCATTGTATTTTAATAATCAATATGATAATTATTATTATTTCTTTTCAGAGCCAAAAATATCTGTATTGGACGACGATGTCGATGAAAATCTTGACAGTTCTGAAGAAGAGGAAGCAGCAATCAACAATAATAAAAGGAGATTAGATATTCTCTCATCGGACAGAGATCGGGACAGAGAACGTGGCAGGGACAGAAGGGTTTCTGATCGTAAAGATAGAAGATCCAAGTCAAGAAGTAGATCGAGATCGCGTGACCGAAGGGACAGAAAGAGAGAAAAAGATAGACGTGATCGACGAGACCGGGAAAGAGACCGTGATAGAGAAAGGGATAGAGATAGAGAAAACAGAGACAGAGAAAGGGACAGAGATAGAAACAGGGACAGAGAACGAGAAAAAGACAGGGAAAGGAGAAGAGAGAAGGACAGACGTGATCGTCGAGATCGCGATAGAGATAGGGATTGAATGTAATTAATACATTTAATAAAGTAATTTTATCATGTAAATGTTTGTAAACTTAGAGATAAAAATAACATTAAGTAAAAAATAAATAATTCTTGGAGTGAATCAAAGATTTAAAAGTCTTAATTTTTCTCCTTACTAAGTCGAATATCCTTCTTCTGCAAGGTTTCACAAGCAAACATGTATATTCTAACGTTGGCATGGTGAACATTAATTGATCAAACAGTATCATTTACTCTGTAGTTGCAGTTTGCTACTATCAATCGACATGACGATATGTCTTGGTCCTCTAGACTCAGGAAAAACTCTTTTAATGAAAAGACTCGCGGACGAGGAAATAGATGAGGCTACTGTGACCGAAAAGACTTTGAATGTCGAAACTTACTGCGTTCTGAGTCCTAACGGCAAGTTTGATATTTTAATCCGAGAATGTGGAGGCACTATGGCACCTAGGTGGAAGGAATATTTACCCAACGTAAATTTTACTTTTACAACTCTTTTATATTAAAAATTGAAAATCAACACTCATGTTTATCAAAATAGGTGCAAAAGATAATGTTCGTTATTGACGCAAGCAACTTGTGCCAAATATCCGCTGCTGGTGTACTACTCTATACCTTATTAACCGATCCGAGCTTGCAAAAAGTAAGATTCGCTCTTGTATTAGCCAAAATGGATTGGTCTTACCGTCAAATGAGAAACGAAGCTTTGCTCATGCTTCAATTTACTCGACTTAAAAAGGAAGTTAAACAAGAGATTCAAGTTTTGGAAGTCAGTGCTTTAACTGGGGATGGAGTGGATAAGTTGAAGGAGTGGATATTTGATCCAGTGACTTTAGAAAATGCTAGCAAACACAATTAAAATATCAGTGTTATATATTGAAAATCTATATTAGTTTATGATAATATCATATCATTATACAATCAATGCATTAAATACATTAGCAAAATATTATTTAAAATGTTTGTTTATTTATGGAAACAAATGTCATTTCTCCATAAAAAGAGAGATTTTGTATTATGTATAAATCAAATTATTTTAAACACACCAATTGTGGTAATTTTTGACGAAAGGTTTGCTTACCCTTTTTGAATTCTGATTTTTAACAATTTTTAAATTCATAAGTACAGCATGTCTGTACGATCAGCTAGCACATATTTACAACCATCACATAAGCTGTCTATATAGTTTTTTATATAGTTGCACACAATTACTCTTTTACAGCAATTAAAAAATTCTCAATTAGGCACGACATCGTAATTCTTCATTCATGTTCATTTAGTGTATCCTCGTTAAATCTTCGACGATTTTAACAATGTCGTCTACAGTTGCGTCTTTTTTCATACCACCACCCTCGTCGATCTACAAAATACAAAAATTGTAAATCATTTTTTAAAGCGCGCTTAATTTATTTATTCATTTAATTAAAATACTTACGGTTAGACCTTGGATAACTTCTGTCATTTTTTCATGATTCAAATCCAAAAAGCTTTCAATTAAATCGCCGTCGACAAATCCTTCGCATGCTTCAATTTTTAGATCTGTATTGAAACTTCTCCAAAAGTGATGTTCGATTTTTCCTACACTTTTGATGATGTTTGTCAATCTGTCTTCAAGACTTTTAAGGAAATCATAAAATGAAGTTGGTATTTGCGTAACTAAACCAATGGCTCCACTAACAGTACCGAAAAGAACGCAACCCGAGGTTGGAGTACTGGATTCTCCTAAATGCTGCATAACCAACGATCCATGTCTGAATACATTTACCATATCACCTAAATGGAATTGACCAATTTCTTGCATTTGTTGTCGTTCTTCTTCTGATGTAGCCGCACTATTAAACAAATAAACGAATATATAGCAGAGGTATTGAATTAACAGTTTTACAAATCAAATTATTATATACCTGTCCTTTTGACACACAAATAGATTGAAACAGTTTTCGGCACCCAAGAAAGTATCGTCGTCCAAAATTTCGATAGCCGTCATCCAATTAGGATTGTAGTCCCTTGCCATTTCTTCGAAACTTCCTTCCATTGTTTTGTATTGTAACAATGTTACAGAGCGCATAAGATCTCCGATGAGAACAAAATCACCTTTTGTTTTCAAATATAAAGCTATAATGTTGTTGAAGTGGCTGCATTCCAATCTAAGTTCTTTCTCAGCAGTCCATTCAAATAATCTAACTGTACTGTTTATACTTGCTAAAAGCTTTCCATTGAACTCCACAAGTGAATAACACGAACCTTTTATTTCTTTTTCAGCAACCTAATAGAGAGAATATCAAAGTTAAAAATCATTCAAATAACAACTTTTACTTCGAAATATTAGTCCTTTACTTGATTGAGTTTTCCATCTTGCCATTGGAATATTAAAATTCGACCCATTTTTGGTTCGGACTCATCAGGATTTATCAATGCTGTACCAACAACGAAGTATGGAGTTGCATCATCTCCTAACTTCGTTGAAATCAAAGACATGGCATATTCAGTTGGCATTAAAGTATGGGCATGAAGAACTTCAAAAGTATGTTGATCGATGATCAACAAGTTATGAACTTCGACTTCCTGCCCGCAATCGGCGGCAGTATTGGCTGGCTTATTGTGAGAGTTATTCTGAGTACTGTTGGAAATTGATTGTACCGTCGTTGAAGCTGATTGACGAACTGTACTTATACCATTTTGTTCCATAACATCGATGCGCATTGTGATTACACCAAAAGTTTGAGTGCTCTCTTGATAAGCGATTCTTCGAGGTGATTCTCCCAGTGGCACATTTCTAATATGCAATTTTTGTATTTCATCGATTGTGCCAATAGAAACTGATAAAAAGATATTGTTATTACATTACAAATTATAGAAATCTAAAATTATGTTCAATATTTTGTCATTTACCTGCAAGATTTGTGGCAAGAGCCAAACTGTCAGGATATGATTCTGCGTTAAGTGAGCACATATGGTTAACTTCCTTCATATTCACATTGCTGAACACAAGTTTATGGTTTGAACTATATATGACTGTTGGCCTATCAGAGCAGGCAAATACATTAGTTGTTGAAAGCGATCTAAATGTTTTTAAAACTGTGGGTTGAGTGCCAAGAGTAACTTTTTTCTTGTCCATGAGTAATCCGTTTTTCTGATTCAATACGAAATAGTACATGCTACCATCACCCAAAGCGCACAAAAGATATGTACTTCCCTCGAAATTCGTCATCAGTATAGATCTGGGAATAATTTCTCCCCCCAGTAATTCTTTATTTATTTCTTCCAAATTTGGCAAAGTTAATACACGAACGGATATATCTGTCCATAAACCAACTGCTACAAGTTTAGCATCATTTGTACCATCTAATGGGGTAATATCAAGACATGCGACTTCATGTTGGAGTTCAGTTGAAGCCTTAGAAACTATTTGATTATCAGATATTTCCATAAAATATAAATCTTTTCCAGTAGCACACAGCAATTGTGCACCATTACAGGCGACAACACTTATGCTTCTTTTGTTTTCTGGTGACCACTCAGATACAACACTTTTTAATTCAGTGGAAATAAGTCTAGCTGATGTTGGTGTTACTTGTAGTATTAAAGTATTGGTGACATTGCCTGTGTAAAAAGTTTGCTCATCAGCAACAAAGCCTGATATTTCAGTTTCTTCTAGTTCTTCTCCATTCAGCATTAAAATTCTTGTCTGTCCAACAAATGATAGTACTATAGTATTGTCATAGGTATTATTTGCAACTTTTAGAGCCCACATTCCTTTTATGCCTGGCAATTCAATTAAAGCATGTTCATGAATTCCTATGCCGTTTCTTATGACTCTTAAAGATCCTTCTTTGAAAGCACCCGAACAAGTAACAATTTGGCCTTGCCCTTGTCTTTCAAGATCTACAACAGCCATATCCACAATCGGAGCTAAATTTGTAAATGACTCCATGACAACACAGTAAGAACCGGTATCATCTGCTTTGGTGATCAGTTTTACTAGTTGTGAATCACCCAATCTACTACCAATAAAAATAACACCATTGTCCAAGTAAGTAATACATTCTGGAATACTAACTTCACCAAGGAATTCAACTTTCAGATCTTTTACATAAGGGGTGCCATCTGATCTTTTATCATGCTCTAAGAATAACATAAATAAACGTCCAGCCATATCACCCAATAAGTAACGTTGCCCTTGATTGTCTACCTTGGCATAGCATGTGATAGTACTTTGCTTAATAATTGGTGGAATGACAGAAACAAAAATGTTACCATCGTGATACAAAATACTTTCTTGTCCAATAATAATTGCTCCTCCAATTGGTGAAGGTACTGGAATAACCATCATGGCCTCACGTTCAACATTATCTTGTCTCCATGGAATTTTTACAAACTCTTTGTCTCTCACTGATATTTCATGTGTTTTTACATGTCTTCCATTTATGTCTTGATGAATTAATATTAAAGTTGGATTTGCGCAACCATGAAGGAAGTTGACATCTTGTACCTGTATAAGACAAATAAATATAACAGTTAATAACTAATATGTTTAGAAAATAATACATGGTAAAAAATATACATTACATTTTGTTCATCCATTCGGATGGAGGAGGCTTTGAGTTCCGGATTATCTTTGTCAAGTGGTATAATTTTAAAAAGACCATCATACAGCCTCAAACCAATAACTCTTGCTTTTGGATCAATAACTGCTTTAATGCCTGTTTCTGATGCTTTACCAATTCTGTCAGCAACATTGCCATGTGCTTTAGTTATAATTTCAATGTTTTCTCCTTCGCCAGTACATTCCAATATCATGGCATTGTACCTTGTTGTCAACAAGAAGAGCAAGTCTTTCTTCTCGTGCTATAATAAAAAATGGCATTATTATCACCGAGCTAATATTGAAATTTTGCTGATAAATGAATAAAACGCACTTGTGGTCTGAAAAATTTAATAACTGCAATTTTTCCATAAATGCCGACTTCTTTGATAGCTCTCAGACCCTCCGGTGTTACGAGATAAATCTCGAGACGCATATTTTTGGCCAATATAAGATTGAGATCGGTAGGTGACGTGAAATTACCTTAAGTACACGAAAAATAAAAAAATCATGAAACAACATAATTTTTTGCCTGATTCATCAATGACAACAAATTGATAAGGTTATAGCTTACCGGTTACACAGGCGGTAACAGCGGTGGGTTTGTGAGCCGTTACGACGTAGTGATGTGCCATTTTTGTAAAATATATTCTATCAACACAAACTAGTTAAAAGAAAAAGCTGTAAACTTTAATCTTCAAATTTTCATTTGAACGCACTCTGTGAGATACGAAAATTCTCGATTGTTTGTTATGCAAAGAACTCGTCTTCGAGGTTGGCGTTCACTGTAAGCTGCTCAGCACGGTTTTGCCGCCGACACTGATAGACGAAGACCCGACGGTAGTGTCAATGGTGGGAGACTCGAGAACATAGAGAATTGTGATGAAATGCAGAGAGCTGAGAGTGGAAATTGGGAAGCCTAAGAAGTAAGAAGAGCTGCGAATCGCGATAATTGTCAGACATTTGAAGCTCGGCGCCAAAATACGAAGTAATTACGCAATTTTTGTTTCAATTGCCGTTTTTTTCCTTGCTGGAGCGTAAAGGAGTAAAAATAAGTAGAAAAAATTATTCACTGATTTTTTTTATCAATGGCATAAACATTTTTTACGATTAATGGATTCGTAAATTTTATAAAATAAACCTAATTCTTAATCATAACTGTCAGAAAATTAAAAAAATAAATAAAAAAATCAAAAGTTTTTGGAGGGCCGAATTATGAATGAAATCATCTTTCATTCGGTAACTGGCATCAACGTGCGATGCAGTCCGAATCGCTACCTTGACCTTGCAAATATTCGCATCTTCGCGACTCAGCCGAATGTGTCGCAATATGCGAAAAGCTATGTATAATCGAGGTTATGTTGGTGCGAATATTTCAGAGGCGAAGCAGAAAACGTCCATCAAACACTAGCACACGACATGTGACGTGCCAAATTTGATTTCAGACTTGAAAATTATGAAAATTGGTGTGAACAAGACACCATTGCTTACGTGCCTATTTTTCTAAATTTTACCTTCGTTTATTGTGTAAATAAATTGTGATCATGGAGGAAGACGAAGGTGTTAACATTCTCGAAAGCTTTTCCGATTTTATGGAGCGGGATACCAGAGGAGAGGAGGTATTTAAACAGTGTTTTTGTTTATTATCACTGTTTCAAGCTTACTTTTGAGTGATTGAAATTTTGAATTTCCTTATTTTATTTAGATACTTACCTATGGAATCGCAGGTATAGCTTTGCTTACAGCAATGTATAAAATACGACCTGTAAGTAATTTGTTCTTACATAATTCTATATTAAATACAACACTATGAGCTTAACTAAAATATTGTCTTTTTTTCAGTTTGCTAAATTTAAGAAACCATCCGATGTGCCTAAACATTTTTTTACTAAGAAAGTACAACTCGAAGGAACTGTCAAAAACATTGAGCCTTCTATGGAGCCTTATTTGTTGGTTGATCATAAACCTTTAGTTCCTTTACCTAGATTAGGATCATCCAAATATTTGCCAGTGAAAATAGCTGGAGTTAATGTTCAAGGAAATGGTAAATTTATTGAATTCAAATCGTTTTTCATTTCAAATAAAAATATTATTGTTATGGATTAATGTTTTGCTTTTGCAGGTCTGAGTTGGTTACAAGCTGTTGTTAAAGATAAGAAAATTAAATTTATACCAGTTAAAAAGGACAATCAGTTTTTAACTTGCATAGTAATTGTTCCACAAAATAATAAGGTAAATATACCAGAATTTTCCATCTTGAATCAAAGCTTACAAAAATTTGAAATTAATTTGATTATAACTTTGTTTCTTTAGGAACCAATTTCTGTTGGTAAAGAATTGTTGAGGGTAGGATTTGGAACTGTTGAAGATTTAAAAGGTGTCACACCAAAAGATCATGATATACTAAACTACTTGAAAACTCTTAAATTAGCACAAAAATGGGCAGAAAAACAAAGAAATGGTATTTGGTTCTACAAATACCCTCCTACTTTTTATTGGAAATTAAAGATTAACATAGATAATAAGTTAAAATCTTTAATTCCAGTCTCAGTGGCAAATTACTTTAATTTATAAGTATTTATAGATTGTTATTAGATTTATTCTTTTGACTATAGTAAAAAAATGTAATAATGTGATGATATCAATGAACTCTCAAGTTGATTTTTAAAATGATTAAGAAATGAAGTTATTCAATTATATATTCACAATGAAAGTATACTAAATATATTTTTATAACATTTAAAAATAATAGTTTATACTGTGCTTGTTTTTAGTATGCAAATAATAATGTGCTTATGAATTTAATACACTTTTTTCAATTATTTATAAACCAATTTTATTAATTCATATTGAATTTTACAATTTGATGAGAGTAATTAACTAACAATGTTTTAGATGAAATTTTTCTATCTATATTTTTTCGATTTTTCAATCAATAAAGCACCACAACAACAATAGTTAATTTTGAATTTTCTTGGTAATTTATTTGACAGCTTTTGACATTAACTTATGTTATTATGTTCTAAAAATCTACAGTATACTTAATTATATATATTTTAGTTATGAAAAGTGCAAGTCTCTTTTGAGTTGGTCTTTTTAAAAATGTTTGAAATGGATGTGTACTTTGGCAACAGTTCTGATATATTTTAGTTAACAGAATAAAATTTTGAAATAATTACGTATAAATATGATAATCTAATTTTTTTTAAAGATTTAGGAAACACAACTTTCTTTGAGTGAAAAAATGTTTTTTAGTGTAGATTTGATAAAAGACAGATTATAATACATATCAAACTCATTTTTCATTCTTACAGTTATGTAAAAATTGAAAAGTAACATGAACTATACTTTTCAGCACTATGTATTCTATACTCACTTCATTTCTTACTTGCATAAACACTATGCACTAAAAATGTACAAATTTTTGATACATGAACTAATAACTGTTGTCGTTTGTTAGTATTTATAATATGTGTAAGAGTCCTAAAATTATCTGACAAGTCTTCTCACACTAGAATTAATCATATAAATATCAACTTTCTACAATTTTTTACACGATTAAGTTTAACAATTAGCAGTTAATCAATCATAATTAATGGACACATTTCTACAAAACTTAAGTCATTAAGTTAGTCATTGTCAACTGCACTTTTTCTAGCAGATGTCTATAACGATTTTATTTAGTTTTTAGAAGCTTTCAGTCACTTTCTCAAACTTGCACGTATTAATTTTGTCTTAATTTAACGGATTTTGAAATTAAAAAGCTTGATAACATAAAGCCTATCATCGATTAGAGTTTATAAAATTAAGCATTTTAAAATCATAAAAAATTTACAAAGAGTTTTCATGAAAACTTTGATAAAAATAAGAACGAAATTCATCATTTGAAGAAAGATTTTAAGCGACCGCGCAGTTGTCAGTAATCTTCGATTAACACTTTTCCTCAATCAATTCTATTATTACTTTTGTCAAACTTTTCATCGAAAATTCCCGTTTTGGTATATCTTAAAATAATCATTAAAATGCATTACTGCGACCTAATTGTTTAGGTGTCATTTTGTCTGTCATCTCTACTCTCCAATCAATGTAAATCCGCTAATTTTGTTAAATATCTGATTTTAAATTCTTCTTTGAAACATAGTTCAGTGCTCAAATAAGACTCAAATTGAAAATGAAATTACGTGTGTTTCAAGCGAAGTGACTATTTTGTCACGTCATCCATTCGTTCTGTCACTTTTCTTTATCGACTCTAATATCTTTGATAATTCTTTTTTTACATTATATTCTTCATACGAACGTCTAATACAGGTATGGATTTATGTTTCTTACAGAATAAAAAATGATTTACAGTGGGAGTTTCACATCTCCATTCGAGTTTCCGAACCTCTCCATATAGAATTATATGCAATCTCTGGTTGAAAATTATTACCCCCATTTGTAGTTGAAAATCGAGAAAGAATATTGTGAAAATTTTCTAAATTTTTCTTTTATACAATCCATGTAATCAGTCTTGCGAGAATATGTTTACGGTTTTTAATACATTACAATTATATAGTACACACACACATTTGAAAAAAAAGAATCGTCTTAAGAATTTATTACGGTTGCTTTCGATTGTCTTATATATTATATAATAATCTCGGAAAAAAGTGTTAAAACAATCGCAATACAGTATTACAATATACATTCATATCAACCAGTGATGCAAAGTTAAAAATTACACAATTGATACTCAGTATCGCATAATAAAAACGCATCATGCATTACAATTACTCTATTATAAATAAATTCACATCGCGCGCTCGAGCGAAAATTCGATTAGTCTTTTTTTCTTCACTTCGTTGCACGATCGTCGTCATCGCGCGCGCCGCAACGGAAGCGAGAAAAAAAATGTTCCTAAACGCGTTGCCGTGCACCACCACCGTTTAGAACTGCGACTCCTGCACGACGATTTCGACGTCGGCCTCGTCTTCGTCTTCGTCCTCGTCTTCGTCGTCGTGGCCATCGACGTCCTCGTCGTCGTAGTCGTCGCCTTCGTCATTGGCAAAGGTAACGCGTTTATTCGCCCGCGCGATGCTGCCCTCGGGGGGCGACCACTAATGCTATACCGTGATCTCTTGGATTTGCACGCGTTTCTTGACGCCACTGCTCAGTGTGCCGCTGGCCGCAGAGGCGGCTGCGGCCGAACCACCACCTACACCGCCTCCACCCTGTTGTTGCAGCGAGCAACTCAGCGAGCTGGAGGTTCTTTGCGGCGGCCTCGGCGGATGCTGCTCCTTGGGGCGCGCGGCAACGTCGCCAGACGACTGGCCTGCATCGGGTGCGGATCCTGCATGTGATCCTGCAAAGTACACATAACGCGTTGTGTAGAACTTTTACAATAATACAACAACATGTTTCGCGATTTAATCCAACCGCGAGTGGATTATTTTACAACGCCGGTGTTACTTTTAAGGGGAAATCAAATTTTACAGTCGGAGCTGCTCTGCACTGCCATAGTATATGTAGCATATAATATGAAACTGGCCGCACTAAACTGCAGGCCGTGATTTCACTCTCCGTTTTTATTTTTACGATCGCGTTACGGTCTTTTAAATGCTTCAACGGAGCACTATAAAAGGGGGGGGGGGGGCAGCTATTCGACTCTCGCGCAAGCGGTATGTCGCGATACGAGCAATAAATTCTATTTTATGCTTTGCTGCTTCGGAGTTATTTAATTATTTACGAACGATCGTCAAAGCATTGTAGTACATATAGCACATATGCACGCATAGAGTAAATGAAAAAAAAAAATAAAAATTTTAAGAGCCTACCTGAATCGACGACGGACTCTTGGGCAGCGTCGTGTAACACGGCGGCAGGTCCGTCGTCACGGACAGCCGATGATGCAGATCCTTGGGCGATCGATTGTTCATAGGCATGGCCAGGCTCTGCATGTCCTGGCCGTTGGAATTGGTCGTCGGAGTGGCGGCGGCCTTGCACGCGGCCAGAGCTCGCTTCTTGTCACGGTCCCTCTGATAGTAGATGCCGGCGAATATGAGCATGTTGAGCACGAGGAGGATGCAGCCCACCCCGACGGTGATGGCCAGGGCCGTCGTCGTGCTGTAGTAGTGCTTGGAGGCGAGTCGCTGCAGCAGCTCGGCGCCGTCCTTGCCCTCCTCGAGGAGTCGCGGGCTGCCCTCGGAAGGCGCGGCCAGCAGCAGCTCGCCGTTCTCGCCCGTGGTGGCGCACGAGGTGCTCGAGGTCTGCGAGCTCTGGGACTGGCCGTAACGAGTCGAGGTGTAGGCTGCACCGGGCAGGGCCAGTGGAGTGTACCACTCGTCGCGCACAGGCCCCGAGTAGAGCAGATCGCCCTTCTCGCGGAAGTGGTGATGGCGCATCGACACGTCGTCGCCCGGTTGATGCAGCTGTGGTATGAGATTCAGCCAGACGGCCATCTTATGACCACGGTAGTGATTTTTCATCTTTGGTTTCAGAGCTTTTGAAATAAGAAAGCGAATCAATCTGACGATCGATCGAAATGTGCATATGATATAAATAATCTGTATGCATTCATACCAATCATGAGGTACTGCTGCGTGTTGGTCTCGTACTTGTCCCAAGTGAGGCCTCGATAGCGCGTCTTCTCCTTGACGGTGCCGTAGTCGACCGACTCGATGGCGTGCGGCTCGTTGGGATTGCCCGTCTTGGCGAAGTTCGTGAAGAAGGTGAGCACCGCCTCGGCCACCACCTGGTCGGCGCGCGAGAAGTTCTGCGGGAAGAAACGACCGCCCAGAGTCAGCGGCAGGCCGAGTATGTAGGGCAGCGACTCGCCCCGAACACTGCCCAATCGCTGTAATTGGCACGAGAAGAGAACATTATTTCACGGAATATTCGATGCATAAATCGAGCGCGAGAAGGGTACGTGCGAGGATAATTTGCCGTTGGGGGCTGGAAATTGAATAATACGCTGGGCGCGGTTGCGTTTGGAGCAGTATAAGCGAGAAAGAGGAGAAGAGGTTGTAAAGCATAGCTCTAATTATACCAGACACTTTTCCATCGCTTAGTCAAAGCTTAGAGCCGAGAGGAGGGCACGAAATACACGCGCGCCGCACACACTTTGAGTGTTATATAAGGTACGTACTGTACCGCACGTACGTTTCGCGCAGCAGCAGCAGCAGCAGCAGTAATTACGAACTAACGACTTTTCTTTCGAAGAAATTTCACACATACGAGTGCACGACGTGGGTGCACATATGTGTGCGCAGATATCTAAGAGTACAAAGAGGGAATAGGAAATTCGCGTTTCGGGCGTGGAGCTTGTGTGCGGCTATAATGGCATCGTGTAGTACACCCAGGTATAATTCTAATGCGACCCTCGAGTACATACATCGAGGCAGGGAAAAAAAAGCGCCTCGCTCGACTTTGGCTTTTAATTTTAATTAAACTTGGCAATTTTTCCACTAATTCGCGTGAGAGCGGGAGAGAGGAAGGGAGACTCCGGGGGGCGAGGCGAAATAAAAAAAGTTCGGACCTCAATAGATTCAAAAGCCGGAACACGGCGTGGGGGGCCTCGTCGTCGTCGTCGCCGTAGCCCGAGCTAGTGTCGAGTGAAAGAAGCTTTAGATTTTGACGACGAGTAATTTCGTAAACGCGCGCGGCAACGGCGCCGAGAGAAAACGAAACTTTGATGCGCGCCGGGCTCATATTGAAACTGCAGCGAGCAGTAGTCTGCAACGCAGGGGGTAGAGGACTGCTACCGCCGCTGATGCGAGCGTAATTCATCAGGCTCTCTCTCTCTTTCGAGTCCACTCTCTATCTCTCTATTACTCGTCCATTATGCTGATGAATTTAATTTGTCTACAAGGCTGCAGGGCACACGAACGAGAAAGAGAGAGGGAGAGAGAGACCCGATAAAAACAACAACAGTGTATAGACGAGAGGCAAAAGTTCGTCCAACGTCTCGACGTCGAGATTTCCTACGTCGAAAAGGGAAAATTTTAATTGCTTGCGCAAGCTTCGCAGCTATCCCCATTAATCGAGATTTTCTTTTGCAGCAGCTCTGTTTCTGTTAATATGCTCTGACCCTTTCTCGCCCTCTCCCCGTATCCGCTGTTGCTGATGATTTGCATCGTGTCCAAAGTAATTTTCCGGGTTTACTTTCAATTACGCTAATTTTTCGATGTGAATGGAACGTCGTGGAAGATCCAAAATATTCTCAGATCCCCTGTGATTCAAGATTGTGTACAGTCGAGTATTGATTTTTTTACGTTCTCAAAATTTTTCCCTGCTTTTACGTGAATGGAGGAATAAAAGTTTAGGTACATCTTAAGAGTTGTTGTATACGATATGTATGAAAAAAAAGTCTTTTCACGAGTACAAAGAGTCAGCTGAAGCTGCTCTCAAGAGAAAAAGATGAGTAAGAAGGGCACTCATTTCTTCCGGCACTGTCTGACCCGAATGATCGAACGAACACCGTGTACATGGTACATTCTCTATCAAATCCAATTAGTTGAATATTTTTATTTTAAAATGTAAAAATTTTTCCACGTATTTGTAAATATTGATCATACATATTCATGCAGAAGCTAATATAGAATACCGCGGAAAAAGAGTTAAACTGACAAAAAAAAACGCAGTGAGTGCATATTATGCATGAAACTAGAAAAAAGCTGATCCTTTCCTCGTTGGCACGAAGCCTCTCCCGAAAGATCTTCTGAAAATTTTCGGACGAGAAAACGTTCGACTATGCATATACGGGGGGTAAATTACGCTTTCAGGGAGTCTCGCACGTACTCGTCCTCTCTCTCTCTCTTTGAAGTTAGGATTATATTCAATTTATGCAGGCGCGCAAGCGAGGATGTGAGATTTGACTGCGCCTGATGCTTTGCTTGTGCTACTAAAAAGAGATAGAGAGAGAGAGAGAGAGAGAGAGAGAAAGAGTGAAAAGCAAAGCGCGCGGGGGGCAAGTAATGCGATACTCGCGAGCTCGGGATATATGAAAGTATTTTTTTTCCACGTTTTTACGGCTCTTTGTACGGGGTGCGCGCGCGTGTATCACGAAGGAGGCCGGGATTCATTACTCGTTATTTGATATTTGGTAAAGGAACGGGGTATCTGTTTCGAGGAGAAAACATTTTTCCTGAAAACAGCGCGAGAGCTTTGTCGTTCGAATTATAATGCGTGCAAAAATCAGAGATGAAAAATTATGACTGCCTCGCGGTGGAGCAATGGAAGAGGAGGTGGAAGGAGGAAAAAAAAGAAGAAAATAACAATTTCCACGTACCTGCGGATACTCGCTATCCTTGCTCTGATAGTTGAAGTGAAAGAAGTAGGTCTGGGCGCCGCGCCTCGCGTGGTAGAAGGCGATCTTCATCAAAGGCGCCACGGTGTGTCCGTCGCTCAGCGCCTCCATGGTGGACTCGCGTATGTTGATCGGGTGCAGCACCGGCTTGTCCCAGTCCGTGTACTCGTTGCGCACCGCGCTGAATATCTCGTTGAGATGATAGAAGTAGGCGTTGCGTATGAAGGTGCGCAGCACGCGGTTGCGCTGGTCCTCCTCGAAGCCGTACTGTATGTCGTTGGCGTTGAAGTCCAGGTAGGACTCGGCCGTGCAGACGCCGAGGACGATGGGCACCTTGATGAAGGCGTCGCTCAGCCGCTCCATGTCGAGGCTCGGGTCCGGATGGCTGCCGTCGATCGGCAGGCTCGGCCCGATCGCCGGCATGAATCTGCCGCGGCGAGAATAAACAAAAATATAATGGTATAGCACCCCGTTGCGTTATCACTTTTTTCACGGTCGAGCGAGCTTTGTTGGTGCACCGCGCGCGCGCGTGCGTATTATACATAAAGAATCTTTTGTGCGGGCGCGCACAGAGAGATCGACGATTCATGGCTTCGGCCTTGTTTTTCATTGCAGAAATAAATAAAATTCTAACTTATCTCTCTCTCTCTCTCTTATTTTTTTTTGTATTCCACCGAAGAATGCGATAATATGAAAAAAAAAGATGGAGAAGAACAATAAATTTACTTTCATACAGCGCACCGATGCTCCGATCTCGCGGCAAGCTTCGCCCCCATTGTGCGCACGAAAAATAGGTCGCAGGAAAACTTTTCATAATTTAATGAAAAAGAAAAAAGGGCCGCGAGAAAAAGAGAAATTGCATTATCTTCTCCCAATCTGTCTAAGCAAAGCCATTATGATCAGAAAATGAGCTCGAGCGAGACCTTATCTCGCTTGCCTCCTCTCGGCTTCTCGAGCGATAATTATCATTTTCTAGCTGTCTTGGTTTCGCCTTGCATAAATATCATTCGTCCTCGCTGAGATTTTAATCTTTTGAGAAAAATAATTCATTAATTCTTTTATCTCACGTTGAATCGAAAAAGAAACTTGACCTAGCCCGCTCGAAAACTGACATCTCCAGAATTTTAATAAGTGAGGTCCTTCATCGCGCATTCAATGCTAAACCGCGTTGCCAATGCAATGCCTTATCAAAATGTTATTTTTCATATTTGTAACATTATCTTTTTAAAAAATGAAAAAAAAATGTGAGCAACATCTGTCAAAAATTCAATGCAGTTTACAAAAATGTAAACAAGATAGTCTTACGACACCCGGTTCAAAAACTCGTTTTCGAGACTATCACGGAACTTCCCCTGGGAGAACGAAAAAAAAAAAAACCGCGAGGCATTTTATTATTTGATGCTAAGCGACACGAGCGACGTAGACATGTATATGGAGGCTCGCATATGACTACATCATATGTGTGGGGCGCATAGCGCTGCTGCAACTGTACGCGCGTTTTCAAAATGCTCTACCTTATATAGCCCGGGCTGAAATAACTTGTATCGTTACGATATAACATGTCGGGCGAAGCGCCTTGGTCTTTCGGGCGAGATTATGTAAAGTGTATTCCCGCAAGCGTCGCGCAATAGAGGGAGAAAGAGAGAGAACTGCAGCATATCAAGAGCTTTTACATACATAATACCTCAGCGCGCGCGCGCGCTCGTGTGCACCAGAGCTAGCTCACCCACATATATGAAAGATATATATAATACATAAACCCCCGGTGGCGAAGTCGCGACGACGACGACGACGACGACGAAAGGGCCGAAGTGAAAAAAGAAAATAAAAAACGAGCCGACGCGCTGCGAGTATATCGTGTAAAGCCAAGCAGGCGACGAACGTGTACGTATAAGTATATAATTCATATACGTGTACTACATAATATATACGTACTTGATGTCGGTGAGCTCGACCCCGAGGAGGGCTTCGAGGCTGACCTGTCGCAGGCACTCGGCTATGTCCTCGTCGGTGGAGCGACAGTCGAGCTGCTTGGCGACCTGTTCCCGCAGATCGTTCGGATCGTGCACCGCCGCCCAGGGACTCAGCGCCGAGCCGCTCAGCAACACGACGTTGTGAAATAGACCTGCGAACAAAAAAGGAAGACCGATACAGTGAACTGCATATATACACTGTACGGCACGTGTGCAGCTTACGAGCGATATATATATATATGTCGCTGATAAATTACAACTTATTCCCGCCCCCGTCCCCTGTGCCCAGCAGAGAGAGAGAGAGTACAATAGAGAGACTTCCAATCCGAGGAATAAAATTTTGTTATATATATATATATATATAGACATGTACATAGAATTGTGTGTTGGCCGGGCGTGGCAAACGTAGAATTTCATTTCTCTGCGCGCGGGTGAAAAGAGGGGAAAAAAAAAATATATATATATATACATGTACAAAAAGTCCAATATAACCACGAGCGAAAAGCACGAGTACAATATATACGTATTGTAGCGCGTAATACTAGCTGCTCTCGGACGAACTGCGCGTGCCTGAGTGGCAGAAGTGAAAAATTTAATTTAAATCCTATCAGAGCCAGGCTCTGCGCCGTGTATGGTATATAACACACGCGTATACATCCTGTAAATTTTTTTCCTATGTGTAAAGCCGGTGCGTGCGTGCCGTTGTATTTATATGTATACAAGTTATATATATATATCCAAGTATTCGCTCGAGCGACGTCAGCATCTTAGGCAAAGAGCCCCGACTCGCTCTCGCATTACATTTATATGCATCGTATATGCAACATACGTATAAACTAAAAAAAAGTGCAATAAAATGTTTTCTTTTCGTCGCGGCCGCGCCTGCAGATAATACGACAAGAGTCTTTAACGCATTGCTCTTCGCGCGCGACAGCAGCAAGTATTAAAACGATGACGAGATAAGGATATTGGCCTGGAGTGTTGCCAATATCGATATGGCTTTTCTCACTCTCGGCGGTGAGCTTCTGTACGTATACATACATACAGTGCTAATGATACGCTCGGTATCTCGGGCCAATTATCCGCAAGTTCGGAGAGGGAGGACTGCATGAACGTATACAGGAGAGATTCTAATTATACCACGTTAAGTATTCGACAGGTTCGCAAAGATAACGAATATTTTTCTTCGATTTCGACGCTCGCATAATAATACAATGCAATAGTATGTGCAGTGGTCAACGAATAGATATATCTCTCTCGACTTTGGCAAATTTACAATTCGTCCATTTCTAGCCGCGTGTGGTGCGATACATTTGTCAGGGCGTATTTTATATATTTGCTATATAATAACGCGCGCGATAACGCCGACGCGCATGGATGTGACGAATTTTTAATTTTCATATTACGTTCTCTTATCCGCGCGCGAGTGCGAGCGCGCTGACGGGGTGAAATCGAATTCCCGGTTGCGGCGCGCTCGAATTTCGTCAAATATAATTCAGGGGAAAATATAAGCGCAAGATCCGTTGATTGTTTTGAAGCCAACGTGAAAAAATCAACCGTCCACGTGCGAGCCGCAACTCAAAAGCCGAAAATTGATATTAAAAAACGAGAGAGTTTCAATTTGAACATGATTCCGGCTGTGTGTACGTATACCATAAACTATACTCTTTCCGCGGAACCGCGTGCGTATAAACGCGAGAGCTTTCATCTTTTGCACCTAATGTATGCGCATTTATATATACATTAGCTGCGTGGTGAAATTTGCATTATTTATAACGTACTCGTCTTGCAAATGAAATTCACTTTGTATATCAGCGTCGAATAAAACCGAATGTCCCGCATGTGTTACCGCAACGACACAATTGAGATTAAAATCAATATTCGGACTCAATTCTACAGCAAAACCTCACCATATATAATCATTTAGTTTCGATCTCTGTAAAAAGTATAAAGAAAAAACCGATCACACTTTGCAAGCGAGAAAATAGATATATCGCATCCAATTCAGATGTCTATGTACGATTCTTTGTGCGCGAATCATTTCTCGTGCACTGGCATTTGCATCTCTTTTGTAAATTTTCCAGCTCGCCAGCTTATAGGTGTATATTGCGAATGGATCCGATCCGATTTTTATTAGAAAGACGACACAGAGGCGCAGTATTTTTTCGTTTGTTGCTACAAAGAAGAAAGGACTCGTATAAGTTTCTTGGGTAAAATTAAAAGAAAACAAGATTAGATACGTCGAGTTATCTTGCTTTCGACATAAAAAATTTAATTGTTGGTCGACAAATCTGTTGCGGGGCCCCTTATTAACAAAATAAAAAATTTAACCGAAATTAGGCGTTCAAAGAATCTATAAGCTCATGATTGAAATTGAACGAGTATTGAAAACCAAGGGTGTGCAAGCATATATACGTTCAAGTTGAGATGAGATATAAATTATACTTGCTTCAGCGACCCAAAAACCAATAATATAGCCCAAGTTGCTGTGGAGAGCTCGCATAAGTGCTTTAGTGCCACCAGTAGTCACGGACTATGTGTATTCGAAAGAAAGAAACATTTTACTCGAAGCAATGTTAAAAGTTTAAAAAAAAAAAACACACGCACACGTTTGAGTGCGCCTGTAACTCAAGTTCAACGACCCGCGTGCGAGGAGAACAATCGCAAAAGCGAGAGCTTTTACCCACAATTTACACGTACGTCGCTTTAGTTGGCCGAAACTGCGCGAAAACAAGTACGACTTTACCAAGAGAGAAAGACAGAAAGAGAGAGAGAGAGAGAGAGCGAGAAAATCATACCACGCATAGTAAAGCGTCGCACATCTAGAGCACGAACGAGAAAAAGAAACGCTGGGGGTATATAAACGTAATGAGAAAGAGGCCTTGTCGTGGTGCCCGACGACCCTTTTTTTTAAGTTTATTTTTTTTATTTTTTCGTGGCAAAAAATATAGAATAAAAGAATCTGCTCCCACCGCGGCTGCTGTTGCTGCTGATGCTGCTGCGCTATTCGTGTGTGCGGGCCGTGCACCCCTAATTGCAGAGAGAGAAGAGAAAAGTCTCAGTGCTATTTTTCCGTAATTATCAAAAGGACTCGCAGTCAAAAATGCGGTCGTAGTACGTACGTGTGTGTATGTGTGCGCGCGCGAGTAAAATTGAAGGAGCTAACTCAGACACAGGGCTTCTTTTTTTTTGGACGGAGAGTACCCGCACGGCATGAGATTACACGTAGGACCGATTCTATTTTCTTGCGGTCGTTTTAATAACAGGTGCGTTAGGGCATTTACTTGGAATAGAGTTAATTTTTTTTTCTTAACTTTTCTATTTTCACAAGCTTTTAGTTCCTCGGCGTCGCGTGTGATTCGGGTAATTTAATCTTCCTTGGCACTAAAAATGTTTGCCGCATGAATCTTCATTAAATTTTTTGAATACATGTAATGGTTTTTAAGTCGATTTTTGAGGGCTTTCAAGTAAAAACTTATTTCGATAGAAGAAAAAAAAAGAAAGAAAAAAAATTACTTTAGTTTGATATAAGATGTAATTTTTAGGAGCCCAGCTGCATTTGCTTCAAACTGGATTTCGCATTGCCAAGCGGGTAGTAGTCACTATCGCGAAGCTCGAGTTCATTTCCTGCGTCTATCGTGCCACGCGCGGTGCATCTCGTATCTCGCGCACATGCCAGCGACTCAATATTTATCACTATTTTTTACTTCAATTTTTTGCGCGGAATATATCCCGAAAAAGATCAAAGAAAGCGATCGCGATCAATAAATATGCCGCATGTTTTTTTCTGAAGATACATATTGGCAAGAGCGGCGTTAAAATTTAATATTATATCATCGATACGAAGCTGGTAAATGGAAGCTTTTTGCCCCGACTGCTGCTGTCGCCACACCCCAACGTATTACTTGCAAAGATCAAAGGTATAAAAGTATAATATATATTCTGTGTTTCATATATAAAGCGTACAAATTTTAGAAGCGAGTATCTTGGCTTTGCGTGTTGCATCGGTAAAAAGAAGACATTACACGGCAGAATCTGCTTTCACGATCATAGCATTTCATCCTGATTATCGGTAAGAATATATTTAAATGAATCGCTATTGAAGTTAATGTAAGGAAGAACATTAACGACGCAACAATTTTAAAATAAACTCTTTGGTAACTTCGTACCTGTACATTATTTTCAGTAAAAAGATAAAATAATTTGCTGTTAAGTTCTCTACTAAGGTAAATAAAAAGTCTTAGTTATTTTCAAACAGTGAAATATTTCATAAACTATGAAAGAAACTCACGTTTTTTCAAAAGTGTACGTATACGTAAGATAAATTGAGGAGCGTATACATACTCCGTTCAACTATTGGGTAAGTACAAAGCAATGTAGCTTGATACGTAGCAACGAAGTCACGATAAAAATTGCAAATTGCTGCCGACGCTGTGCCCTTCGTGTTTCCTAGGAACTGCAGGTTCTTTTTGAGTTGACGAGTGCTCAATATACATGAGTAAATACCTTTTCCGAAAGGAGCCAGCAGCAAATAGTTTACCAGAGCTGCCCCGGTGTCGTGGCCCATCAGGGTGACTCTAGTCGGGTCGCCGCCGAACGAGCCGATGTTCTCGCGTATCCACGTGAGCGCCATGGCGATGTCGTGCAGGGCCAGATTTCCACTGTGCGCCGATTCGGCCGACTCTGTCAGAGGCTTGGTGCGCAGAAATCCTGAACGACGAGTTACATTGAACAAGAAAATGGTATTAACGTCAATTTAGTGCTGTTGAATTTTCATTGTGCTCAATAGGATCGATCAGTGTGGGAAATAAGGAGAAAAGGGGGGGCTAGGGGGAAGAAAAAATTGCGTGGAAAGAGCAAGCAAGTTTTAATGGTTTTTGTGCATCGAGAAAGAGAAAAACTTTTTGTTGAAATTCTCTTCCGGGAATTCCTGAGACTTTGCCCGCCCTCCCCTCCCTGGAGCATAATCGGAAAACAGCGCGGAAAGCAGAGAAGCCCCGTTTTAAATATCGAACTGCGCGAGCACGAAGAATTCCTACTTCTCAGCTCGTTATATTGAGAGCGATCGAAGGGCAACTGCATCCGAGATGATAATGTACGCCACCACATGGCAAAACTTGCGAGCGCGCGAGTTTGCTTCATTAAAGAAGATTCATTTTAATCGTCTCTACAAGCTCTCCAACGACGCTATATATCAACTAAAATATCAAAAAGTTTCGCTGTGCGCGCGCGCGATCTTATTTATTAATAATAACGCGAAACTCGTGGAAAGTACGCTCTTTGTAAAGAGGCCATAAAGTTGGCGCGCACGAGGAGAGCTGCGAAAGCTGCAGGGGGTAAAAATAGCCTTCTGTATACGATACTTTACCCAAGATCCCAAGACGGTAATTCAGGGTAATGACAATGACGTGTCCGGCGCTGGCCAGTACCGAGCCGTCGTAAATGTGGCCGCTGCCCCACTCGAAGCTTTCACCGTGAATGAAAACCATTACGGCGTAGGGCGCCTCGAGTCCTCGTGCACCTGCGCATCGGAAAGTCATCGTAAATTGTTATATATCTTGTTATATCCTGCTTCTCGTCTTATTTTCAATCGCGCATGCAAGACAGTTTGAATAGCTTCGAAACGACAACGAAAACTCACCGCTTCCTGGTATGTACAGATTGAGATAGAGGCAGTCCTCGCTGTGATTCGAGACGTACTTGAAGAGCCTGAGCAGCTGATTGTAGCGGGCCAGCGGCATGTCCTGCAGGGCCGCCGTACGATTGGAGATGTCGGGCAGCTTTTGCGGACAGGCCGGGCCGAAGGTGTCGGCGCGCTTCGTGCCCTTCCAGCCCGTGGGCGGCTGAGGCGGACGGAACCTCAGATCTCCCTGCGGAGCGGCCGCGTACGGTATGCCGCGGAACACCTCCACCGGATCCAAGTGTTGGCTGTTTAGATCCTAAAACCCGGCCATTATAATTATGTATAACGTCGAGACAATGATTATGTGCATCGATTTGGAGAAAGCACGCGCAAGTTGCGTACCTGCAAAATGCCACGAATCTGTCCGGACTTGGTGTCGACGATCCTCGAGGCGTATCTCATGGCCGGCACGGCTGCGGCCGCGCTCGCCGACTCGGCATGCAGCATCAGAATCATCGCGAGGCAAAAAACGAAGCAGGTAGTCCTCAGACACGGAGCAGGACTCGTCACCGTCGGGGACGGCGGCGAGGATCTCGTGAGCCAACGACGACGACGCGGCCGGGCGAAAGTCGGCGGTAGCAGCGGCGACGGCGGCATCGCTGCAGCGACAACAACGACAACATCCGCGGTCGGCCGAACGAGGACGCAACGAGGCCTGCTGCATGCCAGCTGAGCAGCTGCTCCACTGCTGCTCGTTGCCACGGATCTATGCAGCGCTGCGATGCCGCGGTCGACTCGGGGTTCGGTCTTACGATGGTTCCTCGTCGCGCGTCACCATCGCATCGCGCGCCAATCAGCCACACCAGCGGCTCTCGATCGTTTCCTTGCGCGATGATTTCTACGGTTTACCTGCGTGTGCAATTGCTGTCGTCGCGAGCGCCGATTTATTCTGGTCGTCCTCCTATCTGTAATACAAAGAAGAGGAAGAAATCCGTGATTAGAATATGTAGAGATAAAAAAGTATTGAATTGAGTATAAACATTGAGCGATCATGGAGCAGACTAATCACGCCATGGCGTTGGGGCGGCAATAGGCAGCGGGGGGCAAATTTCGGAGTGAATATTAAAATTTTTTTTATTATAATATATAAATGTATATTTTATAAGGATATATTGAATCGATATTACCGGGAATTTTTTCGAAGTACTTAGTTTCAAATATTTTAAGTATAAATAAATAAATCGGTCACTTAATTATGAACAATATGATTACAAACGATTTTGACACATTCTCATGTTTGTTATGAAAACTAATTAGTTCAAATGTTGACTTTTCCGTTGAAACAAGACATAGCAATAATACTAAATAGAAAGTTCCATTGATTAATTAAGGTACCAAAATGGATAAAAGTAAGCAAAAATCTGAACCAGTTGTTTCGGAAAATAATTCAAGTGAATACGACAATGTTGTTTCCGACGAAAAACAATACGTTTGTGATATTCGCCAGGAGGCATTTACTCTCGAATCAAACATGATAACACACCGAGAGACCATTCACAATCAACAAAAAAATTATGAATGTGAAAAATGCGAGAAGAAATTTGAGTTCCGAAGTCATTTGAGTAGACACCAAATATCAATGCACAAAAGTCGCAAAGATTTTCCATGCGACCAGTGCGAGAAGAAATTTGTGAAAAAAACGAGTTTGTTGACCCACCAAAAATTAGTACACAAAGATTATGAAAATTTCACTTGCAACAAGTGCGAGAAGAAATTTGAAAATAAATCAACGTTACTTAAGCACAATAAAATATTCCACGATGTTTTCAAAGATTTCTTATGCGAAAAGTGTGCTAAGAGATTTGGAAACAAAAGAAGTTTACTCATGCATATAAAGACGGTCCATGAGGATCACAAAGATTTCGCATGCGACAAAAGTGAAGAGAAATTTATGGAAAAAGGTCGGAAAAATTTGGTCTTAAAAGTTTTCAATGATTACTCATGTGATAATTGCGGAAAAAAAGTTGTAAGTAAATCGAATTGGCTCAGACACCAAAAGACAGTTCACGAAGGTCTTAAAGATTACGTATGCGACAAGTGCGAGAAGAAATTTGGACAAAAATCGAATTTGCTAAAGCACCAAAGGACGGTGCACGATGGTCGCAATGACTTTGCATGCGACAAATGCGAAAAAGTATTTGGAATAAAAACGCAATTGCTTATCCATCAGAAGACAGTGCACGAAGGTCGGAGAGATTTCGCATGTGAAAAATGCGAAAAGAAGTTTGGGCGTAGACAGCATTTGCTTGTCCACCAAAGGACAGTCCATGAAGATCACCAATATTACGTATGCGACAATTGCGATAAGAAATTCGGAATTCAAAGCAATTTAACTAGACACCAAAAGATAGTTCACGAAGGTCTCAAAGATTACGTATGCGACAATTGCGAGAAGACATTTGGATACAAATCACATTTGCTGAGTCATCAAAGGACAGTTCATGAAGGTTCTAAAGATTATGTATGTGATAAGTGCGAACGAAAATTTGCACAAAAATCGAGTTTGCTCTCCCATCAACGTGTAGTCCACGAAAATCGCAAAGATTACGCGTGTGACAATTGCGAGAAAAAATTTGGACTAAAATCAGATTTGCTGAAGCACCAAAGGACAGTACACGAAGCTCGCAAAGATTACACATGTGACTATTGCGAGAAAAAATTTGGACATAAATCGCATTTGCTCTTTCATCAAAAGACAGTTCACGAAGGTTACAGAGATTACGGATGTAATAACTGCGATACGAAATTTTCACGAAAATGGAGTTTGCTTGTTCACCAGAAGATAGTTCACGAAGGTCGTAAAGATTTCACATGCGATAATTGCGAAAAGAAATTTGGAAAAAAATCAGACTTGTTGAAGCATCAAAGGACTGTCCACGAAGGTTTCAAAGATTTTGCATGCGACAAATGCGAGAAGAAATTTGGGCATAAATCGCATTTGCTATACCACCATAGGACAGTACATGAAAAATTTCGGGGTAATTCAGATTTGCTCAGACATCAAAGGATATTACATGAAGTTCCCAAAAATTTTACATGCGACAAATGCGAGCTGAAATTCGTAAAAAAGTACAATTTACATGTCCACCAAAAAACAGTCCACGAAGGTCGGAAAGATTTTGCATGCGACAAATGCGAGAAGAAATTTGGGCATAAATCGCATATGCTATCTCACCATAGGACAGTACACGAAGGTCGTAAAGATTTCGCATGTAACAAGTGCGAGAAAAAATTTAGTAGTAAATCAGATATGCTCCGACATCGAAGATCACAGGTCCACGAATGTCATATAAAGACATCACTTACGCGACAAGTGCGAGAATAAATGATGATTGACAATTTCATTTACATATGGATACTTATAAAGATGTTTTATCAAAATTTCAATACAAATCGTGCTGAAATAATTGTATATTATCTGAACTTTGGACGTTCAACTGTCGTTATACCTTTTCACACTGACGTTGTGAATTACTACTCATAGTGCATTTTTTGGTTACTTGGTTTTTGTAAATTTTCCATGCAATGACTGCTGAATTTTTAATGAACCTCACGCAATAATATCAAAATGAAAAATGTTGATAAATTTTCTGACAGACTGATCATATTTCTACTACGAGAGCCGCGACCGTTAACAACAATATGTTCTATTTGAAAAAAGTAACGAGGAAACCATGTAATAATTTAATTTAAAACAAAAAATGTTTTCTCAAATTTTATCAAAATTAATAAAAGCTATCTCATAATTATTTTTGAATTGTGTTAGCGGCAAACGAAAGTTCGCGTGGGGGCGTAACTTTTTTAATCCTCCACTGCACTGGAGACACATCAAAGAGCTGTCACAATAAATACCCGCGTTTTTTTTTCCTATCCCGTTTGCGCGTTAAATTGAAATGTCATGCCTGAGCGTCTTGAGCACGTGGTTAAATGCGCCACGCGATGCGCGATGAAGAATCTGGCACGATCTATACACTCGATTTCAGTTTTCACAGACATAGATCTGTCACAACAAATATACTCGTGTACCTATTTTAATATTTACTCTTTAATAATAAAAAAAATGCCTATTAAAATAAGAAAGCCCGTGGTCTATTGATTAGGCCCCGCCTCAGTGCGCTTTGAAATAATTGAATGATATATAATCGTGATTTTTCGTAGTATGCATGAATTTTAATACTCCACAGCTGTTGCTTTGTTTTGGTATCTCCTCAAATTTTCCTTCCGCTTATCTTCAGTCATGGTAAATGATCAGGAGTCGCTTTAAAATGCTTAATAGAAAACAGAAATTGTACAGTCACGAGCCATCGCCACGAGCAGAAAAAAGATCCAGCAAAAAGTCTTCCGCATATGACCAATACAAGAACTGTATAAAGCTACTCTTCCTAACATTCGTGTTTGATCATTTTACTGAAAATCCTACATCCCTGCCCACAGCAGTATTGATTTATTAAATTTCAATTATATATGTTCAGCCCTGCATTGGGGATGCAAAAATCAATATATTATTTCGTCTAACTATTGCATGAAGGATCAAAATAAATATAGTAACTTCTTGAATGCTTGTAATTATTAGAATATTTTCTGAAAATTTTGGCGAGGTATTGATCAGGCGAAATTTCAGGAAGCTTCCTCGTTTTTAATGAAAGATATTTGATAAAAAATGTTGAAAATCACGTAAGCTTGTATAATGTACATCAAATAATTTTATTCGATGAAATTTTCTCTTGCAAAAAGGTCATTTCGTCAAGCTATTATAAAAAATATAATTTTAAAGCAAGTTTTCCGGAGAGTTTGATCTTCCGCAATAAACAAACTATCGACCCTCGACGAGAAGTGTAACAACTCCAGTGGTGTTGTATTCACAGGAAAAATCATGCTTCGAAAAATAGTAGCTTCGCAAGTATTTAGCGCAGATCGATATTTTGTGCGTACAGAAAAACCGACTGAACAGTTTTCAATTAATCGGTAGTCATCGCGAGGAAACAATGATATATACCTTTTTTTTTTTAAAGAATTAGATAACACTTACTTTCGAGTCTTTCGAATATTTACTTTTCCTTGTAAAATTAAAAAATGTTTCGTTGAAAAAGCAAAAAAATTAAAAGATGCGAAAATTAAATTATTTTAAAAAACTAAAACTCGATGTGTGCAAACTTGTTCTTTCCATCATAAAGGTAGATGAAAAAATTCTGAGATCGGTTGCATTGTAAATTTGCTCTTTCTACCAAGAATAAAAGGAGTGCAGTTTCTCTTGAAATAATATAGGTTCTTTATTCTCACTTTATGTGGATTCGCATTAGATATTCATAATTCAACTGTTTATCTTTCCTTTTTTATCTTGATTGCAGCAGACGCAGTCGTTCGAGATTTACCGATACAAATTTTTACCAGTGAAAATTGTCGAGGAAAGGTAGATATTGTTCAGACAAGGATGAAGTTGTTTTTCATTGCTTTGAACTTTGTTCATTTATTTTGTTTGATGTTAATTTACACAGTTAATTATATATAAATTTATTTTAATAATTTACGAATAACAACAATAATTCCGTACATTTGCTTTGCCCGTTTTAGACACAATTTTATCAAATGATATTTCTGAGAGCCCAACTTTTTATTTGTTTTATTTACAAAATAAACAATTAAATTAGTTGGTGCATTCGTCGTTATGCAGACTTTGATTTTTTTTATCAGTGTTTACAAGAATTTTGTTGAGAAAATTTATCGAAAATCGATCAAAAAAATATGAATTTATTTGACGACCCCCCAAGTTTTGTAAAAAAGTAAAAATCGAAAAAAAATTTTCTGACACATATTCATTTTAACAAACTCCATGACTCTTTTGATCGGTTATTTTTCATGATTATGATCGCATTGAATGTAAATATAAATCTATATGGCTTATATTTTAAATTGAAAGTATTTGATGAAATGGAATTCAATTAAAATGGTTTAATGTGAACGTTCAAGCTTTCATACTGTCTACTGAAATAAAATGCCCTTTTAATTGTGAAACTAATTCAATTATTTACTAATTTTATTTTGTTTTACTTGCACATGATAGTTTTAAATTGATAAAATATAGGCCACATAGGTGCAGTTACTTTAAACCATTATATATAAATATGAAGCATATGTACAATTTTTTAAAATTAAAAACGAGTGATTTACAATATTGTTTTTTCTTTCATTTTTTCAGTTTGTCCTCAGTTGGTAGTCACCATTCTGCGTTATGTATCTAACCCATGGCAAAGCTTGATATCCACTCTTTTCAATGATTTTCAAGTATCTCACTTGGATACCTGAAGTCGTGAAGTAAGGGATTTCGAATTTCACCTGGATTGGGGGTTTGCCCTCTACATCTTCGCCAACAACTGAAGGCAAACCAAAATGCGCTCTCATAAGGTACTCTTTACCTCCAGGAAAAGATTTTATAGACCAAGTAATAGCACTTTGTTCTGGGGAATATTTAACACTTCCAATTGTAGTCTTGAATTTTGGAGAGTCTGCATCATTTGGCACTGGTATGACTATCTCGACATTGTTGGCAGTAGAACGACGCTTGAATTGAGATCTAGCTTTGATCATGTATTCTACTCTGCTATGAGCATGGCGCTCTATTACTGACTCAATCCAAATCAAAGGCTTGACATGAGTATTCAAGCGATAAGACATAAGTTCAAATTCACCATCCGGAGGAATGAACGATATGGTTCTATCATTCTCAAATCTTGAAAGCCTCACACATTGGTGAAATTTAACATCTTCAAGCTCAACAGATTTTGATTTTCCACGTCCAGTCGATTCAAAAAGCACTTTGTCGTTCAAACCTAAACGAAGTTCTGGCATTCCTGATAAGTACACTCTCATTTTAATTGCACCAACAATTTCAGAACTTAAAACATTTCCATTGGCATTGGCCAACAAGTTGACAGATTCAATAACATCTAAAAATACTTCGTTCTTTCTATATTTAATACCTTCTGATCGCCAAGAAACAGCATTAGTAACAGCCATAGGGATTCTAGGCTGAATTTCTAATTTATGTCCTTCTTGAGTAATATATTCTTGCAAAATTTTGCTATCTGTAGTCTGAGGATATCCAAAATCAAGCAATTCGTCCAACAGCTCGTAAATCACTACAAAGTTATCTCTAATACTTTCTTCTTCCAATTCCTTGAAGTACTCCTGCATGACTTGGACAACTTTGTGTAGGAATACAAATACCAGCGAGATATTTGCATTTTTCTTAGTCGTAGAAACAATATAAAGATTATTATATTTAATGTAAGCATAAGTACATTCTGGAGTTTGAATTATAGGAGTGAGATTGCCCTCCTCTTCTCTTTCCATAACTAATGGCATGAACTTTTCAATGACACCGGCTTCGATGTCACCCCGATAGTTCCTCGATATGAGGACTTTGCCTTTGACATCCAAAAAGAAAATCGCCGAGGTTGACATGATTGCTGCTCAGTTAGATTTTCACCTGTAATTATACGAAAAATTTGACTCATCAAGACAGGTTAGAACACGTATGTCGGAGCAATAATGGTCGTGGGACGGCAATGTGTGTTATCTCAGGTGCGAGCAAATGTGCGATAAGAAAGAAGGAAAGGCAGAAAGAGACAGAAAGAGAGAATATGTATGTCGCGGCAGGTTGTACGGACAATATGTCTTAAAAAATTCACGAGAAAAAGAGTCAACGCACCTAGTATAAAAATTAATAATAAAACGATGAACGATGCGATCTCACAGCGGTGAAGTATCCATCGGCGCCCCAAACAAGTAGGCGCAAACAATTGTCAAATACTGACGATCGCTGGCACAGTATACACAACTGCACGACAGATTGTGGCCACTGTGCACCAGAATGCTGTGGCACTGGCAGCAGCAGTAGCAGACACACAGTTGTGTACACGCACACAGATAAACACAAACTTTACATGGGCATGTAAAGCTTCGCGATATGCCAACGCGAAGATGGACTGAAGTCGACTGCAGGTGCGTCATTCGCCGCACGAAAAACTCGCCGAGAGTCGAGCTATCGATAATACGACGACTGACAACTTCACGAGTTCTCGGCGCGATTCACGAGTGGGCCTCGCTGAGTTTGCGCAGATGCACCGCTCGACCGCGCCCGGCACCTTAACTTTCAAATCGGCGCGACTCCGCTATACTTTGCGGCTGGAGTTGCGATTATTACTTACAGCGTGGTTTGGGTGGTGTTTGCTAAATGAATGTTTTAGAAATAGATATTACGATTGAGGATAGAGATAAAAACAACCTAAATGAATGGAATCGATATTCAGAAATGGTTAACTATGGTTATAATTAAGCGCTTTAGGTTCAGTTTGTTTGATGAGCTATAGAAGCATTTTAAAAATAATTTTTTGCTGCTAAAAATCTCTGCTATTTTTAATCTCGAAAAGAAACAACTTTAAGGAAAACGTGCAAAAATGGTACACGGTCATATTATCAAAAACAAACTGTCTAAACTTAAAAAGTCCTAAGTCATTAAATGTTTCAAGAAAATATTTTAATTCATTATAATTTTCATGAAAACTTTAGATTTATATTATACATAAGCACTAGTTCGTTTATAATTACTATTTACGCTTAAATTCCTATGTTTACAATTTTACACTCTAGTCTGCGATACAATGAAAATATTATAACGAACTTTAACTATGAATAAATTTAGTGGTTCGTTTAAAACCATCGCCAACTTCTCATTACCGTTAGTTCTGCTAATTTTTGGGTAAATTGTTGTAAAATGTCAGACGAAACTTTAGAAATAATTAAAGCAGGTGAAATTACCTTTGGACACCTGAAAGGTTTTTTATATGCATTGGATTTTTCTGACGACAGTGGGTTTAAATATTGGAAATGTGCGATTGATCCAAATTGCCCTGCCTATGTGTCGAGCTGGACCGGCAGTTGGAATAATTTATTACATCATACAGGTGGAAGCAGACACATAGATAAACCTCTTGATAGTAGAGATTTGGCAGTAAAATTTTTACGTGATTTTCAGGTAATCCATTTACACGTTTTAAAAGTTACATAATATGCAATGTTACAATGTTCATAATTGATGCAGTATGAAAATCGAAACCATCCTGAATTGATCATTTCTGATGAGCCTACGCAAGGTTCGGGGATTGCAGAAAATAATGAGGTAAATGTTCTGTTCAAATGTTTGCAAAATTATGTAAATGCAACATTACAAGGCTCGTTATTTCAGCAGCACGAAAATCAAAACTGTTCTGAATCGACACCTCTTGGCGTACGGGATTGCGACGAATCAATGCAAGACTTGGGTGTATTCGATGATGAAAACTATAAGTACGCGGAATCCGAAAAATACTTTTATGAAGGAGATGAACTTGCGGTAAATCACAAATTCAATATTTCTCATTATAATATATAGCCTAAAGTTCGTAACCATTCATACCCATTCTTTCATCGGTTCAAAGGCATTTTTGTTATTAGCATTTTTTTCCTCGGAGTCGTTTTTTTCGGAAAAAAGTCGCAATGATTCTTAGTAGAAAAGAAATTATCTTTAAATGGGCCCCTTAAGCTCATTAGGTGAAACTAATTATAGGAAGTTTCACTTTTAGGCACCAAGAGCACTTACATTTTTTTGCCAAGGATGTGTAATCCAGAGGTGGGAAGATCTGCTTGCGAGATATTTTTCGTCTCATTATTTGTCACTAATTAATTTCATTCAGTAACTAAAACAAATCGACATGAACCGATTAATTAGTAAGACACTGACATTATTAGACTACTGCGTGTCGCGGCCGAACTGAATAGAATGACGTATGAAAATGAACGAGAATCGTAAGACTTTATATATTCGCAAATCGCAGGAACTACATTCCTCGTCGAGTGCATGAATTAGTTGCGTGCTGCTTATAACGGAAATCGCGTTAGGGCAAATAAACTTGATAAATGTGTGGCTCCTCTGCTTGTGTATATTACCTAGCGTCGGTGCGAGATTGCAAAATTGCCACGCTCACCGTTGCAGCCTATATGTATATAATATGTATAAGCGAACTGAATCGTTGTCTAAGGTGAAGCTGCGCTACACACACTTAGATATATATCGTATACCATGGGAGATCACGACTGTACGCAACGCTTATAAAGGCATTAATTGAAGTCTCTTGAATTTCTCGCGAGACCCGTAGCCTCTCGCTTTATGCGCCAAGGACTTATATGGGCTTCGCTGTACCCCGCCGGTCTGGAGGTAAATTTTACGACATTTCCGACAATGCATTGATTTATTTTGCATTATCGGATTCGCTCGCTTTCGTATGGAGCGATGGAAAATACTAGCTCTTGTTTGCTTCGAATTTTGTGAAACAAGAAGAAAAACAAACTACTTTCTTCGTAGAAATCTTCGCTGAGTTATACTATCGACCTGATTTGTTTTGCTGTAAACATTACTTTCAATTAAAACTTTCAAGCATTCGTTTGGATTTCCACTAGCACTCTTCGGCGTGCTTTGTGTGTATACAAAAATAATTTGTTTATAAAAATTATTTTTTAACTTTATTATTTTCTTTCTTATTATTAGCTTTCCAAAATCTAACTCTTAGAACAATTGACTATAATTAAACATATTTCTTAAGACATGAATTTGATTAAAAATTAACATTGCTAATTATTTGTGTAGGAGAAATTTTGTCATTCGAATTTTTCTGTAAATTTTTCCAAAATTAAATTGAAAAAAAGGAATCATTTAGATATACATTTTTTTTAACAACAATACATTTGAAATTGTAAAATTTAAATTATTAAATTCAAAAAAGGCGCCAACACATATGTTTAATTTTGTCTCGACTCGTGACGTATTTATATTGATGACAGTCATGATTCATGACGCGATTATGGACCGTCAAATTTTTAAGAATAAGAGGGGATTGAAAGTAAAGTTCAAATCAAGCCATATACAGTAGAACCTCGATAGTACGAATTTCAAGGGTACGTCTGTAAATTTCGTCTTATAGAGATTTTTGTTTTATCGGTAGTTCGTATTAAAGAGGTGTGTATAAATAAAATTCGTATTAAGGAGGTTAAAAAAAATGTAATTTATTTTACAAAAAATGTATTTGTTTAGCTTGAATTATTTTCTAAAATAGTCAGTAATATTTTTCTGAACCAAATTTTCAGTTGCAATCTTATCAATAACGGCATCGATTTTAAATAGAGCAGCGAAAACACTTTCGACTATGTTTTTACATTTCCCTATCAAATGACGTACACCGGCCATTGCCGATTGCAGCTTCTCTTTTTGTTATATGAATATTATAAGAAGTCTCACCACCATCAATCATCTTCATCATCATCAATATTGCCTCGATCTACAATACAAATCTATACGTAGATTTTTTTAAATTAACTCTAAATTTTGCAGCTCGTTTTCTTCTTCTATTTACATTCGAATTTTTTGATAGATCATTCAAAATCACTGATTTATTTTATAAAATTGTTGACATAGTACAAGAACCCCCGCTGAGAACTAATTTTAATATATCATAACAACATAACAATAAGTTTGAGAATACGTAAACAATGACAAAATTTTCCTCATATTGCGCAAATTTAAAAAAATAAGTTTCATGAAAATTAAAATGAATTAAAATATTTTCTTGAAACATTTAATGACTTTGGACTTTTTAAGTTTAGACAGATTGTTTTTGATAATATGACCGTGTACCATTTTTGCACGTTTTCCCTAAAGTTGTTTGTTTTCGAGATTAAAAATAGCAGAGATTTTCGTACTAAGAAGGTTTAATTATTACATGTAAAAATTCGTATTAGAGAAGTTTTTCGACGGGGAATAGTCTTGAGTTCGTGTTATAGAGGGATTCGTCTTATAGAGGTTCGTACTAACGAGGTTCTACTGTATATATATTATATATATGGGTTAAGCCATAGTTAGCGTGATGGTCAAAAAATTTTTTTTTCTTAAATTATGTACTTTTGAAGAGTACATTGAAAAGTGAAAATCCTGAAAGTTTCAGTCCTCTAGGTCCAACCCTATTGAATTTTCAGGGTCTTAAAGTTGAATTTTCTTTTTCTGATGATATTCTGCTTGCAATTCTGATTTTCTGGGGTTAATATGAAAAAATTGTTCAATCATGGTTTTTAATGTAAAATTTGATGTAGAATTCAAATTTGTACTTACAAATCATATTTACTACTTCTAGACCTATAGAAATGATATTTTCAGACAATAATCATGTAGGGGTACAAAAATAAATGTGTTCGTCTCCTTCAACTAGGCCCATACTGTAATATGTTCATCGATACATCAAAATACAACTTCTGATAAATTTTAGTTATCGGCAGAACAAACAGACAAACAGAATTCATTATTGAGCTTAATATGAGTCAAGAAACAAGGAAAATTAGAGAAAAACCATGTTTCTTGACTCATATAAAGCTCAATAATGAATTCTGTTTGTCTGCCGATAACTAAAATTTATCAGAAGTTGTATTTTGAAGTATCGATGAACATATTACAGTATGGGCCTAGTTGAAGGAGACGAACACATTTATTTTTGTACCCCTACATGATTATTGTCTGAAAATATCATTTCTATAGGTCTAGAAGTAGTAAATATGATTTGTAAGTACAAATTTGAATTCTACATCAAATTTTACATTAAAAACCATGATTGAACAATTTTTTCATATTAACCCCAGAAAATCAGAATTGCAAGCAGAATTTCAATAGAATAAGATAATTCAACTCTGAGGGCCTGAAAATTCAATAGGGTTGGACCTAGAGGGCTGAAACTGTCAGGATTTTCACTTTTCAATGTACTCTTCAAAAGTACATAATTTCAGAAAAAAAATTTTTTTGACCATCACGCTACTATGGCTTAGCCCATATATATTGGTCCGACAGTCAAGTCGATACGCGCTACACCTTCAGTCGCATGGCATCTTTATAACCTGTATTTGCACGACATGTGGAGTTAACTCAGCTTGTTTAATTTTTAACTATTTAAACATTATAGTTTAAAAATATACATCTTTAGTTTTTGTTGAAAAATCTGTTTGTTAACATTTTATACTGATTTGATTTAAAATGAATTTCAAATCCGAATTAAGTTCAGCTTCGGACGTCGACATCGAATACATGGTGAGTACTAAGAATTTTGACATAAAAATAATAATGAACTTGCAATTTGTTCATAGGTTTTTTCTTTACATATTTAAGTATGTGTAACCTATGGACTTGGGGCTTTCGTGAATGATATATGTACCATTGCATAGACTGAATCTCGTGATATAATCATATTTGTGTGAACTTAACAATGTACGTGTGAAAACTTAAAAATTACCATTCCTGGCATTGTTTATGCTAAGTTTTTAACTTTTTCTCTTCTTGAGAACAACTTCCAGTGGGATCCAATAATAATTGGATAATTGCAAAATATTAAAATTTCACAAGATTTACTCATATACAATTATAGGTTAAAAGACCGCATTTATTTGGCAAATCAAATGAAGAGAAAAATAAAATCATCTATTGAAACTGAAAAATTGAAAAACCAATATATTACAAAGAGTTCTCGCAAAAATGAACAATTCAGTTCTCTGATGACTTATGAATAAATGAAAAACAGAGCAATTCTATTAACATCACTGTTTTTTAACATCACATTGTGTCAATCTCATTGGTATAGTGAACAGCTATTAGCATACATTTAAGGGGAGTCATACACCAATTGGTTTTTATTGGGCATTTTTGTGATATACATCACAGTTTGATGTCAACCTATAATTTCAACATCAATTTTACATCTTTGGACCCTACAAAATGTGTAAAAAAGTGTCAGAATAGGCCTTTGCGTCTAAAAATAGCTTATTTTTGCTTTTTTAGGATTTTGACACTGTGCGCAAGGTTCAGACCAGAGTTTTTGAGGTACAGACCTCTAATACGTCTCAAAATCTTCATAAAATGACACTCTATGGGCTGAGTTTTCTGGAATTTTGATTTAGACCTTTATATCAGTTCTGTTACTCAATATGTGCTCAAAAACAACAATAAATTTTCTTGAATTTTGCTTTTTTGCACATCTATTAGTGTAAAAACTTTTTCATAACTTGAATCAAAATTCCACAAAACTCAGCCCATAGAGTGTCATTTTATGAAAATTTTGAGACGTACTAAAGGTCTCTATGATGAAAACTGACTGAGAAACCCTGCGCACACTGGACTAAAATGTCAAAAATTAAACTTTTCAGGAGAAGCAAAATAAAGAATTTGTGTTTAAAACATTGAAATCTTTCACTACACAATCTCAGTGGCCCACACATAAATCTCACTCACACTTTACTCATTCTCAGATTAATTTGAGCTTTTTCACATCATTTCACTAATTTGTTTCTATATAAACTTCACTCAACCCACATACAATTCAGGTATCATGCGTGCATTCAGTTTCTCAGTGATGCATGTTGTAAAGTACTAAGCACAAATGTTTTAGATTTGAAAGTTGCATTTGAGCATTATTATTTCAAATGTCTTTTCTAAAAATAAAACATGCTATAATGTAAAGTATATTTACTATTTGAACTGTATCACTTGTATAAACATATGTTTTACTGCAAATCAATTACTACACTGCAGCACTGAGACTGAGAAACAATATAAACTAAATAAAATTAAGAATCTTTATTTTTCTCCAAGGCAATGAACTACTCTAAATTTTTATTACAAAATTCACTTTAACAAAATAACTTCAACTCTCAAAATATAAAACATCACTCACACAGCCTCATTACACAGTTGATTTATGTTGACATTTTAGTTGCGCATGTGACATTTTTATCAATTGAATCTTCACATGAGCAACGTAATTAATCTTTCTGCTACTTCTGCTGGCGCAGTTCAGTACTGCTATATAAGAGAGGCTAGCTTTTTGTTTACAAATTTGATTCTCAAATTTGAACACCAGAGGCAGCACCAACAGCAGTAGTACTGGCAGCCGAACGCCGAATTGATGCGCGCATTCATGTCTCAATTAGATGATCGAAATGAATTAAAATTTGACATGAATTATTTCCTCTCCAACAGCTTGTCTTTGATATTCTTTATCGCATTTTATTGATTTTGGATTTACGTATGAGCCATATCACGTCAGATTCCTCGCGCGCCGCGCCGGCTGAACTTCCAAAGCCACAAAAAAACACGTTTTTTCTTCTTTCTCTCGCTATATTTAACTGAAATCAAAAAATGGTCTTCTGGAAAATAGCTATTTCGATGGGAAATTTCCTCCTCTTTCCATCTGGACTATTTAAAAAAGTTTAAAAATGTCCTTTTTTGAGATATTCGACTTTAAAAGTTTCCCGGCGATTTTTCCGAGGAAAATGGAAAATTTTTGAAAATATGACCCCACTATCAAAAAGCTGAGGTAATTTCCTATCGAGATGATGGGTTACTTTTTTCTTTTAGGTGCATTTAATAACTATTACAGCGAGTTAGAAATTGTGCGATTTCGCCTAATAATGCTGCGCGGGCGAGCCATTCGAGACTTGACGTGATATGGCTCGTACACATTATAATAATATAAATAATTTGTTTTGAGGGCTAAAAATTTGGGAAATGATACTTCAAATGTCAAAGAATCGAAAGCAAACATTAAAAAAAAATCGATATTTGGGTCAAATTTGGTGTATATCTCTCCTTAAGATGAATGCTAATAGCAATATTTAAAATAAAAATATTTAAAATGATACTTTTAAATTTTTATTGATAATATTTCTTTTAAGTATAAATAATTTCTTTGTTCGCAGAGTGATGAAAGAGAAGATTCAGACGAATACGAAGTTGATTCTGAATACGAATCAAATGTAAGTCGAAATAATTGTGTCATGCCAGCAAAACCTTTTGAAAAATAATCATATATTTTTAGTTCTATGACTAACCAGGAAAGACATTTATTGGAAGCCGTAAGAAAATTGTCAAATTTGGCAGATTTCTTCAGCTTTAAATGATTGTTTCAACTTAAGGGGAGACTCTCATGAGACTCGGTCAAAAAATCGATTTTTTTTGCTTACTTACAAGGAGAGCCTTTCATCTGCGGGTCACAGATCCTTACCAAACTTGTTTGGGGGTCTTCTTGTACATAATAATAAAGCCCCCTATGGTTACTTTATTCCAATGGGCCCTGGAAAGAGTTATAGAGCAGAAAAAAGTATTAAATATAATATAATGTTAAAAAATACCACTTATTGGTATCAGGCCTTGTACGGTCAAGTCTAACTCTCTCAAAAATATTTGTACATGAACTTTTATGCATTCTAAACACTTTTGCAAACAATAAACAATTGAACTCAATTGGTTTGCTGTGTAAGTTTTGAAGAGCGCACCAATTTGAGCTAAAATTAACGTACCAAACAAATATTGATGTAAATTATATGAAATGTTTTTTTTGTATAACTCACAAATCTCTTCTCTTCATCTATTCCTAATACTCATCTGGATTCAGATTCACTCCAGATGAGTGTCAGAAGTAGCTGAGAAAAAAAGAACAGTAAGTTTTATAAATGAAAACATTTTTACATGATTTAATGTAAATATTAGTTGATAAATGCATAAATTTTAGCTCAAATTGGCTCGCTCTTTATGACTTTCTCAGTAAACCAATTGAGTTAAATTGTTTATTGATTTAAAAGGTGTTTTGGACATTGAAAAGTCAAAGTATAAATACTTCTCAGTCAGTTAGACTTGACAGTGTAAACTTGATACCATTATACGCTAATATATGGTATTTTATACATTATATTATATTATATACTTCATGGTGCTTTATAATGGTTTCCAGGGCCCATTGGAACAAAGTAACTATAGGGGGCTTTATTATTATATACAAGAAGACCCCCAAACAAGTTTGGTAAGGATCTGTGACCCGCAGATGAAAGGCTCTCCTTTTTAGTTAGCAAATGTCCCGTAGAATACACCCTCGAAACCTTTTTCACTAAAATCGATTTGATTAAAAAGTTATAGGTAAAAAATCGGAGCTGTCTTTTTATGATCGAAAGTTGTATACTGCCCGTCAATTACTTTTGCCATACCAGAGCGAAAAATGATTAAACTTCAAAGTTTCGTAGCTCAGTCAAAAAAAAGTCGGATCGACATTTTGGATTCACCATACAAAAGGTCTTTGCAATCACTTTTGAGCTATATAAATTATTATTGGGTTTATTTATTTAATTATCAATTTTTATTAACAATTAATGAATCAAAAATATTGTTTTTTTTTGTCTTCGCTATTTCTCTTGCCATTTTAGTTAGAAGGGTTGTAGAAACATTTTAAAGCTATGGATTTGTAGGTTTTGACGAGACCTTTAAATGCTTTTTTTTTAATTGTCCTACGAGCTTTTTTGACAATTATACGGCCCTTTTACTACAAAAACTACCTCTCTATTTGTTCGCAGGTACACACCGTTCGAAGGGGCGTAGAAAAAAATTTTATATACAAAAAAGGTTGGTTTTTATGTCTACAATAAGAAGCAATAGTTACGATCCGTTTCTGAGAAAAAATTTTTTTCGATTTTTCATGCATGTCAACCCACCAATGCTCAAAGTGACGAAATTTTTTGTTCGCGATCGATGCAAATTTTTCTCATGTTTAGGCCCTTGAAAAGACTTTGCACATACGTAATTTTATGTAAAATTAAATGCCTTTTTTAAATGCGGGCTTATATTTGAGATTTGGTGCTTAGTTAAAATGTTATAGTTATTTGAAAAAAAAAATTAAAAATTTAGGTGAAAAATCAACTTTGAGAATTTTTTTCGACTAACAACTATAACTTTTTAACTACGCATGAAATCTCAAATATAAGCCCGGATTCAAAAAAAGACATTTAATTTTACATAAAATTACGTACGTGCAAAGTCTTTTCAAGGGCCTCAACATGGAAAAAAATTGCATCGATCGCGAACAAAAAATTTCGGCACTTTTAGCGTTGGTGGGTTGACATGCATGAAAAATCGAAAAAAAAATTTTCTCAGAAATGGATCGTAACTATTACTTTTTTTTGTAGACATAAAAACCAACCTTTTTGTTAAAATTTTTTTTCTACGCCCTTCGAACGGGTGTACCTGCGACAAAGAGAGGTAGTTTTTGTATGTAAAGGGCCGTATAATTGTCAAAAAAGCTCGTAGGACAATTAAAAAAAAAGCATTTAAAGGTCTCGTCAAAACCTACAAATCCATAGCTTTAAAATGTTTCTACAACCCTTCTCACTAAAATGGCAAGAGAAATAGCGAAGACAAAAAAAAACAATATTTTTTGATTCATTAACTGTTAATAAAAATTGATAATTAAATAAATAAACCCAATAATAATTTATATAGCTTTAAAATGCTTGCAAAGACCTTTCAAATGGTCGATCCAAAATGTCGATCCGACTTTTTTGACTGAGCTACGAAACTTTGAAGTTTACTCATTTTTCGCTCAGGTATGGCAAAAGTAATTGAATGTGTATGTATGTATGTAAATTCGCTTACTAAAACTTTAAACGCGTTTTTCTCGAAACCACGTTTTTTGAATCGGGCGGCAAGATATCTCAAAAAGTTCTGTACTTAAACATGCACTTTTTATTTTATTTTAAAGCTAATTAAATTGTCTGGATCTTAAACCAAAAAAATTTCAAATTTTTTCATTATTATTTTTCAAGGGCAAAAAAATTTTTTTTTCCGAAGTCTGCCATTTTATTAATTTTAAATTTTTTGCAATTATTTTGGTTTAAACTCCAGCAAATGTCATCTAGTTTAAGAGGAAATTCGAATTTTTGGATTCAGGCAAAACTGAAGGGGCTAGCTTGTCGCCCGTAGAGGCGTCTTTTTTTAACACGACCTCCATCAAACGCTGCTAGGGGATACATAATTCGATATTTTGGTCTGAAAAAATTAGTAAATATAGTTAAATACATACTTTATAAGTACCAAAAAACTTGACTGCATTATAATTTTTTTCTACGAAAAAAAATCACAAAAAACACGACATTTTCGAGGCGCTAGATGAGAGCCTCCCCTTCAAAATTTTTTACTATTTCATGATCTTTTAGTAATTACGCAAAACAATGAATATGGGTCAGCTTTCAAAATTGTGTTGCTATCTATAATTTTTGATGCATGTTAATATTTTAATAAAGGAAGAAGAAGAAAGAGAACTTGCACCAGAGTTTAACGGGGATGGACAATATTTAAATAAGCAATCGTCAAGTGAAGATAATTCTGATGGAGATGTTGAAAAAGTTGTGATTCATCAAAAAAAGAACAGTCAAAAACGGTATCATTGTCAAGTTTACTCAGATAATGAAGAAGAAGCTTCAACATCAGGACATAATAACGTATGTATTTTATTTTAACAAAGTTTAAATTTTAATATTATTTGAATAAGTTTTCTTATTGTCTTAATTATTTTTATTATGATAGTATGACAGTATGATTAATGAGTATTAGTAGTTAAATGACCATATTTAAATATCATAATTGAAATCATTAGGACAATTACCTAATATTTATTCACTGAATATTAATGATAATTATTTTTTATATAATTTAACTCATATAAACGTACTTTATTCAGAAAAAGCACAAAATAACAAAGCACAATAAAAATGAGCATGAAAGACGAGCTGTAGAATCAGTGCTATTTGAAGAATTGGCTCAAGATGATGAAGATGAAGAAGAAAATGAAGATGAAGATGAAGATGAAGATGATAATGATGATGAATCCTTGATTGAAGCAAGGTACAAAAAAAGAGTATCACATAGTAGTGAGAGCTATGATGATGATGTCGACTTAAATATGATCCCGAGTAACGGCTATCTGGTTGCTGAAGACAGTGATGAAGAAGAATCAGATAGTGCAGAGGACAATCCAAATGGTTTCAATAGGAACAGTCTGCGTTTTTATAGACCGGATGGTACACCTTGGGCAAACGATAAAGAAAGAGAAGATTTCTTTGATTATATCTCCAAGCGAGCCGAAGAGGACGAAGGCAACGAAAATGAAACAGATGATGAAAGTGATGATAGTAATGCAAGTAACGATGACAAAATCATAGAAGGATACGAAGACGTTTTAAAATTTTTTGAATTGCATGATCCTGATAATAGTGATCCTGGAGAAATGGAAAGGCTCAAAAAGTTTTGGTGACATCGATAATGAGGATTTAAGTGAAGAAGCGAAGGAAGATGCCAGAAAAACGAGAATTTTGGTGCAGTCTGTTTATTCGGTTGCAACCATACTCCATAAATTTCCGTTGGAAAAAGCATTAAAGTTGGAAAAGAAAGCAAAGGACATAAAAAGGAAGTGTAAGTGTTTACTTCCATTAAAATATTAAAAATTTATTAAAAAAGTAAGTAATTATTAGAAATTAATATTTCGTTTTTTGTAGGTGCGAGATTGAGGGCAGCTCTCATAGCAAACGGTTTTCCAGAAGATAAGCTTCCTCCGACTATTACGAAAAAAAAGAAAAAGCGCTCTTAATTTTTGTTCGCAATATAATACTTTAAATTATGTAAAAAATTTTTATACAGTTTATGTTTTTGTATTCATATGCAAGAAAATCTTTTACCATCTTGTAATAAATTTCTACTAAAATTAGTATACAAGTTAGTTTTTAAATTTACTTTAAAAAAATTGCTATAAAAAATATGATTTCATGAAAAACAAAAAAGTCCTAAATTTAATTTCATAAAAATGAGATTCTTTTTCGGGCGTCAAAACCAATAGTACCTTGCAATTGTGAATTGATAAATTCAATGCGCTTGTAAAGAAAGCTAGATGTCTACTGTGCGCTGATTTAGCCGATACATTGGGAGGCTTAGCACAAAAAAATCATGAATGATATGCAGTTTAGAAAAAAAAGAACACGATGTGCTAAATTTTCGTTAAATGCTCTGCTCACGATAGTATTGGGTTCGACCGAGCCCAGAGAGAACGAAGAAAGGTAAAAAAAAGAGATTCAATTGTGCAACGCGATCTAGCGCTCAGAACTTCTTTCGGATACCGTGTACTACCGTTCGTGTTAGAGGCCGAGTGAGAATAATATGTTAAAATTCAATGAAACCTCCCATTTGCTTTCGCGAGTCTGCAGCAGCTATACATTATACGTATATATATGTACGCAGCATACATTCGCAGGAGCAATGTACAGTGCAGTAGCTCGCGTTATTATTATGTGCTTTTGTGCGCGTGCCCCTAGACACAGGCGCGCGCCTGTGTGCTGGGGTGCACGGCGGCAGCAGCAGCAGCAGCAGCAGTTTACTTAATTAAATCACATAATTTGCATTTAGCCGATGCTTTGATCAAGCTGCCACTGTCGCTATGTTTGCTGCGCAGCAGGTTTTCTTCTCGATGTACCGGGGCAAAAATTGTAATTACGGTGTATCGTTTTCATGTTAGTTTATACCGTGCGCTCCCGCACTACCCAATATTACTGTGAAGCGCGAGCCCGGGGACCGGTCATAGGACACGTATACGATACATTATGTAATTTTGCATAAATACATTTTTCAGGAAAGAAAGGAGAAACGTTAGGTAGCCGGGCGTTATTAAACTTGCGAGCCGTGCTAAAGCAAGTTTGATGAATTTTTTTTCAATCGCAAATTCTGCTCTCGACACCTCGCAGCATGGAATATACTTGTACTCGTACTTGTGCATACTTTTTCTCGGCTATTAATTCACTCTTTTTCGCTTTTTCTCTTTTTCTCTCTCTCTCTCTCTCACTCGTCGAACGGCCACTTTATATACTTGCAAGAGATGAGAGAAAATCTTCTCGCGGCAAATCGCGAAAAATCGATTTTAACGCTCGTGTATTGGCGCAGCTCTCGAGTACCTACAGCCACCCAAGCGGACCATTAAATATGTACGCGTCAAGCAGTATAGCGGCGCCGCGTACAAGCAACAATGCGTTTTATATTGTATGTAGGTACACACGTATGGCATCTGCGAGCTCCTGCGCCATCGAAAAGACTTCGACAAAATCACATCACTCGAGCGAACGATGTACGAGGCTGGAGTACGTGTATGGTAGTACCTTCGCGTTGGCGACGATTGCAGCCACATGATTGATCGCTGCACACACACACACACACACACACACACACACACAAGCATGCGTGTGCTTGCCGTGCATTATATATAAAAAAATTCTACCCTGGCTTTGGAAGCGTATTACATGCAAAATTGTAATCGGTAAGCGCGTCTGCGAGATTATTAAATTCGACGCGACTCGAGCACACGGACCCTTATCGTAAACGTGTGCGTTATGGGTATACATCGATACAGGCGCACGCGCATCGACGTTTCTTTTCTCTCTCTCACTCTCTCTCTCTCTCTCTCTCTCTCTCTCTCGCGTACCGCACATAAAAATTTCCGATCTTTTGATAACTTCGCGTATCGAGGCTTGTCTGACATGTTAATCAAGGAGCGGTGCTGCATGAATATTGCATGCTGCGAGATTGAAAATTACTCTGTCTCTCGTTGCTGCGCGCTGCTAATTTCCCTCTCTCTCTCTCTCGCTCGTGTTTATTTATTTTTTTTATTTTATTCAGCGGAAACGAGCGTCCGATGGAAGTCGTTCCCGATGGAGAGACTACTACTACCGATCGATTCGAATATAATTGACTATTGAATGAGTTTATATACAGGCTGACTGAGTGTATATACGCACAGTTTTGCAAGACTGCATTGTTGCTACGGAGCGAGAAAAAAAAGTAGCTAACTTGTTAAGTACATTTAAATACTCGAACGTGCATACATCACACGAGGCATATACGTTCGAATTTCAGACGATTCATTTGTCAAGCTATCTGCGTGTGCGAGAGAGTTGCCGATCGATCCCCTATATAGCTACTTTGCCCCGTGAACGCATACAGAAGCACACACACACACACAAACACACAAACACAGATGCACAGCCGCACCTATATCTCTCTTTCTATTATTTCCTTTGATTTATACGACGCGCTCGAGTGACGCTCGGCTGCAACGGTGCCGGCAGCGGCGGCTCAAAGCGCAATTTCGCGCTGTCGAGATATAGCTTCTTTGTGTGCGGGGGTGTACGTATACGCAAGCCTATTCTATACATGTATGGATAGCCTTTGTTATTTCTCTTTCTCACTCCAGCTCGTCTCTCTTTTTCATGGTGTTTCACTCTCTTTTTTTCCTTTTTGTTTTTATATATATATTATATGTGTGCGCCGCCGTGACGCTGTGCTACGGCAACGTGCCTATATCGTTTTATGTTATGTTCGGAGGAATCTCGCCGTAGCCCGAGTGAGATATTTGCAGAAGAATAATGCGTCAGATATCCGCGTGTGTAACGGCGGCTGTGAACGTATTGCCGCACGCGATGACGAGATAAACCATTAGAAATGTTTACGCTCGTGAAAAGAAGATAAAACCAAACCTGTCGCGTCTACTTATGCCTAGATTACGCAGACTTTATCGGGCTGCCGATAAATCGTCACTCACGTATTATTAATTTAATAATTTTTTTGAAATTCATGCATTCATTTATGTTTGTTAAGTAAATAAATGTATTATATGCATGCTCGAACTATTTCGTTGTAATTGATCGAGCGCATTTATTATTTCTAAGTTCGCAACTCTCGGATAACAAGGGGTAGTTTCAATTACGCGCGTTGCGTGGACATGTATTTTGCCCTCCGTGGATTTAAATTACCGGAAAATTCCGATATCCCCCGCGCGTATGGGAAAATAATTGATAGATAACACGTGCCGCGCTCGGCGTACGCGAGGCTAAACTTTGAATTAAAATTCAATGAAAACCAAAGGTCAGAACTTATTGGTCGCGCGGTACATATTATGCCTGTAATGATTTTTGTGCGTTTGAACATGTACATGTGCAGTGCGCACATGACCGGGGCCGAGTGTGCAATGTGCAATTGATTTTATGGTTTAAGCCTATGGGCTCGTGTGCTGAACAAGCTCGCACAGTTTATTCCAACCAATGTCGACTGCTTGAATCAGTTGTAATACTCGTTCAATGTTTATATATCCTCCTTTCTTTACGTTCTTTACAAATGGTGTAATTTGATTTACAAATAATTTAAAATAAAAATAGATGCTTGTGAATTTGTCATAAAAAATTGATTGCTTCGAGCGGGAAAGTATCGCAATGATTGTGAAATATTTCGAGAAATTATCAAACATGATTTTTGTGAGTTGCGGAGTGATTTCTAACGTAACCAATAATTGGTGACTTATTGTTGGTAGTATACCAATGAAATATAAGTGACTTGCTGCCTGTTAAAAAATTTCAATTACCGTAAATTAATTACATTTATGATTGTAAAGTTTTAATTTCAGTTTTAACAGTGTGACATTACGAATATAATAATAAAACGAGCACGAGTAATTTATCAGGGCATGTAACGACTGACCGACTTTTCGGAGCCAAGTTTGTGTATAGCGCCTGTGGCTTTGTGCGCGGCAGCAAGAAGAATGGAGAAAAACGAAAAGTCACCACCAAGCCACAGATGTGTTTTCGCATTGTTGTCACGCTCTTTCTCTCTCTCGTCTCTCTCTCTCTCTCTCTCTTTCTCTCTGCTGACTTGAATCAATCTCCCTTGCGAGCATATTCGAGGATGTCAAAAGCGAGTTTCTAAACTTGGCTTTATATTTGTCTTCCTCGCTCGGTGCAATCTATCGATCGTGTAAGATTAATATTATATAGGTATGTGAAAGAGTAAATATGTGTTACCTCTACTTTCATTGCATTCGTGTGAGACGGGGGAAACATGATAAAAAAAGGGTGTTCTCTTCTGCTTGACGTTGAGGTGGATGTAGTTACAGTAGTAAATTCTATTACGGACAGCGAACCAAGAGAGAAGGAGACGTTGACAATACGTTTATCATTTTGTAAGTAATAGTACTCGAGAGAAAGGAGCAAAAGAGAGGAGAAAGAGAGTGGGTAAGATAGAGAGGGAGAGAGAAAAAGAAGGGAAAAGAGAAAGTGTCAGGGAGTATGAAAAAGCACACGGTAGGATAGCAAAGTAGTAGTGTTACCAATGCTATTCTGGTAAGGAACTCCTTTCTTGCCTGTTCTCTCTCTCTCTGTCTCTGTCTTTCTCACTTTTCTGTCGACATGGCTAACAACGAGCATGAGTGAACATTCATTCTTTCTTTCTTTCTCTCTCTCTCTCTCTCCCAAACAAGTATTAAAACTAACTTCAAATAGCGAAAGTTTTCTTCTTTTGCTGACGTTTTTACCTTTTCTGCGCACGCCAGCTAAGAAAAAAGGACCCTAGAAGCTTTATGATGCTGGCTTTATTCGTATTTATGTTTGAGACTTGACTTATATATCAACTATATATATAGCGTAGAAAACGTCAGCGCGTATATGCACACGTCAGTTCGCGTTGAGCGTCGGACTATTCGTCGAAGTTTTAGCAGCAGTGACCGACAAGCAGCGAGTAGCGCTGGAGCCGCGACGGCAAAACTTTTGCCTGGCGCTGAGAGAGTCTCTGACAATTCGCGAATATAAATTTGCGGTCACGCGCGCGCGAGCGAGTGCTGCGTTTGTAATGAAGTTAGAAAAGCGCGTGTGACTGCGAGTGTGTTTGTTTTCGTCTGCTTGAACTGCAGTGGATGAAATTATGCGTGGGTGAATTTTTCAACCCCCCCCCCCCTCCTCTTCCGTTGTGACGCGAGAGATAGGAGAACAGTTGCGAATGTCACGCAAACATCTTCGTTGATTAATATTTCTAATAAACTGTCGACTTTGTTTTCTCTCTCAGCTCAGCTGTTGTGTATATTTCATGTACAGAATGAATATATCGGTGACGTTGATTTTTCTAGCGAAACGCAGCTCGCGACAGTCGTATAAACGTGCGTACGTACAGAAGACGTTATAAGTAGTGACAGTTGAGATTTAGTCAGGCGCGCACGCGGTGACACGTTTCAAACGTCGTCGTCGCAGAGGAAAAAGAAACCGCGCCGGTTATATATACATCTTCTATATATTTATTAAAACAAACAAAAATAATAAACTACGAGGGGAAAAAAAGTCGCGCAATTTCCTTTGCATTCAACTGTTTCTTTTTTTGTACAAAACGCCAAGAGTGACTATCGTAAACACGCGAAAAAAAAGAAGAAGAAAAGTCTATACTCCGGAAAAATGGCAAGAACGCGAAGTATATGAGAGAAGCAAAGAGAGGAAAAAATCACGCGATGCTGTTTTGGGGGGAGAGAGGAGAGGGGGGGGGGGGCGCGCTTTTATGTACTCATCTGCTTCGATGGCCTCATAGCGATTTCCATTATTATTATCATTATTATTCTTAGCATACATACACCCACACACTCGACGGCAGGACTCGAGAGCGAAGAAGCAAGGCAGAGACTTTGCGGTTTCGCGCGTTCATTGTCAACTTTGTTCGAGGCAAAATAGCCTCGTGTATGTGTGTGTATGCCTCGCAGTGTGTGGATGTATATCCACGCGCCGCGCATATCTGCAAAGCACTTTCTGAGCTGCACGACGACGAGTGTATGTAAAGAAAGTTTTAGCCTTTGCACGTGCATGTGTGTGCGCGTGTGTGTGTGTGTGTGTCTGCTTGTATGTATATGGGTGTGTATCCAGCGAAAGAGCAGAGCATCGAGCCTGGCTAGTGTCATATTGTAAGGATGCTCGGTCTCTCTCTTAAAGTTTCACGCCAGGGCGCGCCTGGCGCGCAGCGCAAAAGCAATCGATTCCAAAACTTTCGCTCGACGCACAGGCATCTCTCGCACCCCCCTCCCTCTACCCCTCCCCGCTGCACGACGAGCGCATATAAGTATAAATCGGTGCCTGTGTGTGAACTCGTGTGTATAATATCACGTATATATAAGCTATATCCCGCCGCCGCGTCGACCAAATCGTTAGTCGTCGCTGCCACATAAAATTTGATTATATATATATTTTACAGCAGCAGCAGCAGCAGCAGTAGCAGACGCGATTTTATCTGCAGCTCGTCGTTGATAATAAATATATTGGCCTCGAGCTCGCGCGCGCGCACACACACACACCGATCATCGGAGTCAAAGTTTCGCGCAATGGGCAAATTTTAAAGGCGGCGTCAGCGCCAGACGAGCTATGTATATTATACGAGAGAGAGAGCTACGATCGATGAAGCGCGCACTACCGCAGCAGCACAGGCTCATTGATGCGGGCATAATACTCGGGAGTTTATTGACATAGGTGCAGCACCGAGTACGAGTACGAGGAGTACGACGCGTGTGTAACGTGCAGCGCGCCCAGACCATTGGAGGGTAAAGTGTATGTTTATTCGACGAGAGAGAGAGAGAGAGACGCTGCTAGCAAATTTCTGCGGTATTTTTCGCGTCGGGCGCGCGCGCATTCATTCGTGTTAAATAATCGTGAATATTTTGAATATCGATCAAGCGCGATGATACGATCCTATACTCCTATGTAGATGCACGAGGATTTAGGCAAGATTTTCCGTGTCAGCGTGTTTATGTGCTGCCGCTGTTGCTGCGCAAGTTGCAGTTGCACTATGATGATCGCGTGTGTATCGGGGCGCTCGTTGTCGATGTGGACAATTACCGGCCGACTGTGTATAATAATTCGGAAACAATCTGTTCTAGTGTACACACAGAGGACCGTTGCAGCGCAGGAGGGCTACGCAGTGGATATACGTGTACATTGATGAATGGGGGACGAATCGGTCATCGGGAGCAAATTCTCCTGTCTGCTTGCATTATAAGCGGGCTATTACATACACCACATTCCTGAATAAATGTAATGTAAAGCGAGCGCTTGCGAATATCGACTTTGACACGTACGCTCGCGCGTTTATATTAAATGTGGCTGCGCTAGAACCCATTGAGTCGAGTTCGCTTTGACATAAAATTATTTTGTTATCGACTCGAGGACCGGTCGCGAAGTTTTATTCTGATCCAGTGCGACTGCTGCGCTGCGCTACTATATAACAATTGCGTTTACATAAATTATAATATCGATTGCTCCTCGATGGACTCGTGTGTACATAGGCATGTGTGCGCGCATGAGATAGGTACGTACATGTGCATATACACGTTACGAGCGATGAGGCTAATGGTTAAACGTGTTTTGCGAATACATTAACCTCGGATACGCGCGTCCCACAAATTTTCTTGATACCATATATATAATGCAATGCCACTGCGCAGCCAAAGTCGAACGGCGGAACATTTTTATTAGCCGGTGTGTGTGTGTGTGCTCTACATCGCAGTTCAATTATGCACTTTTATGTACGATGAAATTCAAACTGCATTGCGCACGATCGAGTCGCGTTTTTTGTCCTGTACATATTTCGAGATAGATAGATATAAATTTGTATTCATCATCGCTAGTGCATTATATTTTTTATTTGATATTCCGAGGGCGATAAAACAACGAATGCACAAACTCGAACATTTCCCCGATCGTCGAGGTATATATATTATATATGTAAGCTCTGTGCGATGGTTGGAAAATCGATACATAAATAATACATACCTATATACGTATCGCGCACAGAGAAGCATTGGTCAAGGGAACGAGGCAGCCAGCGAGTGAGCTAGCTAGCAAGAGGGAGAGAGAGAGAGAGAGAGAGAAGCCAGTTTCAAAGACATGAAAAAAAAAGAAGCTATATTGATATATGTATCGAGAGTATATATCGTTGCCAGTGCCATGTAAACGGAGGTAAATTGAAACTTGCCGACGTTCAAAGCTACTGTCGTCATAAATTCAGCGGTATACAGCACACGACTACTACTACTACCAGCAGCAGCGAGATCGAGGAGGAATGAAAAACGAGGCAAGAAATCTGCTTGATTTCGATACACACGCGCGCGTGCACTAATCCAGTAGGTAATTTCCTCCCTCCGCTCCGTGATAAGAATGTATATATATAGATTTATATATTGCGGTCGCGCCCCAGTGCATTACGCAAGTGATGGAATCGCTCGAGCACAATCAGCTGTGAAGGATCGATAAGCAATTACAGAATAGACAACTTTATCTTCTTTCAGCATCTCATCGGTCGTCGTCCTCGTCGTCGTCGTCGCCACCGCCATCGCCGATAGTCGTCGTCGTCGTTGTCGTCGTCTCCATCGAGACGAGCACGGCGCACACAACTTGGCAGCTTTTCCATGTTATATGTATACGAGCGCATAATAAACTTTGCGAGTACATAATCAAGCCCGCTGATCGTGGCCCAACGTTGTTTTACTTGCTACTTTTTCTTGCCCTTTTTTTCTTTGTTCCATTCGAGTTTCTTTTTCTTTCTCTCTATTAATTCGATATTTCGGTATTATATATTGAATTGTTCATCCGTGTGCTGCGCGTGCATAGAGCGGCACAAAAGCTCCGGGAGAATATTATGTATAGCAGAGATTGCCTTATGGCTGTTAATAGATTATAACTTTGGCAGTGTGTATGGGTATATACTCATTTGCGGAGAAGTTTCGAGCTCCAATTTAGTAAAAGCTTTAGGGACAATAATTATTAATCATAAGCTGGGGGCGCCAAGCTGTTTTGTCGGGAAAAATAATTAATGAGCATTGAGCTTGTCAAAGAGCGATCCTATGCATGCGCATGGGCATACACTTTTTATTACCCGCGCACTATACACGTATTGACAGAACTAAGCACCGCGCGCGTCAATCGAATTCAAAATAACAAACCTTTGAAACGGTGCGCTTTACACACGCTTACACGTCAACCAAAACTAAATGTGTATATATATAAAACGCAAAGTGCACCCACGAAAGCTCTCCAGGTGAATTTTTCTCTAGGTTAACGTCAAATTCAATTAGTATCGTCGGTGTGTGCATGCGGTCGAGGCGGCTTCGCGTAAATTAGTGCTACATCGTTAATGCCGTGATTTCTTGGCCCAACTATGCGGCCATCCCTCGACAAACGATCATTATCATTCGAATTCGCGTGCAAGCTCGTCGCGTAATTATATGCGCGCTCCGAGCGGAGCTAGACGCCAGCCGCGCGCGCGCGCACGGCCGAGTGTCGATTCGAGTCCTCGAGCTAGGCGATGTCATATATATATATATATATAATTCTGTACCATACATAAATCCGGGACACGTCCTCGTCGCTGCGCTGCCTCTGCTGCTGGTGCGGCTGCTTATCCTCGCGAGCGTGCATAAAGCGATCCAATTAGCAGGACTCGAGAGCCGAGTAAGAGAGAGAGAGAGAGAGCGAGGCAGCTGCGAAGCTCTTATGATGTATGCGTTGGGAGCAGTTTGTAACGCAAAGAGCAACGTTCATACGTATATATATACGTACGCCTCTCTGCGTCGTTACATTGCCACGCGGCGGCCACTTTTAGAGTTAGCGAGTACGAGCTTGCAGAGCGAGCATCCCTCGAGGAAAAGTGCTATAAGCTTCATAATTGTCCGACAAGGTGTGCGCGTGCAGCAGTACGCGCAGTCGTAGCCTAGGCTATAGACCAAACGCGAAAGCATGGCAAACATACAACATATAATGTAAGAACATTAGCGAGCAGCGGATTACTTATCCCCGTACGCAGCAGTAGTGGTAGTGGTAGTAGTAGTAGGCAAAGCACACGAAGCCGTATTATATGTATGAGTATGTGTACGTACCAACGCGATGTATGAATTTGCATTTATTAATTGTCCAGGTGCAGAGAGAGAGAGAGCGACGTATGGCACGGCGTACACACATATGCGCGAGCAGCGTCCATACGAATTTCAGCGTGCTGTTATATATTTATGCGGGTTATACAGCGGAAAAGGTGCCGAGGCATTTTCGGAAGCGTGAAAGTTGAAATAATCATTATATGTATAGTCAGGCACAGACGCGTTCGTGCCTACGGCTTCCTCCCCATGAAGCACGAACGCATTCACAAACTCCAAGCGTACCTCTATGCATACTTGGGCAACATGAGCGTGAAAAAGGCGACGAGTGTACAGGCGATACGGCTTTGGGCAGTCTGCGCGCTCTCTACTACTCGCCTCGTTTGGCTTATACTACTATACTATACTACTACGGCTAGCTGCGTGCAGCCTGCCACTCGCGCTCGATTGCTTTGAATTCGCTCTCGTTAATTACGAACGCGCGCTTGTGCATTATATACACACACACACACACACACACACACGCGCGCGCGCATGTGTGCGTGAAACGCGATCGCCGCCGCGCACACAGAAAGAGACCCGCAAAGCACACGAGCCATTGATTTTCCGTGCAAATCTCGGAGCTGCAGCAACAGCAGCAGCAGCGGCATTAGCGGCACGATCGGCTGCATCCGATTTAGATAGCTGACACCCCGTGCGCAGCGAAGAGTGTGTGTGTGTGTGTGTGTATACGGTAATAATAACTCTGCGTTTTCATTGCGGAAAATTTGTGCAGGCTGCAGCGCGCCAGATATAAAGTATATTTTGCTAGTGCAGCGCCAGATACGTGTATTTACGTATTTACCTATAGAATTAGAGCTTATATACGCCGACGTCGATCTACATACGTATACACCGTCAGTTCGCTGTATATATATATATCGCTGAAATTTCGCTGAAATGATTGGGAGGAGCTGAAGCCAATAAATATATATATATATATATGTACCACCGCTCCACAGTGTGCTATTTTCAATATATAAAGACAGCCACGCCGCGCGCATAGAGCAGTCATCCCCAGTCTCTCACTCTCTTCATACAGCAGCAGCAGCAGCAGCAGCAGCTGAATGGAGCCGTCATTATGTATTTTATACTTACATAGATACGTCGAGAGAGAGAGAGAGAGAGAGAGAAAGCGAAGCCAACTCGATGTTCTCTATAGGATAAACTAATAAAAAGGACTCCCCCGTGCCACCGTATAGTATTATATACAGCGACGTTATGAATTCCAAGTGTAAATTAATATTTCGTCTCTCTCCTTTACGCGTGCCGCGCCCGACACAGCCGCCCTCGACTCCCGAGCTCTGAACGCAGCCATCCTCTACATACATTCGTTTCAAGCTGCTGCTGTTGCTGCTGCTGCCGCTGTTGCTGCTATAAGTAATACGCTTCGACACGCGCAACTCGTGAGGCGAGAGAGAGAGAGAGAGAGAGAGAGAGAGAGAAGCTCTCGTATTGCAGCGGAGTCTATGGCGTAGAGTACCATACACACACATACACACACGTATACACTTAATTTAAGGCTTCGATATTAGATGCGTTAAAGGTAATACGATCCGTCGAAGTATAGAAGCTCGTTACAACTTCCGTTCCGGTTTGTGTGTGTGTGTGTGTGTGTGTGTGTGTGTATAGTGGATACAAAACTTGCCCTCCCAGACGCGAGAGCTTTCTCTCGCCCTCTCCTTCCCCTGTCTCTAAATATATCTACGGCGCGTATAATGGCGCGTGAGAGTTTTCAGGCCCTTTTATTTGGCCTCTTTGAAGATCAACCATCGTGGCAACGAGGCGCGACGAGGACGAGGACGACGAAGAGGACTACGATGAGAGGCATAGTATATACAAGCTGTATACAGCGTGTCAAAGAACTAAAGAGAGAGAGAGAGAGAGAGAGGATATACCTGAATGTATATATACACGTCGGGCTGTAAATGGACTTTAAAGTACACTGCATCGTGCCACAAAGTCGAAGCTCGTTAAGTCCTCTAATTGCCAGCAATGAGATTTACGCTCGCGAAATTTGATTCGCGAACGATACGCCCTTTTTTTCGGAAAATACCTCTATGTAGAAGATGGGTGCGTGCGCGGGTGAATGCGTATCTCGCGAACCTTCAACTCAACCTGCAATATGTACTTTAAATTACATACAAAGTCTAAAGCTCTGAAATATTCTAGATTTTCCGTTTAAATCACGAGCTTGCGCCGGAGCCTTGCCTCGGTGAAAAGACAGTCGCGTACGCGCGCGCGAGCTCGAGCTTACCTATACGCGCTCTATATCTCGTACAAGAAAATTTTTCAAAAGACAAGTTTCATATACCAGTCTTGCGCGCACAAAGTTTACTCCTGCGCGCAGCAGCAGTTGTAGCTTACAGTTGCTTCAACTTCAATTCCCAATTTGTCAAGATCAACGGGCTGCTGCTGCTGCTGCTGCGCTGCGAAGCTCACAGGAGCTACATCACTTTCAAAGGCTAATCCCCATCGTTTTGCGCGTGCACAAATCGCACATATATACGGGACTATAGACACCTGCGCTAGCCCAAGCTGGAGTCGTTTTTTTTCATTAATGCTTCCGGTGAAATTATGAAGAGTGAGACATAAAAGAACGAGCATAATCATTAAATGAAAAAGAAAAAGAGAAAAAGAAATAAGGGTAGAATAAAGTAAAGAAAGAGAACGTTTCGCAGTTAATTCACGCAGTGGCATTGCGCACGCGTGTACCTCGCACATAAACATCCACCAGTTCACACACACACACACACACACACACACACATACACACATTCACATACGCATGCAAATTATAACGTGTAGCTTGCGCACAATGCCGAGAGCTTTATTCAAGCATTAAACTTGCTTCGTCGTTTAAAAGCTCAGCCGAAGGTAAGAAAGGAACGAACGAAAGAAAAGCGTCGGAGCTGGAAAAGAGAAAAATAAGTATAAGGTTATATACGTTGGAGAATAAAATAGCGAGTAAAATGTGCACGTGGAAAGAGAAAGAGAGAAAGAGAGAGAATTCGCGCGCACGGCCAGGGTTTGCAGCTCAAGAGAGAAAGAGAGAGAGAGAAAGGAAAGTGTTGAGTGGAAGACGAGACTTTTCTCCTTAAAGTAGCTCTTACTCGCCTATAAATACGTGTGTGCATGTTGGCCAGGGCAAAAAAAGGAGAGCACAAGAAGAACAGAATTTCAAGAGCTGGAAGAGAGAAAGAGCTAAAAAGATATATACGCGAGCCGTGTATATATAGGCCACATCAGAGGCTTCTTCCTATTCATTTAAATATTTCATTCGTATTTCGCATTAAAGACGTTCGAAATCTCGACGGCGGCTGAGAAATATTCCTTGCCGTCCATCCTATGGCTTCTTCTTTTTTCGAACGCATCCGCAACGCGCACTTTTTTTCCTCGGGTTTGGAAAAAAAGGAGCTCATCGGCGCTAGGAAGAGCGCGGGAAAAGTTAAGTGTGGTTTCCCCTTGAATTTAAATAAAGAATGATCCATACAGAGCAAAAGAGGAAGAAAGAAGATTTGACTTATTGGTCTGATCAAATATTGACTTATACTACTAATTTTTTCAAACTCATTCGGGTTCTTTTTTTTTTCATGTACCCTCGTATATATGAGCAAATCCAGAATTTTTCTTCCATTTCACGGGCTCAAATCGACACCAAAAATTTTTTCGTGGTACGCGAGTAAGGGTCATGGGAAAACGTTCTTTGGGGACCTAGAAACATAAAAAAATGCGTGAACACGAAAAATTTTGATAGTGAATTTTTCTATATGCACTTTTGTGCACCGCATATGAAAAATCACGATTTAGCATGGTGAGAGTATAGAAACACTTGTCAGTATCGCAAAATAGGCGAAAAAAAAATTTCAAAAACCCCTTACCCAATGTATTTTTCGACGAGGAATCCAATGGTGACCTTAAATTTGACCTTGAACGTAACCTTGAAGCTCCAGCGATCCAAAAATCGGTTTTTCTAAGGAGAACCCCCATTTTTATGACAGATTTGAAAAGAGTGAAAAGTTTTACATTAAAATATTTCATTGATCCACCAATCGCGAAACTGCGAAAAAAATAAGGGTAAGGGAGGTTTAAATGAAAAATTTAATAGAATTACACTGGCAACCAAATGATCGCCACAAAAAATTTCATCGAAATTTGGTCGATTTTCAAATGCTTCTATCTTGGGCTATATTTATCGTATCGACACGGTTTTTTTTTTAATTTCTTGGAAATTTTGTCCTCTTTGAATCCAGATATACTACGATAAGATTCGAGTTAATATCGAGTTACCAGTAGTATTTGAGCGCAACACTAAAAATTACTGAAATAAATTGATTGTTTGAACGTGTACCAGTACCACAGTAATTTTTTTTATCGAAATCTCACATACACCATCTCAAAGTACTCTTTTCAACGAGTAATTTAAAAAAAAAAGACCTCTCTACGATTTTTTTAACGCCCTGTAGGTCGTTTTGAAGGTACCATTTAAAGTACGTAAAATCCGTCATTTAGCTGAAATCAACACGATTTTCTAGGCATTTTGCGTACACAAATCGTATACCTTCAAAACGACCTACAGGGCGTTAAAAAAATCGTAGAGAGCTCTATTTTTTTTAAAAATACTTGTTGAAAAGAGTACTTTGTGATGGTGTATGTTAGATTTCGATAAAAAAATTACTGTGGTACTGGTACACGTTCAAACAGTCAATTTTTTCAGTAATTTTTAGTGTTGCGCTCAAATACTACTGGTAACTCGATATTAACTCGAATCTTATCGTAGTATATCTGGATTCAAAGAGGACAAAATTTCCAAGAAATTAAAAAAAAAACCGTGTCGATACGATAAATATAGCCCAAGATAGAAGCATTTGAAAATCGACCAAATTTCGATGAAATTTTTTGTGGCGATCATTTGGTTGCCGAGTGTAATTCTATTAAATTTTTCATTTAAACCTCCCTTACCCTTATTTTTTTCGCAGTTTCGCGATTGGTGGATCAATGAAATATTTTAATGTAAAACTTTTCACTCTTTTCAAATCTGTCATAAAATGGGGGTTCTCCTTAAAAAAACCGATTTTTGGATCGCTGGAGCTTCAAGGTTACGTTCAAGGTCAAATTTATGGTCACCGTTGGATTCCTCGTCGAAAAATACATTGGGTAAGGGGTTTTTGAAATTTTTTTTTCGCCTATTTTGCGATACTGACAAGTGTTTCTATACTCTCACCATGCTAAATCGTGATTTTTCATATGCGGTGCACAAAAGTGCATATAGAAAAATTCACTATCAAAATTTTTCGTGTTCACGCATTTTTTTATGTTTCTAGGTCCCCAAAGAACGTTTTCCCATGACCCTTACTCGCGTACCACGAAAAAATTTTTGGTGTCGATTTGAGCCCGTGAAATGGAAGAAAAATTCTGGATTTGCTCATATACGAGTTCACGCATACGCGCATTCACGCACACCTGCACACAGGTACACACAGGCGATTTTCCAATTGTCTTTTTCCTCCTTGCGTCGTGCATATTTTTCTCGCGGCAGTTCACCATTCCAATCAAACGCAGCGCACAGCTTCCCATCTCTGGCCTCTGCACTTTTATTTTTCGAATACCCTTTTTTACGTACGTACGTACGAATGTGCATGTGTGTGTGTCGCGTTATTACGACATGGCTGTAACCCAGGACGTTGCACCCATAGGAGCAGCAGCAGTAGCAGCAGATAGTAGTCTCGACATAGCACACACGTTGGTATTGGCAATACCTCAGCGACGTTGTTGCCTTGACGAGCCGTTTGTTATATACGTATTCGGCATGTGTATACGCGTTTTTCTTTTTATTCGCCGTATATGCACACATGCATACATGCACACGCACACATGGCCAGTCAGAACCGAGCACTTCATCTCTCGTTACGTACGAGATAACATTTTTTTTCAGCCTAGCAAAATTTTCTCTCTCTCTCTCTCTCTCTCTCTCTCTTTGCGCCATTTTTTCGACGTTTTTTTTCTAAACTTTAGACATGCTCACGTATCAGGGGGATATACGTCGATTTTCAAATGTTTAATCTATATGTTTCTGTGGCATTGTTTATCTTTCTAAAGCGAATATCGACGCTCCACTTCATAGTTCGTCTCACTCCTACTTTTGCCTCGACGTAACTATACGCGTCGTTCGGAATTTTGAGCATTCAGCCGTGAAATATTCAAGCAAATCGACGCACGTTCATTGCCAATGAAATGGTTTATTACCATCCTTTTTCCCTATCGAAAATGAGGATGCGCGAGTATGTTTACGCGCGTCACGTGTAAACATCTCTATACGCGTGGAGGGTTGCCTGCGATAACAAAACGATAATGTATATAATCATTATCATCATCATCATCATCATCATCCTCATCATCATCATCATCGTCAGGCATAATATTTGAATTGAATTTATTGAAAGACTCTCGTGCGGTAGGATCGAATTTGAACGATATTACTTCAAATATATCTCTAAAGTGCCACATGAAATTATTTTACAATTGCAGCAGCGTGCGAGTGTGTGAGTGTAAGCGGCCGCTTTTGCCTACCGCCTACGTCGTCAATGCCGCCGCGTGGCTGCGCGCAGCACACGCGGGGGATTATAATATTGTAACGTTCGGAATGCGCGCTGGAAATTCACGCGTCGCTGGGCGCTCTCTCATGTGTTATATGTATGTATAATTTTAAAACCCAAGCCACCGACCGATCGGCCTCTGGATATTATTTTAGGAAAGTTCGTCAGGCGCAATGTATTACAAATAATCCGATCAATGTTTATACGCGATGAAATGCCCAGAGTATCCCGAATATTGACACGGACGCAATTTTGACTCTTTTTTTTTCAAATCATGCACGTAACACAAATAGTATGTTATATTTTTCCATTATGTACTCGTAAACACGGGGAACGAAATAAGACTCTTAATTTTGAGCTGCATTGAACCGATTAATTTTTATGCGTTCGTGTATTTTAAATTTGAAAATTGAAAATGTTTTTCATTTATTTTGATTAAAGATTTAGGATCCTTTCAAAAAATATTGTAAATTATTATTATAAAGAATGGAATTTTTTCCACCCGAAAGCTCATCTATTTTAAGTCCGTAAGTCCATTTTTGAATGTGAATTTTTTATCATTTTATGCATGAAAAACGTGAAACAAGCTCACACTCTCGAGATATTGAAGGCAATCACATTAGATGAAGTCAAATTTCTCTAAAAGTTATAGTAATCTATTCGAAGAGCTTGCAAGAGTCTTTCACGTCTCTCTCTTGAAAAAAAGTAATGAGCGAAATGGCGTATACGTGCAGTTTTGGAGCGTTGTGATTGGTCGTTCACAGTTTTTAATTCAAGGGCAGCATTGCTTTCGTTTTTCTGTTCTTGAAAATAATTAAAATCTGAAAAAATTGCGCAAGTAGACCGATTTTTTTCCAACAAATTGGTACGAACGATATTACGTAATAACGAAATGTCGTGAAATTCAAATAAAAGTTCAGGAACGAACTGGGGTTGTAAACGTCATAGAGCAGAAATGATTGGGAAACACGCGCATATGGCGAATTTCATTCTAACGATTTTTCACAAATTCATTTGTTTGTAAAGATAACTTTTTAAAACGAAATCCCTTTTTTTCGAAAATAAAGGCGAATAATTAAATTGTCTTTATTTGCTTTTTCCCATTCTCAAGCGGTACTTTGTCTATCTAAAATTACTGTAAAAAAAATAGGAAAAAAATAGCTGTCACCCGGGGACGCGCGAGCACAAGCGCCCACACGTTACGAGCTGCAAAAGCTGCTTGTAAATACGCGTCTCTTGACCATCTATTGTGTACATGACACGTGTTCGCGCGTGGGTGTGTGCGCGGATGTGAGTGTATAGGGAATATAGCCTGCACGTAGCGAAGTATGAAGCATTCGCGCGCTCGGGTCCAGGCGCGCGCGCGGCGGGGATAAGGAGGATTTTATGGCAATGAAGCTTCGCGAGAGCTGCTCGACACCTCGTAAAGTTTTTGCTTGTACGCGAGAATTTCTGCCAGTGCCTCTTAACTTGAGATTTATGACGCGTATGCGTGTGTCTATGTGTTTGTTATACGTCGCGCTCCCGTATACTGCGGTATATATCGCAGCAGCGGCGGCGCGAGGCAGTTTATTGTGCAGCAGCTAAGGTATATATATATATATAAATTCAATGTCATGCGTATAGTTTATGTACACGCACGTAATGTCATTCCTGAAGTGAGTACTGATATATCCTGCGCGGATTACTCGTGTATACAGCTCACCACACACACACACACACAGAGGCACGTTCCCGGCGGCAAAGTAAGATGGAAAGGCGATGATGTTTTGAATCGTATAAAGCTCGGCTGTTTGCGCGCAAGCAAGATATAGAGCATAAAGATTATAAACGAGAGGACTTGGCTAACGTTGATTATTAGCTGCACATATAATACTGCACATAGGGGGGACGCGCTCGTTGATTGCGAACCTGTCAAAAGAGTAAAAATATTTTTTCTCTTTCTTTTACGAATTTCTAAAAAAATAAAAGGGAGAGAGAATATTATGAGAAAAAGAAAACGAACGATAATGATGAGCCACGTTTCCCGATCTCGACTCCCCGAGTCACACTCTATGTAGGACGCAACTCTCGATTCGTTATCGGATATTGGATTCTTTTGCGGAATCTGTTTTTTTCATACACCGCATGTATAGAGAGAGAGAGAGACAAGGAGGAGGAGAGATGGATAGATAGATAGAAAGAAAAGTAGGGCGAAATGCAGCGCGCTGCTGCTGCTGCACGCGTGTATCTTTCCATCTGAGTCTGTGGCGCGCGCGCAAAAAAAAAAATGTAACAGCATGTTTTCGATTGAGGCGGCAGGTGTGCGCGCGGCTGGGAAGGAGCGCGCTGGATCATACAGACGATATACAAGAGAAAAATAGAATATCGATGAGCTAGACTCGCGTGCGTTTTTATAGATATACATTGGCTTTGTATTATTTACTGCGGCGCGAGGGCGCCAATTGACTTAAATGACTTGATTTGTTGGGCCAGTTGTCGACGACGAGGACGACGACGACGACGACGACTCGACGACGACTGTGCGGCTAATATTGGATACAAATTGCTTTCTTTCCTCTGAGGCATTTGAAATTTGTCGATGGAAAAAGAAAAGGGAGCGAAAGAGAAAAGAAAACGGGACGAGAGAGAGAGAGAGATTGCGAGAGAGAAAGAGACGAACGGAAAAGTATTGGCATCTGCCACAATATAATAATAAAACGTGAGCGGGCGCGGGAGCCAGCCCGAGAAAAGCAGCTGCGGGATTGAAATAACGCTCCGATGCATCTCGAACGACGCGCGCGAGCAACGTCGGAATAATATAAGGTGGGCGTCGTCCTATCGTCGTCGTCGTCGTCGTCCTATAGTCGTCGTCATACTTTAACAAATGCATTCTTTGCTCTTTGATTTACGGCTATTTGCCGAAGAGAGAGAAAAAAAAGTTTTCGCTTTCTCTCTCTCTCTCTCTTCTTATACAAGATTTATCCGCATGACGCGTGGGTGGCTGGCTTGGCTTGGTTCGCCGGTGGTGGCAACGGCTGCCGCTGAGAGACAGAAACAAACACGCGTACAAGCAAGTTTCGCGTCGCGCCGAATCGTATGTTTATATCACTGGAATACTTTTAGCCTTGTACACGCGTGACACCGAGTGCACATACGCGAGGCGTTGCTGCTGCTGCTGCTGCTGCTGTTGCACTACTCTTGGTCGGGGGGGCTCAAAATTGAAAATTTCGTTCGGGTAAGCCGAAAGTTTTCTCGACTCGCGTAAGCATAAAATGGCTACCGACGTACACACACGAGCGCGAGCGTTTCGGATGAATATTTAATGGATAAAATCTCACAGGGTTTCGATGCCGCGCACACATACACACACACATACATACGTACATGTGTACCAACAAAACGGTTAAATCCGCTGGAGTAAGGTTTACCCAACTTGACGACAATATACATACGGAGCACAGTACGTATAGCGTAGCGCTAAGCGCAGAGCAGCAAGGGCAAACTAGCTTGACACGTATAGTAGCGAGCTAGCTCTCTGGCTTTCATTCCGTTACGGTAGCAGCTAACAATGTAACCAAGCGTAGCGTATATCCCCTCGACAAGCTTCACATAAGATAAGGGTGTCTTTCTCTCACTCACTCGCTCGTCGTCGTCGTCAACGATGAGCACATGTGTGTGCTCATGTGCCTCCTCAAAGACTACACACACACACACACACACACACACAGACGACACACAGACACACAGGGCGCGCGGGACACTATGAATACCGAGCGCGCTTGTGCAGGAGTATCTTTGTAGCTCGAGCCTGACGAGTCCCCGGCAGTAGCAGCAGCTTATTTGTGTCTAATCCCCCGAAATTTAACCCTGTATACAACCCGTTACACACGTGCGTGTGTACATATAATATTCCCGCGCGTGCAGAATTTTCACTTTAATACCAAGCGCAGCCGAGAATGATTTTATTAGAACGCGGCGTTTTCTAGATGCACGAAATTCGTAATATATATATATATATACTAGGGGGGCTTCGCCCCCCTGCTCGCTCCGCTCACCAACCCCCTTTTTTCGAAATAAAAGTAGAAATTTAGTTATTGAAATAAATTTTATTATATAAATGATAGGTATTAAAAAAATTATTCGTCACTTGTTGCTTGGAGGAAAAGCCAAGGTCTACCATTTGTTAAATCCACACTACCGTGCATATTTGCCAGGAAGATATATACAATTCAACATTCTTAATAAAACCATGACATGGGATAATTTTATATTTGATTGGAGTGAATATTGAATAAAAATATAATATTGAATAAATTTGAATAATTTTGATATGAAGGTAAAATAAGAATAAGTTGTTGTCACCCATTTGTTTAATTCACAAAACACCTTGCACATTTGCTTGGAGGCAAGAAAATACAAGATCACCTATTTGTTAAACTCACAGAAACTTGTGCATTTTCTTGGAGGTAAAAAATACAAGGTAACCCTTTTCTTTAACCCACGACACGTTGCACATTTTCTTAAAGGCAAAAATACAAGGTATCCCATTTGTTTAACCCACAACACCTTGCACATGTTCTTAGAGGCAAAAATAAAAGGTTTCCCATTTGTTTAACCCACAACACCTTGCACATTTGCTTGGAGGCAAGAAAATACAAGATCACCTATTTGATTAACCCATATACAAGGTCTCCCATTTGTTTAGCCCACAACACCTTGCACATGTTCTTAGAGGCAAAAATAAAAGGTTTCCCATTTGTTTAACCCACAACACCTTGCACATTTGCTTGGAGGCAAGAAAATACAAGGTCACCCATTTGATTAACCCATATACAAGGTCTCCCATTTATTTAGCCCACAACACCTTGCACATGTTCTTAGAGGCAAAAATAAAAGGTCTCCCATTTGTTTAACCCACAACACCTTGCACATTTTGTTGGAGGCAAGAAAATACAATTATTCATCCACAATACCTAGTACCTTTGCACAGTGAATAAATATAATTATTGAATAAATTTCGAACGATCTTGATCATCAAACGATATAAGAATAGGTTTTTTTGGGTATCCGCACTAATAGGAAAAACCAAGGTCTACCATTTGTTAAATCCACACTACCGTGCATATTTGCCAGGAAGATATATACAATTCAATATTCTTAATAAAACCATGACATGGGATAATTTTATATTTGATTGGAGTGAATATTGAATAAAAATATAATATTGAATAAATTTGAATAATTTTGATATGGAGGTAAAATAAGAATAAGTTGTTGTCACCCATTTGTTTAATTCACAAAACACCTTGCACATTTGCTTGGAGGCAAGAAAATACAAGATCACCTATTTGTTTAACTCACAGAAACTTGTGCATTTGCTTGGAGGTAAAAAATACAAGGTCACCCTTTCTTTAACCCGCGACACCTTGCACATTTTCTTACAGGCAAAAATACAAGGTATCCCATTTGTTTAACCCACAACACCTTGCACATCTTCTTAGAGGCAAAAATACAAGGTTTCCCATTTGTTGAACCCACAACACCTTGCACATTTTCTTAAAGGCAAAAATACAAGGTATCCCATTTGTTTAACCCACAACACCTTGCACATCTTCTAAGAGGCAAAAATACAAGGTTTCCCTTTTGTTGAACCCACAACACCTTGCACATGTTCTTAGAGGCAAAAATACAAGGTTTCCCATTTGTTTAACCCACAACACCTTGCACATTTGCTTGGAGGCAAGAAAATACAAGGTCACCCATTTGATTAACCCATATACAAGGTCTCCCATTTGTTTAACTCACAACACCTTGCACATTTTGTTGGAGGTAAAAATACAATTATTCAATCCACAATACCTAGTACCTTTGCACAGTGAATAAATATAATTATTGAATAAATTTCGAAAGATCTTGATCAGCAAATAATATAAGAATAGGTTTTTTTGGGTATCCGCACTAATAATCACTTTACCGATTAGCCTGGAGGAAAAAGTACAAGGTCTCCCATTTGTTTAACCCATAACACCTTGCATATTTCTGAACAGGCGGCAGCAGCGGCGATATGTTTTTATAATATAGAGAGATATATATACGTGGTATTATTGCGTGTGCGGAGCGCGAGCAATGTAGGCCAGATAAATGAAATAGTTCAATTTGCTACACATTTTTTTATGAAATGCTGCTCCATACCTTTCCCTAACTTTCCAGCAGCAGTGTTTTCTTTCGACTAACTTCAGTTATATACTTTAAGGTACTGCTCGGGAGCAAGTTAAGTCGGACTATTGCTTGTCTTTCTCACTCTAATTCCAAACCAAATTGTTGACCAAGTAAGAATGATTAAACGCGCTGCTACGGCAGCCGGTGTTACGGCAGTATTTTCTTGCCCATTAAGTTGAACAAAAGTGAAAATTAAATTAGCCTTTTTCATGCGCGCCAACCAAGAGTTCGGTGAAGGGGGAATTAAATACACATTCCTTACTCGTATCGTTTGTCTTTGCGGAAAATTAAAAAGCATAACACGCGCAGCCAGCTCGCAGTAAAGTCGCGCGGCTGCAGTACATCCCGCGCCGTGCGCGCAGTGAAAAATGAATCGTCGTAATGGGAATGATACTCTTGTTTCGCGGAAAAGATCTTTCTCTCTCTCTCTCTCTCTCTCCGCTCCCAAGGATATTTCAAACTTTCTTATCCTCTACGCTTTGCGCGGTGTACGCTTGTTATATTATATATCTATAAAACCGCAGTAGTGGCCGGTCCGAGCGAGCGACTACTGTACACCGCGCGTAAAAATCATTTCAACCAAGCTGCGGGGATATTTGCCCCGTCTCAGCGGCAGCCAACAGCAGCCGTAGCGGCAGAGCTAAAAACTTTTTAATGTTATTATAGTCGTTATACCAACTTCGAGTGTAGGAAAGAAGAAGTAAAGGAAAACTCGAAAGTATTACCCTAATCACGGGAAAAAAATTTAAATAATCAATTATAACGGGTAAACAGTTGGCAGAGATTTTCTCCCTCGAGCTGCCCTACTTGACGCACATAATGCATATATATACATGAAATCGGACAAGACTGTGCGAGGGCGTCTGTGTTACTATACGTACTACTGTTACTGCTTCTCTGCGGACGAGACAAACTTGTATTATATTCTGTGCAGTGTGCACTCGGTGGTGTCAACGAGGGCTTGTAATACGCCGAGTGTACATTGCGATCCTATTTACTCGTAGAGAGGTAGTGAGAGGAGCTGCTGCGCTTCACGATCCTTCGACATCGTCCTCCACGTCCTTGTCTATATAGACATGTGTGCACTTGTGTGTGTGGTGTGAGTGTGTATCTATGTGCTCCATATATACGCGCGCGGCGCGTAATACCAACGTGACAATCACCCTCCGAGGCTCTTTATGCAGGTCAGACATATCCGCAGGACATTGCCGGCGCTGTATACACACACACACACACTTATACATACACGTCGTACACCGACACCACACACGTGCTCGCTTGCGCGCGCCTGGAAATCCTAATCTTATACTCTCGAACATCTGTATGCTGTGTGTAGCAGTAGTAGAGGTGGTGCAATATCTACGCCTCGAGTTGCGTCTGTTTATTACCGCCCACTAGTACTACTGCTGCCGCACGCTGCCGCTGCCGCTGCCACTGCCACTGCCGCCGGGAAATAGCTGCGACTGTTCGAGGGATAGAGAGGACTTTTATTGCACACGGCTCTCTGCTCTGCACGCGCGCAACCCTGAGAGACCGAATTTCATCGCTGTGTGGATTGTGCAATTTCTGCGCAGTGCCAGCGTCGTCGTCCACCCGCTACCGTTGCGTTGAGATTCTTACAATTTTATACCTGCTGCATTACAGCGCATTAAATTGGCGGATAGAAATTTTCGGAGCAAAATGTATATAATAAAAGAAATGAATTGCGGCGGATTTCGTGTATTACACACTTTTGGCGCTTTCGAATTTTAAATATTCTCAAAAATATGTGTCCCAGCGCATACTGCTGTACTGTATACGTGTATATACAGAGCAGAAAGTATACGCGCGCGCTCGAGCGCAATTCACCGAGGGGGAGCTTTCGTTCTCTGGAGTGTTACAGTTTATTTTTCGTATTGTGTACATATAAACTGGGTTCTCTCTCTCTCTCTCTTTTTAGCTCTCAGGTGCTCGAATTAACACGACCGGCTACGTCTAGTTCGGTAGCCAAGCTACCTTTTTATTTGCCGTTCCTTGTTGTTTTTTTTTGTTTTTGTTTCGTTGCACCGTCCCCCCAATAAAAAGGAAACGTGGAAAATAGTCTATAGCTTTAATCCTCGTGTACCCGGTCGTCGCGCGCGCACACACACACGCGCGTACGATATACGCGCACAGCTACTGCAGCAGTAGCATAGAGAGAGAGAGAGAGAGAGAGGTACAAGTGCACGGGCCTGGGAAAGGCGTTACACAAGCTAGTGGTGTTAGTGGCGGCAAGTATTTATCGACTGGGAGCAGAGAATCGCTTATATATATACACATAAAGCTCGGTACGTGTGCGTGTATATATATCCTGGGCAAGCGAGACGGCTTTAACGTAACCCTGCTATGTACGCGCGCGCGCACATAGTGCAGTTACTGCAACGTACATACAGGGAGGGACTATACGCTCTCGGTCCATGATTTAAGGAGGGTGTGTTAATATGGGAAGTATAAAGATCGCCCTTTCGCTCTGCTGCAGAACTTGCATGTGTGCGCGCGTGTCTCTGTATAGAGTATATCGGTGTGAAGCTAAGCTTATGGATTGTTTTGTTTCGGAGAGCTTCCAGCGCCAGTGTGCGTATGGGTGTAAGCTCTTTTCCAACTGCACTGTCGCTGCCCACTTGAATTATTATCGCGAGCCAGCCAGCGAGCGAGCGAGCTGCGTGATTTTTTTCGAGGTCGTTTGTAAGATTACGTTTTTATCCCTCTTTTCTCTCTTTTTTGCTGCTGCGCAGTCGAAACACGACACTTTTGATGGAAAAAAAGAGAGAAAGAAAGAAAGAAAGAAAGAAAGAAAAAAAATCCACGGGCTTCGGGCTCGGAGCGTACCGAGTAAGAATCTCTCTAGCTGTTTTTCGTGTTTCGCGCATCGTTACCCGATAGATTCGCTGTATATATTCTATATATCTCATAATATAGCCTCGTGTAGATATATATATCTTCGAGTCTGCTGCTGCCGCTGTATACTGCGAGTCTTTTATGAAAATTGCCAGTTCGAGGCATTTTCGTTTTTCACGCATGACCAGAACTCCGTGTAGCACTGCGCATCACCGGTATACGCGTACGCATATTGCATCTAGATATATATAATATGAGCTACTACTACTCGTCGCGTACGCTAGACTGAAGAATCTCAATGGGGACTTGGCATCTATCTACAACTGCTGCAACATCTGCTGCTGCTGCTGCTGCTGCTGCTGCCGCTGTTGCCGCATTCGATGCACATACACGCGAACACGGTACATATATGTAGACCTCCTATTGAAGCCGGCGTATGAGGATAATTTTTCATCGATAGAAAATCCCGAGCACAGTGGAAAATACGTGCAAAATCGGCCAAGAGTGGCTCGCGAGCGTGTCTCTTGCACGCAAGAAGAGGCGAAAACCAAAGGAAAGTTACGAAAGCTACCTGCGATGTGAGCATCTACAACATTTTGCGGTTACACAGAATCCTTCGTGTGTGTGTGTGTGTGTGTGTCTGTGTGTGTGTGTGTGTGTGTGTGTGTGTGTGTGTGTGTGTGTGTGTGTGTGTGTGTGTGTGTGTGTGTGTGTGTGTGTGTTTGTGTGTGTGCACGAAAAAGAGCCCGAACTCGAGGCGTTTAGGTTCTTTGAGTTCACCTGCACGAGTTTTCATCTATATGTATATTACGTACAAAGGTTGGGCCGGATATACGTGGGAGTAAGTATCTATAATCAAGAGTAAAAATAATGAAGATCCAAGCAGCAGGAGCTCCGGAGGACACCAGCTTAATTAATGGCTTGGCGCGGTGTAACGCTCTGCAAGCTTGCAAGCCGCTCTCTCGTTCTATCTCTCTTTCTATATGGCTGATTCTATGAAAAATCAAACGATAAAACATTTTCTTACAGCTCATACACGATAAACAGTTTTTTTTTATCAATTCAGGGCAGCGCGTGATTAAATGAGATCCACATAAAATCAGTATACCAACTAATTGCTCGCACGATTAACAGTTTCAAATAGAATGTTAAAAAATACTTTCGGTTGATCATTGATAGACAGATAATATACAATCATTTCAGTACGATTTTTATTGAAATTTTGGGAACACATCTATATAAGTATCTTTATATAAATACGATTGTCAATCTACATTTGTTCTCGCACTTGTCGCATACGAAATCCTTACGTCCTTCATGAACTGTTTTTGGGTGCTTCAATAAATCCGAATTTTGTCGACATTTTTGAAATTTTTGTGTACTGTCCTTTGGTGCTTGATTAATTTTGATCTTTGTCCAAATTTTTTGTCGCACTTGCAGCATGAATGATCTTTCCGACCATCGTGGACTATCTTTTGGTGTTTCAACAAGTCTGATTTACTTCCAAATTTCTTCTCACACTTGTCACATGCGTAATCTTTGCAACCATCGTGTACTGTTTTTTGGTGGAAAAGCAAATACGATTTTTCTCTAAATTTCTTCCCGCACTTGTCGCAATCAAAATCTTTGCGACCTTCGTGGACTGTCCTTTGATGTCTGAGCAAACCTGATTTACTTTTAAATTTTTTCTCGCACTTGTTGCATTCAAAATCTTTACGACCTTCATGAACTGTCTTCTGGTGGATAAGCAAATTACTTTTAAGCCCGAATTTCTTCTCGCACTTGTCGCATGTGTGATCTTTGCGACCTTCATGGATTGTTATATTATGCAAGAGCAAATAATTTTTATCTGCATATTTCTTCTCGCACTTGTCGCATGTGAAATCTGTGCAAACTTCGTGTACTGATCTTTTGTGTCTGAGCAAATCTGAATTACTTCCAAATTTTTTCTCGCACTTATTACATGCGAAATCTTTACGACCTTCATGTACTGTCTTCTGATGGCATAGCAAATGCGACTTATGCCCAAATTTTTTTTCGCAATTGTCGCATGCATAATCTTTGAAACCTTCGTGGACAATCCTTTGGTGCTTTAACAAGCCTACTTTTCGTCCAAATTTACTTTTGCACTGGTTACATGCATAATCTTTGCGACCTTCATGGACTGTCTTTTGGTGATCGAGTAAATGCGATTTTTGTCCAAATTTTTTTTCGCACTTATTACATGCGAAATCTTTACGAGCATCATGGAATGTCTTGAGGTGGGTTAGCAAATGCGATTTAAGCCCAAATTTTTTTCCGCAATTATTGCACGCAAAATCTTTCCGACCTTCGTGTGCTGTTCTTTGATGGTGGAGCAAATTCGATTTGTATCCAAATTTTTTCTCGCACATGTCGCATACAAAATCTTTCCGACCTTCGTGGACTGTTCTTATGTGCACGAGCCAACTCAATTTAGTTCCAAATTTCTTTCCGCAAGTGTCACATGAGTAATCTTTGAGGACTTTAAAGGCGAAATCTTTCATTACACTATCGTGAACTGTCTTTAGGTGTACCAGCAAACTCCGTTTATTTCCAAATCTCTTGGCGCACATTTCGCATAAGTAATCTTTAAAGACTTCGTGGAATATTTTTTTATGATTTATCAAATTTGATTTATTTTCAAATTTTCTCTTGCACTTGTCGCATGAGAAATCTCTGCAGTCTTTGTGTGCCGATATTTGGTGTCTACTCAAATGACTTCGGAACTCAAATTTCTTCTCACATTTGTCACATGCGTAATCTTTCTGATCATTGTGAATTGTGTCTCGGTGTGTTATCATGTTTGATTCGAGAGTAAATGCCTCCTGGCGAATATCACAAACGTATTGTTTTTCGTCGGAAACAACATTGTCGTGTTCACTTGAATTATTTTCCGAAACAACTGCTTCAGTTTTGTTCTCACTTGTATCCATTTTTGTATCTAAATTAATCGATAGAACTTTCTATTTAGCTTTGGTGCTATGTCTCGTCTCATCAGGAAAGACAAGATTTGAACTAATGTGTTTTCATCATAAACATGATTAGTATATCGAGGGAATATGTCAAAATCATTTATGAAAATTTTATTTACATTAAGTTAGCGATTCATATGTTTATACATTATCCTTACAACATTTGAAACAATTTAAAATTTTATCTAGGTGACGATTCTTTCAAGGAATTTTTGGGTCTTCTAAAATTAAGTTTTTCTAAACAAACTCTCGACAGACAACATCGAGATCACACAAAAAAAACATCAAGTTCAAGATCCTTATATACACATATAATAACAAATTTTAACATTCTCTGTAAAATTTGCCACCTCCACGCTTTGACGATTGACGTGCTGTATAACCTGACATTGAATTCGAGTAAATACAAACGAGTTGTAATTTTTTAGAAAACTAAAAGAATTCATATCGCAGTAGTTGTTTTGAATTGTAACAAGATTTATCGCAATCAGAGTTGTTATATTATGATTAAGCTACACGATATCAGCAATAGATGGAGTGTTGGAAATTCGCAAGTGGTAAAAGCATTTTCGTAGAGTATAAAAACTCTTTAGTCTAGTTTAGACTGTCTGTTATTTCGATTATTTATGTTGAAGAAACATTGTATAGGGATCTTAGCATTATGCGCAGTAGCTTCTATGCAAAAAATTAATTTGACAGAGAATCGGCCATATACATAAAATCTTGGAAACGAGCTTGCAGTAACGCGCGCCGCAGTATATGCGCAGTATGTACGTGTATATGTACGTCTGTGTGTATGTGCCCCTAAACGAGGTAGCTGCTCCGATAATGGAAGAGTAGAAAATCACTGTATTTTTCTCACGCGTACCACCCAGTAATATGGCTCTTATGAGTCGACTAAATTAGAGCCTTAGCGTGAGCGCGCGTGCGACTATGTTCGTTAAACTTTTCGTTACACGGCCGGGCGGGGAAGCCGTGAGCGCTTGGAAGGAGGCGCTTCTCGAGCCCTCCTTCTCCTCCTCATAGTCGCGTATTATGCTAATAACGCAAATTTCATGCCGGGCAAATTGGAAAAAGGAGAAAAAAGGGAGGAGAAAGAGACGACGACATGCAGAAAGTCAAATAACAACAAGAAGCCAAAAGGGTATTGTTACAGTTCGTTAAAGAGAGTAGAAGCAAACTGTTGGTCGTAAATAATGTGAAACGTTCGCGTCATCCGCGTGCTTCTTTTTTTTGTCCTCCTCGCTCCGTCTCTCTCGCAGCTTTTCTCTCTCTAGAATGCGCACGCGTATATGTATTCGAGCGTGTGTGTATATGCTACGTGTGTGTGTGTGTGTGTGTGTGTGCGTATAGTTTTTTCTGAAGAAAAAGTAGCGCTCAACGTGAGCGCAGAAAGGCGTACTTTTCTAAATTGAGTCTCGTGTACATATACGTATATCGCGCGCGCGCTGTATATATCTCAGGTTAAAAAAAGGTGGAAGAAGAAGACGAGCCCAAGTAAAAACAGTAGGCAACGGGTCTAGCGTTTTACCGGCTATTATTTCTATCTAATAGAGCGATGAAAAATGTGAGCGCGCCCTATATACCTAGTCGCAGGATCGAACTATACGCGCGCGAAAACGCGTCCCTCTTTCTGCTATACACGTATACGTGCCTGCCTCGCGCGTTGCACGCATTGAAAGTTGGAAAAATATTATTCCACAGAAAGAGGAGCTTTTACCCATGTGTATTCGAGTGCTGCGCGTCTCGCCCTGTGTGCAGCACGTATATGGACGACTCACGCGTGCACACTCGGTCAAAGGAAACATTTGGATTTTTTTTTTTCGTCTGCATGATTAAATTATGCGTGTTACATAATATTCGCGAAAACGAATAAAAGCCGTACAGCTGCAGCCGTATATTATGTACACTTACAGTCTGCGCTCCCACGCGAGCCTCGCTCAAACGTAAGTATACGCGCACGCCTGTGTACTACAGTGGCCGAGCGACTTCAATTAATTTATATTGCACGAAGTCTCTGGTGATTAAACTGACGCCAGCAGCAGCTGCAGCACTGCATGTGTGTACGTAGTAGAGCACACACAGCGCAAGTTCAAGCCGGAGCAAGCAACGCACACACTAGTGCCGTCTGTAATAAGAAGGTTACTGTCTCTGTCCCTGCGCGCACACACGTATTATATGTATTCTGCGCTTTACATGCTGCAGCTATGCGCCGCTGACCTGCGCCCCGTGATACAGGTGTGCTTGCGAGATGAGGTAGCGCCTCGTTTAACGAGGAGGCGGTTCTGTTTCCTTCTTTTTTTTTTCATCTTCTTTTCCGAATGTATATAGCGCGCGTACTGCAGCGCGAAGGCCCTTTATGTCCGCAATATGTTAAGTTCATTTAACGTTTTTAATTTAAATAATTCCCTCCCCCTCGACGCGGGAGCAGGCGAGCACGACGGCGGGTCTTCAGCTTTTTCCGGCGAGCTTTTGCACGGTTCGAAAAACAGCGGCAGCCAGCAGCAACAGAACAATTTTTCATCGCGCGATTTCTCCACTCGCCCCAGCTGATGTATATTTATATCAACATCTCATAAATTCATTTGTTTCGTACTTAATTCGTAAATACGCGCCCCTCCAGCGTTATGGAAAATTTAGCCAAATTTAATTTTGCCTCGTCGAACAAGAAAAGTATCGCAATAATAAAATAACCGGACGCGCGGGGGGCGAGAGAAGTAACAAGGGAATCGTTGTTGTTGTTGTCGAAAATGCGCTCGGTACAGGGCAGTTTTTGCCGTTTGTTCGGCTCAGCAGCTCGGAAGAATTTAATTAATTTTCTTTTGATGAATTTCCCGCCGAAAATATACATGTTATTATTACGAGATAGCGCGCCGCGCGCGGACTGTCAACTGTGTGGCCGGATGTCAAGCTCCCTTTTTATTCGGTTATATTATACGCCGAATATATCTTCGCGGGATTTCGAGGGAAAAGATGGGCGCACGGGCATCGTGATTGTTGATGATCGATATAAAAGCACCCGGATAAACGCAACATGATCCTCGCGCGCTGTAATATATTTTTGACGAGGGGCTTTCGTACTTTGTAGTATAGTTTACACACAAAGGTTAGCTCTCTCTCTCTCTCTCCTCTCCTCTCATCTGCCTATTTATATACTCGCAGGAAATTCGACCGACGTTTAAGGATATAAGCCTTTTGAGCTCGCTCGTGTAGCATCCGTCCACTACAAGTAGTGTAGTATCTCTACCCTCTCTCCTCTTTCTACGTCGAGTACACGGTTCGTTTTGAAGAAAATTTCAACGCTTATATAATGTACAGGGCTGCGTATGGCGGCATAATAGCGCTCTGGATGCGCGAGAACAAAAGACTCGTAAATTAACCGCAAGTATAAAGCATTTTAAGCTTCTTTCGAGTTTGCAGCAGCGCTCGCGATTAAATTCGCTCTCTTCCTCTCGTTGTCGCTTTTTGACCTCTCTCTCTAAACAGAAAGAGCGACTGTAGTGGACGCTCGTAAATTGAGCGATAATAGCCACGTGAAAGAGAGAGAGAGAGAGAGAGAGAGACACACACACAGTCAGTGTGCAACGACGGAAAATTGTCCACCTTAGCATTAGATAAATCTTCAAACGGCGTAATTTAGAAGTCTTGTAAAAGTGGCTCAGTTTCCAGCGTATACATACACTGGACTTACAAGTGCGTTGGATGGTCTTTGCGAATTTCTAAATAACCAACTAGTTTATACATCGTATTAAGCCGACTGTTGACTTTTTATCCGATGATCTCGGCGCGCGTCTACATTATTACTACTATAATATGTACATAGGGAGTCCAGAAAACCGCAAAATATAGTGGATTGGCTTTGCGCGCGCGCTCGCTGATTAATTCAACGAGATGAGCGCGCCGGAGAACAAGAGGCTGCTGCAGCACCGATGCCACCGCGCGCCGCCGCATTGGGAATTAATTGTGCTCTACTACGCGGCGGCGGCGGTGGTGGGCGGGAAGCTCGTTTTCGGATCGCAATTCATGGCTTCGTATAAATTTCAAGACGCTGCTGCTGATGCTGCTTCGAGCTCGGGCCATCGAGGCGATTATTTTCATTTCTCCGTTGATTGCAGCTAGTGGCCGTCGCCGCGTGCTTTCCCAAACTCTCTCATTGAAATCGCTGCGCTGTCGATGTTGCGGCTTTTCTGATTTAATAATTGATGGGTATGCGATATCGCTACTTACTGCGGGGATGATTTATAAAAACACAACGTCGTGGATGACGAAAAGTGTGACACTAACCTGCAACAGAAAAAAAGCGTATTGTTTATTTTATGAGTTACGAGGTGCGCACGAAGCGGTAATGGTTCATCGCGTATTTATGTTTGCATAATTGAAGCTCGGGCGCGCATCGCCTACCTGAGTATATAATCTTTCTCGCGTGTACATTTGTCTCTCGTTGACTTATTAAAAGCCGCTGTATATGCGAACGCATTAAAAGAAAGCGGAAAAAAGCTGCGCTGCAGCGGTTTAAAGTGCTTCTTATATTCTTTTCTATATATACCAGCTTAAAAAAAAGGCACATCAGCTTCGAAGTAGAAGGAGGAGAAGGACGACGACGACGACGAGAAGAAGAAAAAGAAGAAGAGGCAGCAGCAGAAGCACAAGAGCCAGTTGAGAATGTATGAATTTTCGAGCCCCCGTGCGGAAGATAATGCAGCTTCCGGTAATATCTTTCCTTGCAAATCTGGCTTGCAAGCTTAAAACCCTAGTGGCTCCTCCACTGTATACCGTATATAAATCGTTGTGTGTACATCGCCCCCCTTCCATCTCTTGACTCGCGCATGTATCTAAGAGAAAAGATCTTAGCCCCCCAGAGGAGATGGAATGTAAAGCGTTTCCCGTTCTATCTACGATGCCACTCAGAGCTGCTGCTGCTGCTTCTGGGCTAACGCTAAAATCTTAATAGCAAAAATGACCCGAGCCTTTTTTCGAGTCTCTCGGAATTACGTGTATGCCCGTACACGCGTATATATACATCCGGCGAAAAGGGACAATCTTATTCCGGCACCGGCTACGATATAAATAATCCCGGGTTCTTTATCTCGTTATGCTTACATGGGATTGTGCGCGTGCTGCTGCAGCTTCTCTAGGCTTGGAATTGCCCCCGACTGCAGTGCGCGTGTTCTGCTTTAATGAGATTGAAATCCCACTCGTTTTCTCCTTTCCTCGATTTCTTTTTCTTGAACTCAGACTCGCAGCTCTCTCTCTCACTCTTTCACAGCGTGATGTTCGATAACAAAAAATAAGGAGAAAAATAGGAAGAAAAAAAACCCTGTAATCCTGGCTCTAATTGAACTTTGAAAATGACGCATTACTCGGGCTGCGGACGGAGGGGTTTGATTAGAAATCAAGCACAGTCCTTGGTGGTATGAGAAAAATTAATTTCGCTATACCGCACAGTTTACCTTCTGCACCCTATAGTACCTGTATATCGTGCACAAAGGGAGTCCTCGTTTTCAGTATACACTCGCTTCGAGTCCTTGATATTATACTGGACGCGTGAGCATTGCATACGCGAGCCAATTAGAAAATATACACACGTATACACACAGAGACACACACACGCGACGAGACTTTTTCTTGTTTTTCATCACGAAGCCGAGCGAACGAGCTAGAAGATTTATGGCGGGTAACGAGCTTTGAGCTTGCCTTTTATCTTCTCCGAAGAACTACGCAGGTATACGTATATGCGTGCTTAGTGCAATATACGCACACACACACGTACACACAAACCTGATCCGATTTTATCGTAGAAAAATGAAACTACCATTGTGCAAGTCAAAAGGCTTACACACGAGAGAGACTGCTACAGTGAGTAATTTTGTCGTAGCTTTTTTTCCTCGATCATAACAGGCTAGATCTCACGCTGCGTTGCTGAGTGCTTGAAAAACAACGAAAAGGAGTGAGAGAGAACTACGGGCTCGTGTGTGTGTGTGTGTGTGTGTGTGTGTGTGTGTGTGTGTGTGTGTGGGTGCGCGTGCCAGCGCGTACCGATCGTATTTCGGTCTTTGTTAAAAAAAAATGCCGAGGCACTTTCAATTTTACTTAAAATACAGTTATAAAGAAAGTTTTTTTTTAAAGCGTAGAAAGTACTAGTGAGATTGAAGGGTTTTTTGGTCGAACCGTTGCGAGCAGATAGAGCGAAAATTAATTGTCAAGTCTACTACGTATGTATATATTTATATGTTATTTTATAAAAAATATCAAAAAAGTAAACAAAGACTCGTGGAAGCTTGAATTCTCGAAATAAGCTTGCATACATGTTATAAACCGAGCTTTAACGTCAAAAGTAAACAAGACCGGGCTAAGTGCGTGTCTTGAATTTTTACAATATGACATTTTATACAAGAATATATAAATATTTTCAAAATTCGTCCATTGTGCAGTTCTCCGACCCCTTCGTTCTTTTCTATATTTACGAAAAGAGAGCAACAAAAAAATCGTTCCTTCTGCATACCGAGCACGCAGCGGAACGTTTTAGATTCTCCGGATATGTAGCGTTTTTGGAATGAAATGTGTACGTCTTTCGCTTCGAGTGGGCAAGATCTCGAGTACATTATTTTTTTTTTGTGCGCGTTGAATGCATTGTTTCCTCGGTGAAGAGTTTTTAAAACCCGTTCGATGAAATTACAGCTCGTAAAACAAACTCCAACGCTAGCGATGCGTGAGTGGAGTTCCTTTGTCGTTAGGACGTTTTTTTTGCCTTGCTGTGCATGTGTGTTACTGATATATACGTATATATAAAGTTCACACACATTACAAAGGCAGGATGGGCAAAAAATCTTCCCAAGCTAACGCACAAAAAAGTGATGTGTGTGGGCACGCACGCAAGAGAAATGTACAGGCTATGCAAATCTACAGTCACGCTACGTCTACGTGTGTTTGTGTGCGCAGTAGCAGCAGCAGCAGCAGCAGCAGAAGCAGAAAAGCTAAAATTCTAGAGGAATATTTTTCGAGCACCCACATGCACACGTACACACATACACGTACACTCAGGCGAACGCAGCGGAGCAAGTATGGCCACGACGAGAGCTGAGGTACTACGTCGCTACGAGGCCATAACTAGTTTAGCGTTGGTTTTTGAAGGATACAGCTCGAGTGAGAGAGAGAGGGAGAGAGAGAAAGAGAGAGGGAGAGAAAGCGAGTACAACAAAAAGTTGCATAAATTATATTCTTTTGTAATTTAATTTTCGGAGTAAAAAAAAATTACTGTACCCACTCGGTCCTGCAGCAAAAGTGTGCGCGTGTTACTGTGCTCATCACCGCGCATAGCCAGGCGCGCTATTCGCAAGCTCGAATCAAAATTTCAACCGCGGCTCTCGCAAGCTCGTTCGTGCGAAAAGGACATTTCACGCGCCATATTCCGGCGTCCGTGTACGTATTATATATTATACATGCGCGCATTTCAAACGAGAAACGAGATGCGATAATTACCCATGAATGATCGTTCTAATTATGCAACTGGATGAAAGGCAGATGCCGCGCGCGTTTGGGGACCTGCGCGATAACGATCGTCGCGCGATCAGCGCTCGATAATTTCGAGCGCGAATTTACAAACGCGCAGCGGAAGAAAAGTAATTACTTGATTAGACGAAATTCATGTAGCGAGCAGCGCGCGTTATCGCGTCCTCCGTATAAAACTTTTTCTCGGCTGACTGGGTTGTATTACCCGGTGTACTCTTTTAGCGAATGCGGTATGCTGCTACGCGAGGCCGGCAGCAGCAGCCGTCCTATCTCACGTCCTTTTGGGCGCTCGAAAAAAAGTTACAAACTCGTGCACGGAGGAGGCCTTGCTCTCGACCTCTTTACATTCCCGTGTCCTTCTCTCTCTCTCTCTGTCGTAGAAGTAGATAAAAAGAAAAAGAAAAGAAAAGTAGACGAGAGCAGCAGTAGCAGCAGCAGCAGAAGCAGTAGCAGCGTTGGCGGTGCTCTTGGACTCTCGTAAAGTACGAAAGGGGAAGCTTTTTCCTCGGCAGCTATAGCATCCTTTTGAAGTCCAGTTTTGGAACGTCTAGCTTGTCGGCGCGGCTGGCAGTCAGAGCGACTGAAGAAAGGCTCTTTTGCTACTGTTCAACGTATAGCGCGCTCTCTCTCTCTCTCTCTGGCGAGCTATATACTACTACAATGAGGACTTTCACAAAGATTTTGCTTTTTAACGCTCGTACATGTGCACACACACACACACACACACACATAGAGGAATATTGTAGGTCGTTTGATGGAGCAGAGAGAAGAAAAAACAAATCGTTTATAACGAAACGACGAGGAGCTAAAAAACACATGCTCATGGCTCCTTGCGCCTGTTTATAATACTGTTTATAATACTAGTAGTCGCGCAAAGATTCTCTGCAGCAGCCTCGAAGCTTTTAAAGTCCGCGGATATATATGCGTATTTTTCACATATATACTCTTCCATTTCCGGTTACAAATTCCTCTTTTTCTTCGAAAAGCTGATATAGATGTACGCGCGCGCTGTATACGTATATAAAAAAAGCCTAGCATGGCCATGTAGCTAGAGAGAAAGAGGGAGTAGTAGTAGCAACGTTTACTCGGATTTCATCTCGCTCAGCTTTTATCCCGGTGCGCGTTGCTGCTCGTGCTTTTCCTGCTTCTCTCTTTCTCTCACTCCAGGATGTAATTTACGGTAGTCTAGGATGCGCGCGAAATGTACACACACACGCATACACATGCACACAGAGATCTGGTGCGTTTGCGAGTATATAATATGGGCGCGTTTAAAGCGGCTAAAAGTCTCGAGCGATCGCTGCTGCTTGCGCCGGCGTGTGCAATATACTCGGGGAATATCACTTGGATAAACGTTAGAATATATCGTATATATCTACGAGTCATTCGAACTGCCGATTATTCGTCAAGATCAAAGCCCATATATATTGCGTACGTCGCAGGGTCTCGAAAAGTCAATCGATCGACAGCTTTGCATGCATATATATATATAGAGCTCTGTGTATGTGTGTGTGTGTACTATACTCACAGGCAGTCAATCGCCATCTCCCTCGGGCTATAGAGCACAAGTGCTTTACCGCTTATGCACGCTGCGCAATGTAATGAAAGTGTCCGCGCACACGTACACACACACCCACACATAGTATAGTCGTGCAGGCTAGGTATACGGGTGCATTACATTGCGCGTCTCATTTAGCGCTAGAAAGCTCTTCTGGTCTCTCTGTCTCTTGGTGCGCGAGAAGCGGGCGTTTACGCAAGAGACGACCAGCGCGTTTTACATCATAATTGGATTAAGCTGCATGTGCACTGCGCAGCAGCAGTATAGAAGCAGCAATAGTAGTACCCGGTTGCCCAACTGCAGTTAGCTCGGCAGAGAGAGAGAGATAGAGAGAAAGATAGCGAGAGAGCGAGAAGAGGCAATATCGTGTACGGTATACATACCAAGGACATGCGTGTGCACGAGCACAAGTAGTACAAGGTCGTAGGAAAGGGTAGTTTAGCGTGTACATTCGGAATCGCTGTTCGCGCGTTTGCAGTTATATACCCCGAATATCGCAAGCTAACTGCCACTAGCCGAGTCTTTTGGGAGATCTCGCTCCCGTGATTTTTAAGCTAATTTCTCTCTCTCTCTCTCTACTACTGAAACGCGCAGAGTATAGAGAGAGAGAGAGAGCAGTGCAGAGAGATGCTGCTGCCGCCGCCACACGCTTGACTAAATCAAAGTCGAACTCGCGAGTAATTTATACATATACATTTATTCATGCGCACGACCGAGTATATATATACATTCATAACGCCGCGGGCCAAAGAGATACGTTATTATATTCTATATCTGTATAGGTATAGCCGAAGAAAATGTACTTCTCGCGTTAAGCTCGTTCGTGCGAGACGAGCTATGTACGATATGAATGATAAATCTCCGGCGTGTGAATACCGAGCTCGAGCTTTCTCGCGAGTCGAGCTCCTCGCGTACACGCGGGCGCACGAGCCCAACCTTTTCCCAGTCGTCCTTCGTCGTTGTTGTAATTTTTCATTTTTCTCCGGGCTGATGTTTTGCGTGTATAGCGCGGCTCGTGGTGGATAGTACGCGACGCGCTTCATATGCCAAAGACCGTGTACGGAGCAAGTCACTTAATTCGAGTTTGAACAATTCGAATTATCGCGTAATTCCAAGTGATCGATTGGTCCTAGCCGAATTACTTGATTTCAGCACTTTTTTCGAATGATGAGGTAACGTAATTTTTTAATTTTTTATGAATGTAAATTGGAGCCTTAAAAATACGTTTAAAACTTATTGTTGTGGGTCCTCTTCGAGACATCGGTTATGTCCTTGTCGAATGAAACGTCAAATGTTACTGCTAGATGGCGCGTTTCCGATTTCTCGTAAATCACAAGAGGAAAGACAGACTTCTAGGAATAAGTAAAATGGATAAAAAATTGAATTATATCGAACAGCTAATCAATTTTAACAGTTACTGTGCCACACCCTAGACGCACGTATAGCATTCGAAAATGATTCGCCCCAGGCAGCAGTTGAAATCGTTTACTTGAGGGGGAAATGAGCGCGAAGGGCACGAAGCTTTTCATATTTTTGCGATGCACAGTTTTATAGGCGAAAAAAAGCTCCAGCGCGTGTTGCGTGCACGACCGTGCTTTATATTCGCTTTTTTTTACTTACACACACACAGAAGCGAGTGGCGTGACGTGTGCAGAGGCAAGCACATTTCACGCAAACATAGCCCACATAACGTGCGCGAGCTCTGAGTTGAGTCGAGCTGCAGTTTTGACCGATTTTTCTCTGCATTTTAATTTATTACATTTATCCGCGCACTATATGTATTCTCTCTCGCGTGCTCGCGCGTTAAAATTGAGTAAATTTTCAATGGCCGTAACGAAGTTTAGCCATGAAATATTTTTGCCCGGCGAAACGATCTCTCTTGTGGCTGCTGCTGCTGATGCAAGAGAGAGAGAGAGAGAGAGAGAGAAAGAGAGGGGCAACGAGGCAGCAGCAGCAGCACTGCGCGTGCACCGCATAGGCTGCCTTTCGCGTCAGCTGCGCTCACGTATTACGACACGATGCGCCTTCTCATCCTCTCCATGCCTCTGCCTCTGCCTCTCTATAATATATAGGTATGCAACACGCGAGCTTGCGGGGCTGCTAATCAAAACTCGTGCCACGTCTTGAGCATCAGCGCCCTACGCGCGCAGACGATGATGCTCCGTTTCGTGTACGAGTGTATAGGCATTTACAAACGCACACGTACATACTCACACACACACACACACACACACACACACACACACACACCACACACACACACACACAGAAGCTATGTGTACACAAAGGACAACAGACGCAATAAGCGCACCGCACAGCACTGCAACGGCATCAGCAACAGCAGCGGCAGCGGCTCGGTTAAATTCCAGTCGCGTAGGGCACATATTATACACATCTATGTAGCACACACATACACACACTCATATAGCTGCTATGCACGGCGCCGCTATCTATATAGGCATATGAGCTTTAAGCCGATGACACCGACAGTGGCAGCGGTATAAGCATCCGAGGCAGTGGCAAGCTAGCGCGGCGTAACCTCTCCTACCCCACACACTCGCAGCGGCGGCGGCAGCAGCACACGGCCCGACAGCACAGTGCACACACGCCAGCTCGACCCGATGTGTTTACTATTAATTAACTACGTTTTAATCGCTGCATATACACGTGCACGCGCGCGCGCGCGAGCTTATACATACACACACTTGCCAAGCCATCGACGGACAAATTGGATCGCTTATACGCCGGATCATACGAGGCTGCATGCGGAGAGTTGCTGTTGCTGCTGCTGCTGCATCGTATTTTATAAATATACACGCAGCTCTCTCTCTGCTCTGCTCCGCTATGCCCGCACTACTATATATTGCACGTCGATGCAATGTCGATGGTTTTTCGATCGACCGCACGCATCGCGGTTATTGCGGTTTTTCTCTCTCTCCCTCTCTACTATTACGCGTTTACCTCGAAATCGGGTGCGCCGGTACGAGCGATGCATTAACTAGTCGAGGCCTGCGGGGAAGGAGGAGGAGGAGGAGGAGGCCGGGGCTTTTCTATTTTCGTGCAAGCGCGGATTAATACCGCACCGAGCTTTTGCCTCGTTCCCCACCCGAAAACTTGTTTCGCCGAGGCTAAAAAATTGTGCGCGCACGGGCTAAATGTATTACACGTATAGCAGCAGCATCGATGTACAGGACCGCAGTCGTGTACACGCGATACGTATACGCCGTGAAGTACATATCTGAACGATAATCGTTTCGATATCGATCGAACCTCACCAGCAGCAGTTGAGCAAAACGGCCTATATCTATATATGGTGGTACACATAGTCGTCGATACCCCCGTGTGCCCAAACTACACTCGCGAGCCTGTGTCTTATAGCGCATGTTATCTCCCGGGCTTGCCGTAATGCTTATGAACGCGTGAAACGTTATCGTTGCGGCTGTGGCTGCCACTGCTGCTGCATACAGCTTTAGGAACGGCGCAAAAAAGCTCGCGTGTAGTTTTCCCTTTTTCGATATTTTCTGCGCTTGATTCGATGATAGAAAATTGACGCTTGCGTTTAACGACTTTATGCCGGCGCGTGCGCGCCCCGATATATAAACTTCGGCTTTTCGATGGTTGGGGGGAACGCGCCGCGCTAAGGGAAAATAAAGCTCACGCGTGCGTTCGCGTACGCGCGGGGATCGAACGCGCGTGACTTGACAATTATTTTTCGCTCGTTTCTTCTGGCAGCCCAGCAGCAGCAGCAGCTGGCTCACTCTGCCCTTTTTTCAGTTTTTTTTTTCGTTCCTTGTATACACACATTCGCGTTCACACACGCGGAGAAGAAGGAAAATCCAACGGCTTCCATGTATGTGCAGTTAACGACTTGAATTTTTTGCTTCGCTAAACTTCGTGTATACGCAGCTTTAAATGGAGTAAAAAACGTCTGCGCGCAAGCTCCGAGACGATCGTAAGATATTTTTAATCGTTTTCGGCGCAAAGTTCAACGAGGAAAAAAGAGGATAATTGCGAGGGAGGAAAAAAAACGAATGCGCGTTCTCCGAGATGAGGGGGAGGGGGGGGGGGGGGGAGAGGAGAAAGAGAAAGCATAAATGGAGCAAGGGGTTTTCTCGAGTTACACACAAAACACCGAACGAAACAGAATATCAAAGTGAATGAACGAACGAGGGCAAAAAAGAGGAGCTATTACATGTGGAGCTAAAAGCGAATTCCGTCGGGCCAGGAGGAGGACAGCATCTACACAGTGGCAGTGGTAGCAGTAGCAGCAGTAGAGGACATCGGGGACGATCGAGAATTACCATTATACACAAAGGGATATACACAAAAGAGAAAAAGTTTAACAGCTCTTTTTTCTACATTCTCAAAGGTTCAACACAGAACGACGAGCTCGCGCGCGCGCACGCGTTTGCGCTGTCGTTCTTTTTCTTGTTACTTTTTTTCTTTTTGTTTATTTACTTTTCTTTTTTAATAAAAAAAGTATCTGCTGCTGCTGCTGCTGCTACGCGCTACATTTCATGCGCAAGGCAGCAATCAAGATTAGGCTGCGAAGCTTATCGAGAATTAAGCGGATTACTTTTCTCTCTTTCTCTTTCTCTCTCTCTCTCTCTCTCTCTCGTGCTCCTGATCGAGCTTTCCTCCGAGCTTTTACTTCCCCGAGTTTGTATTGTGTATCGGGCTGCACATAAACGCACACGGAGCTTTCGATTTAGCGGAAGTTAACTCTCTTGACCCTCTCTGCACACGCCCCTCTCTTGCCCCTTGATAGCAGCAGTGTTAGCAGCATGTGCTGCCAAAGGTTGCGCGTGTGTATAGCTCCTAGTTGAGTATCTGCAAAAGAGTATTTTCGACTTCTTTTTTTTTCCTACGCCGTTCCTCGTTTGCACGAGACAGAATTTTCTTCGGTGAAAAAAAAGAGCGACAATTTTTTCCATTTTTAGGATAGAATTGAGAGCGATCCATTGATATAGACGTAATGTATACCTCAATTATCTCGGAAATTATCATGTACATAGCAGAAGCTATGTATTCGTAATGGAATTATTTCATAACAAAATATTTGAAAAAAGGGATTTGATTGCATGGCCGAAGAAAAAAAAAACAGAAAAAAAGATAAAAATCACTTCAACCTCGGGTATTTAAATTCCGATGGATTTTTTTCTTCAAAATCCGCATGAATTTCAATAAATCTATCGGAAGGCGCATAGGGATGGCACTGCAGTGCCAGAGAGCGCGCGCCAAGAGAGAAGGAGAGAGAGAGAGAGAAGCGAAGAGGTAGAAATATCCTCCTGAATTCCTTTGAAGAAGAAAATGATTGGATGTCATAAAGGTGTATAGCTGCTCTCTCGCACAACGACATCGTCAATCGTTTTCTCAAGTGCTGCTGCTGCTACTACACAACTACTATGGCTTTTCCTCCCTCTCGCCCCCGTTACTTTTCAAAGAAGTGTACCTATACAGGTATTACAGCGTGTATCTGGGCTGTCGTTGGGTACTGCTGCGCTGTGTGTCGCGCGTTTATCGCTCGGAAGAGGACTATTAAACTCTAACTCGAACGAAAATTGCTCTCTCTCTCTCTTTCCCTCTCTTTCTCTTCAAGAATCGTGTATCTTTCGTCTTATTTCATCGACTGCATTCGTACCCGCGACGAGCGTATTTGTGATACGCGCACTTGTACGTCGAATTATTACGATCGCTCGACGAGTTTCACTCCCCACGGCCGCCTGTATAAGTACTTTTATTACGTACAGACGTATATAATATATTTGCAAACGATAAAGTACCGTAAAAATCGCGAAACGCATACAGATATATAAATACGCTCGGCCTCGCATAATAATATATTATCGCGGAGCGATTCCCTGCGAGAGTTACGCTGGGCATCAATGCAGCCCAGCTAAAACGGACTAAACTTTTCTGGGATCTCTTAGAGTGAGTGAGAGAGCACGCGGAAATATTATTTTACAACTTATTGCACTTTGTGGCGGATAATAATAAAAAGCTCGCGCGTGCGAGCATATATGCGTCTGTGAATTTTCCAAAGGTTTTGCCCCTTCTCCGCTCGCGCTTATACGCGTACTACACAATATTCGTCTGCATCTCGCGTAGTGCGTAATTTTTTTCCTCGCTCAAAGTGCCAAAACGTTTTTGCGGCAATTTCGCATAGACGATAAGCAATTGCTCGTCGCGCAGCAGTGCAGAGTCGTGTAGTACGTGTCCCGTGTGAGAGCTAGCTGCTAGAGCACAAGGGGACGGGGAATTTTTTTCAATACATTTGATTGCCCGAAGACGAGACTGTGAATACGTAATTTCGGGCGCTCGGGTAATCTCGGTGGTGGCTGCACTATGCCTACACGCAGCAGAGCTAGATCCGATGTATGCTCTATGCGGCCCGGCGTATATATGCATAGTATACGAGGAACGAGGACGACGTTGACCAGCACCACATGCATACACACGTACATATATGGCTACGTACGTATTGTCGCAACGCATTCGAATGTAAACTACTGGCCTATCTAATCGATGATGCATCTACGCTCGTACAATATATATGTAGGGTAGGTAAGCGCAACTACGTGGACAGATAGGGACCCCTTCAATTAGTCGCTGTGGGACGTGTGCGTATGTATTATAACTGCGGTAACACGCGAGAGTATAATTATAATTGCACATAATCCATCGATGAATTTTATTACGAAAGTAATACGTGGCCCATTACCGAGCTGATATCTCGAGCTTAATTCGAGATATACACGAGCCGAGCCGACCGAGGCTGAGTCGTCGGCACACGGCACTAAGAGGCGAGAGAAAAGCTCCGCAAGCTCGACGCTGCTCTCGGATAGCAAAGTTTTCTCGTTTGCGCAAAAAACTTAATAAACTTATATACAGAAAGAGAGAGAGAGAAAGCTCGCGAGGCGTTAATTAACCCTTTCCCATTCCAAGGGCTCTTGGCGGAATACTGCCAACTTTCTCTTAAATCTAGATATTGTACTTATTACTTCGAAATATATAAGTGTATTATGTATCTGTGTGTGCGCGCGCGAAGCCATTGCGTTATGCATTTATGGAAAATTTTAAGAGCAAAAAAGTACCACTATCAGCACCCTCTGCGTTGGGAATCTGCGCGGTCGGCTAATAGCTTAAGGTTTTCGTGTTAATAATATTCCGACGTCAGCTTCCCCAAGTAGTACAGCGCCATCCATTGTGTGCGTTTCTGCAGTGTAGGCCCATTATATCCTGCCTCTATGTGTGTGTGTGTGTTTATACAAGTCCGTGTGTATCTTACATACCCACAGATACAGACCACAAAGCGCAGACTCGGCCGAGTAGCTGTGCAGTTACTTTGTGTGTGTGTGCTTACATGTGCACCACAGACGTTTATATATCAACTTGGTGTTTGCGTTGGAGCTGGAAGCATCCTCGGTTCCTCGACTCAGCTGCTTCTGCTGCTGCGTTGACTATATGCAGGTCCAAGTTTAACCAAAATAACGGTTTCATCCCCTTTTCGCTTCGAGATTTTGTCTTTGCTCAAGTTTGATTGGCAAAGGCGAACAATCGCAATTAAACGACGAGGAGGACGAAAGATGATAAAAACCGGGGTTCGAGAGAGGTATATTCGCCCGAGATCCAGTTTTACACATTTAAATACTAATAAAAAGTTTAGAGTTCGACGTTGCACAAGCAGCAACTCTCCGTGGGTCCCAAGAGTGAGAGTATAAGAGAGTGAGCTGAGAAAGAGCTAGTAAGAGAACGAGAGAGAGAAACAGTCAGACTGCAAGGAGACGGAAATCTCTTTATCTCGGGAGTCGCGAAAGATGAGTACACTCGGACTTTATATAATCGTCCAAGTTCGTTTGCGATCTTGTCCGACGAGCCAAACTTTCTTGATTCATCATCGATCTTTGTGTCCTCTCACTCCTTCTCCTCCTCTTACTTTCTCTCTTATTGGCTCGTTCTCCTTCATACATAAATATCCACTTAAAGGTACTTCATATAGTACGTTACTCTTCCCATGCCCAAACAAACGTCGTTTATTATTTCCCTCCTCTCCTCCTACCCTCGAGTCCTGTGTAGCTGCAAGCACGAGTGCAGTAAGTATACGCACGCGAGAGAGGGAGAAAAAAATAGCACATTTCTTACGCTCGCCGAGGATGTGATATATAACCTGGTGCAGCACACGTAGTCTCCATATCGAGGAATTATTATATACGTGTGCGTGCGTGTGTGTGTATGTATGTGTGTGCAAGTGTGCGCGCACCCGTGTATATGTACGAGTATTAAACTTACATCGCGTCGGAAGATCATAAATTAAAGAAAAAAAAAGAGGAAAGAAGAGAGAGAGAGAATCTAGCGTAGTAAAACGGCTGTGCAAGCTCAAAACTCGGTGATAAATCGATGTAAGCAGTGCACCGGTGTCTGTGTGTGTACACACTGCAGCAGCTACAACCACCACGCGCGCATATCGTCTCACGCTATATAGCCCACCACCCGTGAGCAATTTTTTTTTCTTTATACTGAAACAAAATATTCCTAGCGGCTCTCTTTATTTTTATAGCTCGATATGTATTGCGGTCGTTGCATGTGCAGAAACAGTCGCAGCGCAACAAGAAAGATAGAGAGAGAGAGAGAGAGAGAGAGAAACGTGGTGCGCACGAGAGACATTATTCTTTTGGTATATAATACTCTCCGCGAGTCCTCTCTCCTTCTCCTCAGGGCGCACGAAGAAAAGAGAGAGAGAGAGAGAGAGAGTGAGGCTCATTTTTCTTGTGCGGCTCGCGCCTTGTCGGGAACGATATCCCTTTGCGATTTCTTTTAGTGCAGTGTAGCATAGTGTCTGCCTTGTTCTCCGTGCACGTTCTCTGCTGCTGCAACTTTCTTTTTCGTTTTGATAACGCCTAGTTGCACGCGACTTTCTCTCTACTTCACTCGCGAGACTCGAGACCGAGGAAGAGAGAGAGAGAGAGAGAGAAAGCGGATATACCAAAAAACATTCGTGTTATCGCATTAATCTTTTTCGAGCCTGTTTTTCTCGTCTTCCCTTTTCTTCCTCTCTCTCTCTCTCTCTCGACATCTCGCAGCTCTCACGCTTTTCCGGATGTTATTTTATCGGCGAACGCTCGATATGATTGAATCTACGTAAATGTACTTTTTCTCTTCCCTTTTCCTTTTCTTTCCTGCTTCAACTTGTATACGTGTTGATACATATGCTGCTCGAGTGCGCGTGTGGTAAAAAAGGAGCTGTATACCGTAAGGATCAAGAACTTTTTTTTCTTCGTTTTTATTACTGTTATTATTATTATTATTATATTTTGCCTTTCTTTGCAAAAAAAAATGCTACTACGCCGCGCAGCGACGTTGAATTGTTAATTTTTTTCTTCTTACATTTTTCCCTCTTTGAGATTCAAGAGCTTCAAGTTGCATGTAATAACCGCAACACACGCGAGAGAGCGAAAGAATAGCGCGCGGCATTTTTTTTACAACCCTCCAGGAGCTTTTTTGCAAATCCACGCGCACGCGGCAGCGCAGCTACATCGTAAAATTGCACGACGAAGCTGCTGCTGCGGCTGCTGCTACTACTACTACGACATCGCGCCCGTATCCGCATTTTTATTGGCAAATGCGTGGGAGCGCGCATATATATATACATGGCATGCGTACGCCCGCGCCGAGCCCATACAATAAAGACAATAGCCGGGACCGTAACGCCGCGCGTATCCGAATAAATTTCTATTATTCGAGATTATTGTCCAGCCTGTGCGCGTAACTATATAATCGTAAGCCGAAGAAGCTGATTCTCTCTATCTCTCTCTATGTCTGTCTATCGCTCACCGCAACGAGATTACGTCAAGCTTCCGTGCGTAAGGGCTTTATACCGTACATACACCCACACGTAGATCGCGTGTGCACCATTACAATGTATATAGAACATCATATACATATAGTTATAGCAGTGGAGCGAGCGAGGATCATCGGAGAGGACAGGTCGTGAGTGACTGGCAAATAGATTAGCGTATACCCCTTCCCCGATGCTGCTGCTGCAGCTATGCTTATTTCGAGCTATGTGCCCCCTGCGCGTATACTATACGTGCGCCAGCTTGATAATCTCGTTTACACTCGCTAAATAGATACGAGCGCTATATATATGTGGGCTGTATGACGTACGTACTTTGGTTTCACGGATGCGAGCCTATATGTGCTGCAACTATAAACTATTCCTGAGACTATCCTTTTTTCCGAGAGACAGATGAAAAAAGGCGTTGAATTTTTCATCGTTTCGGCGCTCGATCGATTTCTTTTTATCCCTAGCTCTCTCTCTCTTATCCCTCTCTCCAGTGCAGTTTAACCGCAGCGCGTGGCGGTGTGTAAACAAGGAATAAATTTAATTACAACCCGGAGGATTCCGTGTCCGAACAACTCTCGGCTCTGGCTTCGATGTTGCCGAGCAATATATATATTATATTATATATATATATATATAATGTATGTCAGTAGCCGCGGCCGCTCGCTGTTTGCTCGAGCAAAACTATTTTACTATTCAACGCTGGTCAGCGTATTTATAATTCAATTACATATATATATCCGGCTTCGAGCCTTGACTATTTCCATTTTGCGGATGTTCGCCGAATATACGTATACGCTATATGTATAGGATGTGCTGCACACCGCGAGCATGAAAATATTTTTTCAAGTCGACTTTTGAATAAGTGCACGATTCGCAGAAATACGCTGCTGCAGCTGCAAACGATTGAGTTATAAGCCTTCGAGGATTATTTGATCGAGCGAGTAAAATATAGATTTAAAAGTCTTGTTCGGATGTGATCGATTTAATTTCTGACAATTACAAGCCGGGCTGCAAGCTTCGTGGCCGTTATATTTAAATGATTTCTCGACAAGATCCGACAAAATTTACGCTCTATAAGCTCGGAGTGTATGTATAAAATGAAAAGCCGAGAGAAAATAGCATATAAGCGAGGAGTCTATACAAAAAATTCCGAATCCCTGCCGCGCGCGTTACGTGAACATTATATCCCGAAAAGGGGGCAGGCTTAACATTTTTCACGCTCTGGCGCAAAGTTTTCTAATTCAATCCACCGGTGAGCGAAGTGTAGAGCCCAGCCCAGCCCAGCTCTACCTTGCACCGAACCCTTGTATATATCTACATGATATGTACTTTTGTACACGAGCCTCGGGTATATACTCTCGCGCACTTGCCCACACACAGACTCACACTCACACTGCTAATCCCATTTGAGCTCTCTGGACTCGAACTAAACACATCAAAGCTCGGAATCCTCTTTTGAATATGATACAACCGAGAGCCAAAGTTATAAGTTCGATTAGTTTTCGGATGACTTTCCACGTATGCACGCCCAGCCCCTCGCGAGAGAGAAAGATAGAGAGAGAGAGAGAGGAATCTCGCACGAGTGTATTGGAAATCTTCGACTACGTGTGCGGCTATGTGAGGGTGTATTTTTTTATTTGCCCGCCGTCAAAAAAGTAGGTTGAAAAGTGTCGAGAAAGATAGAGAGAAGATCCCAACGTGGCTCCGCGAGCTCGCGTACTCGTAACCGGTATGAATATCAATTTCTTATCTCTCGCCTGGCGGAGCTTAAACTTTTTCTCCCGAGCGCTGTACAGCCGAACTTTTGGCTTATTATTTATTCCAGAGGAACACGAATTTTCTCTTACGCTGATTGGGCCTTTCCTAGTGACGGAAATGGTATGATTTTTTTTCCTCACTTTCTGATACAGCAGCGGACCACAAAGAAAAAATGCGCAGCGATTCGAGAGGGCGTGAATATAATACCCTGTATCAAAATAGCATTGAGTGTGTATACGCGCGCAAAGCTAAGAAGCTCTGAGTAGAAAAAACTGCAAAAAGCCTGCACTGTAGAACCACCGTCATCTTATCTCAGAAATACGTGTGTATATTCTCGCCTATATATAAGCAAATCTGAATAGCATAGCTGTTTTTTTTTAGCTTTTCGCATAGCCACAAGCACGAGCGCAACTGTATGTGTGTGTGCGTGTGTGTATATACGTATATATGGAGTCTCGGGGCGCGCGTTCGGAAACTGAGGAAGTACTCTCCAGTGGCCGTAGACTATCCGCACGATGGAAGATAACAAAAAGAAGAAAAAAAAAGAAAGTGGCACGAGTTAAGGAAGGCTAAAGTTTTTTAAACGCTTCTCCGTTGTTCAGTCTCGGGCGCGCAATGCGAACGCAAAGTATACATACACTGCGAGAGCACAGAGGGTAACGAAAAAAAAAAATAAGAGAAAAAAATGAAAAACCGAGAGCTCGTGTGTGGAGTATCGTACGCATTTTATGTTTCTTAATTCATATAAATGAAGAAAAGGAGTCACGCTGAGTAGTCGAAGGGTTTTCTTGCCCTCCCGTCGATATCACAAACTCGATGAAATTTGAGTTCTTTTTTATTTGCGCGCGCGCGCAATTTACGCGCAGAAACGCGTGTGATCCCATAGATTATGACACTCGTGTCACTGGCACACAGTTTCAAATGTATACGCAAACTCGTCGCATACATGCGATCGGTCAGATAACAATAATAGAATCTTTTGGCCTTGTTCCGAGAAATAGTTGGACTCGTTCGCTCTCAGCTCGCGATCGCGCGGCAGCACGAGCGCCTGCACGCGCGCGAGAAAAAGACGTGAAATTCAATTTGCGATACAAACTTTGGGATGTGTCGCAACAAAGTGGATCGACCGCCGGTGCAGCAGCCCTCCTCCTTCTCTCTCGCTCTTTCCTCGATTATTTTCGCGGCTGCCATTGCCGTGTGCGCCATGCATATATAGGCGAAAAACTTGTCTGCAACTTGCAATTGGATTTAGAAACGCGCTCGCTCGACGCGACGTTTTCCCTCCTCCTCCTCCTCCTCCTCCAGGGCCTCTACATGCTAAAAAGTTTTTCTCTGTGCAGGTTTCGCAGGCAGAGCTATGGCAGACACACAGAGCACAGGCGCGATGGGAGAAGTGTAGGAAGAGGAGAGGGCTGGGGGGGCTCGACAGAGTAGAAAGGGGGGGGGGCGAAAGCTATATGGTAAATCGATGACGGCGAAGTTTCACTGCAGCGGAATTCGTCATTCGCTCGCGCACTTGCAAATGAAGTAATTATAACCTGGAAGCTGTCTGAGCTGCCTGTCTGCTGCTCGGCTGTTTACCCTGCGCATCCGCAGGAACAAATCGTTCGGGGGGTTGGGGTGTGGACTGGTAGAGAAAGAGAGACAGAGAGAGAGAGAGAGAGGAGTCGAGGCGAAACTTTGATGGATGCCGAGTTTCTGATTGTTATTACGCGTCGCGTTGCGCTCGCGCGCGCTCGACTTGCCAGCAACGATATAACGACGTTTGCTCGTGTGGAACACGCGATCATGTTTCTTTGAAGTGAAAAAAAAGAAGAGGAAGAAATTCACTGAATATTTCAATTTTTGCGCGAACGCGAGATCTTGTTTATTCGCTTTGTCTCCTCTCTCGCGACTGCGTGCACCTACTCGTACACCTATATACTACCAGCTCGAGCCGTGTGCGAGAGAGAGAGAGAGAGAGAGAGAGACTCTTTGTGCGCGCCTCGAAAGATCAATGGAAAGTTTAAATTGAGAACACACAGAGAAGAAAGAGAGGAAGAGAGAGAAAGATGCGCTCACGAGTGTAGAGAGAAGGGGGTTGTTTAACCGGGACCGGAGAGAGAGAGAGAGAATAGAGCTCTCGCGCGCCTCTGAAATTTAACGACAAAATCAGAACATTAATAATCAACAAGTTCATAAAGTATTGGAGGGGGAGGTGGGCCGTGCCGCTGCGAGATCAGAGCGTACACTGCTGCACATATATTTACAGAACTTTATCGTTCGAACAAAGTGACGCCCAAGCGCGGCGCGGTATCAAGCAGCGCCGCTGCTAAACTAGTTTTAATTGCAGAAAGTCAGTCAAACCGCCTTTGCTCTCTGCGCGCAGGGTTAACGTAGGGTAACCGTGAAGCCGATAGATGGGCGGCCTTCCAGTACACGGACGATTGATTATTTTTATGATTATTGCAGTTACTTTATGATCACGCCGCCCAGAGCAGTAAACGTATCTTTTAAAACGCTAAAACGTACGAGGCTAAAACCTATCTTGAGAGACAGACTTGAAAAGGCGGCGTATTTCAAACGATATAGTTTTATCTTTTAGGTTTTAGAGTATCACGTCGCGTCGGCTCCAATCTTATTTTCCAAGTTAAATGCAGTGGCAGGTCATAGAGCACGTCAACTACGCCATTACGAGGCGAAAAATGTTAGAATGAACATTACATAATGTAATACTTTTTTTTTTATAATGTAAAAATAAATGCGTAAGTAATACCAATTTATCCATGCAGATGCAATAGCATATTGTGTTCAATAATCGACAGACATTAAATCATGACAAAACTGAAAGAAGAAGAGGGGGCTAAAAGGACATGTCCGAAAGATGCAGAAAGAATAAAATGCGAAATGAAGAACTCCCAAAAAATATAAAGATTGAAAAATTTCTTTGAAGCTCTAATCACCCTAATCATATGAATCGGAATTTTAAGGTTTAAGCTTGTAAAGGCAACCACCAAAGTAACGTCTCGTACGGAACTTTCCTGGGAATTTGATAGGGTCACTGGTTGTAGGATTTGCCTGTCAGAACAAATAATACACACACATACTGACATTCATTGGGAACTCAATCTGGTTGATTAATATTTAAATAAACGTTGGCACCTGGTTCATAAAATCGTTTTAATAAAAACGCAATAAATTTATAATCATTGAATATTATAAAATAATTATTCATCCACTGAAATCCGGTCCATCTAATTGGTCGGTAACCCTATTTACGCCCTCTCGCAGCTCACTCTCGGCCGAGGTTGTGCTAGTATTTTATATGCACCCGTTGCTTATCCTCCGGAAGAGATGAAAAAGAAGATTAAAATTCATCCGCGCGAGCCGGTCATAAATAAAAGAAACGACGTACTTTTTACGAGTTCATACTCACTCTGGGGGCGAGCTTTTGTGTACACACTTTGAAGGATCGATTATTAAGCAATTGATCACGAAGGCTGCGTTGCGCTCCTCGCGCGCGCGCGCGAGGAAGGAAGAGATGAAAAAAATAACGACTCGCGAGCTCTGGACGCGATCTCTGTGAATACTTAGCAATAAATTGTTCCCCCGGTGCTCTGCTGCTGCTGCAGCCATATCGCGGCGCAAAAACTTCGCGATTAATAACGTCTACGGGGAGTAGTAGTCGAGAATGGAGCGAAGCCGCTCGCGCGCTCGTGGCCAAACGATTTTTCACGCGCGCGTCGACGTTCTTCTTCGCCATTGCTTCGAGGGTATGGCGAGGCGCGAGGTAGAGGGGAACCAAAAGCAAAATTTTTTCCAGATGACGAAGAAATCATCGCCTGGCCCCATATGTAAACTATGCTCGCTCTCTCTAAAAGTTTTTTTTTCTCGTGTTCCAAGTGCTGGTGTCGCGAACAGATAGATGTAAATTTTTTACTCCGAGCCCCGCACTATAATGCCCTGTGTACTATAATGCATCGATACGGTCATGAATATATTTTATGGGCGTAAAACATCTCGATTGCGCGCGTACACTCCCATCGCAACGATTGTTTGGCAAATTTGCAGTCGTTATTTTATTATGGATAACAAATATTATACGCGCAATAACTGGGAACATATAAATTTTCTTCTTCAAGCGTTCTTGAAATATAGCCGTTAACATATTGGGATTTGTAAAAGGGGAGAGAGAGAGAGCGCGCGAGAGAAGTAGGAGAAGGAGAGAGCTTTTAAGCTAATGGAATCTGTCCGACTTAAAACTGGTTTGTACTACTACTTGTTCGAAAGTGTATGTATATATACACAGCTACAGAGGGAGAGATCTACATGTATAAGCGCGGGTAGAGGAGAGCTGCTTTCGTGTTCTCGTAAGCTCAAAAATCAACCATAGTCCCTTGGAAAAGTCTCCGCTTCTAATTTAGATACAAGTTTAAACCCCCAAGACTCAAAGGCGAGTCATAACTTTGGCCCAAGCCTCTCCCCCGTGTATGAGGTATAAGTTTAAATATTTCCCGACATTCTTGTATAATGCAGTGTATACACAGTGACATAGTGGGAGCAGTTGTGCTTTTACCCAGGCTTATTGCATTATGCAATCGCCGAAGCGGCTAGCTCATATTATCCCGCTCGTCTGAATACGAGTGCAGGTCCTTACAAACTTGCCCCCATACACACACATATACACGTGCGCTACATATAATAGAGGCGGGTCATCGTACGTGTGAAAAAAATTCTCTGCACGTTGACGCTCCTCATCACTACTTTTTCCAATATAAGTGCCCGCGTGCTTGTATTATCGCACCTCGAAAGATGTTTTCCGCGTTATCCTCGAGAGCTAGGCGTAATAAACTTTGAATTGCGTAAAACATTATGTTAATGAAATATCCAAAGGGAAAATATGTTTTTTCTCTCACTCTCTTTTCTCCACCTAAATATCCTCATTGTATAATAAGCCGAGCCCAGGAAATCTTTAGCCACGCGGCTAAACTATCCAAGTGCGTATATAAAGAAGCTACTTTGACTTTTAGCTTTCACTCCTTTTACTTAGCCCAACAGAGAAAGAGAGAGAGAGAGAGAGAGAGAGAATAGATGAATTAACATATAGTTTGCAATTTATATGTATTCACAAACTTTGCGCACGCTGAGCTGCTTCTGCTTTTGGTCGAGATAGAGAAAGAGGAGCTCGCGCTTATAGACACGGCCACGAAAACTTTAATTAAAAACTTGTGCTTAAAAAAGTAATAAACCGTCGGTTTTCCTTTCGTAAGCTAAACTCGCGCGCTCGCTCGCGTACACAAGTAGCTCATCAGTGCAGGCAAAGCCGGGGCCTTATTGAAAAATCACGTGCGTAAGTTGCAGCGGTAGAAGCAGTGGCAGCGGGACATTGTGTGGCTCGCCACGAGAGTGCAGCTGTTTATCTCCTGTGCTATACGTATATAACACACAAAGTTGCCTAATGGATTTTCGAAATTCGTATAATGGAAACCGCCATTGGGTATTGTTGCATAGCACGACCGAGAAAGAGAGAGAGAGAGAGAACGAGGCTTCTTGCTTTAAGAAAGTTGCATGTATAAGACACATTCGGCGGCGTTTCGTGCAGTTGCAGTTGCAGATGGAGGATTCGTCGAGTGCCTCGCATTCCCGACAATCGAAATTCTTGCGGTTTTCTCCGACATGTTGTACAATTCCTATCCTCTCTCTCTCTCCCTCTCTCTCTCTTACTCCCAGATATACTCTATACATACCCCCATGTTAAATTGCTCCAAGCTCTTCGCAGATATACGAATGCGTGTATACGTGCCAGTTTGTAGCCGAACGGGGTTTGGGTAAAAAGCGTCCTTACATAGCCACGGCGGCTGTGCGCCATGTAGCTATATCGTATATATATCTCTGCAGCTCTACCATGAATGCGGTGAGAGAGAGCGAGAAGCGCGACGAAATTGCATTTGTAATGCGGTTTTTACTAGGGCGATGATATTTCGCGTCTTGTCCCTCCACTGCACTCGACTGTATTTCCCTGTATATTTAATCATTCGAAGCTATACCTTCTATATATACCCCTTGGAATTTATTCTGGACCCCCGAGGCATATTCAATTTTCTAATAACGTTAAAAATTTAACGGAAATCTTCGCGAATTGATGAACGGATTTTAATGACGTTCGGGGAGCAAGAGAGGACGGCGAGAGAAAGAGCCTAGGAGAAAAACACGAAACGAATGCTCGACTTGAATAATCACGAAGTCACGTTTAGTTAGGCGAATGATCCGAGAATGAATTCAAACGTACACGAATATATTAAGCGTGTGATTTTACGCTGGGAAAAGAGGACGAATTAAAAGGAGGAATAAATCGGATCGTGACAAGAGCACGATTTAAAATAATCCTCGGGTTTTTCGTCTCCGATCGAGTACAGCGTGGTGCTTTTTTTCCAAACGTACGGCAATTCGAAAGCCACCGCCACGGCTTCGAATCCATGCGCATTACAAATCCAGTCACACTAAAATAAAAAAAAGCAAAAAAAAAAAAAAAAATAGATATATACTTCCTTGCGAGCGCGATTTTCAATCGTGCGTGCCTTTGAGAGCTATAAATTATCCCAAAATTGTTTGCTCGCGATTGCGCGCCGCACCCGGCAATCAGCATGAAAAATCCCAAGAGTAAATTAGTAACTGTCGAGCTGCGTGATCGTGTGTGTGTGTATCTGCGTCCGTGTGCGGGTAAACGAGTGTGTGAGTGGGCGGCAGCCTCGCGGTCATACAGGAGCAGCATGATTATATCCAAGACGATTGCCTTTTTTCCCAAGAGTTTTTGAGAAAGAGCTGCAACCCGTGACATTTGTTCACGTCGATTGATGAAGTAGCAGCAGGTCTCCTCTACTCTCGACGAGTTGACCCCCCTTCCTCTCCCCCAACACCCCCATCTGTCTGATCAATAAGTTTCCTTCTTCGCAGCACACTCACACGTTTGAGCTCTCGCATGTACATACATGTAGACTCCGAGAGACGAAGGAGGCAAGCCATACAAGTTCACGCGCGCGCGCGCGCTCCAAAGTAGGTAGCTAAGGTTAACATTTATTTCTCCGGGGAGATGAAGAAGGAGAGTAAAAAGAGCGAAGATTTATTTCTCGCAAGAGAAGCATTCGTTGCCTCCGAGCGAAACATCTTGACGCCTATATACACGCGTGCATACATATATACGTATACACGGGCCCGATGCCATATATAATACACACTCCAGAGCTCTATGTGGTATATACGCCCGATAAAATCGTTCGCTCGAGCGCAGAGAGCTGCTGCTGCTGCTGGTGCATTGCATGTGTGCCGTGCAGTGTGTAAAGTGTGCCGCGCCGCGCGCGTCGGTGGCGTGTTTTTTGCCGCCGACATAGACACGGGTATACGTATATCGCGCGCGCGCGCTACCCCGATTATTTTGGGAATTTCATGAACATACGCTGTATCGAAGTCGCAGCTTGCCATGCATCCGCGTACACCAATCCACACGCGTGTATATTATTGATTCGTTGCCGCTCTCGAGAGGTAGGAGCGTAAAAGGGATTTTAAAATCTAGGACGGCTGCACAACGTGAGCTGTGTAAAGCAGTAACAGCGGCAGCAGCTATATGTGCGTGTAATGCATTATCATGGCAAAGTATGCGCCACGCGCGCAAATGTGCGTGGAAATTGCGAGGGCAGCTGGGCCAATATAGCAGCATCAGCCCGAGCAATTCAGGCTATTTTGCTTTCAATCACGAGTTACAAAAGGGCGCCGCGCGCGCGAGTGCTTGCCGCTGTTACTTCGCGAGCGAAGCACAGTGAACGGTGCTCCGCTCGTACAATATGTACCTTTGGATTTTTTTCAATTATGCAAATTGATTTTTATTCTTATGTGTATGTGCTATAGCTCGTACGTCAACTTGTTAAATCTGTATTATATAAACCCGAGAAAGAGAGAAAGAGAAAAAGAGACGAGGAAAAAAAAAACCAATACAAGCAGCCGTCGTAATTTCTTTTCCGAATCGTCCTCGCTCGAGCTCGTGTATGTGGTTAAACCATTTTCACTTTGGCCCTCGTCGAGAATGTCCCTCTCGTCGCCGTCGACTTTCTCTCTCGTACTCGTCGCGAGCTTTTACATTGACAATCATATAGCTGGCGCGGGCGGGCGCGCTCGAGCCTTGACTCCCGGCTTGGAGCGAGGCCAAAATAATTGGATCGAGATGGATATTTTATCCCCTTTTGCGCTTTCTCGCTCTTAACAATGGCATATATACACCGAATATCGTATTATATATACACAGTCGAGAGCTATTACCGAACATTATATTCGCGTTTTACGGCAAAGTGATTTGGGGTGGCTGCACGAGGGGCGAGCTGCAACGATTTTTCCTACCTCTTTTTTTCTTCTTCATATTTTCTTTTTTTACTGCTACTGCTGCTGCTGCTGCTGCTGAGTCGAGCGTGCAGACGAATGAAAAAATAGCATTTTCATTGCTGCTCGGAGCGATCTCGCGAACTCGTGCGGTACACAGAATCTCCCTCAAGAATATCAACAATAATAACAAGCTATCGTTATTTACGCAGCTAACGCAACTAAAAAAAAATGTTATTTTCGCGTGCGTTGCACGACTCCAAGGAAATTCACTTTTATTCCTGCTGCGGCTGCTTCTACTTCCACTACCACTACTACTATTTCTACTACTACTACTACTAGTGCTGCGTCAACCTATAATATCGTAAAAATCTCGTACCGCAGCACTCGGAGGATCGTTATACTTATACGGATGTCGATTAATAGCACGAACGAAAGAGGCGAGTAAAAAAAAAAAAGAAAGAAAATCTGGCGAAAAACGTGTCGGAACGACGCGAGCAGCAGACGCGCGCGCGCAAGCCCCACAGCAAAAACAGAATGGAGCAAAAGAATAAATCTTGGCTCTGGGAGTGCAAAATTTTTCGGGGGAAACTCTCCTACTACTACTACTACTGCACAGCCCGAGGCGTTGAAAAGGCCGCAGTGTGCACGTGTATGCGTGCGTACGTTTTATATACGTATATAAATGGGTGCAGGATAGGAGGCTCGCTCGCGCACAGGCTTAGATTAATGCCACGGCGGCAAATTTGTCGCGCGGCCACCTACCTCCGCCACCGCCGCCAACGTCGCCGCATGATAAAGCTCGAGTCCCGGCTAATAAAAATAGAAAAAGTCGGATAGGGTTTTACGTTTTCTCGTCAACTCGCTAATTCTTTTTACAAGCGTACTTCTCTTCTTCTTCTCCTCCTCTAACTCTTCTCTCACTTTTTTTGTTATCTGCGCGACTCTCGCCTAATTCGCACTTTACAAATTCCTCTTTCACATATATATATATTCTTTCACTTTATAATTCGTTTGTAAATGACTGATCACTTTGAATTCGAGGTAAATTTTCGTAAAAGGATAGATTATTTTACGTGAAAATATGCGTGCAATATTCACGTGCTACACGAGCTCGCGCTTTCTCTCTCTCCCGTCGCTATGTTTTTGTAATTAAAAGTTTCAATATTCGCGTTGTCAAAGCGAGTGCTTTAGCCAACAGTTGCCGCTTCTCTCTCTCTCTCGCGCGCTTGCACGCGCGCGAGTTGCCGGCAGAGCTCGGCGCGACGCATATAACTTTGGCCTTCTTTCTCTTTCCACATCTATCTCTCTCACTCATGCGTACACACAGCGCCGCACGTACGACTTACTCTCTTGCAGGCTGCTGGCGTGTTATATGCACACCCGTGCATACTAGCGCGCTCGCGAGCACGAAGTCTGTCTTTTCGAGACCCACGACGAGACAGCAGCAGCAGGCAGAGAATGTGAAATATAAAATCAATATTTTGCGCCGAAAAGTCAGCGCGCGAGGCAAAGTTGCAGCCGAGAAATTGTTGGCAATGCGCGCACACTTGCATTGCGTAGTGTACGTCGTGTCGCGAAAGAGAACAGAGTCGAATAACACACGTCGCGCGAGCTGACTGCGCGGCTGATTGACTGACTAACTGAGAGACGAGCGCGGTACGCCACCACCACTCAGCGACTACTATATAGGTATACTGTCGGTGCAGAAAAATGTATGAAAAAGTCACTCGGCCCGGTCGCTTCGCACGACATTAGTAAATTACGCGGAAAGCGGTATTATGCCAAAGGATTAGCGCGTAGCTGTCGAGTATAGAAGCAGCAGAGTAGCAGTGGCAGGGAACGCGCATAATCCCAAGTGGTGCGTTGAGCACGTGCAAGTCAAAATCAGCAGCGAGAAGAAGAGCTTCAAAGGAGCTCCTCCTTCGTCGTCGTCGTCGTCGTCGTAGTCGGCAGGTCAATCCGTGCGCGCGGAGTATATAGAGCAGCGCCGGCTTTCAACGCCGCTCACGAGGAGACACGAGCAAGGATATGTTATAGCGTCTTAGCGCTCGGGAGTCTCTCGAGCTACGTGTACTACATATATAACATTCGTATTCAGAGCATGACAAACGCCCAGCCAGCCGGAGAGAGAGAAAGTTTGCCCGAAACTTTGACAATTAAATGTAAAAACTTCGGTAATTATTTATGTGGCGCGCAGCTTAAAAATGCGTGTAAATCGCCCCGTTGTGAACACGAGCAGAGAGAGAGAGAGAGAGAGAGAGAGAGAGAGAGAGTAGAACCCGCGCGCCGGGGACCGCTTGTACTAATTTGCGGTCGTTGAACCACCCCCCCGCGCGCGCGTGGGATCCTCTTCAGTTGTGCGCGCGCGAGAGTGGCACAAACGCACAAATATACACAGAGAGAAATACCGAGCCTCGAGTTACACGAAGATAAGCCCCTCTAGCGGGTCGGGGCTTGAGCATATTACGTATTGCAAAGCGCGTCGTATCAGCGAATGTATACAACAACGACGACGACGAAATAATATGTTTAACAACAAACACGCGCATACCCTGGGCAAAAGTACGTTTTCATTATGCGAATTCCGTGTAACGTGTAGTAATGTGGAGGCCGACCAAAAAATCTATTTTATTTTTTCTATTTCGCATGCCATACATATACGCGTTCGTGTATAACACGCACTAGAGTACGTGCGATGGTAAATTTTTTTCATAAAAAATCTCCCTCGCGAGAGAGAGAGCGAGCGAGGGCGATGGAGTATTTTGCGAGAGGACGTCAAACGCGTGGAAAAATGCGTTCGCGACGATAATAAAAATGCTTAATTTGCGAATTTGAATTTTCAATTTTTTTCTGCTCCTTTTTTTATTCTGCACACTGCAGAAACTTGATTGTTTCCACGGGCTCTCGCGCACTGCTCTCGCTCAGTGCATATACACATTTTCAATAACAATGCAAATTTTTTTGTCCACAGAGGCAGCAGCACTAGCAGCAACAACGGCAGCAGCAGCAGCAGCAGCAGAGTGCATAAAGCGTCCCCGCGATATATAGGACACGACGCTTGTCTGTGCAATAACGAGGAAAAATACGAAAATGTCACCCTCAAGCCGAAACTTTTCAAAATACACGCGCACTCGCGCAACTATACGTAGTTTTCTTTCTCTCGCGCGAGCTACAGCGAGCAATAGCTGCAGTTTTGTCCCCCCGTGCAGCAGCGCTACACTCGCGCGCGTACAATGTGGGTGTGTGAGTGCGGGGGACGAGAGGAGGAGGCCAAGTACGTAATGTATGTACGGTTGAGAAAAGCGAAACTTCGAGTGGTTCCTCGTAAATCGAACGCGCGCGGCAGCCAGAGAGGAGAAGGGTGGGCGAGGTCCCATCGAGATGCTAACACTACGCGTTACTCTTCCGCTGTAACGCGCCCGGCCACCGCCGACGCCGCCGCAGACTACTGCCCACCACCGTCGACGTCGTAGTTTTTATGGTCGAGCGGTAAACTGGACCAAGCGACTTTTTTTCTACTCCAATGGAGAAAGAGAGAAAAGGGCTCGTCGCGCGCGCCATTCGCGTCTTTCCAAAGTGCTCGGATATAGTATTTATACCGTCGTAAGCTTTTTTTTGCTCAAAAGACCCCACGCGAGCGCGACAATCGAATCGAAATTCTTGAGTTTTTTTATCTCTTTTCTTTCTTTGCTCTCTCTAACTTGCGTCGCCATTACGCATCGTTTTACGACACGCGATCCACATAGTTGGATTCGTACAAAAAATTACATTGCTACTGCTCGCGCGCGCGCGCGCCATCAAGGCAGTATATTTATGAAAAAAAGGCGACAGAAAAAACTCGAGCTCCGAGCTTCGGCGAGCTTTTAAAAGCTCGTAGCAGCGCGCGCAAAGTAAAAAAAGAAGGGAAAAATCAGACGGCATAAAAGAGAAAGGGAGAGAGGGAGAGAGCAGAAAAAGAAAGAAAGAAGAGTCGATAAGAAAGGCGACTTTGTCCCTATATATACGATATAAATCTCATTTCCGTACAGAAGGCAGAAATAAAAAAAAAGAATAATAAAATTTCTTCGAGGCGCTCGCGCGAGAGATAGGCTAGTGTATATGCTACGTGTAACGCGTGCAGGGACGACGACGACGACGACGACGACGACTCGCACAAACTACGACAAAAGACAAAATATATATAAGAGAAAGGGAAAAGTATAGTAGGAAATCCTGGTAAGCAGCTAGTAAGGTGAGAATTGCGGCATTTTTCCGGAACGAGGATTTTATTTGGATTGTCGACACACTGTTGTTACCACTAATACATATGACCGATTCTCTACGAAATTGAATGGCTCAAAATTATTTTTACAGCTGGCATAAAAACTTGGCGCACAAAAGGGGCTATTTTCTGCTATTTTCCATTGTTATCAATTTTTTGAAATTTTTTATTCTCACTTTTTTGATATTTTCGATTTTTCGTTTATAATACACTCAAAGAGACTCCAAAGCCTAGATGTCTTTATTTTGTTATTTTCTACCTTTGTGGTAGAAATACTTAAAATTAATGCACCACAATTTTTTCGGCTATTTTTCTAGTGCAATTATCTTACAAATATCAAGCGCATTTGGAATAATCTGAAAATAACAATGTCAAAAAATGTATGTACGATAATACTAATTACAACCTCCACCACTAGATGGCGATTTTTTTTATCTACAAATCTGCAAGTGTTCAAGTAAACATAATTGTATAAGTCAAAGCACGATTTTAAAAAAATTTAGCAAACTGGTGTTATAAAATTTGGATAGCCTAACATTTCAAATGAAGAAAATTTAAAATGACGGTTGAAAATATATTTTAATGGTAATTTAATAACTTTTGATCTTTGAAATGGGCAGTCGACGATCCAAAAAATTGTAATAAAATCTGGGGCCATATATATAGTAAAAACAAAATATTTGTTATGCCTGCAGCAAAATAAATTTTTTTAGAAATCCGATTTCGCAGAGAATCGGCCATATATCAAACGTATTTACTATATAGATATATACACATTTACTGACAGGTATATATAAAGAAAAAGAGACGGCGGAAAATCTGTCCGAGCGCGTGGCAGTGGTGGCCTATTATCGAAGGAGCGGCTTCCTTCTGGCCCAAGCTCATAACACTAGGATTACCTTTGCCGAAGGTTTCCTTTTTTTACTACTACTACTACTACTACTACTACTGTAGTCACTGCTATATACCCACTGTTATGAAGCAATGAGCTGCTGGCTTGTTCTTTCTCATTCCGGATAACCGTCTCTCGACTCGTTACGAATTGAATTGAATAATTTTCAACATCGAATACTTGTACATTTTCATTTCCTTTATCTTTTTTTTTTTAATTTGGTTTTCGATGAATTATTAAATTAAACCGAAAAAATTCGTTACGGTGGCACAAAAACTCGTTTTGAAAAACTGTTACGAGCGAAATCCGTAAAATTTTCTCCTTTCAACGGATTACATCACGTTTGGTTGCGCGCGGGCTGTAACTGTTGTCGTGCGCTACACAGAAGCCAAAGGGAAAAATCATTAAAAAGCAATAACTCCGCGAGAGCTTAATCATCCACGTTCTGCGCGTCTATCGTCGCACAGCTGGAGCAGGACAAAAAGAATTGTATACAGCAGCGATGCGCAATAGCGCGATATGGCATCGATTTCACTTTGAAGTTCAATTGTGCCATGCGTATGATCGGAAATCTTATCCTGCAGACCCCATTTTTTTTCCTTTTCTTTCTTTCTTTCTTTTTTTTTATTGCTTGAAATCTCGAGTTCATTTGACGATCTTCCGCGAGCTCTAAATCATATCATAACCGCTGCTACCTATATACACCGTCACGAGATTATATTCGCACGCGTGGCAGTTTCTCTCTCCCTCTCGTATTCGAGCCACGGGGGAGAAGGAACGGGGCACATTGTCGTCGTCGTTTATTGCTGCAGAGGAACAGCTGAGAGAGAATAAGAGAGTGATATTATCGTTCGGTAACGACATCATTAGGCGTTAACTCCCCCTCGCGTACAGCGATTCGTTATTCCTGAAAGTGAGCTCTGACGCTCGCAATTGCGGGTAGTGTATCGCGAACAGTGGCGGAGGCGGCAGCAGAACCAGCAGCAGCAATTATGTATATTTCTGCGAGAAAAAGCGCAATATTACGGCGAGGTATATATACGCGCCACAGTGTAAATTAGACATAGCACACGTATAGCCGCATGAAAGCTATCTTTTGTCGAGGCAGCTTCTTCAATTATATATAAATTCGGCTCGTTTGGCTTTTCCCCATAGCCATGCAGCAGCATCAGCAGCATCAGCACGAGCTGCTTGTGCAGCGCATTCTCATCTTTTGTGAATTATTCGTGTACGCTCGCGCGTGCGCGAGCAAGAAAAACCACACGATCGGGCGAGGTGCTTAATACAATATATATATATATATATATAATACGAGACGTAAAAGAGAACGACCTCCTAAAACCGCAAAGTCAGTCGAGCGCACACATACCGCAAGTTCTCTATCTCTCTCCGTCTCTGTGTCTCGCAAAATTTGCAGAGAATGAAAATTGAAAAATTAAGGATCGTTCGTGGGAACAAAGCCTCGAAGCCTCAGCGCAGCTCTATCTGTGCGAGTTCGTGTGAGTGGATGTGAGGTACGGTACGTACGAAGTGCTCACGAATGATGGGGTAAAAAAAAAAGAAGCAGCAGCGCAGAGAGAAGAATCGAAGAAGAAGGGCGAAGATAAAAAGGCGCCCCGGAGTGTTTAAGTGCAATCAGATCCATTGCTCGAGAAGTTGTTAGTACGCACGAGCGATCATGGCAACTGCACCTCCAACGTAAACGTATCTTATACGTGTGTACGTATACGAGAGACTCTCGAGCTTTCTTCGCGAGCGAGAGAGCTGCTGCAACGGAGCACGCGATTCTCGTCTTCGTTATTATTACTATACTTCGACTGCTATGAATCATTAGCGATAACTCGCATCTTGAGCCTCTTCTATTTTTTGTTTGCTTCTATTGAGAAGCTCACGTAGAGATGGTCGTATTATACTTTTCTTGCGAGTAAACACGCACATTCATACGGCCACTTGCTGACGTATAATATACATTATTCATTCGTCTGCACTTACGCGCTTTGATTTACAACGTTCTGTTTGCGAGCTCGTCCTTTCGCTCAAACGTCGTATGCGCGCGAGCAATTTATGCTGCATGCCACGATCACATTTATACGCATACACACAGAGGACGATAGTGGCAAACTTTGCCAGTGCATATACGTACGAACTCTCTCGCTGTCCTTCTTCTCCCTTCCGCGCATGTGATTGCAGCTGTGCGCAGAGAGCAAAGCGAAGGAGCGACTAAATATTGGTATTGTTCATGAATGACCAAGTTGAACTCGCCGAACGACGCGAGCTCGAATCAACAGTAGCTCATGTAGTCGCGTGCGTATGTATCCTTTGATTGTGCATGGATCTGACCCTGTGCGTACGAGAACTGCAGCGATAACGTAAATAAATACAATGCCGATATTGGGTTGAAAAAAATTGAATTTTTCGTGCGTTTCGATGGATTATCAGAAGCTCGCGATAACGCTGAGCAATTCACAAACATTCGTACACAAAAAATTGTACTACAGATACCGCTCGATACGCTCGAGCTTTGCCGTATATATACATTTGTACGAAAATTGAGATCCATCTCGCTTCAAACTCCATATACGAATACAAACGCGCGCCTTTTTTTTGCCTGACAATCGCGTAAACGCATACAACGTGTGTACGTGCATTTTCACGCATCGCACGCGTGTGATATTTGTGCGAGTTACTTAATCCCTGCCGCTGCTGCTGCCTGCCTGCGTGCAGTGTCGACGCGTACGCGAAAGTGTATAAATAAATAAACAAGCTGTGTGCACCGCATCGACTGGGGTTATATCTGAACAATCGAATGAAAATGTTACAGTGCCACAAGTTTGCCACAGATATCTCCAGGAGCGATGAGATGAGAGTGAGCGAGCGAGCGAGTGAGAGGAAAAAAAAGAAGAAAACTCATGAATACAGCTACACGCAGAAACACGCAGAAAAGTTGATACAGTTAAAAACACAAAGAGTAGAATTTACAATTTCTGCTTGTTCTTTCATACACGCGTATTGTACCTATGCATCAAAACTTTGTTGGCTGCTGGAATGCAAAGAGAGAGAAAGAGAGAGAGAAAGACATAGTCAGAAACAGATACAGAAGAAAAAAAAAGTTCGACGCAGAGAAAGAGAGAAAGAAAGAAGCAGCACTAAAATGCTAGTCAAAAAAGCTAGCGTGCGTTCAATCGTGTTGCGCGCGAGCGGCTAAAGCGAAAAATATTTATTCGGAGACAAGCGTTTGGGAGCGTCAGCGCAGAACCTACGGGAGCGCAGAGAAAACAAACATATATACCTTATATAGTTATCCAACTTGATGCTTACTTCAACGGATAAAAAGGGGATTTCTCGAGCTTACAAATATATATATATATATATATATAACGACGATGAAGCGTGGATGACGAAGAGATTAAAAAAAACAAGCAATGACAACAATTGGAGCTCGCTCAAAATCGGATCATCGACAAATTTAGTTATGCAAGTCGAGAAAGTTGACGCAAATTGATTGTCAAGAGATTGAAATAATGGAAATTTTGATACCCGAAGATCTCTCGGGGATTTCATGAAAATAGATAATCTTTATAAAAACAGAAACTGACGTTTGCTCTGAAAATGCTCGGGCTTCTCTTGAATATACAAACCACTACTCCGGCACCTGTGTACCCAGCAATTGTTATGCAAACAGTCCAAGTAGCCTGGGTAATCTATTAATATTGATCGCATAAGAAACGGAGCTAAAATAAAAAGGAGAGAAGAGGTAACGAAAAAAAAAATTAATAAAAAGTCAATCGCAAAGTTATACACATGAATTCGCTTGAGCAATATTCCATCGTCATTTTACGATTTATATCCTCACTTGGAAGCGCGCGCCGAGCCAGTCTCCGATTCAATAAGCCTCGGAGACTGCTGCGCGTCAAGTCTGCTTCTGCCTTTCCTCTCATTCTCTCTCTCTCTCTGTCTCCTTCTCCCTCACGTAGCAATTCCATCTCTCGGAGTTGTTTTTCTCTCTCTCTACTCTACTACTCTCGTCTCGCGCGGAGCAACAAGCCGCAAAAGGAGTATAGAGAGAGAGAGAAAAAAAAACTCCCAAGCCATAAAGCATCGACTCGCGCGCGGCTCGATAACCCGGAAGTTTTAATAAACACGCACACACACGCTCGCACCAATCGGTACGAGAGTCGTTTTAATAACTTCAGCCGTAGTGTTTATATCTGCGTATATACTCAACGCGTCGAGCACACGTGAAAGTGAAAGAAGAGAAAGAGAAGGATAGGAAGAATAATCATTTTTAATCCTTTTGTCATTTTTATCCTCGACAATAACGCGCACGAGATGCGAGAACAAAGCTGCTATCATCGGTCCTTGTATATGGCAGTCATCGTCGACGTCGTGTTTATACAACGCATGTATCTATCACACATATATACACGAGATTTGCTCCGTACACGTACAAATACACACTGACACACACTCGACGTTCTCAACAGCGACAATGCAGAAAAACAACGAGGCTGCAGAGGATGAGGAAGCATAAAAAAAAAGGAAGAAAAAAATAACAAAAGAGGGAGAATGCAGGCGAGAGACATCGCGTACATACACGTACACGTACGTACGTAAAATTAGAGTGCGTAAATCGCACGCACAATCGTATGCGCGCACACGATGGTCACGCATATAGAGAGAGAGATATGCCACCGCCGCTGTCATATCCCACCTGCATCGCTATGTGTGTGCTATGCAGCGCGGACTATTGTGTTGTACGCGAAACTCGAGGGGTCTTTTATTGAGATTAGTGTGCCATAGCGCGCCAGGGGTGGGAGGCAAAAAGCTGAGGGGGATGAATACATTTTTTTTCTGCTCTCCTTTTGACACTGATAGTAGCTCTTTTGTGCGTCGAGGTACTTCAGATTGAAAAAGTCAGTTGTGTATAGCTCTGTGCACATATACGCTCGTATAGCCATACTACTTGAATCATCGCGAATGGCCGCATGCGTATAGCAGCTCGCATATATCTAGCCTCTAGGCTCGTTATAAATATTATGCCTATTGTATGTGCTGGCGAAAAAAAAATTTTTTTTCACTCCGAGGCCTTTGGTATTGCGTGTCGTTGGGCCAAGTTCGATCCATTTAATCGAATGATTGATAGAATAAAAAGAGGAAGAAGAAAAATGAAACGAGATATATAACGAACAAGAATGATATCGTAAAGTAAACGTCGAAAAAAAATTCGGTTCGCAGCGTACGTACGAGCGTAGAGTAAGTACATAAAAGATGAGATGAACTCCCAAGAAACGTTTCACAAACCATCTTGATTTGCGTGAAGTATGATTAAAATGAAGACCTACTACTTGGGAAAAGCAGTCGAACTGCGAGCTGGCGCGCATACATACATATACCTGTGTACATAATGAAAAGTATGAAAAAATGTTGGGAATTTCAAGGGAAAGTTTTCCCCTGCACTGCAGGCGCACTGGCACACGCGTACACATACACACAAACACACACTCATCTATACACCCATCTGGGCACATACATACACACCTGAGCCTCGACGAGCAAAAACAGGTCGAAGCTGCTGCCGCTGCTACACGAGGGGCTGTAAGCTTTCCCATGGATATAATGCTCGGGTGTATAGCTATACAAACGTAGTAGCAAAAAGGACGTTTTTTCCTTGGCACGAGGACGGGTCGCTCCTTATACCATACTTTGCCGTTGGACGCGTCTTCATCAGACCAGTAAATGCTTCCCCCGGGAGAAAAAGAGAGCGAGATAGAGAGAACAATACCCGGCCGACGTATATGATGTATATATAATGGCGCGCGGGAGAGCAAAACTTTTTTTTCGCCCTCCACTCCGCTTGTATGAGGAATATTCATCGTATATTACGTGACTGAGTTAACAGGGACTATTTGTCCGATTCGTGCGCCCGAGAGAGAGAGAGAGAGTAAGCTATAAATGACACTTTTCCCGTGGTCGTATAACTTTTACTCGGACTGTGCAAATTTTGCATGCATACATCGCGCGCGCTCGAAATGAGTGATCGGCGTCGTTTTCCGCGCGATTCCACAACGCTCGAGTAATTTTTCAGCCCGTACGATTTCAGCAGCATTTTGCCAGTGATACGAGCCGAGCTTTGGTCGGACAATTGCACTCTCGAGGCTACTCTCCTTTTATTATTTTTCAAAAACTATCAAAGCTAATTCTATCGTAAGCCATGAGACGAGAGTTTTGAAAATGAAATAAGAAAAAAAGAAGGGAAAGAAAAAACCAAGTGCACGGAGAGGTCTGAAAAGTTTTTCGGACCAGGAGAGAACAGCAGGCCCGCATATAGCAGCTCGTGGCTTAATTAATCCAGGAAACAAACTTGACGTAAACTAGTTATATCCGCTGTCTGGGGCTCGACTTCTCTCCTCGTCGTCGACGCTGCTGCTGCTGTTACTACTGTTGTTGTTTTCGCCTCGACTTACATCGTCAGTCGAGGTTTAACGTGCAGTACAGCGTCGCCGGTCTCTCGGAGCTGCTGCCCTGTTATACATATAGGCACGTGATGTACACCTTTAATTCGAAATTCTCTGCGTCGCGGAAATAAGAGAAAAGAGACGAGGCGCGCGCGAGGATATAAATTAGAAAATGCGTCTGCGCCAACTCGCGTGGCTCGCTCAGAGATTTATTGGAATTGCAGCAAAGTATATAGCTCGCGCATGCATACGTATACTCGAGAGAGAGAGAGAGAGAGAGAGAGAGAGAGAGAGAGCGCGGATCCTTTCTTTCTCTATCCCCTTTTCATAATTGATCGGTCGTACTTGGCGCGAATGAACGTTTCACTCGATCGTACAGGCGCATACATGCACACAGGTTCGCATACAAGTACACACACACGCACACACACATGCAGCCTGTCGAAAGGGCTGCTGCGCTGCACTCTGCACGGTGTGCAGTCTGCAATTTTCCTCTTCGCATATACAGTTTTGCAAGTCTGGGATTTATATTGGACGTGCGAGAGGAGGCGAAAGAGGAGGAGGAGAAGGAAGAGGAGATAGCGCAGGCACGGCCGGACGTGCCTTTGGCCTCTCTATCTTGCCATAGAGAGTATAGCGCGCCGGAATGTTTTATCGGGAGGATAGCTTCGGCTTTCGTATATCTTAACCTATCTTGCCCGCGAGAAGAAGTTTAATTATGAACGAGGCAGCAGCCTTGAGCCATAAATACACCGCTGCCGCGCGCGCGAACGGCGGCTGAAGAGAGGGTATCGAGAGACCGTGCAAGATTTATCCTCCGCAAGCTCTATATCGCCGAAGACACATATTTGCACTCTCGATCGCCCCTTCTTTGTCGACTATGAAGCAGGAACGATTTTTTTCGTTTGTTTACGTATAACGATTTAATGTACGTACCTTTGGAGAGCGTGATTATTTAATTTATTGTCTCTGGAGTAGAGCCGACAAAAAAAAGCTCCAAGTTACAGCTCCTAATTTGAAACACACTCGAAATCATTCACTCTGAACTTTGTACTCGTCTCACAGTGCACTATTTTTTTATTTTACTTCTCACCGAGCACGCGAACAATGCTCAACATCCGATCAACGAATCGTCAGCGCACAAATCACTCCAAAACTTCCACTCCTTAATTTTCTCATTCACCGATTCAATTTTTTTTTTTTTTGCAGAAAGAAGAGGCGGAGAAAAAAAGGGTGAGAATCGCAGCACGAGATGCACCGTGCAGCGCGCACGAACAACACTCGGTGCGAAACGTATTGGCGCGAAGCAGCGCGCAGACTGTCGGCTGTTTTCTCTGCCTCGGTCGGTCGCTGCTCTCTCCGGCACACTCTCGCGCTTCGTCGTCGTCGTCGTCGTACGCGATAGTTGCAGCGGTAGAAGTAGTAGTGGTGCGCGCCTGGCGGTGGCATAGTAGCAGTCGTAGTAGTAGTCGTTGCGGGGGGCGCGCGCGCGCAGCTGCTTCTGCTGCCGCTGCCTCCCTCTGAACGTGGTCCTATATGTGCGCTTTTCTCTCTCTCTCTCTCTCTCTCTCTCTCTCTCTCATGCTCGCTCGCACGCTCGCTGCTGCTGCTCGCTGCACTGCAAGTAGGGCGCCGGACAATCACCCCTCCTCGTTCTCGCACCAGGCAAACTGCTCTCCGGCTCTCGCTCACTCTCGTGTACACACGTATATACATAGCTCTATACGCACGTTGCACTCTTGGATCGATTCGTGTATGTGTACTACTGCGCTTGGAGCGCGGTAACCCTCAAATATATACCTATATACTTATCTCATGACTTTTGCAGCATCGTTTCACACCGTGCACGCAAGTAATGACACGTTAAATTCCTTGACTTCGATAAATACATTGTACGTGTGTCGTAAGATTCAACTCATATTATATGTATGTCTCTTGGCCTCCTTTTCTTCTATTTCATTGCGATGATACAACTGCAGCGAAGCAGCAGCACCAGCAGTAGCACCAGCAGCACTAGCAGCAGCAGCAGAGCTTTTTACAAGATTAACGAAGTTTATCACGCTTCATTAGGCGCGCGAAACTCGGGCGCTCCGGCGGCACGTTTTATATAAGGACACACTACTCGCGTCGCGTTGTCGCGTGCCGTAGCTGCAAATTTCTTTTACTCGCCAGGCTGCTGCTGCTATACCTACCTATTTTCCAGAGCAGCTCTTATCGCTCGCTGGGCAGAGCTTAAAAGCACGAAGCAGCAGCAGCAGCAGCAGTGGCAACAGTATAACAGCGCAGAAATCGTTCGCGCTAAATTAAACATCAACGGAGTCGAAATTCTTTACGATTCTTATCGCCGCGCGCGAGCCGAGCTCCTCTACTGTGGCATTATAACGTAGTACAACACTGCGCCGGTTTAATTATCCTTGAAAAGAGTTTTTCGATTTAAACGAGCCGCTATACCCAACATGCACAGTGGCGTTCGCTTATATTTACGCGCGTTTAAATATGTAGCGAGCTGCAAAAGTCACCCGGCGGTGGCGGCTCGAGAGCTTTCTCATGCGTGAATTGCCAGCGCGCACCGAGAAACAAGTAATTTCACTAGTCCCCAAGAAGGAAAGATCTTCGTATACGTTTACCAACATAGATATATATAATGGCACACACCCACAGACAGGCTCGCAGCACACACTGCACACACACACACACACACACACACACACACACACTTGGGATATTGCAGTCTGTCGTACGCGAACCTCTATGTAACTTCTTCTCTTTCTCTCTTCCCTCTTGTTTCCTCAGCACTTCGTCACCTTTAAGTCTAACAAGCTCTTGTGCGCTCAGAGAGCGGCGCGCGCGCGAGCTACCTCCTCCTCCGACGACGACGAGCTACCTTCAATTTTCCTCCGAGTCATCGAGGCAATTGCCGAGTGTGAGTATGTGTGTACATTCGCGTTAGAAGAGGAGCTTCTATCTCTTATATAGCCGTATCCTAGTCCAATGTAGAAAACGGGAGCTGCACACGGCGTACGAGATTTTCGATGGATGAAAGAAAGAGAAAAAAAAACGGAAGAAAAAGGAGAGTAAATTTTTATTAGGCTCCTGTTGACGCTAGCATCATCGGGGTGTGTGTGTGTGAGTGTATACGCTCGTTGACAATTTCAATCGGATTATCGAGAACGAGCGAGAGAAAAGAGAGACACGACGGGAAAGAGAGAGTAATGGCGCATCGAGCTGCTGCACATTTCGACCCTAAAACGCCTAGTTTCATTTTTATTATTATTGTCGTTGTTCACTTGCTTTCGCATTACGCACGCATGCACGCGCGCCACGGCGAGAGAGAAGCGAGCATTTGCTGATTGCGCGCTGAGAGCAGCTACAGCCGCAGCAGCAGCGAGTCGTCGCTTCGTTTCTAGAATTTCAATGGGCTGCCAGCGCAATCGCGGCTCTAACATTTGATTTGGTACTTTAGCTGCAATATTGCCCATAATCAAACAATAATTCAATTTTCTCCGCCGAATCTCTCGGATTCGATGTTTATATCGCACGTAGAAAAGAGTGAGGCTGGATATCGGCTGAAGAAAAATTACCGGAGGATGCGCAAACGTCATTACATATACATTACGGGATCGCTAATTGTGTTCGTTCGATGACTCGCGCGCTCCTAAATCAAATATTTGATAAATATCATGGTTATTGGAAAGGGGAATATTTGTGTTGGCAGAGAGCTTGCACACTTCGACTCCTAGAGTCGCAATCGCGAAAATGATCCCTCCACAGGCGCGATAGAGGGAGAATTTACCGAGAGGGGTGAAATTTCGCCGCTCGAGTCGGTGTAAAACCAGTCGTAGATCCATCGCTCCCCTTTATGTGTACGTGGAGTTCGGGTCAAATCAAGTTTGAAGTTGAGCTTCGCTCGCAAGCTCGCAGCAAGCTTCGATCGCTTCGAGTATATCCCGAAGTTACTTTTAGTTCGCGTACAAGGGGGGTGAATTTATCGAAGAAAAAAGAAGCGCAGGTTGAAAAATTACGGACGCGTATAAGCGATGTTGGTACTACACGTGTGCGTAGCATAAATTGATCAACCGCAGAGCACGAGATAATTTTAATCCGTGTGCTATCGCACGTATTAGATCGATAGTTTTTAATAACATCCGAAGTCTGTCATCGTATCCCTAAGACTTACTTATACGGCCTGTTTATTTCATATACTCGTGACAAATTCGTGCTCTCCACGAGTTTGTTTGTCTTTTGGCGCGTACACCACTACTGCATACATACACACACGCACACACATATAAACACATAACTTTGACTCGTGTAGTCTCAGCCGCGCGCAAGGTAAAATTATACCGCGCCCGCAGACGGAAGACGCGGCTAGAGCAGCAGTAGCAGTAGCAGCAGCACATTGTATTATTTACAATTTCCTACGCAGCGCAGCGAGAGAGAAGTCAACGTGCTCGGCTGCAGCAGCAGTAGCACATATAAGGTATATTAGAACTCGATCCTCTCCTTCCCTCTCCCTCTCGTGCGCGCTCGAATGTCTAATGATGATGAAGTTTCTCACGCGCCAACTAAATTGTGCACGAGCTCGACTACATACGCACACACAACCCACCCACGCACATATAGCGCGGCGCGTGCAGCGCTTGTAATTAATAGAGAGATACACGTGCGTGGACGAGTCTGTGTGTGTGTGTGCCTAATGTACACGCAATAGCAAAGGAGTCGAGCAAGCGACACGAGAGCTTGAGTGTGTGTGCGTGCGCGGTGTATCCAGGCGCGTAAGGCATAACAGCTGCTCGCAAAGTTTATACAAAATCATTCGAGCAATTGCGAGTATGTATACATATAGCGCCAAGACTATACTCTGGATTGAGACGATAGCGAAAGGTCAAGTCTATATTCAAGTTGTAATTCGAAAATTGATTGATCAATAATCATCGCAGCCCCTTTCGTATAGTCTAGGGTTATATATAGATAGGAAATAAAGCAAAGTGGGATGGTGCACGGTCTACTCGAGAACAGTTGGATATAAACGCGAAGAGGGGGTTGGGCCGATAGTTAACGGCTTAGCTTGTATTGGTCTGTGTAAGCTGCTGCTGCTGCCACGGCACACGCCGTGCACTATATACCGCTGCACGTTGCAGGAAATTTCAGCGAGCCAATTTTACGGTACGAAAAGGCCAAGAAGGACCTACAAGAGAGAGAGAGAGGGAGTTAACTCGAACGACCATCAACCTATCTCTCCTTCTCACGTGTGTGTGTGTGCGTATAGACTTTTCTCTCTATCTCTCTCTTTTTCTCCCTATCCAGAGAGAGAGAGAGAGCTTGACGTGCCGTGATTAAGACTTGTATTTTACGCTTCCTTTCTCTTCCGCAGCCGCGCACAGCACACAGCATACACACAGACATTCGTGCACACACGTAGCGTGTATCTCTATCCGCAGAGAAGTTTCAAGCTACTAATGAGCAGTATCGAGTTTGCTGCGTCGAGGATTGATTGTTCGTTCCTCGAGACGAAGAGTAATTTTTCCCCCCCAAGAAAATCTCTAATTCTTATTCTTCTCCTTCTTCTTTTGTTTCTTTCTTTTTTTTACGTGGTTGAAAATGGAAATGTTACGCGAAGATCGAGAAAAAAAACAAAGCTATATATTGCGCAGCCGTTTAACGAGGACTCGCACGCGCGCGCGCGTGATATATAAATTTATACGAAGCAAAAGTGAGACGACGGCGGCGGCGGCGGCACAGCTCTCGCAAATAGCTCGACTGCACGTTGTATATATATATGCAGGCGGGGGATATTGGTTTTGCGTTGATGCGCGCGTACTGCTATGTGCAAGCCCGCAGCAGCAGCAGCAGCAGCCTCGACTGTTTATACACTTATTTAAAAGTCAAAGTGGATGCAGATGAGAAAATATCACACGAGCGACGACGCGCTCGAGACACTTGCGCAGCCCGCTCGAGTGTGTGCTCGCCGTATAAACGTGTCGATGCACTTCTCCGTTCTCTTGCGAAGCTCGTTCGCTTTCTACTTTGCCTGCCACACACAGCAGGCATTGTAAAAATGACGTTGAGCGCGAATTAAAAAGTTTCTCTCCCGCGCGACGAGCAATGTCGCGTACGTAAGGGGCAGCATCGCTTTAGCCCCTCGAGCGACGACACGACTGCAGCGCGTGTGTGTGTGTAAGTATGAAATTTCCAACTGAGCTTGCAGCTACGACTTCGTGTGCACAAACGATGACGTAGGTATATCGTAGGCGTGAGCAGTGGTCACGTATATAAGGCAGAATTGCATAGTTGCCCGAACGACGAGCGCTGCGCACGAACCTTTGGCATTTGCTCACGCGCCTAACTCTAATTCTCTCCTGGCTAGATGTGCTCCAGTGCTATACTACTTGTGCCGCTGCTGCAGATAATATGGGCAGCTTACATACATGGGAATGCACTGCGTTCATCATCGAGTATATAGAGCTGCGTACGCGCTTATGGCAGAACTTTGATTGAGTGTACGATAGGATTATATACGTAAGAACCAATTTCTCCCTCGATCCGCTCATCCTTGAGGGCGTAATTTCATCTTCCTTGCTTAGAAAAGTCACGACCCAGATAGAATTTCTCTGAATTTTATGACTAATTTTTGGCCAATTGATATTGTTTTTGGGCATAAAGAGTCATTAGAACAAGACACGTTCGAACCAAAAGATTGAAATATAAATCTGGTAACCTGTGCAGGTCGTGCTTTTCAAATGAGTAACAAGCATACATTAATCTTTTTGAAAAAATCGTCAATTCCAGATAAGAGTAACCTGCGTGGTTTACACTAAAAAAAAGGAGAAATTTCGTTTGCTTGTACACGTTCCTATATCTGTTCCACGGGATACAATTTACGTAAATTGAATGTATATGAAAGAAAATTGTGAGCCTGAATTGATGCAATTTTTATTACATTTTTGGAGTAGTTTCAAATGTACGCGAGTGAGTCAATACAAATCGTAAATACATTACTGTTACTGGCCAGTCGACGGTGGAGAAGGATAGTATCGCCAAGGAGTTACCAGAAACGCGGCGTCTCCCTATTTATATACAAGTAGTGTGTTCAGTCGCTGCTTAGAAGTTAAATTCCTGAGCGAGTGTTTACAAATTCATAGATTCGAGGTTTATTGTTGGCAACTCAAGCCGTTTAATCTCAAATTTTCTTCAGTTCATATCGTGAAAATTCAATCTTTAGGAGGAAAGAAGAACCGGATGATAGTTGGCTGGATGCAGGTTATGAGTGTAATTTGAATACGGTGGACTCTTGCAAGACAAACAACTTTGAAACGTCTACGTCTTATAAACCATCGGTGAGCTCGATAATTTGAATTATGTTTAAATTTCCCACTATAAAAAAACTATTACACAATTTTAATTTTAGGTATGACACATAAATAAGGTTATGGCATCACAGGAAAAGTTTGATAAAAAAATATTCATAGATTGCGAGAGCAAAGAATTTAAACCTGAATTAAATGTCTTTATCGACAACTATTTTCAAAACTGAGTATGAAAATTATCCACCAGTCGTGAAAAAAGAAAATGAAAGTCAGACTAATGATATTAGTGAAAATATGTCAGAAATAAAGCCTTTATCAACAAGCAGTGTGAAAACGGAGATTTACAAGGAAAAAGTGAGTCTAAAAAGACACATCAATAAAATTCACCAGAACATTAGACCACATGAATTTGAAATTTTCCACAAGTCATTTGCACACAAGGGTAACCTCCATAAACACAAAAATTCAGTACATGAACTTGATAAAACTTTCAATTGCTAGATACGTCACAAATCATTTGGTCAAAAACCTCATCTTCAGCGTCACATAAATACTGTTCATGATCGTATCAAACCCTTCGAGTGTGAAATTTGTCAAAGACATTTGGATATAAAACTAACCTTCAAATTCACATAAATTCAGTACATCATCGTAGAAAACCTTTTGAATGTGAGATTTGTCACAAACCATATGGTCGCAAGGAAACCCTCAAACCTCACATGAATGCAGTACATGATCATATCAAACTCTTCGAATGTGAGATTTGTCACAAATCATTTTCACGCCGGGGTAATCTTAATCAAATGTGAAATTTGCCGTAAAACATTTGGGAAAAAGGCTCACATAAATGGAGTACATGATCGTAAATAAAAGTACATAATCTTAGAAAATAAAGAGATCAATAAATAATTTTAAATTACTATTAATTTTTCGTAATTGTGGAAAACCTTCTATTCAACTTCCACCAAATAATATTTTCAAAGTTATGTTCAGATTAAAAATTTGTCAAAAAGATGAATCTACACAAATCAGTTAGCATGTATACTTCCCGAGAATGTAGAGTTTTTTTTCAACAATTTTAACCGACCGAGCACAGAAAATTTTCGTAACTTTTTTTCCAGGCTGATTTTCGTAAAACGGCTCTGTGAAGCCCTCCGTATTTTTGCTGTGAACAACTGCACCAAATTTCAGGCGATTTCATCGGGTAGCTTTCCCGGAAAACAGCATCAAACTTTTTTTATCCTGCAAACAGTAGTCAAAAGTTCATGCAAATTACTATTTAATCATATTTTGATATCTAAGTGCACTGAATCTGTTTGACTTGCCATTATCTTTATTTTTGTCTATTTTTACATTAATATAGTATAAGTACCTAGGTTTTTTTGGTACTTGAGTAATATGCCCTTTTTTGATTCATCGTCTTAGGATAGACATGGCCACCGCGGTATGATCGATAGAATGGCTTAGATGTTGGTATTGGACATTTAGTGGTTGAGACTCGAAGTAGTGGAAAATTGATCTAAAATTTTTAAAATAATTGTAATAGAGAAATTGACTAAAAAAGGCCAAATAATGATGATTTAAAAAAAATTAAATATTCCTATTTTGTTCATTAGTCCATTATTAATGTTGAGCATATCTACCAGGGTAAAAGTTATTATTTAGCCTAGTATAATTATGTTGCGATAACTTACGTATTTATACAATATACGAGTTGGATCATGGATATGGTTTTTGATACGTTTGGGTCATTTCAAAAGTTAGATATAATGTTTATAAAGAAATATTCTATTATTAATGTCAATTTCACACAATGCGTTATGAATCCATCACAAATAAAATGGTTATGAATTTTCGAAGCACGAGTAAGTTTTAGTCGCACGAATCGCGTTGGATGGGGCTAGTTATATTATGTATACTCCTGGAAGAGAAGAAAAAAAAATTGCTTCGTACACAGCTGCCGATATTCCCGTGCGGATCTCCTTCCATTGTGTTTATATGCGGGAGGGGAATCGATTTACTTGCAAATGCACGCGCGGGCACACATTCAATATTCAATATCACCTGGACGATTCTAACAACGCTCTTGCCGAACGCGCTTACGTTATATTACGTGTAGCCTGCGATCAGCCGCGCGCACACGACTAAGAGTATGATGATGGCAGCTGAGAGAGAGAGAGAGAGATAGCACGCCCAAATGACCCAAGAAAATTTCCATAACCCAACGAAGCGTGCGCTCCCGAGTTTCGCCTTCTGCATAGTAATCTTCTTTTCTATGCACGCACATATACATGCATGCCACGAGGCAACTGCAGCCGTAGCAGCAGCAGCCGTTCTATACTCCATTCTTTTCTTACTCGAGTCTATTGGATTCACGTGTTAGAGAAGGAAAATTGTAGAAAACTACACGGGCGTATGTGCGCGCAACGCCAAGTTGGGGCAAAAGTTCTATTCGCCTTTTTCAGCCTGCCTCTATAACCCTCCTCCCCTTCGACTTATTTTTCACGGCTGATTTTCAAGTCGTCGGTGTGACCTCGTTTATACTACGGCGTTTATTCTGCAGCCCGGTGCGCCGTCGCGCGTATCCTTTAATGACTGGCGCGATCAAGAAAATAAAGACTTCGTTTAGAGCTGCGCGCGCGCGTCTACGTGGCTGCAGCAGTGCCGCTACGTACGCAGCACAAGACAAGAAGGCGAGTCGGATTCATTTGAGCGTACACACGGTCGGCGAGAAAAACAAATTAGAAACTTTCTTTATCATTATACGGGGGAGTTTTCGGCGCGCGCGCGTTTAATAGAGTGACTCATTGGCCAGCCGTGTTTACGGCTGATGCGTGCAGCCGCCCGTGCATGCCAAGTATATGGACCATTTGAAGCAACTATACTCTCATTGAAAAATTTATGCTCGCTTTGTCTGCGCGTGATGAATCACGTCAGTCTAGGGTATATAACTCTTTTAAAATTGTGCGCGTACATAATCGAAGAAAGTTATTCTGTGTACGCGCGCGATAAATGATCAAAAGTTTTGCTTGCTCATAATACGCAATTCGCTCTTTTCAATTAGACGTGAAACAATCCTCGAGTACTCGTACCGGTACTTATACGATCCTTTTTGCCTAATACTAATTGCGCGCGTCTATACTTGGCTAATTATTGCACCTCAGGCAGCCATGCATTTTACTTAATTGACTCTGAGCTTTTGAAGTCGGTAGCAGAGTACGCGGGGCGCGCCTATGGCAATGTACGCAACGAGCTGCCAACACCTTTGCATCGTAAGTGCACACAAAATACCCAACATTTAACATCGTGGGCTCTCCCGCATACGCACGGCGCGCGCAGAGAGAAAAGGCACGAGGGTGCACACGTATATACTACTAGTCAACAGAAAGACGTATAGGTGCGATAACTGCTTGGCTCAATTAATAATGAGGTCGAGCGTAAGCCTACGTGAGTACTTTAGTTGCACGAGCCAAATTGCTGCACTCGATTTTTGACCTATATAATAATTCGACTCGTGTACACGATGTGTATAATGCGGGGACTGCGCGTAAGGATAAATTGATTAACTCATTATACAAAATTGCGTATGCTACATATAACGATAACTACAACACGTTTTAATACGCTTATTTTTTCCCAGTAAGCATTTGCCGCACTCGGTGCTCGGCACCTTGCTCGAATGACGACGCCGCCGCATACACGATCGTCCGTGCGTACGTGCATATATTCTATCGTCACACTGTCGCGCGGCCGAGCGAGCGTCATGCAGCCCCATAAGCGACTCTCTCTCTCTCTCTCTCGGTGAGCTTTGTGTAAGTGTGCACGCGAGTGTGGGTGTGCGTGTGCTTGCGCCAATGGGCTTGGTGGCGCTACATATAGCCTGCGTTTCGTCGCTGGTTACTGCCTCTTGGTGCACTTGATTGAACATCCATGAATATTCAGTTCTGCCCGCTTTTATCAATATTCATGAACTGATAAAGCCAAGGCCTTGGCGTTGCCGCGCGCGCGCCCACGCAAACACAAAGTACGCCGAACAATTTCATATTGCAGCTCTGCGCGCGCGGCGTACACCCTCGACTCTCTCTCTCTCTCTCTCGCTTTAGCTCTAGCTCTCTCCCTCTCGTTTCTCTGTATACAAGCATAAATATATATAGCCACGCGCAGAGACACGACCGTTTGGTTATTGACACTGTGGCAAATTACGAGTCGTATATTCGTAACGTGTAAAGCTCGGCCGCCGGCAGTGTCGGAAAAAAGACCAAACTTTTATGTACCGTACTGTACTGCACCGCGTGCATGTAGAAAAGACTTGGGTGATAGATAAATGTTCCACGAGTGTGCACGCGTTATATATACGGGGCTGCACTGCGGCGAGGACTTTTCCTCTCAATTAATTTCCAATGCAAAATTGGCGAGCATTAAGTCCCAGCTAGAGACTCCAAACTGCTGCTGCTGCTGTTAATGTACGAGCTGAAATAACGTACGAGCAAACTACGCGTGATTTGCCTCGCACGAGCGCAATCCCATCGAAGAATTTACTTTTATCTTAAAAAACCCGCCAAGATAACCCGGGTTCTTTTTTATGCGAATCTCGACTATAAATAAACACACCCACACATACGTATTGCGCCAAAACGTCGAACGCGTATAAGATATATAAGCACGACCGAGAGAGATTCCTAATCTTCAGTAGTAAAGCCATATTATAGTCAGGCGTGAAAGATCAATTCGAGCATTTCCATGAATTCGTATGCGCGCGCGCGTGTGTGTGTGTACGCGCGAGCGCGTCGAATGAAAAAAGCATCCCACGCGAGAAAAGGGTAGTATTTTCTCTGGGGGTAACAAAAAAGCGTTGCATAAAACGCTTATCTTAAGACGCGACTGCCGCGACAGCTGCTGCTGCTGCTGTAGTGTCATAAGCACAGTTTGCATCAGCCGAAATAAGTATATATTATATAAACACCTCCACAACACACTGACTATATGCGCAGTAGGACGAAAAAAGTACATCCGTCTCGGCTTTAGATTTTTTGTACGAACTAAAAAATATTAGTTTATGTACATCTACGTAAAAATAACATATAAAATACCAATAAGAGAAATGAGTCGGAATTTCACCATTATGGCGCGAGCCATTTCTGTAATACAGCAAGCCCCTGTTGAGCCAGAACTGTATAATTCGATGGTGCATCGAGTTCAATATACTCTTTCTCACTTTCATCGGTTGAGTCAGTACTATAACTTCCTTTCCCAGCTTTTTTACCTGACGAATAATATCTATATCTGTGTCTAACCCGTTTATTCGGATGTGACACAGACAATTTATAATGACTTTGTGCGTTCGATGGAAATCAAACACATAATTTCGCCGGATGCCGAGTAAATTGCGAGCTGCTTGGATAACTATTCGGCACAATACTTTTTCCCATCTGGGCACTATATGTCTCCCTTTTTTCGTTCTCTCACGGGGAATGAATTTAAATTTTTGCTTTTCATATGAATGAGCTACTCATTTTTGTACAGGCGCGCGTGGCGTGCAATGCAGCGCAGTAAATGTCAGTACACGGAGTACACCTTTATGAATTTCGTAGATAAACTTGCTGCGAGTGCGCGCGATACTTATATATATATTTTTTTTCTTCGAATACAAGAGGAACGTCGCGTAGACTCGACGTGTTATGCGCCTCTTTTTTTTGTTGAATAAACGAAGAGTTGAAAATTCACTGGAGACTCCGGCAGTAGCAGCAGCAGCAGGCCACAACAGCAGCAGCACATATATCCTACGATAGCGGCAGTATTTCTTTTTCTCATATTTCTCTCTTTCAGTCTTTCACGCGGCCTGGATGCTTCTTGCAGACCCGCCTGCACTGCTTCGTTTTCTCTTCCCTTTTATATACGCGCTATCTTTGCTTTATACTACGTTGCGCGCCTGTATATCTATTTCTGCGCGTGTATGTGTGTACAAGCGTGTGTGCGTTTCTCGGAGTTTTCGCAAGACCGGGAGGAAGAAGGCAGTTTGTCAGGGCGACGCAGAAACTCTCCGATACACGCTCGACTTACTCCCGTTTTTTCACTTTCTCTTCGTTTCATTTTTTTCTTTATGTATTCTATTTGTCTTTCGACGCTCGTGGATACGCGGGTGAAAACTGAGCATCGCTCGCGCGCGCACACATAAACACCCACACCTTCGTGCGTGCGCGCGTCCGTCCGCGCGTCTAGCTATATGTGAACCTTTTGCAACGCGCCATCCCCGCATTCGCAACAATTTCGCAATTCATTTCTCTCGTGTTTGTGTGCCGTTTCTTGCGCTCGCGCGCGTCGTTCAGAGAAAGAGCTAACGGACTTTTTCTACACTTGGCTGCGCCCATCTCCAATTTTCATATAACAATTCGCAGGTTGGCAGTGGGAGGCAGGGAGAGAGAGTGCAAACGACCAACTTTTGCGGCGTGCGGACAAATTAACGGCAGACGCCAATGCGAGTAAATCAGAGCCTGCGAGCCAAGTGGTATGCTAGGTATATAGCCGTGAAAAAAGTCGTATAAAATAAATTGAGCTCGAGGCGCGCGTCCATACACACTCACACGAGTAACTAACTAAAAGCTAGCGAGATAAAAGTTCAACGTTGAATTATCCTTATACTATGTAGTAGAAGTACATAAATTGCTTTAGAAAGATTTTGGTAATAAGAGCGCCTGAAAAATCAACTCGAAAAGAAGTTTGAAATTGTCGTTTGTCACACAACTTTGATCGAAATTGCTCGGCTAATTTGTAGCGCGTATTTTTTTCTGGCATAAATTTGCTGCGACGAGAATGTTATTCAAAATATGAATACGAAAAAAATTTAATTTGATGATAGAAATTTCCACATCGGAACAAAGTTTGAAATTTATTGCTCATCTGTGGCAGTGCTCTACATTAAACATTTTTTTTAATTAACCGTATGAATTTGTACGCCTAAATTCAAACGCGCACGATACGACCAAAAAAAAAATAAAATAAAAAGCTTCGAGTTTCGATGTCTCCATTAATTATTCCGTACACACAGAGAATATTCCTAATTTAATCGCGGTATATCACTCGCCGCGTTGTCTTGTCGATTCTGCGTGTATCCGCAAACAGATGCGCCCCACGGTGTGCACATGCTAGAAGCGTCTCCCATAACAAACGTTCAATTTTTGTTACCATCAAATAATGATAAATTTCATTAGCACCTGCACATATATATATATAGGCCCGCAATGACGCTCGAGGGCCGTTCATCTACATCCATTCAGCTGCAGCAGCCGTTTATCCATTCGAGCTGCACGTGCACTTATAAAAGCTATATGTAGCCCAAACACACTCGTTCAGCTATCTATCAATCAACGCCGAAATATCGAATGACAATAATTTCGACCGAAAACATAACGCGAGCGTGTGAATTCGAAACTACATCACGAGGTGTAAATACGAGCTTTTCCCACTGTAAATAGGACGGAAAATAGTATACGCACCTATGAAGCGAAAAAAGAAAGCCTCAAAGCATACGTTTATTGGCTTCGACTTCGCCTCGGATAATAATTACACCTGCTCTGAGGCTTTCCTGTTTTTCGCTCCCTAGGCACGTAATATACTAATAATTTACTGAGGTCATGGTCCTGATGAAAAAATGGATTTCATTAACCGTAGCCAAGTGCCCACTACGATTATGCAATTTCGAGGCAAGGGTACACAGCGGGATGCGCCGACCACAGCATCATCTATAGAGGCTACGGTAGAGAATATTGCAGGCTCGTAATCAAAGGAGATGCGACCATTTTAAAACTTAATTTCGAGCGTGTGCGCAGCAGCGGTGTGTGTGTCGAAGCGATAGAAAACGAATTACACGCGTACGCGAAGAAAATTTCAATAATTTACCATCTGAACGTAAATTGATTGTGGAGAAAAAAAAAAGGATAAACTGCATCGACAATTAGCTTAACCGTTTCTCTCGCTCGTGCATACGCGTAGACTTTGAACAACCAGAAAAGTTTCTCTCTGCACGCTTAATTAGCGCAGCAGTGCGCGCGCGCGATCCAAAACTACATCGACTTGGTAGTTTGACCTACTTCGACGTGAATCAACGCGCGCGGCACGAGGCGCATTATCCCTCTCATGCAACGTTTAACTACATTACAGAGCAATACATCATTTCATTTTGCGTGAATTATATATCTCGTAAATACGTTTCCGTTAGTTAGACATGCGCACGGCACACACAAGCGCATGGCAGTATATATATAAACCCACAAACACTCGAGTTCCATTCATCGCTGCTGCTCTTCTCTGCGTGCGGCTTGGATAAATTTGATAAGATCACTGGTCCACGATATTGTTCCTTGTTTTTGTCTTTTTTCTTTTGTTTCCTTTCTAACGAAGTAGCTCTATAGTGGTTTTGAAAAGTTTCGACAAAACACGCGCGCGCTTATATATATATAGAGCGCAAGAGAAGCAGCGCAACAGACAGACTGTGTGCGAGAGAGGCTCTATCGCATTAGCAAACAACACCCCCCGCTCGTTCGTTCTTCTCCCCCGCACGTTTGAAACTTGCAACTACCATCCTTCTTAATCTTCTCGTTGTGTGCGAGCGAGGCTTGTACTATATATAACCGACTTTGCGGCGCGCATCTTCTCTCTCGAACGAAACTTGCTATTCTCTCTGACTCTCTCTCTCTCGCTCTCAAGCAAGTATCTTGAGAGAGAGAGAGAGAAGCCAGAGGCTTCAGGGGTCAGAGGATGCAAAATTGCTACTGTTCAAGCTTTGCACAGCGCGCGGCTGATCGGAACCCGTCTCAAGATACCTTATCGCGAGCTCAACTCCTTGTGTCCCGGGCTAAGAATTTCTCGACGAGATTCGAGAAACGAGAACGAGAGACGTCGACGAGATCGGACTCGACTTCATTTTACTCGCTCCCTCGGCTCTCTTCCTCACTCTCTCACTCTCTCACTTGAGTTTTGTGTAACGTGAAAATTAAAACTCTCGTAATTGCGTTAGAATTAGATCTCGCGCAATTATCATCTCCTAGACGAGGTTTTACTTTTTTATTCAATTCTTCGATATAAAAGAGTGTTTTGAGCAGCTCGAGCTTGGTGCGGGCTCTGCGACGAAAAATGTCGTGAGTCTCGCAATTAACTTAATTACACGCGAGGACGACGTCACACACACACAGTACAGTTGTATAAGTTGAGCCTCGTGCGCGCAAGTATATTTAATACGTGAAAAGCGCACGGGGACACGCTCACGAGCAACTTGCCAAAAAATAAAAGAGGAAAGAAGTGACGCTATAGAGCCAAGTAGGCGAGTTCTACGCGACTTTGCGCAGACATCAAAATTCATACGTCGCATTACACGCGAGCTCCTTCTCTCTCCCTCCCTCGCACACTTTTGGCATTTCTCTCTCTCTCTCTTTCTTTCTCGTGTATAATGACTTTTTGGGGGCACTGTCGCGCTGCGAAGCACACGGAGCGTGTAGCTTTGAATCGCCCCCTTGCACCAGAGAGTCATTTTTTTCGCAGGCGTGCTCTCGTGCGACTTAATAAAACGACTAATTATACGTCGTCTTTTCTTCTATTTTTATAAATTCTCAGCGCAGCTCCTAACTCTCGTTGCAGCTGCGTTCGATTCTCTTCTTCATTTTTTTCTCGGGCGCGAGAACGTATATATACATCGCGCTAGGAGGAGGTCTCGAGCGCGACAAACTTATCTTTCGCCTTTTCCTCTCGAGTTTTCATATCTTTTGAGCGCGCCGCGCGTGCAGATTTATTATACCGAACTCGAAGGGGGTGGCGTAGCAGAAGCAGAAGCGGCAGCGGCAGATGATGTTACAGGTGTCGGTTCATTTTTTTTCCACCGTCCTGATCCCATTCTCTATTCTGTATAAATTGACTGGATTTATGGCGATTCGAGCTTACACGTTCGACGTGTAATACTCAAGCGCATTAAACAGCTGCGCGCTCGGCTGCGAGCTCGCAGCACAACGCCGCTGCCACTGATCGTTATAAACATAAGCGGGCGCGCGCAAAATACACCGAGCCCTCGTTATTATTATTAACATATACGGGCGGTGCGTGTTAAATATCATACGAGTGCAGTGTGCGTGTATGCAGATAGGTGCACCGGGCGAATGGCTTGGATATTAAACGATTCAGTTGGTTGGGCCGTATTATAGGTGCCAACAACGACAACAACGACAACGAGGTAGCGCGAACGGACGAACGAATGAACGAACGAGCGAGCGAGCTTTGCGCGACACAACAGGCGCTACTACAACTACTACTACTACTACTAGCAGTGCTGAACGAGCATATCCACAATTTCCGCTGAGGCTATATAAAGCGTCCAGACGTGAGCCGCTGTGTATATAGAGAGTGAGAGAGTGTCGAGAGACTGCATACACATACACAGAGTGTATATATAACACTATGGCACAGTGCAGCAGAGGCCGAGCAATTTGTCGCTCGACACCTAAACACGAACTCGATGTACGAGCTTGCAAGCTCCGCTGCTCTGATGTGTATATAAATTTCGTTCATGACCTCGGTGTTATGTAGGGTATGCGTGTGTGTGTGGTATGTGTGTGTGTGGGTGTGTTTATCAAGATTCTATAGCAGCTACCTCGGGCCTGGTGTACAGGCCTTTATACGTGTGTGTATAATATATAGTACGGTATAAGGAACTCAAAAACTTTTGGTGTTAATTAATTGTTGAAGCTGAATTGCGCGCGCGCGTCGTCCAACGAGGAACGAGCAGCTATAGCACCGAGTTTCTGTCGCGTTGGGGGTCGAGCGACCGACAACTGCGACTAATTAATTGCGTAATTTGATAAATAATCTGTTTGCCATTAGTGCAGGATAAAACGATCGCACACACACGCACGCACGCACGCATGAAAACATAGCTGTGTGCGAGCTCTTTTTTTATAAAGCTATCTTTTTTGTCGGTTTGAAACTTTTCCTTTGAAATTCAACGCTCCTCCTCTCTCTCTCTCTCCATCTCTTTCTCTCTCTCTCCTGCCGAGCGTATAACATGCGCTCGCGAGGATTTACTCTCTTTGCGAGTCTCGTGCGTGCGCGCGGCATGAGCAACAGCAGCAGCCACCCACCGCGTGTTCATCTATAATACGCGCGCTGAGCGGCGCGGGCAGCTCGATGCTATAATACATACGTATACGTACACACGCATGCGATGTAATTTGCCCGATGGATATAATTCAATATAAATACGAAACCTCGTGCGTATACACACACACACACACACACGCAGTATGTGAACACGGTACGAGAGGTGAGCGAGAGAGACAGAGCGAACGACGAGTAATTTATTTGCGGCCAGCTGAAATTTGCAGTGTTTCATTCATAATCGCCCACGCGCACGCCTCTAACACGTATACGCGTTCGCGGTGTACGCGCGTAAAGCTCGTTATAAATACGCTCTCGCGTGCACACTGTACCTCGCAACGCTGCGCACGCAAGGACGAGCGCGAGCTTTTTTTGTTATTCCTCTTTGTTCGCTTTTTACAGCGTCATAATATTCTCAAATTTAATGAAATTTTTTTCTTTTTTTTCGTCGACCCCCGCCCGCTCGGCAGCGTGTGCAGGCCGCGCTCGTGGCGTATAGTCACTTAATCACGAATAATATGCATAAACGGCGCGCAGTCTCTTTCGTCCTCTCGATACGTATATACGCACGTATATACATATATATAAGCTCATGCGAACTGGACGCGCTCGCGCATATACATGTAAAATGATGCATAATGAGACGAGATGGCTGCAGGGCTGAAATTCGTTTCCCTGTGCCGCGCCCACCCCACCCCCCATCTCATTAAACGCGCTGGGCAAAAGTGCATTCTACTGATCGCCCGAGCGAGTTCGCGATACTCTCTATATATTACCGGATACGCAATATGTGTGTATGTGTGTGTGTGTGTGTGTGTGTGTGTGTGTGTGTGTGTGTGTGTGTGTGTGTGTGTGTGTGTGTGTGTGTGTGTGTGTGTGTGTGTGTGTGTGTGTGTGTGTGTGTGTGTGTGTGTGTGTGTGTGTGAGTGCAAGTACATCGGATCGAGCCCGGCACAGCTTGCATGTGCACGAGCGATATATGCGTGTAGTAGGTATCCCCAGAGGCGTTTTAGCGATTTTCAGCAATAATATAGATCGATCGCGCTCGTCTATATATCGCCTCTCTTCTCTTTTTAGCTCCAGTTCCCGCACACGTACATGGAAATAGCTATTAATATCTGCGGCTAGATGAAAGCTCGACTTTTATCTATGTATAATATTTGCACAGCTAGGAAAATATAATTCCGATGGCATGCGGCTACTGCGCGCGATCGTACGACGCGCACAACTAATTATACATAATGTATATACCAACGTGCTTGCGACGCGCAAAATGAAGTTGCAGTTGATGGGATAAAAATTCCCCCCGAAGCTCGCGCGCGTGACCCGGTGCAATGCTCGATGTGCAACAGCTATATTCCCGTGCAGTGTGTCGAGCGCGCTCGTGTACACATAAAATGGCTTATATACAGGAGGTCACTCAGTTACCAGCAACAGCAGCAGCGTGAAGCTATGTGGCTCCACCCTCCTCACTCTCTCTTTCTCTCTCTCTTTCCGTGCATATATACACAATACTGGCACACAATACGGCATTATAAAGCTCGTTTCGTTTGGTGACTTTTCAAAGCAACAGCAGTACAGCAGCACAGTACGAGTATCCGCGAGTATACTTGCGCGCGCGATACCTCCCTTTGTTTTTACGCTCATCCCCCGTGGCCAGGCATATATTTTATTCTCTTTGCGCGCAGCTTATATGCACCACCGAGGGCGCGAGAGAGCTGCTGCTGCTCGTCGGCTCCGAGCTTGTATAATTAAATATTTCGAGCTCGAGCATCGACTCTGCGACTCCGACTCCGTGTGTCTGTGTGCGTATAAACGCGCGCGAACTTGCTTAAATTCCGCAAAGTTTCGGCTGTCGCCAACGCCCTTTGCGCCCCGCGCGCGGGCCAAGTCGAGTCGAGTCGAGCGCGGCGAGAACACAATAGACGCATCACAACACTCGGGAATCGTCTTATTACACCGGCGCGTTTCTCGCACCGAGCGCGCGCGCGGGGCGCTATGCATAATTGTAGTAGACAATTAATCGGGAAGGCATTATGTACGTACAATGTATATATCTATACATAATACGAGTTGGCCAACGTGGCGCGTAGTCGATTCTCGGCTACGTAATATACGTACCACTAACGGAGCCATATAGACTCTCCGCACGCGCAAAGTCGTATTACAAAGGCGCAGCGCGCGGAGATACTACTATATACTGGTGCGACTCGACTATGACGACGACGACGAAGGCGACGACGCGCGCAGGTAGGTAGCGGAGAAAACTTAAGCTACCGCGCGCCAAACTATACCTCGACGCGCGCGAGCTCTCCGAGCTTTGACGCTTTTGCCCAAGTTCTCCGCAGGAGCCCGGAGGAGGAGGAGGAGAAGCAGCCAGTCAGCAAGCCCAGGCGTTCGTCAACAATGCGAAATATCTTTCAGTACCGAGAGAGAGAGAGAGAGAGATATATAGCAGTCTAGGTCGCACGCTCAAATTAAGCCGATCTTTGCGAGCCATGTTTTGCATGCACGCGAGTGCGGCTAAAGTATGCAAAGTCTAGTTAAATATCTTTGCCCCGCACACCTTCTCGCGCTGCGATCGCTGCGCACGATGCACTGCTCGCATGTGCACAAGTATGCATAGCACTTGAAACTGTCTTTTGAGACAAGCGAGGCGTTGCTTGGTTTTTTGTCCGAATAATTATGATCTTGATTGATCGATCCGGGCGATCTATCGTGTTTTGCACAGCTGTTATAAGATGCACGGGTCAGTTCATCGACGATCGAGCTTCGAGGGGCCACTTCGACACGTATACAGTACACACACACGCGCGCGTCCACATACACACATAGTACCGCAGTTTAGCATCTTCGATCGTTGCATACATTACACGCAAAGTTACGTTAAGCTACGTAGTATTACGCGTCGAGCCGAGCATGCGACGCGTCGTAAGCTTTGTCCCCGAGCTCGCACACACGCGAATGTACATGGATGCAAACCAGAGCGAGAAGGAAACAAAGTTTTCGCGTCGTCGTGCGCAAGTTTCGTTCAAGCCTCGAGTTAACACGCCTCATTATCGGGTTAAGTAAACTTTTCATTTTCTCTCCTGTAGACGATATTTATGTAACTTCGCTTGCTCGGCCGCGCGTCTCGATTGGATTCTAGACGTTCGCACTTATATAATATACATTTCATAAAAATTTCACGAAAGGCAACTCTTTTCCCTTTAAAAATTAAAGAAATCTATTAAATGTTTCTTCTCTAAGCGTCCAAAAAAAATGTTTTAAATTTGAGTACTTTTACACTTACTTTTCCAATTTTTTCAGATATTTTTTTTTATTTCATTCAATTCATTTAAAATATTTTGAAACATTTTCAGTAAACTTTTTCAAAATATTATTGATAAAAGATCATTGTTCAAATATCAATATTTTTCACAAAAATGCATTGGAAATCGTTAAGTAGTACATTTTTCCACGAAAGCCTAAAATTAGCTTATCACCGCGTCTTTATTTACATGATACTATCAAGCCGTTATGAGGGGAGAATTTAATTTTTAGAAGAATTCAATATTATTTCCTTTTAAACGGTTTTATTATTGATACATATCGCAACAGTTATTGTTGACAAAGCCAACGCTTTGAGTGTATTTACGCCCAATACTGATTGACATTTTCAATTATATTACAATCACTGATATATATCTTGTGCGGTATAATATTTTATATTGAAAATATGGTGAGTATCAAAATTGTTTACATGGTAATAAATTCAAATCGTGTTCATAGATTTTTCTTTATATTAAATAGTGTATATTAAATTTTATATGAAAAAAGTTAAAATCCTCAATTATGAAATATTTATTCACTAAATATTATTAAAAATTACTTTTTTATATAATTTAACTCCAATGAACATACTTCATTCAGAAAAAGCAGTGTGTATCACAGCCCGTTATGAATGAGAATGAAAGACGAAATAATGAAACTTTGTTAATTGAAGAATTGGTTCAAGAGGATGAAGATAAAGATGAAGATGACGATGAAGATGATGATTATGTTGATGATGATGCTGATCTGATGGTTCAAGATAGTGATGATAATGATCTGGTTGTTCAAGATAGTGATGACGAAGAATCAGATAGTGAAGATGACAAATTCAGATGGTTTCAATAGGACCAGTCTGCGTTTTTGTAGACCCGATGTTACACCTCGGGCAAACGATAAAGAAAGAGAAGATTTCTTTGATTATATCTCCAAGCGAGCCGAAGAGGGCGAAGGCAACGAAAATGAAACAGATGATGAAAGTGATGATAGTAATGCAAGTAACGATGACAAAATCATAGAAAGATACGAAGACGTTTTAAAATTTTTTGAATTGCATGATCCTGATGATAGTGATCCTGCAGAAATGGAAAGGCTCAAAAAGTTTGGTGACATCGATAATGAGGATTTAAGTGAAGAAGCGAAGGAAGATGCCAGAAAAACGAGAATTTTGGTGCAGTCTGTTTATTCGGTTGCAACCATTCTCCATAAATTTCCGTTGGAAAAAGCATTAAAGTTGGAAAAGAAAGCAAAGGACATAAAAAGGAAGTGTAAGTGTTTACTTCCATTAAAATATTAAAAATTTATTAAAAAAGTAAGTAATTATTAGAAATTAATATTTTGTTTTTTGTAGGTGCGAGATGGAGGGCAGCTCTCATAGCAAACGGTTTTCCAGAAGATAAGCTTCCTCCGACTATAACGAAAAAAAAAAACATTTTTAACTTTTGTCCGTTATTTAATCTTTGTATATATGTAAAAAGTTTTCATACAATTTATGTATTTTTGTGTACATATGCGAGAAAATCTTGTACAATTCCTTGTAATAAATTTTTACTGAAAACTAACTTGTGAGCTAGTTCTCAATAGTTATTTATGTGACTAGTGCAAATTCTTAGTTTTAGCTATCCATAAGTAATTTATAAAAATATGTATGATAGTATCACATTATTATAAACAACATAAATTACGACATTTTCCAGTTATAAATCTGACAGTCATCATGTTTCACAAGATTTATCGCATTGTCTGGAGTGAAAAAAATTGCAAAATTGTTATAAAATCTTGCTCAACGTTCACGCTCATGCGTGAGTGTACGTTAAGTAAATATGAGAATAAGGAGTGCCTAGCCCAGAAAATCTTGACTTAATGAAGTAGGAAAGGATCATCGCTAAAACAAAGGCGAAAAGCTTTTGTGTTTATACATTACAAAATAAGCGAACCCCGTCACTCTTTTCCTTTTGACGGTAGGAAGAACGAGGGAAAAGAGTATATGCGTTACAGATTATAAAGTTACTTTGAGAAAAGGGATTAAAACAACCAGAGCCCAGGGCGAGATGGTTTGAGTGGCTCAAAATTCCAGCAAGGGTTTTCTTCGCACGCATCATCATGCGGGTGCAAAAACTTTTATCGAAACTCTGCGGCGTCCCCTTGGGCCAAGCACTGCATGTGCAGTGTACATAATAGCGATGCAACTGATAACTATCGACGCCGAGCGACGCCTGGTTACCTCGAAATATATACTCGCAATTAGCATTATGCGTTATTACCCAGAGAGCGAGAGAGGGAGAGAAGAGTAGTCGCGGACAGTGACGCATCGCTGGGCTGTCTCCGCATCCGAATGGTATATAATTTATCTCGTCTCGTTATTTATGGATCGGTCCGGGGACGCGCGCGACGAGCTGAAGCATCTCTTTCGAGATATGTGTGTGTATATACACGTGTGTGTGTGGCTGTGAGCGAGTGTGTAGTATAGCTGCAGTGCTGCAGCGCTTGAGTGAGAGAGATTACGCGCGTACGCCTTGGCCCCCGCTCGCAGACTCTAATATCCCATTTGTTATCATTACCCGATGTGTTTGTTGCACTCGCACGCACATCCATGCACGCGAGTGAGTGCAAAGTATGTGTGTGTGTGTGTGTAGATTATATATACGTATAGATAGGAAGGCCAAATGAAACATATATCGATTATGGAAAGAGCTTTGATGGTTGTACGCTATTTCCCTCCTCTTTTCTGCGTTGAATTGATATCCAAATGCTTTTAGTGTTGTAAATAATGAAGATGTATCGCAACTTCTGATGCACGTCGAACTTTTTTTTCTATACGAACACCTCGACGCGAGGATCCCTCCTTGGCGGACAGACGTCTGCGCAGATTGAAACACGTCGAGGTGAATTTTCAAAAGTATCAGCGATATCTCGCGCTCGAAATCTTTTTCCTTCGGCCGAAGAATAATCTTACGCAAATTTCACATAGTCTTCGAGGCCGGTAAAAGTTGGCCGCCGAGGAGAGCGCTTAATCCGTTAGTATGGACGAAATAGGTTTCCCTCAACTTTTCTATCACTAATCACTCCTTCGTCGAGCGAGCTTAATGTCTCAAAGTTTAATTGGATTCTATATTCATAGGCTCTCTCTATCTATCTCTCTCTCTCTCTTGCGATGCTAAACAGTATCGAAGCTTTAGCCGATGAGAAATATTAAAAATTGAGCTTAATCGCAATTACAAAGTTGCGGAGGCAAGCTTACCTTCGCGTGGCAAGAAAAAAAAGCTCGAGCTATAAAATAGGACTAAAGTGATATTATAATTTTACAATGAGTTTAGTGCATTTCTTTTTCGATGAATATGCAGAAATTATTTTGAATTGACCGTTTCGAGTAACTCATATAGTAGAAATATGTTTATATTTATTTAAAAATCTAATTGCTCTAATTATTCATTCGGAATGCGTTAGCGACTATATTCCGTGCCCTCTGCATTCGAGTGAAACTCGTTTGGAGCTCGCGCGTATAGGCCATACACTTTTATTTATGAACAAATAAAGTAAAATATATATAGGAAGTAATGGAACCGTTTTAAGCAGAAGTAAATACATACAAAGTCAATTTAACTCTTCGAGTATCCGCTTTTAATGACTCCTTTTTTTTGCTCACTCAACTGCTGAGTGGAAAACACAGTGAAAAAAATTATCGATCTCTCATTTTTATTTCGATGTTTTTTGTTACTCTTTTATTTGATTTCAATAATGAAGCGTAAGTAAACGCTTGAAATCTTAAAAATTTACGAACCTACATTTTTTAAATATAATTCGATACTTTCCTTGCACAATTTGCCCAGTTCAAAGTAAACAAGATTTGTAGTTAATGTCAGAAAATTTATTTTCCATATTTTAATTACAAGCCGGTACTAAAAAAAATGTCGGAAAATGTATAATTCTTTGTTTGAGTAAAAATTCGAATAATTTTTGTGAAATAATTGCTCAAAAAAAAACCTTTACAAAAAATAAATGAAGGCAAACTTACGAGTGAATTAATCCGACGTCATTAAAAGAACTTGATTATTTTTTATGAAAATGGCTTGCTGTGCTTTAATATTTGTCTTACATATTAAATTAAATTATACACAGAAAATGACCAAAAGCAATGAAAGTTTACAAAAGTTAATAGTCGGTACTTTTTCGACTTTCTCCAAAAAATAAAAGTTCAAAACTAACGACAACAACAGCTGAAAGTCATAAGCTGTTTTTGCGGCTTGAACATCAAGCGTCGTGTTGAACTAACTATATTTTGTAACTGCTAAAGCTCCGAGTGGACGAGAAAAGAGAAAGAGAGAGAGAGAGAGAAACGGAAAAGGACTGCAAATTTGATGTTTACCGTGGACACGTGTGGTATGGGGATATAATATCACGTACACCGCAGTTGGGCTTTATTTATGCGATAAAGTATGAAAATGCACATGCACTCCTCCATATTTTGGCGGTCGAAAAAAAATCACTCTTATATTCATAAACGTCGAAAGCTTTTCGGGATCTCTGCTGCAACAACGCAGTGGCACCGTACGTAGCGGCGAGTCACATTAAATTAGAATCGATTCGGTTGCGCCCTGAGCCAATGCATCACACATCCGCACGCGGTATAGCGGCAGCCTAGAGTCAACTTGAAAGCGTCGCGGGTGCGCGGGCGTATATGGCATTCGATAAATCGCACGCGTGCTTGGCTGCCAGCTTGGCTATGCCGCCTAGCCATAACGCGCGGCACATTTATCCACGTCAAAAATATTTATCACCCGACATCGAAATCGTTTCAAAATCCTATGGCGAATATATATCGTAAAAATGCAAATGTACAATGAGCGCTAGCTGCGATTGAAGAGTCGTGTCAGCTGCTCACGCGCGTGTACAGGCTATACGTTGTACTACCTGGCGCGCATGGATACGCGTATTTATGGCTTCGAGGGTATAAGAGATGAATTGCGCAAGCGAGTTTTGAAACGCCGCTACACCTGCAAGATATTCCCCATAGTTCAAAGGTTTCTCCGCCCGGCGAACAAATTAACGTTCGCGCGCGCTCACAAAGTGTAACTAAAAGGCGTTGCAGCCTTTCGACCGTCTCCTCAAACGCTCGCACAATCGGTTACAGCTTTATGCTATATACTTCTTACAACGTGCGAGTAGTATATTTAATAAGGTGAATTTTTCGCCCCAAAGGAAAACGGTCTCACCTTCAACGAAATAATAGTTCGCAGCCGTCATTGCGAGCTACATAGCTTCGGCAGCGGTGCAGTGCAGGAGTATAACGTATCCTTTGTCAATTACGCGAATGTGTTTTTCCGCGTGCCTTCGCACGAGCGCAGCTGCCCGTACTGCACAGACCAGATGACTGAAGGCCCGCGAGCCCAGCTAATCTCCATTTAAGCCAGCTTCGCTCCATCTCCTGCCAACGTGGACCTATTATATATATATAACGTATATAAAAGACTGTACTTGTAATCCGTGGTTAAGCAAAATCTCTTTAGCAGTCATTAAGTGGCAAAGATTCGAGAGGTAATTACACGCCACGTGGTTGTACAATTTTCCCGCCTCCCTTTTCAAAAAGAGAAGAGACAATTATCACGTGTCACTCTTTTAATAGGATCTGCTATTAATTCTCTCTTACAGACGAAATCCTTTATTGAAAAAAAATATAAGCTCTAGTGCAAGTTTTTAATTTTAAAGATATAAGCGATAAACAGTTAAGCCAGAAAGGTAATATTTATTGGCCAAAATTATTATCGTGTGCAGAAAGTCTGAAGCCTGCGGAGTACGGAGCTGCCGCAGCATAGGCAAAAAAGATATCGCGCGCTATGCTGCCGCCGCAGCAGTGTACATAATGTATTATGTATTATATATTATGTAGCCGGGCCAGCGAAGCAATAAAGAGCTAAAAATCGTAAATTGTCGGAGGAACTTAAGCTCTGTGCTGGCATGTGCACTCTTCCTTCTTGTACTCTCGCTCTCTCTCTCCTTCTCTCTATAACTGGGTAAACCGATAACTCCAATAAGATTGCCTGATATCAGAAGCAAACTACTTCAATTTTGGTCCAGATAGGGTAAGACAAATCTGCTAATCCGATCGGTATATATATATTTCATAGTGTCGAACAGTTAGAACTCTGGGAACGCCTTCAAGTAAGACTGATGCACAAGAATTTGCGCCATTTTCAGTCGAAAATGACCGACCGATAAATACGGGTACCTGTCTCATTCGATTCACCAGAATATGAATTTGAGATCGATCAGAAGTACGAGTCTTTAGAAAGCACTTCAGGTGAAGCTGATCCAATCCTAGACATAGGTACAGCGAATTTTGACACTTTAGAAGATGGGACATTTGTGAAATCAACAAAAGCCGTTTATGTCAAAAGTGAAAAAATTATTAGTATATTTGATTTCACAGAAAATCATATAATAGTATATAAGAAATAATTCTACATTATTGAAGCTTGCCGTTGTTCAATCATCAAAAATGTCATAAAAAAGATTTTTCACAAACACACTGATACGGAATGAGTACTTAAAATATATTATTTATTTTAAGTTAATGTAAAAAAGTGAAGGTTTTTCATGATTACAAGAAAATTATAAATAGTTTGCATTATTTTATTCTCTTTCAAAAAATTAAAAGATATACGTATAATATTATATTTTTGCACTAACAAGTGCACGAAGCAGTTGACTCATCCAGGAGTCATTTGGCCAATCATTTGGCTTTTGCGAGAACAAAATAAGCACGCATGACTAGTTTGCTAAACTGCCCTAAAACTTAAAACTGATGCAAGCTCAATATTTTTTAAAAGAAAGCTCTTCACGCTAAATTTTTTTTACAACATCCTTCGCCACGAAGCGGCACATGTGTCCAGTAGTGGATTATGGAGCACGCCAATCAGGCCATGGAGTGGGGCGGCCAATTTTGGAATGAATATTATAATTTTTTATGATATTACTCTATGTCACAGGGAATTTTTTGGAAGTACATACTTAGTTTCATGAGGCCAAAAAAACTATCCGGAAAAATTTTCGGCAAGTTTAAATTTCAAGCTGGTTCAAATAGTATTGTAAACAAAATGTATTAACAGATAAATCGGAGATTTAATTATAAACAATATATGATCATAAATGATTTTGACATCATCCCTCGAAATACTGATCATGTTTATAGTAAAATCAAATTAGTTCGAATATTGACTTTCCCAATGAAATAAGCCATAATACGAGAAGATAAATTTCATTTATTCTATTTCCGTAACGCTACATAAAAGAAACCATCGTTTAATTTAGGCATCAAAATGGATAAGAGTGAAAAAAAACCCGTGGAAGATGTCTCGGAAAATAATTTGAGTGAACATGACATTGCTGTTTTGGACGAAAAAAAATATGTTTGTGAAATTTGCCAGGAGGCATTTACAGTAGAATCAAGTATGATAGCACACCGAGATTCAATTCACAATGAACAGAAAGATTACACATGCGACAAGTGCGAGAAGAAATTTGAGTTCCGAAGTCATTTGAGTAGACACCAAATATCAGAACACCAAATCCGCAAAGATTTTCCATGCGGCCAGTGCGAGAAAAAATTTGGAATAAAATCAGATTTGTTCAAGCACCAAAATACTGTCCATGATGGCTGTAAACATTACTCATGTGACAATTGCGAAAAAAAATTCGGGGATCGAAGTTCTTTATGTAGACACCAAAAGGCAGTCCACGAAGGTCGCAAAGATTACGCATGTGACATGTGCGAGAAAAAATTTGGGGATAAAAGCAATTTCAGAAGACACCAAAAGACAGTACACGAAAGTCGTAAAGATTTCGTATGCGACAATTGCGAAAAAAAATTTGGACTGAAAGAAAATTTGCTCAAACATCTAAGGACAGTCCACGAAAGTCGCAAAGATTTCGCGTGCGACAAGTGTGAGAAGAAATTCGGATATAAAAGTTGTTTGCTCTTGCATTCAAGATTAGTTCATGAAAGTCGCAGAGATTACGCGTGCGACAAGTGCGAGAAAAAATTTGGACACAAGGGTAATTTGATTAGGCACCAAAGGACAGTCCACAAAGATAATAAAAATTACGCATATGCGATAAAAACAGTTGCTGCTCGTACACCAAAGGAAAATGCACGAAGGTCGCAAAGAATAAAAAAATGACAATTGCTAGAAATTGTAAATTGTAAATATGTATAGATACTTATTCAGATGTTTTCTAAAATTTGAATAAAAATTGTGCCGAATTGATTGTTTCTTATGTTAATTTCACGTGCTATCAACTATGATGATGTTTTTTTTATCTATAGGTTACCTGTAAGCTGTTGCAGCTACGATCAGCCGAGAGTTTTTGTAACTGGATTTTTGATAAATCTCTGATTATTTCTGCTAAGAGAAAAGTAATTAGTAATAAAAATGCGTTCTTACCGAAAAAATCAATTTCAATAAAAAAAAATGTTTTCTAAATTTCTTCGAAGGCTATTATAATTTTTTTTCTTTTTTTAGTACTTTTATTAACCAAAAATGTTATGTTAATGTTCTTTGAATTGCGTGAGTGGTAAATGAAAGTTATCGTGGGTACAGCTCTTTTTTTAATCCACCAGTGCATGCGTTTTGATTGATTGGAGACCGACACTGCGAATTGTATTAGTTATAACTCTTAATTGTATACTGCTAATTTCGCGATCAAATTCGAGGCGTCAGCAATACGCAAAAAAAACATGTAGGATACGCTAAGCAGGCCATAGTGGTTAATGCATTCAAATTTTCATTTCAACTAATCTACTCGGAGTTTTCCCAGAAAGAATCTAAAGTATTAGCTACGTTCATTCTCGCGTTGTGTTGCTTATATGAGCGCATGTAAGTAAGCCCTGCTGCTACCATCCTTGCTAAAATGTGCCTAAATCTTCAAACATACGTGAACTCTATAACAGAAACTAGTTGTGGTTCAAGTCACTTCGCATACGCGCATTTAGACGAACGAGAATTACAGTGGAATTTTGGGGAAGGACCTTTCTAAATACTTTTGCGTTCCTAATATAGACATTATTATTTCAAAACTGAGCGACGAAAATTAATTCGATGCAACTGCTACCCGTACGCAAATATCGGAGCTAAAATATTTTTCGCACCTTTCCTGAGCACTTAAAAATATTCTATGAATCCGAATAAAAGCTCGATTAATCGTCTCCTTTTACCAATTCGTACAATATACTTTATTTACACTACAGTTACTCGAGAGGAAAGATAAGAAATCTGGACAATCGGTAAAATCTCAATTCTAAAAATCGCGGCAATAGATTTTAAAAATTATTCATGCGAGCTTCTCGCTGCGCACCTACGCGCATCATTCTCCGAGCTCGCAGGATAAGTGACGCGCGATATATAAATATAATACACGTATCGTACTTAAGTTGCTGCGACACTTTACACTCGTGCGCGCTAAACTGAGGAAAATGTTTCACAAAGTCATTTATGACATCGTAATCGGTTCAAGTTATGCAGCGCGTCAGTTTTATCACTCTCTACTCTGATTCCGCTGGCGTTGTGACGCTCGAAACTTGGCCGAACGTTACATTGCACATTTTACGTATAGCGAGAGCGAGTTTTAGGATATATATATATTGTACACGCGCCACCGAGACAGACAGAGAGCGTAAATGCTAATCTGCTTTCTATCTTGTTGCCACTCCAGTTTGTGTATATATTATGGAGCGCGCGAGGGAGCGGCGCACCGACTCGAGTGGCACATGAAACTTTTCCACTTGCGTGCCAGTTCAAATAAGAGGCGGAGCGCAGTGGAGTCTGATTTTCTGCAATTAACACGTTTTATGACGCCCAGCGCGCCTCGGTTTAAGTACCTCGTCTGCGATTCGAGATGCCCTGTACATACACACGCGATCACGATCGAAAAATTCATTTTAACATCGCTTAACACGAGCGAGTGCCCCAGCTTTCTTCGGAAGGTCCAACGATCCAGCTTGAGCTTTCTCGTTTACTTATATTATTATACCTGGATATACCTGGGGACGGATCGTCTTGAGAGTCTTTGATCCCGCGCGCGCTCCCGTGTCTGTCTGCACATAATCACGTCTCGTTAGCTCCTACATCGATGCTGCGGATACTGCTTTGTTTACTTAGGCGTAATTGGATATCAAGCGTGGATAGCAATATAGTTTTATTCTCGCTGTGTTATCGTTAACCAATTGCTCATTCCTCGCGGTTGTGATCCTTCAGTCTCTCGAGGAAAACTCAAAGCTCATAATGCAGTGCCTTTAATATCCTTCCTCGACAGATCCTAGCTCGCGCCTTGCTCAAATGTATCAATTTTCTTTGCTCCCCAACTGTAAAATTAATTATCTCGACTCGAAAAAGGAGAGATTAGCTAATCTATGAACTCTACCGAGCTATAGTGGCAAATCGGGAAAATTTCGACAAAAAGCTCGAGATACATAAACCAGTGGTTGACCGCGCGTATAACTATTACCCGGCATCGCTAATGCTCTATCGCTTCGAGCCGGGAGATAAGCAGAAGCAGCAGCTCGTAAAACTTTTAGTGTATAATAATGCATTGGCCCGAAGCAATACATTGCGAAGCGAGGCACACGGCTCCAGAGTAAAATAAAGCGTATACGATATCCCGGAATTTGAATTTGCCCTCGCGTTCGCGCTCGACACACGTGCAGAATGCAGATATTCATGAGGGCGCAAGTTCGTGGACGATACGCGAGTACGGAAAAAGCTTGGAAACATAGTGTGCGCGCGTTTATGTAATCATGCGGCACGCAGCGTAAGCAATGCGCCTCAAGAACTAGGTCGAGGATGGATTTATTCTGATTTTCATGAATCAAAACGTATCTGACACCGGGATAATTCGACGATTGTGAACAACCCTTGAGATTTACGCATATGAGAAAAATTTTGACTGATTCATCTGTATACGCGAGGTCAATCTCATGTGTGAGACTTACTTCTTTCCAAGCAAACAGATATCTTGATTCATTCTTATTCTCTACTGTTGGTATATTCGGTAGTCTTCAGCGGATAGTAATAATCTACATGAAGCTCAGACAAAGAGAAAGCGAGAGAATATAGCCCAAGGGACTTTGAAAGCCGATAAACCTGATTGTTTCGCATGTACTACATCATATAATACATATGTTAACGTTTATATGCGGCTTTAATAAGAGTTTCTGATCAGAGATATTGGTGAAGTGACCAACCACTGAAGCAACAATATCGTCGCTTCAATGAAAGGTATCGTTTTAAACTCAAGAGGCCAAAATGCCCAAGTATTATGTTAATAACTAAGATACTTTTTTCTCTTGAGTTTAGACCGAGATGCATTGTGGTGATTTTTTCACCACTGATCAGTATGACATTTTCCCGATAGCACGTAAAGTTGCTGCAACGTAAAAAATGTTTTGATTGAATATATTTGCAGCGAAAATCAAAATTTTAACAATATTGAATTGTAACATTGTTGAATGGGTACAATAACCTTGGTTTTAACAATAGATTTATTGATTTTGTAAATATAACCGCAAGATAAGCTTTCAGCTGGCAAATTATTTAGATGAATGCACAAAACGTAAAAAAAACAACATAATTTTTGAAGTCTAATAAGACAATGTTAATTCATATAGTATGATGCATTTTGAAAATATTGTTGCCGTTTGGCAAGAAGCAAAAATTTGTATAATGCGATACACTAAGTAAATGAAATGTGATATTAAAGACAAAATGATGAATCATTCGTTTATTTTGAATACATTTTTATTAAAAGAGCCGAATCTGTTTGTAAACAAAGACCAAATGAGGCGAACATAATTCAAATGTTATTTTTAATTTTGTTTTATATCATTCATAGGTATATTCATAGGTATAAATACTATCGTATGTTTTACGAATTCATCGACTCGTTGACTCGTTTATTCACAAGCATCTCCGCGTTCTTATTGGCGGAGCTTAATTTTATTATTAGAACAAAAATATTAAGGTACATCATCTATTGAAAACATTCAATATGAAGTTTTCTGTTTTAGCACTATTTTTAGTGCTATTCTATTATTGTCAAGCTCAAGATATTGTATTTCCAGATGAATTTGAAGAAATTCAGCGGCAAAGTAGATTTCAGGTACGTCAATTTTTCGACAAATTTTTGCTCATGCACATGGTCTATAATGAACTTTGTTACAGAACTATTATCCAGGACCAAAACCGTTGTCCCAACCAAGGAACCCGACCTATCAACCGGTAAAAAACCTTTTTACAGATACTAAAATGGGTATTATACAAATCAATTGAAACTACCAAACGCAGTAACTACTTTTTTGCAATTTTTATTTCTAATCAAATACCTCATTTATTTGATTTTCAGAATGTTGGATCACGTCAACCACTTCCACCATTCTTGCAGACCTTCCGAGTACCACTTGAAGACGTAAGCCATACAGATAACTATAATTCAAACTAAAATAAAAAATTATCTCACGAACTTTACAATTTTAGTTTCAAAACAAAATGTCAAAAGGAACAACTCAATTGACTTTGAACCTTGATAAAATAATGAGAAGTCACTATCCCAATCAAAACATCGTTTTCTCACCTCTGAATTTGCAAATGTTACTTGCGAATATTCTTTTGGCATCTAGGGGGCAAACTTTTGATGAAATCAGCAACATTTTTAATATCGACAGGAACATCTTCGTAAACTCAGAGAAAAATTTTCATGAAAATTTCGGGAAACTTATTGAGAAAACGTTTTATAGTAATAAACCTGGAGCGCCAAAAGTTAACTATGGCACAGGAGTGTTCTTAGCGGTAATGTAGCTTATTCACGCATAGTTTAAAAATAATAATAATCATCATGGAAATTTTTAGATGAACGATTACTACGGTTTTGGCACAACTTTTTATGCAAGGAGTCAGGACTTTTATAAAACTCATTTGGAGATTGTTGATTTTCAAAAGGGAGCTCAAAAAATTATCAACAATTGGGTGAAAAATGAAACACGAGGTCTGATTCCTTCGATTTTAGATAGCCCACCAAGCTTGGATACTAAAGCTATCATTGCATCTGCTTTATACTTCAAAGGCGAATGGGAAAATCGTTTTGATCGTGTTGAAAAGTAAGAATTTTTTGTTAAATGAAAAATTATCAATATGGTATACACACTTAAAAAACTTCTTATGTTGTATCTCAGGTCCAGTTTTTTCATCAATAACAATCAAATTACAGTTAATATGATGTCTTGCGAAGGGCAATATAAGTATTACTCAGATTGGAATCTTAAATTGGATATAATTTCTCTCCCATACAAGGGTTCACAGGTATTTTGAAATAATAATTGAAATAATGGCGGCAATATTAGAAAAATAATAATTTTATTTTTTTCAAGGTTTCCATGTATGTTGTGATACCAAAAGATAAAGGAACGGTTGCTCTAAAAAATATGAAAGATAAATTAACACCCGACATTATCGATAAATTAATCGGAAATATGCAAAAAACAGATTTGAAAATTTTCCTTCCAAAAATGGATCTCTCTAGTGATCTAGATTTTACAAAAGCTCTGAATAATATGGGTCTCAGATCGTTGACTGACCCACGGAGAGCTGATTTGAGCCTTTTAACATCTGGCGAACGCTGGGAATTATCCATTGATGCAATGAGAGGAAGCCGAGACTGGAAAAATATACATATATATTTTAATCAAATCGTTCAAAAAGTCAAAATGTCTGTATCCGAAGAAGGCACTGAAGCAGCTGCAGTTGCAGGTGCTCTGACCTTCCGTGACCTCGGACCACAAGTTGTCAAAGCTGATCATCCATTTTTATTCTTCATTAGAAACAATGATACCAAATCTATTTTATTCTATGGCAGCATCATTAATCCTAATTCAAAATAAATAATTAAAAATATATATTAATAAATAATTTACATTTAATTTAAAATAAATATTAATAATCACGATCGTGATCTTACAAATTTACTCTCCAGTCCATGTAAACATTTAAACATCTTAAGACTTTTTCACATTATTTAATGACAGATAGTTATGTACCCCCAAAACAGAGTTTTAAAAATAAATCTGTGAACTGGACGTTATTTGTACGGAATGAATATTTTATCTTGCTTCGAAAATCTTTTTGACAGAATTTTAATTAAGTACATACTTCGTGGTTCAGAGTTATCGCATATGCGTCGAATATATTTCGATCAAATATATTTATCGCCGCTAACTTTTAGTATAAGTCAGAGTATGCCATCAGATCCAGAATTTTAATCCGATTCAAATGTGCCACCATGGTGAGAAATGCGATCATTCTGGAACAACATTTTCAACAAACGCGTTTTTTTTAATATACGTTGTTTAAAAACGGTTAAATACTCAACAAATGAGTTGATTATTCTGTAATTGTGGTTTTCTTTTTTGTTTTCACTAAAGATTTATCTTAATCGGCGGTGTCATATTTGATTATGAGCTTTTTGATTTCATCAATAGAGGGAGTAACATGAATTCGCAAGTGGCAAAAAAATATCCGATCAGTATATATTTAGAACATGTCATATATATAGAGAGCTTAACTTCTTTATAATTGTTTCGTAATTGTGGATACTTCTAACTTCAAGCCAGATGTTTAGGATGATATACAGTCGGAGATTTTGATAATAATGAAAGGTAGATGAAAGGATAGGTGGATACTTAAACTTAGAATTAAAACTTAGTTTTATGCATTGTATACTCACTATAAGTACCTGTCGAGTAATAAATAACACTGATCGTATTTTTTTAGTAGTAATGAGAACTATTAAAGTACACGTATGTTCTACATTATGAAAAAAGTACCAGTACTCGTACTGCTGCTGTTACAGCTTATAATCGAATCTTAGTCTATTTAAAAATAAAAAGAAACCTGTCGAAATCACAAAAAAATATTTCTTTCAAAACTCGATGGTTTGAAACTCAAAATGCACTGCGTGTTTATGCAGTTGTCGAACGCGTTAGTCTATCAGGGGGTAAGTCGAGTCGTTCATTCGTGCACGCGCGGACGCGTCTTCCTTTTAGCAATTGTGATAGCAGCTCGTTTCCAAGAAATGCGTGTCGATGCTCGCTACCGAAGTTTCGTCCATTAGGCTCGCGAGGGAATCGAAGTACATAACTCCATAATACACACTCGCGGAATCCCCTCGAGGATCTTGTACGTACACGTACACGGTTATATGTGTAGTAGACGACAGAGATGAAATACGCAGAGTCACTGTATGCTGTGTATGCTAAACGGGCAAGCTAGAGATAGAGAGAGAGAGAGAGAGCAAGAGAAGACAAAGCGAGCAAGGTAGAGTAACGCGTCTTCGAACTACAAGACGCATGGATTCATTACCTTAACTCCCTTTTCTCTTCCTCACTCTCTGTCTGACTCGCTCACTCGCGCACGCACGCACACACACATACGCTCATATAGCTATATTATACATTAGGTATATACATTCCCTCAAGGCTGTAAGGAATAGCTGCCATATATAGATCTACGTGTACTTACAAAGTATGCATGTATGTATGTATGTATATAGCAGCACGATCGTCGCTCGGTGGTACGAACTTCGCTGCGACTCGACGACTTTATAGAGCTTCGTGAAATAATACAGATATAGGGGGTGCGCTCGTCGCGAAAGCTTGCAAGTTTGCATTCATGATTTAACGCTCTATCAAGGCGATTGTTAATACTCGCTCGCTCGCTGCATATAGACTGTATCGTACGTATGTATACGAGATACGATTCAAGTTATTGGTTTGCGTAAAGAGACCGATATATCCAGGCGAATTCCGGGTACAAAAAATAAAGCTCAACGATCGGTATCGCGCGCGTAATACGCAAAATCGATCGTCGCATCGGCCACGAATCAGCAACAAACCGCGGAGAAAGGAGAAACAATAAATTGTATTATATGCGCACACATATATATATATATATATAACAGCCGAGTGTGTGCGCGAGAGAACAGTGGTCGCAATCATGATCTTTCACACGCGCCCCCGGCAGACGACGGCTGCAGAGCAGCTATACGTAGGCGTGTTGCCCGGTGGTAGGTACAAGCACGCGTGCCCGAGCCAGCTCTATTCCTTCCAATTAATCATGGTCAAGCGCTATTCGTTCGTTTACCCTTTACTATCCGCTTCTCGCTTTCTCTCTCTCTCTCTCTCTCTCTCGCTCGCTCTCTCTACTCTACTCTCTCGATCTCTCTCGCGTTCGGCCACTAAATTCCTAGCAGTTACGGTGGCGCGCGCTCGCGACCGGTATAGTGCCTAGTATATAAGAGCGACTCGAAAGCTGTCACTTCCAACGCACTCTCGAACGCTCTCAACACCTCCGCTCGCACCGATGTTTTATACATATAGATGTATATAGCAGGGTTGCAAGCTCTGCGGTGTGCTGCGTGCTACATGGGTAACTGACACACCGTGCGCCAATGCTTGGTATATAGTAGACGCAGACGGTTTTTGCATCGATGTTCAAATATTCCTTTAAAAAACAACCTAAAAAAAGCCTTTGAGAAAGCCTTGCTTACCAAGTCCACCCAGTGACGGGAAGCGGTGTCGATGAATTCTTAATGTTTCAAAACGTGGTTCTAAATCTTAGCTAAATCGCTCTCAAAATTACAATCAATACAGGGAACGTACCTATCAATGATCAATTACAATAAAAAAAAATTCAAAATAAGATTTAAATTATGTTCGCCTCATTTGGTCTTTGTTCTCTTTAAACAAAAAAATTGATCAAAATAAATGAACGATTTATCATTTTTCGTTTATTACTACATGTTATTCACTCTATTACATAATAAAAATTTCTTATGCGTAAAACATGCACAAAAATATTTACCACGAAATTCAAAATGGTAACAATATTGTATTGTAACATTGTTGAATGGATAAAATAACCTTGGCTGTAACAATAGCCTCATTTTGTAGTAATAAATAAAATATGCAAAAAAATGTAATAATAAACGAAAAATGATAAATCGTTCATTTATTTTGATCAATTTTTTTGTTTAAAGAGAACAAAGACCAAATGAGGCGAACATAATTTAAATCTTATTTTGAATTTTTTTTTATTGTAATTGATCATTGATATAGGTACGTTCATAGGTATAAATATAAATATTCGACTTTTTGACTCATTAATTCAGAAGCGTCTTCGCGTTCTTAAAGTTACTAGCTTATATCATTTATTGAAAGCATTCAATATGAAGTTCGTTGTTTTGACTCTATTTTTAGTGTTAGTCTGTTCTTATCAAGCTCAAGCCGCTCCATTTTGGACTAATTCGATTCCAAATCCATTCCAATTACTGGTATGTTATTTTTTCAACAAATCGTTACTCAAATATATCTAACACGATGAACGTTTTTACAGCACGGCGTTGTTAATGGTCTAGTACCAAAACAGCCTTCCCCACCAAAGAACCCAGCAAATGAACCGGTAAGAAACTGTTATGTTTCTAAATTAGGCTATCATGTCAAAGCAAACGATTGATTACTTTTTTACTGTGATTTCTAATTCTAATCAAAGAACTTACTAATATGATTTTTAGAATGTTGGATCACACAGACCACTCATTAACGATAGAGTATGGCCTCTAGGACAAGAAGTAGAGGTTCTAGGTGCTAAACGAGATGAACCGGTAAACAACTTTTATTTTACTAAATTGGGCTATCATGGCAAAGCAAACGATTGATTACTTTTTTACTGTGATTTCTAATTCTAATCAAAGAATCTATTAATTTAATTTTTAGAATGTTGGATCACGCAGACCACTCATTAACGATAGAGTATGGCCTCTAGGACAAGAAGTAGAGGTTCTAGGATAAATTAACATAAGAAACAAACTCTAAAAATGGATACATATCTTCTGACCAATCGTTCACAAAGTCAAAATGCCTGTTTCTGTCGGAGGCACTAGACAGCTGCAGTTTTGGATCTTTTAGGATTCCGCAGCTTTGGATCGAACCAAAACCAATCTTTATCAGAGCTGATTATCCATTTTCATTCTTCTCTAAAAACAATGACACCAACTTTATTCTAATCTATGGCAGCATCAACAATCATAATCAATATTAAATAATAATTTTAAAAAACGACTGATATGTAATTTACTGTTTATTTCAAATAAACATTAATAATCAAGAACATCGTTTAATAATTTTCGATTTTAACGTTATGAATTGAACGAAACCGCTTTCTGTCACTTTTTTGACTTCGATTACGAGGCTTTTTAAAGATTTAAATTTTTATAATCTACTGTTATCTACAGGATATTTAAACATCATTGCAAAAGTCGCCTGGGTCTACCATAATATAATGTCGCACACTCTCTGTGTGCAAGCTTGTCGCGTTTGATTAGGTTTTTTCTTTTTATTTTACCCTGTGATTTTTTTGTGTAAAATATTATTCAGAAGAGATAATATATTGTTACGTTACTTATTTATATTAAAAGGAGCATTTGTCAACGCGACACGTAGCAACAGCAGCAGTAGCAACAGAACTACTACGTACACACTGTTTAATCCCGATCTCGGGAAACGTATGTACACACACTAGGGTGTCACGCGCGCACCAAGAAAGTATAACAAAAACGATTAAATACATGCGGCCGAGCGTTACAGCGTAACAAGAAGACTCGCACGGCTCGGGGCACAAAACACGCATACAAATTTCGGTCGCGCGCACGGGGAAGTGTGTGCACTAACACGCGCAAGAAGTCAAAAAAAAAAGAAAAATAATAATAAAAGGAGAGGAAGAGGGGAAAAAAGAGGCGGAACGAGCTAGCTGTACGAGTCTAGTTTACGATATAGATATATATTAGCGAAACATGCCAACTTGCGTTGCATTTACACACACACGCAGTGAGAGAGAGAGAGAGAGAGAGAGAGAGAGAGAACGTAGGTACATACATATATCTCCTGTCAGACTGGAGAGCGCAAGCATAAGAGCAGAGCTCTCCAACCCTTTCGGCCAAAGTTTATCGCTGTGGTGCGTGTGAGGATTTTGTGTATACCGATTTTCGTTGAAAACCGCGCGCTCTCTTCCCCCCCATATACATATATCTAGCGTGCGCTATTCTTGTTGTATTTTTTTTTATTTTTCATTTGTTTAGCTCGCTCGGCGGCAAGAGCGTGTTGCTGAAAAACGAAAGAGCACACGCAGCTGAACTATTTATTATACACCGATGTGGCTGATAAAAAGTTTTTAAAATTAAGTTTGAGATATTTATCTGGCCGCGCGATATGTAGCAACTTGCTGCCGCGCTGCTATTGCTTCCGCTGCTTTGCGTTTTTATAAAGTAGCGATTTTGCGTGCGGCTTTGTTCCGAGCTTTCAATTAATACTTCCAGTCATCTGTTAAACCAGAAACCAAAATAGTGAGAGAATTAATTTTTCTTTCCATTTTATCACTGGGGCTCGCGCGCGAGCTCGCAATTTATGAGGAAATATGCGTTGAGCGCTTCGTTGTTGCTCTGCTATGCGCAGCGAGGTGAAATTTTTATTTTCAAACGATATTCCGCGTGCGCAGAGCACACTTTTTGGCGTACACATCGCGTGGCGTGGCGAAGTTGCGGCCACAGGGGCACGTCGTCATTAATTAATATTGATTAAAGAGCAGCCAGGCATACGGATATATATAGCGCCTGGCAGCGGGGCCAATTTAATGAATGACTCGGTGGAGGAATTAAATATAAATTTACATAAACCCCGCATAATATACTCGTGCCTGTGCACGCGTGTGCCTGGCTGGAGTAATTTCTTCCGAACGCCCAATTCGGGATTCGCGGGGGCTGCCGCCGCGTGGTTTACGGCCGCTGTATAAATAATAATGCTTGATTTTGATGTGACGCGCGTGCACAGGTATAAACTTGCGCACGTGATGATTTTTAAAGTTTCTTCGTGACGCATAATTTGAATTGGAATTAATGAAAATTCGGCGCTGCTCATGACGCGAGGCACATAAAATATACCCTTCAAATTGAATTTACATCTCTCTCTTTCCGCTCTTTCTGCGTCGAGTTGCGTACTCGCACTCGTATTATATGTGCTACCGACAAAACTCGAATTTAGGCGAGCCGAATTTATCTGTTGTACAGCTATACTGCAATTGCATTGTTGAAAAAATGTCAGTCTCTGAATGTTGACGGAGGCGCAGGTGTCGAAAGAGGAATTTTTAAATTTAGCCGTGATTTTGCTGCGAAATAGTAAGTTACAATCTGAACAAAGTAATGAATTCAATTTTTTTCCATTTCACCCTTCACATATTTTCAATTTTTTTATTTTTTTATTCTGTGTACAGATCTGATTTTGATGTTTGTCACCGAAAAATTCCTGTAGAAATCGGATGTGCCGACTACAGCAGTTTTTACCGCAAAAACAATTGCTATGTGCAGATAAGCAATTGCATACAGAAGATCAAGGAAGGACCTATAATTTAGGAAGAAGTTTTATTTTGTCCTGGAATCATAGGCATTTGAGTGTCTGCTTACGCAAATCCGGTTTAGTCTAACTTCTTGTTTTTCCGGTAACACATATAAATATAAGGTACGATGGCTCGAAGATTATTTCGAGAAAACCCCTATAAAAAAAGGGCAGACATTGGCAGCACTCTCGCTGCAGCGAGAAACTCGAAAAAAAATTATTATTCCAGCTCGCTCTGTAAATCTTCCCCCTGCACGCAGCTGATCACGTACTCGCGCACACGAGCTGGGCCGGCGAAGAAATACATCTTCAAGGTGAAAATAATGGGCGCGCTAAGCGTTTATATAGCCCTCCCGTTTTTTTCGATATTAAAAGCTCTGAAGGAATCTTTGGAGCTGCTGCTGGCGCTGTCAGGTCGCATCTGCGCTTGCAGTCGGCCGTGCCGAGCTTGCGCGCGCTCAAGCGTATAACGTGGAAAGTCTAGATTGTATTATAAACGATTTTTTGCTCTCCCTTTATTTTCTTCTTCTTTTTTTTTTGTTATCTCGTTGCAGTTTACGAGCATACGCGTTTGGAAGGGCACGCAGGTATAAAATGTATACACACGGGCGACTCGTGCGTAAGCGTATATAGAGAGAGAGAGAGCTAGTCGGGTTAGAGGCGAGCGATGCAATTATTCGATCGACGGTTCACGACGGGACGCGCGACGGATCGAGTACACGGGTAGGTACGCGCGTGCGGCCAACAGCAGTACTAGTGGCACTAGTATATACCTAGTAGCGCTTCACCCATACCGGATTTCCGACTAATCTCTCTTGAGTGCACCTGACAATCGGCTCCGCGCTGCACCCGTATAGCGTACACACCGCGAGCTATGCTATACGTATAAGGTTTGCCAGCCTTCCTGCGCGTACACGATTTACCATATATCTATGTATACATCTAGCACAGAGGATTCCGTTTGGTCCGTTCACTTTGTCCTCCGCTATTGCACTGTCGCTGTCAGCAGGCCAAGTACCCTTTATGTGCACCTCGAGCCATGTGCTATATATCTATATACGGCGAACGCGAGCTTTCCGGATCGTATATATATAATAAAATATATATATAAGCACACACCCACGCATTATACGCACACGACTGCGCTTTGTCAAAAGAAAGAAATAATAAAGAGTAAAAAGAAAATAAATCAAAAGGAAAGAGAGAAAAACGAGCTCGTGGCGAAATTTTGACAGAAAATCTTAGATCGCTAAGCCCTGTAAGATTATAAAGCAAACTAACGCTTCGCTGCGGACAAATTACCTTTTCTTCGATCCCGTAGACACATAAGTATGAAGCGAGAAAGAATCTCGAGAAAATAAAGCTCGAGCCATATACGGAGCTACTATATGGTATAGTGAAAATATCGCTGGTAGTATGGCGCGCACAGCCACCTTGTGGTAGTCTCGAAATACAACTTTTTTCATTTTTTTCAGTTTTTATTTTTCAACCATCCCTTTTTTGTACGAGAATCGCGCACGTGAGGTATGCCACGCAGTTAACTTCGAGCCCTTCCTCCGTGTGTATATGTGTGTGTGTGTGTGTGTGTGTGTGTGTGTGTGTGTGTGTGTGTGTTTGCGTATGGTTGTAGGTGTATACGTGAGTTTGTTGTACGTGCTCGCACGTGGTGGCGTTTTGAAATATCGCCCTGCAAATGATGAGAACTCGCGCAAGAAAAAGAGAGAGAGCCGACGAAGAACGTGCAGCGCTTCGTGGATGGCGTGCTTATGTATTTATGCACGTTTCATCTCGGCTGCCAGCAGAGAGAGAGCTTCAGCGCTGCACTGTTTTTCTTTTTGTTAAGGCCCTCGAGAGATATTAATCACGCGGAATATACAGTAGCACATCCGTGATTATTTGTATTATAAATGAGGATCGCGCAGTCGAGCTGTTGCAAATTGAAAGGAGCCCAATGGCAGTATAGCTGTGCGCGCAGAGAGAGAGCTGATCATCATCGTTGAGTGTATATCCGTATAAGCGCGAGGAATTTGAGAGAGCGACGAGATATATATACGCGGTACATCGGTAAGATCAAAGAACCTGAGCTAGTTATTTAAGCTTTGACTATGCTCCCTCTCTGCCTCTGCCTCTGGACTTTATAGACAGAGAGAGAGAGAGATATCGACTCGAACGATGAGCCAATAGGAAAAAAAAAATCTCGCATAAAAAAACGAAGAAAAAAAAGAGCAAAAAAAAAAGACGAAGAAGAAGCGAAGGTGGGCAATATTGACTTTTATTATATGGCGCTCGCGCTTTGATATGAGTTAGCCGAGTAGATAAAGAGAGCGGAGAGTCAAATTGCCGCTATACCTTCGTTCGCTGCCGCTCGCGCGCTCTCAATGACAAAGTCTTATTTTAGCGATCGGATAATTGAGCGAGAGAAAAAAAAAACGGAAGAAAGATAGAGAGAGAGGGAGGGAGGAGAGAGCGAAGGAACTGATTATCGGAGCTAACTCCATTGTATAGCCTGCAGCTTTGTTAATGCGCGGCGCATTTATATATAATACATAATGCGAACTCTCGATTGAATCAACGACTGCTGGCGTATAAACGTAGATAAATGTTTGAAAACGACTACTGCGCGCACAGCGAGAAACACGTTGCATTTCTGGAAAATTAATACCGTTCGCGGCCTGGGCTTGGGCTGGGCTGGCTGCAGCAGCAGCAGCAGCATTACATCGATCGGATTGAAATTGAATTATTCAAAAACGTAGCTGTATACGCGCACGAGCTCGAAGCAGAAGCGAGCTTTCAGCGCAGCGGCGCACTCGCTCCGCGTAATATATAAAGAAACGTTACACCACGCGCGCGTGAAAATTCCACGCGCGCCTCCCTCTTATCACGTACTCGCGAGCGTATTGGCAAGTTGTAAAAAAAAAAGAAAAAAACAGAACCTGAGAAGAGAGAAAAAAAGAAGAATAAAATATGCGTACGTGCGCGAGCTTGCGCGCCGCGCTCGATGGTACGTAATATATAAATTCGACGCGCGTATTATAAAACGCGCGATATCAATAATTATATATCGCGTGACAAGCGCGCGAGGCAACTAATTATCGAAGAGATGATCGACGAGACTAACGACGACGACGACGAGGAATACACGTCGATTTCAACGTGACGCGGCAGTTGTAGGATATCATTCGGTATAAGTACGCGCAAGCGAGCGAAACTTGCGAAATTACACGTGCGATATCCTCTGGGTCCATATAAGCTCGAGCCGTATTTGTCCTGCGCATATCTAATTCCTCGCTTATACACGTATTATACACCGTCGTGCCAGCACAGTGTGCAGCGCACCATACGCAGCAGCGTACACGAATACCTTAGCTCTGCCACTATACCCACGTATAGTCAGCCAGCCATGCAGCTAGCACTGCACGACGGCGCGCCGCAACTTCTCCGAGTCTCTGAGTAAACTTGTTCAATTTGGGATTATCGGTCCTCTCTCTCTCTCTCTCTCTTACTCCTTCGCTAAGGGATTAATATAAGCGCTCGTGCAAGAAGGCAACGAAAACACGCCCCCACGCTCCGAAAAGAGAGAGAAAGAGAGCAATCTACGGGTTGAAATACATTGCACATTCGACCGGACCGTACGATATTTTTATTCGCATTCAGCACTTTTTTACTTACTGCATAAATGTAGTATGTACTATGTGTTATATGTGTGTGTATCATACGTTTGGATATATTTCACTCGGCCAAATGGCCCCTGCACAACTATCGCTGTATATACGTACATGTATTACACGTTGAAAGGAGGAAGAGATTTAGATGCCATTTAATCAAAGAATTTCAGGGGCCGAGCAATGGAGGGCGAAGCAAGCTAAGTTGGTCGAATTAGTGAAAAACTACGGCCCATACACTCTACTATACGAGTCTCGAGGAAAAGAAGGAACTAATATATACGAAAAACAAAAGAGCTTCTGACTAATGCTTCATCGGCTTCTTCCATTCGTAAAACGGTCTCAACTCGCTGGGAATATTTTTCTTGCTCGAGAGCTCGAAAGAAGAAGAAGAAGTAGAAGAGGAAGAAGAAGAAGAAGAAGAAAAGCTTGTTAAAAGTCTCCGCTCACGTTCGACGTGCCGCTGCTACGTACAACGCGGCGCGTACGCGTCTTTTGACAAATACACAGAGTCGGCGCACGAGGATCGCGACTCGTCGCTGCTGCTTTCACCTCTTACACAGCGTAGCGGCGCACTTGCCAGGAGAAGCCGAGGAAACGTACTTTTTCAACTTCAATAAAGTATATAAATTGCCAACGAGGCAATAACAAATTGATATTTGTTTTCCGTGCTCGGCGCGTTTATCGGCCTCGACGCGATCTACATTTAGGAAATCATTATTTTCCGCTTTTCATACGTAGATAGGAAGCAAAAATGTAATGAAAAATCGAGTCCAAAAAATGTTTCCGATATCGCATCGCGAGCTTTTTTTCCCTCGATTCTCTCGGGTAGTTTTCGATTGCACCGCGCGTGTTCCTCGTTGCAAACAACTGTCCGTCGATGTAGTTGTACTGCGTCGGTATAAACAGAGAAGCTCGCCTGGGAAAAAACGCGTGCCCCGCACAGAAGCAGACGCGCATACATAGTCACGGGGCTCGCTTTTTTTTTCATCGCAATTGTGAATCGTATACGTTGTATGCGCGCGCGCGCGCTCGCGTAGTTTTCATTACATCGGCTTTACAAAGGATGAACTCAATTATTTTCCGATTGATTGAGTCCTTATGCCCGTAGACAGCTGCTGCTGCTGCTAGCTACTGCCTATTGGTACGCGCCGATGAAAAGCAGCAACGGAACGAGAACGTTGATGCATAAAAGGAAAAAGCGGAAAAGTTTCGTGCGCGCAGAGGCAACGTTTGATTCGTAATTGATACATCGGGCTATTGTTATCGATCAATTTTTACATTTCTTCCTTATTCCGGCCTCGGCTCGCTCGTACCCTGCGCAGTGCCGCGCAGCCAGCCAACATTGTTTTTGACGATAGATCTCGTTTGTGCTGCGTCGAAACAAATTGCGCTGTCGATATCGACGATATGATGCGTTGTGTATAACACGAATATATATATATATATAGTAGATCCGAAAATTGCGGGTACGGAATAAGGGCTGCTGCATGTCTGCACTCATACATACACACGCACGAACACGAACACGAACGCAAGACTCGTTACATGAACTCTGGCGTACACGCCACTTAACGATCCAGTTTCATTCGAGTTTGGCGCGAGCGCGCGCGTCATTTATTTTCCTCGGGCATGCATGTATATACTGTATATGCTGCCAACATCTCGCCGAGTATACGTGTTATAGCTATATGTAGTCAGCTCGTTGACGTCGCGTTGTTTTTAGGTATTTTTTACCGTTGTGTACCGTTCGCGCATGCAGTAGTACACAGCGTATATACACAACGGAACGCGGCGGGGGGGGGGCCGCCTGCACAGCGGATCTTGTGTGCATGGCCCGTGTGCTGCACAGCTCGGCGCGCGCTCGTCGTGACAATTGAAATGTCAAGTGCAGCGCGCGCGCCCGAGCTGCAGAAAGCAGCGTTAGTATATAAAGTAGCGGGTAGTAGTTGCAAAAGTTGCTGCGAGAGAGGCAAATATTCTCTCTCTCTCTCTCTCTCTCACTCCGAGGGTGTACGTGTGTGTATAAACATGCAGGCATGCAGCCACTAGTAGTACGAGCGCAAGAATAACCGAGAGAGAGAGAGAGAGTATATACAGAAGTAGATCAGCAGCGAGAGGCGCGTGTTTTTGTGTCCCATATAAACGTGTCTGCGTGTGTGCATGTACGTGGAGTAGAGAAACAAACATAATAAGATTCGTGCGGAGAAGTATGAGTGCGTAGGAGAGAGAGAGAGAGAGAGAGAGAGAGAGAGAGAAAGATAAAGAGAAAGGACAAGGGAGTAAAAGAGAAAGAGAGAGAGACTGAATGTAGAGTTTGAATAGAGTGCTCTCTCAGCAAATTGGAGCGCTCGGAGCTTTTCTATTATCAGACCTCGAGCCGAGGCTCTCGACCACGCTTCGCGTGCTTACTATCCGCTGCTGCTGCTCTGTTGCTACTGCCACTGCTACTACTGCTACTGCGCTGTCTCTTCTTCCTCCTCCTTCGTGGTGCGCTGCTGCTGCTTCGCGTATACTCCTTAAAGCTCGGGCGCCCACCCTCTCTCCATAGCTCCCTCCTCATCCTCTCTCTCTCTCTCTCTTTCTCTGGCAACAAATGCAAGTATCATTTTCACGGCTTCCTCTCTTTCTCTCTCGCGTTTATAGATATATATATATATATGTGTGTGTATACCTTGCCTACTTCATACACTCGTACATATACCCTATAATGCACCACTACTTCTGGAAGGGGGGCGAGCTGCTGCTATCTGCACTTCAAAGTAATTGCTCTCGCACGCGCACTTCTTCTCGCCGCGGCAGCAAACATTCGCGCTGATGCTGCTGCAGCGCATGAAAACGTGGATATCTAGACAAACAGCGCGCGCCCCCTTCCTCCCTCCTGACTGCCAGAGTATAATATGTAGCATCGATGTTTGTTCATTTGCTCGGCAAAAGCTCAATCTATTCTTGTTTTTTTTTTCAGGTGTAGGTATAATTTTATAGATCCGTTGCAATTCTGTATTACACACAGAACGGCGGACGATGTAATACGAAATGTGTACTCAGGCAAGATGTTTCCCTTCTGTAAGTTATATATCTGCGCGAGTTGTAACTCGCGTGTGCGCAACCGCACTCTACGGCTAACTAACGGGAGTAATTTCATGCATAATTAGCCACGTCCGGTTAATTAATACGCGTGGCGAGGCTCGAGTCCGTTACGATTGCGCACGCGGATAGTCAGAAATAAACAGAATCGAAGTTATCCGATCGCGCAGCAGCAGCAGCCGCAGCAGCATCACGACTGCAGCGAGTACGTACGTACATACGTATCATTATATAGATATAGGCTATATTACGTTGTAATGTTTGCGCGCGCCTGGGCGAGAGCGAAGCGCAACAGAGTAGAGTTTGCAAAGCGCCAATATAAACACGCTCACGGATGCACACACAAATTTATACATATGAACAAACGACGCACGACTGTATACGCGAGGAGAGAGAATGTGAGGATGAGGGTGAGTCAGTCGAATATACGTATATTGTATATATCCAGGCCATAGACATTTATATACCGTCGTCTAAAGCTCTCGTGTATACGTATGCGTGCTGCAAGCTCTACCTGCTGCAGTCACACATATACGTACGTATGTATATGCCCAATCTGTGGGCGAACTTGTGGGTGTGTGTGCGTGCGCCAGAATGTATATAATCAAAACATTACCGCATCCTTATCGCTCATCCAGCGCAGCCCAACATCCCAATCATTGGAATTACCACTAGGCTGCGTGCGTGGGTGTGCGCGCTCTCCTCGAATCGCGATATATAGCACGTAGCCATATTATACGTCAGCTAGTCGTGCTGTTTGTATTTGGTAACGATACACATATAATGTTATATATATATGTTATAAACCAAAAGTTATCGATGTGTGTGTGTTTGTGTGTGTGTGAGCAAGAGAGGCACGATTTACTTTGCTAATTAGTTCGAAGACAAAAATTATTATATTATTGATTTCTCGCAAATCCACGTATATCTCGGGCGCGCACGAGCCCCCGTCGCCGCCCGTAGCAGTAATTACATCCGAAGGTACACGTGAATTTACGTATTTACAATGTGCACGCGCAGAGAGAGAGAGAGTCATTGAACGGCAAAGTCCAAGTTATAATCGTTAAGCGCCTCCCTCCCCTCCCTCTCTTTAGCTCAAATGAGTCTCTTTGTTTACTCAAAGTCGAGATCAGACCGGAATATACCGTGATTTTGAGCCCAACTTAATTATGACTACTTATCTGATTTCTCACGTATCTAATGGCCATATAGATTATATGAAAATATTTTCTATTCGTCACGGTTTTTATGGAGAAATCGATGTCGATGGCCGAGCTTATAGTAATCAATAAAGTTCTGACAGCTAAAGACCTAATTTCTGGCGTGCTTTGTATACATGACAATTCAATTAAAACCTTATCTATAGAATTTTTTCCATGTGTTCGTGTATGTGCGTGGGCAGGCACGGTATCGTACTGGCGGCATTTTTCTGTGTATTGCAAATCGTCGTTTCAAGACAGAGATTCGCAAGACAAACACCACTTCTCGGCCCCATAAAAATTAAGAAATCTTTGAATAATTCAAATGCCCGTCGCGTTATCTGCTCGGGGCTCGGGGTTTTACGACGATTCTCTTGGTTTTTTTAATTTCTTTTCGTCACTGCAGTGGAGGAGCGTGTTATGTAAATAATATTGAATACTAGAATCGAAATTCTCACTGAATATTTTATCGAGAACAAATACATTTTCGTATAACGATGCAACCCCAAGGTTTAGGAAAAGAAACAATAAATATATATAAATAAAGTTCGTTCTGAGAGTGAAAATATAATTTAGATACCCTAGCAGGCACAATAGCCTGCCGAATCGGATCTTACATTACTTTACCTGTTTTCTTATTGAAAATAAGAATTAATTCAAATTTATTTAGTTTCAATTCAAATGTTGACATTTTTAACATTACAACTTTTTTTTCTAGTTTTATGATACCTACTAATCTGGAATATTCTCCAAAGTGAATGTCATAAAATTCTTGCCTGCAAATATATAAATAAATAGATTGATAAATATTTTCAGCAATGCCAGCAAAAAAATATTTTGTTACATTTCATTGAACCTGCCAATTCCCAGAGTTCTAGAACTTTAAAAAGTAATTATTTTACAATGAGTTGTATAATTTTCTTAATGAAATTTGAATGTAATTATTGCGTACGAATCGGATCTTGCACAAATTGACTGTGATTTTATCGCGCAGGGAAGAGATAGCCGCCTAGTACGATAATGTAAGATCGCGCGGACAGCTAATTTCGACTCATTATGACAAGGAGCTCTTGAGTCTTAAATCATGGAAACAATATGCAGCATTTTCGAAATAAATACGCCAGTGCCGTGGCGCGCATCGAGCTTTATAATGTATATATAATATGCTGGTTGGATGTATATGTGCGTAAGCTCGCGCTAACTAAGCCAATGCAAAGAGCACCGCTCGTGTATATACATTTGATATATATATACATATAACGTTACAAAGCAAATGAGAATTGAATACATATGACGACGACGTCGGCGACGTCGACGACGACTACGAAGATGACGAGGAAGAAGAGGACGAGGTTGACGGTGGAGAAAGCTCGAGAATAATTGGCACTAAGCAAAGGCAGCCAACAGCAGTAGAATCCCGCAACCCGTTTCCCAAGCTCTCTCTCTTATACTTGACAAATTATAACAATTGTACGTCTGTGTGGCATAAGTCACGTAAATACGAGAGCTCGCGTCTCGATTAAGAGAGAGAGAGAGAAAGCTAGACTCGAGCCACTATGCCAGGCCTTATCAGAGCGGCGTTTTGAAATTCAATTTTGCAGACTTGTGTGTGTATATGCGTGTATGTATGTAGCTTGTGTGTGAGTGCGTGTGTACGCGTGCGTCGCGCGATATCGATGCATACCGTACACACTAATATGTATACACGAAATACACACACGCACACACACAAGCGTATACTCATATTTTCAACAAGTTCGGTGACGTCTCATTAACGTGATTTGGGGCGCGGTTAAGTGGAGTACGCGCGCATGTATACACCGCGCGCGCACACACACACACACACACACACACACACCCGCGTGCATACGCGCTGTATGCAGGCGAAACGCAGGAAATTGCACTAATTGGATTGATATGAGCAACGCGAATTTTGGTTTATAATTGGAACCTCGAGATCCTTAGCTCGAGAGATCCAGTGGGCCAATCTTCCCGTGCGTTATACGCGCTATTATATCGGCATAATATAATATAATACACAACGCACACGGACACACGCATACACAAAACACGAAGGTACACTCGTCGTTTCGCGCGTGACTTATCGTTATACTACTAGTACAATGTATTTAAGGTAACTAAAAGGAAACAATGACGAAATAATGAGATTAATTTAGTAATGAAGTTTTTTTATAATTACGTGGGTTCACACGTTCAATGACACGATAATTAACTTTTAATTACCCGATTTGGTATGCTGGCCAAGATATATACTCTGTGTTATATGTCCGGAGGTGTGCTCTATATATCAGATATCGAAAAATCGTCCGTGGGCGTTCGGTAGGAATCTTAATTATTTTATTGGGCTACTCGAGTGGCGGCGCGGTGATTGCAGGTGGTAATGAGTCTACGAGATAAGGCTATCGTCGAGAGCCTACATGTCCAGACTTTTTTCGGAAGTCTTAGTACAAGTACGACCGGTACGACGAGCACATCGTTCCTAGACTAAAAAAAAAAAATATTTGTAGTTTAACGTGTGTAAACTCAGTGACAAACAAAATGTCTCAAGTACAAGAAGTTTTGAAAATGGAGGAAATTACGAAGAAAAATGCTGAACAAGAGCAAGTGCCGAATCAGTCGGGTGATGTAGCTCAGAGTGATACACCAAAAATGGCTGAAAATGAGGCAAAAGTCGAGACTGCCGAGCACGAGAAACAAGTTGTTGAGAAGGAACCACAAGTGATTGAAGAAAATTCCATCGTGAAGGAGGAGAGATCTCTGGAGACTGAAGCAAGACCCGAAGTCAACGGAAGCGCAATCGAATGCGCATCGAACAACGGCGTGATTCTCGAACCCACGATTCTCTCGTGCCCAAGACCGCAATCAGATATATCGACTTTATCGACCGTATCGGCCATATGCAGCAGTCAAAATGTTCCACCCGCAAGATGTAAAAATTCAAACGACTGCGCGAACACAGCAATAACGATTCAACCATCGGCTATCAGTAAGTATTGGCTTATCAAACTCGCTAAAATTGTAGCTAATGGCGCCTCAATTAAACGCGGAAATTAATATTTTTATCGAATTACAGGTCAAGAGATCGTCAACCCGCCGTTCCAATTTGGACCGAATCCCATGAGAATGGAGTGTCCCTACTGTCACGAGACGATGTACACTCACATCGAGTGTCACAATACAGCGGCCAAAAACAGCCTCATGGCGCTTCTCTGCTTTTCTGTGTAAGCATATTGATATACAAAAAAAATTGTGCATCGATACGAATAAGGCTTTAAAACATTTCTAATATTTTGTCGCTTCGTGATTGCAGAATATGCTGCCCCTGCTCGTGCTATCTCTGCTGCTCCGAGACCTACAGGAAGACCAAGCATTACTGCAAAAAATGCGACGCCTTCTTGGGCATGTTCGTCGATCAATAAGAATTAAAACAAAGCGGCGTACGTGAAATCGGACAGGCCTGCGTGGGTCCCTGTCAACAATGACAAAATAGTAGCTAAAGATAATTAAATAAGATAATCAACTAAGTAACGAATTCTAAGTAGCTGATAATTAAGTAATTTAGATATAATTGTAAGAAATTTTAACGTCTCTCTTCAACAAGTGTCGGGTTTCCGTGCTTTTATTTTATGGATCGCGAGATAGGCGATCTTCGTCGATTAGTAGCTTCAAATTCTAAAGAGATAAAACCGGCACCGCGTGCGTCATACATAGAGACGGAACACAGAAAGCCATAAAGCAATTAAAGCGTTGCCATACTGGGAATTACCGCGTGGGTTAGATGGCCCCGCGCGTATCTGTCTCATATAATGTAAACACGCGTCGGAATATATGTTCACGAGAGAAGAGAACATGCAGCGAATGAGCCGGGTTGTCGTCGCCACCGTCAGGTCTGCACACACACACACGCACACACACACACACACACACACCTACACCCACACACATATACATATTTTTCTCAGGATCCGTGCAGGGGTGTGCGAGCGAGGGCGAGTAACATCTGCAGCTGGTCGTCGGATCCGCTACTCTCGCGTGTACCATCCTATACTCCGCACTGTCGCAGGCAGTGCCGCGATGTACGCGCGTATTGGCATGTGCGCTCGGGACGCGATCGGCGAGAAACAACGCATGTATAACAAGCGCCAGAAGCAGCAACAGCAGCAGCACCACCACCAGACGTACTATATACGTGCCACACGGGGAACAAGATGGATGAGACTCGCTCGATTTGACTTGTGCATGCATGAAAAGACATCTATAATGCGTACACGAGCTTTTGACAAGAGTTAGACCTTGCTCGCGAATTATTATTAATCGTTAATATTAGGAATTTAGATGTATCTTATGTTTATGACAGCTGTATACACTTTAGATCTCGTCTTCTGTAATTAATTTAATCAACCATTTTGTAGTTATGCTCAGTTTCGAATAAAATATAAAACAAATATCAAGCAAAAATTGCGACTCTTACGGCGAATGTGTGCAGCTTTTATTTTTATTCCCTCGTTCGTTTTTTCGTCCTGCGCTTTATATATATATATATTCGATCATTTGCACCATTTCGCATCCGCTCGTGCACAAGAACTAGTTTTGCTAATTACGGAGAGTGGAAGTGCGCGGCGCAGATGAACCCAAACCCTTATAGGTACGTATACGATAGAGAAAGAGAGAGAGAGAGAGAGAGCGAGAAAGAAGTGGAGATAAAAAAAAAGGCGGAGGAAAATAAAACTTGGCCGCAAAGATAAATGAGATCTAGTCCGAATGACGTTAATGAAACCTAATATAAATTACGGCAAGAGAGACCGAGAGAGAGAGAGAGAGAGAGCTATATGCGCGAGCGCGCGTGGTAATTTTTTTAATGGAATTCTCTCTCTCTCTCTCTCTCTCTCTCTTCCTTAATTCCTACATATAGGAATATTGCACGCATGGATTATGATGTATAAATAGTGCAATTTTTTTCTATAAAATTATGTGTAAGACGATGACGAGTGTGATTTTCTTTTTTAAATTGAGTCATTCATTGGCAATTTGTTGGAAACGTATTCCAAAATGGCATAAAAATTGCAAGATGTTGCACATTGAGACGAGTTGTATAGTCTAACAAGATGATAAAAAAATGATGAAAAGTGTTATTTTTTTTGTCACTTGTACTTCAAAAAAGTTGTATTTCAACGTTTTAAGGCCTTTTTTATAATGAAAATGATATTTTTCATGGTTAGCTTCTTATCATATGAATATCTTATAATTTCAACTCTTTACCAACCTATAGGGGACACATCTGTATTAAATCCTCAATTATCCTATAAATTGAAAAAACATGAAAATGAATTGTTAAAACGGAATTTTTTTTTATGTATAATTATGTTTTTCAAGTCTTTTTATTTTAGAGAATATATGTTGTCTGAAGCATCATAAAATAACTAGTGATGAATCAATGACAAATCTTGAAATTGATTGATCACCGTATTTCATGCGTCACAATGAAATTATGTTCTTTTCTAGACGATTCTTCACATGCAGATTATGTGAAAGTTGCAAACGAAGTCGAATTCGATTTCCATAAGCCGTGACAAAAGACATGCATTTTTTTCTAATTGCCTGTACATACTTACACCCACATTACACATATGTCGCGCTTGATCGGTTCCCATTTCCGCGTATAGCTTGTCTCTCTATGAATTCAAGAAACAAATAAGAATAATTACAATCATTATTCATTTTTTTTCTTACAGTATTATGGGAAATATAACCGGCACATTGGGTTTCTCCATGCTTAATTCCAATAACTTATTAACCTAGAATACAGATTCGAAAAACCAACCCAAAATTATTTAAATAAAATTCTTTTTAAACTTATTTATCAAATTAATGTTTTTCTTATACTTTAAAAAACTATTAATTAATTAATTTTTTATATTATTTATTAATTAATTATTACTGATAAAAAGTTCTAATAATTATTAAAGTGAAAGCTGGGGGCTGGACGAAATGCTTTTTAAATCAATCATTACAAGCAGAGACGTCAAGTGAAAAAATAAATTTTCTCGATGCGTAGGTAGTTTTTAGTAACCATAATGAAAAGCGTTTATTTCGAAATGATCAATTCGATCTCTTATTCATAAAAAATATCATACTTTACAAGTACCCATCCACGTATTCAGAAAAATTCAGAAAGACGTACATACATCCATATATGTACTGTACAGAGGCGTTTTAAAAGGCCCATCCATCACATGGAATCGCCTCATAATGACAGATCTTCTCAATCGATTGGATTTCCCCCCTCTTCCTATTCTTTTTGTACTGCTACAACTACATCGAGTGCGCCGGCAGCACGTGTAGTTAGAACATGCGCATAACAAGTGCAGGTTGCCGGTGTTACTTCTCAAATTAATACGGATACTTCGTTTTAGACGGTACAAGAGTGAACGCAAGGTGCCATCGCTTGGCACCTTTTTTCTTTTTCTCATTCAGGACTGTTCATCGGCAATTGTGTTTTTTATAACAATAAAATATACGCTTTACGCATACTCGAAAGGCGCGAAATCCAAAAAGTTAGCTCTGCTTCGAGACAATTTTCTCGAGGTAAAAAAATCGATTTATCGAGGAAGAAGTGATTGTCCAGTGGAAAAACGTCTGCTCGAAGCATTTTGCGATTTTTATTCCTGGTAGTGTATAAAATACCGATAATGTTAGCCAAACCGAGGGTCCTGGAAAAGCCTAAATCTGCGTTACCGCTGATTCAATGCATGGGCATGAGAAACTACCTGCTGCACAACATGGTTCGCATGGACTTCGACTGGGAGGAACCAACGTTTGTCGGCGAGACAATGACTTTTTACATCAAGGTACGCCAATTTAAACATTTTCCTATTTCTATGGTGCATTCAATGTTACTAAGAGTAACTTTTAGACTCAGTTTGCGAGCGTCGATTGTGTTTTGTTTTGAATTAATTTCTCTCTCTCTCTCTCTCTCTCTCTCTCTCTCTCTCTCTCTCTCTTACTCTCCAACTATCCAGTGCTAAAAAATGCAAAATATAATGTCATTATGTCAATTATGAACTATCTTCAACTACCCAACTAAGGTTTGAGTTGTAGAATAGTTATCAAGTATTGTTTATTTTTGTTTCTTATGATAAAATTTAAATTTTTTTGTGTGCACGAACAGTTTCGCCAGAATAACGGACGTCCTTATCCAGTCTGCGACAAGGATATCGCCGAGCTTGTCGTCAAGGTGAGACAGGGCGTCAGTAATATAGCAGCTTTCGTGGATATTTGTACCGAGCCAGATATGTTCAACATGGTCATAGTCAAATTTAAGGCACGCCAGGCTGGAAGGTATCGCATAGACGTGCACATAGGTACCTTGCCGATTACCGGAAGTCCGTATATTCATAGGTTTCTGCCCCGTAAGTAAAGTGATTTTTATTGTTTTTTTTTGTATGTTGCCCGTTATAGAATGATATTAATGTTATTGGTTTTACTCTTGGGCGACAGGACAACCGGACCCAAATAAGACGATCTTGGTGCGAGAAAGCTCGACAATCGTCTGCATGGTGGGCATGCCCTACCCGATAATGATCGAGCCCCGTGACGAGTTTAGAAATGTCTGCGTCTTCGACGCGAACGAAAGCCCCGTCAAAGGCTACAAAATACAAATAAATCGAGTGAGTCGATGTTTCTACGATTTTCCCAGCGCAATACTGCAGAATTTTTAAAAACTCATGTTGATTTTTGCAGCTCGGTACTTCGTCCGACCGACGTTCCTCGGCGGAGTCTTGTGGCGAAACGTCGCTCGAATACGACGCGGCTCGCCGGCAGATCTGCTTGAAGATCAGCTTTGCCAAGGCCGGCTTCTATGGTGCGTCCGTCAGCCTCAACCGTACGCAGCTGCGAAACGGTTATTTCGATATCATCGTTTTAAAAAGTGAGTAATCAATAGAACAATTGTACGTATTTCTCAAGGAAAATGAAGTTTAACGCCGCGAAAATGTACTTTGATAGATCACGTATATGGAGCAGTTCAAAAAATGGTTGATTCAAATTGCTCCACTACCTGCTACACTGCCAAGCTTCTCGGATGGAAGGGCGAGAGGTACACAAAACCTAAAACGGTTCAGTGCTTTATTTCTGCAAAGCAGCTCACAATCAAAGAGTATCTATTCAAATTCTTTCCGAAAAGTGCGATCACTATCAAGCTCTATCCTTCGACCAAGGTAAAGAAATTTAAATCTCGGCGACTATTTAATCATCCAATATAACATTAAATTTTTTTTCGTTTTCAGTTTTATTTTAATGGGCCAGCCAGTGAGCACAATGGTTACGATTCGTTTACACTTGACGACGGAATTCAACGTCCGGTTGAGCTGGTCTCGGATTATTGTGATAAGATAGCGGCTACTCTTGCAAAATTTTTAATAAAAAAAGTTGGTGGCAGTGAAATCTTTACAAAAAAGCGAGAGTACTTCTATCAACAAATTCGAGAGCTCCGTTACAGAAACGAGCATAAACCAAAGATGGTAAAAGTTAAACGGGAAAAGCTTCTAAAATCGGTGAGTACTGGAAAATAAAACAAATTATTTTTCGGGAACAATGCGTTACACTATTGATATTATTCTCCTATATATTATTATTTTATCCTATACTACCACTCCTAAGTTAATCGTGTGATTGATCAACAAAATTACTATCTATTTATAGTCATTGAAGGCAACTAAAAGATTTTCCACTGCGCATTGGTCTCAACAGTTCGAGATCACATTCGAAGGCGAAGAAGGTGAATATTTTAATCGAATCGTGAATCGATCGAATTCTTCAAAATCTTTAATCAAAACATATCATTTTTTGTAGGTGTCGATAGGGGTGGAGTTAGCCGCGAATGGTTCGAGCTCATAAGCGCCGCCTTGTTCGATGCGGAAAACGGTTTATTCGAATCGCTCGGAGAATCTCAACGGGCTCTGGTTCATCCGAGCAAAAAGCCTGCAGCTTACAAGGATCTGAAGTATTACGAGTTCGCCGGCAAAATTCTCGGCAAGTGCATCTACGAGTCGGCGTTCGGCGGACGGTCTCGACTGTTCGTGCGAACCCGCTTCACTCGCTCGTTCCTGGCGCAGATTATCGGCCTGCGAGTGCATTACAAATATTTCGAGATGGACGATCCTGATTTGTACGCGAGCAAAATCAAGTACATTCTTGAAAATAACGTCGAGGGAATGGAGCTGTTCTTTGCGGAAGAGGAGTACAGCAAATACGGTGAATTGATAAATGTGAGTAACTATATAAGCAATTGAAAATTTGAACAGTGGACGATAATTACAATTTTCTTGACATTTTTTCAGGTAGTTGAACTGATTCCTAACGGTCGAAATGTGTGCGTAACTAACGATACTAAAGATCGATACTTGGATGTATTGGCGCAGCACAAATTAGCTAATAACTCAATACGTAATAAAGTAAATCACTTTTTAAAAGGCCTGAACGAACTCATTCCCCTCGATCTTCTTAGGATTTTCAACGAAAAAGAACTGGAGGTAATAATCGAACTGCGGCTTGTGCGCAAATAGTATACCCAATTATTTTTATAAATTTTACATTTTCATGATATCGTTCCAGTTTCTGTGGCGCGGAACCGACAAGTACAGCGCCGAAGACCTGCGAGCTTACCACGACACTCATTGCAGCTCGGCCGAGTTCCGAAAAGTGCTCGACTGGTTTTGGACGGCGGTGAGCAATTTCACGCAGGAGGAAATGGCGCGTCTTCTGCAGTTCACCACGGGATGCTCGCAACTGCCTCCAGGAGGCTTCCAGCAGCTCAATCCACGATTCCTCATCAATACGTCGGCGACCTACGGAGATCTTCCCACCGCCCATACATGGTACGTTGCAGACTACTTCGCGCTTAGACTTTTAATTTTGATTCAGTTTAATCAACGTTAAATATTTATTTTTTCCAGTGCCAATGAACTATGCTTACCCTTCTACGATTGCTATGATCAGTTTGAAAAGGCACTTCTCTTGGCCATAAATGAGGGTACAGAAGGTTTTGAAATGATGTAGAAGTATTTATTGACAACGAAAGATACTCTCTTGTTAAATTTACAAACTTTACGGTTGCAATGACGTATAATTATTTTCATTGGACACTTGATCGATATAATAAACTAGTCAGTTTCATTGTTATTAAAGCAAATGAATAAGCGAACTGACTTTTATATTTTATTTTTGTGCGATCTGAAAAGAACAGATCATAGTTAAGGAATTCCTTGTAAATACTTTGTTTAAAACTTATTACTTGTAAATCTGTTAATAAAATAGCGATGGACTTCGAAAATAATTATTTTAAAAAGGCTTCTGATTCGTCGACCAATTTTTGAATTGACTTGAAGTGAAAATTAGTGACAAAATATTTCTCTAAAAAAAAAAATTGATTCGAAGGCCGTTTCATTGGCACCGTGATTGGTAAACCAGTGTCGACACCGGAGTGTAGTGTAAGTAAGCGCGACAAATTACAAGAGTGGAGTTAAATAACCCAGCATTATATAGATTAATGATTTATTTACTTTTAATCTTATCAAAAATAGTACTGTACATAAAAGTAAAAAAACTCACTTACAAGGCCGAGTTGACGATTCACCAAACATTCCGTCGGCCTCCAGAAAGAAGACTTTATTACACATTTTATTACACATTTTATTTTAAATTAAATTATAGAATAGTCACATGCCAATGCTCATTTACACGAAGAAGATTGATAATTATTATCCCATTGCTAGAGTGGTTGGAAGGATCATTTTTTTTCTATCTTTTGTTTCGAAATAGGGGGATTTTTAAAATCTTCCGGTTCAAAGCAATTCGATTGGAATTTTAGATGATGCATTGGACGTTCATAAGAAGTGGGAGTATATGTTCTGCAAGCGAAGCTCGTGCAATAATTGCCCCGAGAGTCTTCGAAAATTTTTCTAAAATTGTAAGCAACACCCAATTGGCACTGCAAATCAGGCTTCACAAACTGCTTGACTTTTCCATCTAGACCGATTTTCAGCAGGTGCCTGTCAGATGAGAAGTCGGGTTTATTGTCGGTATTGTACTTCATGTAACTCAAAATTCCTTCGCCCCTTGGCAAATTGTAGATGACTGGGGCTTCATGCTCATCGACAATAATGACTGAAAACCAGTTGATCTCTTTGTCGCCGAGCTTGAACTGTGTGCATTTCATGGTGTCATAGTTATGTCGACCGCATATGCCGATTAATCCATTGGCCATGGAGAACACAGGATTTTGCACCTGTTCGCGAGTTAAATTTTGTCTTTGACCTAGAAGCGTGAAAAATGTCTCATTATAGTGTTAATTTATACTTCGAAAATCAAAACATGTTTCTTTATCAATTACCGTTGGGCTGAATATGAGCTACTATCAACTTATTCATGGAATGAATGGTAAAGCCCCTTCTGGGTGACCACGGCGTTTTGTACAATACTTCCAAAAACAAAAAACCCGTGTCCTTTGACAATGGAATGATAGCCGCTGGGTGGCCTAAGTAAGTTGGATAAAGCCACGTATCAACCTTCGAAACAATTCCTTCAGTATTGACCGAAGATTTGTTAAAGTTCTTCTCGTCGAATGTAAAAACATCGAAATATTCTTCTCCTTTGAGATAATCGTAGCTGAGATTTGTAAGAAAATAATCAATTTTTATGAGAGACCAATCAAATATTAGAAGAGTCGATTTGCGTAGTCGATCAAGATCTTTCGACAGTTTGGACGTTTTGACTTTACAATCGGAAAAATTGATGATACTGAGTCGCATATGACTGCCGTGAAACCACGTCACGATCGCTCGATCCTTGCTCAGAGGAGTAATACGAATAGTAAAAATTCTGACGTTGTCACCGGGATCGGAGCGCAGCGTGACGTTACACTCGTCCACTTTCGGGCTGACTCCCCAGAAATTTGCCCAAACTCGACGCACAATACATTTATTCTGCTCGCTTTTCTGATTTTCGCACAGGCCGTAATATAGGGTGGAATTTTCGATGGAATTTTCACTGAAGCTTAAGAACTTGATACCGATTTCGGGTTCGTACGAAAAACTCCGATTCCGATCGGTTCTCGCGGGCAAAACTGAGTCGAGCATTATCGGCCAGATTAGGCCGTTTAGAGCCATGGCGACTGCGCTGAACGTCGCGAATATCGACACCATTGTTGATATTATGTGTTCTGCACTCAGCTCTCTGCTGGCCACAACGGTACTGAGCTCTTACTTAATTTTTATCTTGATTTTATATTCGTAGCAACGCAAAAAAAAGCCGTGTGTTAGATTACATAAGCGATTCACGAACGAAACAATTACCATACTTGATCTTTTTTGACGAACTAATTTTTCGCATTAATCAGTGTTACATGTCGATGCATTTTTTATGTTATTTTCGTTCTAATAATAAAAAAGCAGGGCCACTGGGTACGGATTACAGGCAAGATTTTTTTTACTTCAACTAAATTATTACGCATTTATTAGCTACACATTTCAATCACGTAAGTAGGTAGTTTCCATAGCTAACGCATGGAACATGGAGGTAGATGAATTTTTCGATATGTTTCGTTAAAAAATGCAGGAAAGTGTAATTTTGTCACTGAAAATGATTTTTTAGGGTAAAATAAATAATGCTATTACGACGATGTGTGTATAAGGGGGGCTCGTAATTTCAACAGAATGAGCTTATTTTAACTATATTGTTATTATTATAAATTTTATAAACTATGAAAAAACCTATTAGCGTTTTATTTTTTATAAATAATTTTTTTTCATGAAATTTTTTGTGGGCGCGGCAGCTCGTTTCGCCATTCGGGGTGCACTTCTCTTACGATCGATTGCATCGCCAAACGCATCCAACAATGGACAAAAAAAGAATCAATTTTCCGAGGAAAATATAACTCCTTCGTTTAGGTTGTTCATGCAGAATGCCAGGCCAGTCGAGCCTGCCAACTACGTGCGCTGTCCGCAAGAGAACGACAGCTCCCTATATCGATTCACGTATATAGGTATGTGTGAGTAACAAGACGAGACAACACTCAAATGCAGCAGCAGGGCAACAACAAACGCGGAAAACAACAACCAAGAGATGCAGTCCGCGGGTACGATGTAACGAGTTCGGCAGCGGGCAAAGCTGGTGTACATATAGGTATATGCCATAATGGTGGTGAAAAAACGATTTTTTTCGTGCGACGGCGGCAGTATAGGGCGGCGACGCGTGTTGACACGAATCAAATGTCATTAATGCCCCACGAAGCGATGAGAAAAATCTCGGGTGAACATCGCTAACGAAGCTTGCCCCCACTCGCTCTTTTTCTACCTTTTTTTTTTCTTCCCTTTTTTTCTACTAATGGTACACCCGGACGAAGCTAAAATTGTACACGCGTCCGTTTGGTTTTGAACCAATTGTATATGGAAAGGAAAGGCAAAGACATTTGTTTTACATATTTACATTCGGCTGCTGTGGAATTTTCGCTGATTGACGCTCTATGGCTTCGATGTTTTTATTTTTCGCACAATCGATGGCACAAATAAATGCTGCACCACAGTACGAGTTGGAGTTTTAATTCAATATATGTATGTAAATTTGTTTAAATCGAGTTCACTTTCTACAATATTTACAGTAATTGCAATGTCAATAAAAACCTTTCATCTCGACGTGAAAATTTAGTGAAAAAAAAAATCTTCATCGACTAATACTTTCTATTTATTTGAACTTTTCTGGACAATTTCATTTTTGCTGTTTCCTGTAACTTTGACGTCTAATTTATTTCTCGCGTGCCGCAAAAGTTCAAATCTACCGCCACGAATCCAAAAATTGGAGCGCGCGCATGGCGTTTCGATTACCCGGACTGCAAAGAACGCCGCTAGCGGGCCACGACGAGTAAAATTCTCTCTTCTTTACGTGTTTCGCCCGAGATACGGTTAGTGTTCCTCGTATTTTTTAATTTAAAAAAAAAACTATTATTACTGGTATCAGCGTTAAATATTTTTGAAAATATACCGATTATGCGTTATTCTTGAAATTTGTGCTTAAATCATCTCTAATTTCTGTTTGTTGAAATAAGATATTGTCGGATTTTAATCCACTAGCTCATGTGGTTCGGAATTTTCCATGTTGCTTGTTCGTTTAAAAGAGTGAATAATGTGTGAAAATTCGTGATATCGTGATATATATCGTGATACTTGCTGTTTTTTAAGCTCACAATTGTCAATAATCGAGTGTAAAACAGTGATGATTTTAGCACATATTAATTCTGCGATTGCATTGTACTTTCTAACCTACAACTCTTCAGTGCACACATGTGTCTAACCTTTCACTAGTACACATTGCTGCTGATACAACTTAGTTGATATTATTCTAGATGACTAATAATTTGTTAACATTTTTTTAGCAATGGCCGATAAAGTTGAAAAGCCTAAGGTTGCCAAACAGCCCAAGGAGGCTGCCGCTCCAGTTAAACTTCAGAGGAGGCCCATGAAGAGGCATGGACGTCTTTATGCCAAAGCCATCTTTACCGGTTACAAACGTGGTCTGAGAAATCAGCATGAGAATACCGCTCTGCTGAAGATCGAAGGAGCTCGTGCCAAGACCGACTCTGAGTTCTATGTTGGCAAAAAATGCGTATACGTCTACAAGGTTTGTAAATCTTGCACTCCTTAATTTAGTCTAATTTTATGCAGCAAAATTTTAACAGTTATATCATTAATTATAGGCCAAGAACAGGACGTCAGTTCCCGGCAAGACCTCCAAAAAAACTAAGGTGAGGGCTATCTGGGGTAAAATCACCCGCCCACACGGTACAAGTGGTTCAGTGCGTGCCAAATTCAAGACGAATTTGCCAGCCAAGGCCATGGGACACCGCATCAGAATCGTAAGTTCATTTTATGTTTATTAATACTGTTTTAAACCAATCTATTGTTGCATAGAATATGCAAAAAGTAAAAGTAATCAATTTTTATTTTATTTTTGTTTATTTTTATTTGTAACACCATGAAATTGAAAACTATATCTTAATATTTTTTCATATATTTTTAGAATACTATTTCAAGTTTTTCACTATGAATTATAACATGGCATTTCTAATTTTCTTGTTGCAGATGCTGTACCCAAGCCGAGTTTAAGTTATTACTTTAAAATAAAAATTTTAAAATTTAACAATATTTGTTTTATTCATAAGTGAACCCTATTCCATGAAAAAAAGGATAAAATTTATTTTATCACACTTACATAAAAAAACCATTATTGCTGTCATTATGCTGTATTGATCTTATTGCTGTCAACTCATTTTTTAAGTCATGAGCCTAAATTCTTGCATTAGTAGACTAGTATGCAAAATTTTAAAAAATATATTAGGAACCACTGTAAATATCACCAGTTTTTTAATAATAAATATAATGATATAATGCAATGAAAAAACTACTTGGTTTCCATACTTTAAACTTTGCACCTGCCATCAATACCGAAAATTTTAGCTACAAACACAGAGTATTTTATTCATTTTGTGTAATAATTCAATTGCTACAGTCCCTACATTCAATTTTAGCTTAGCTTTCATATAAGAAAATAATGAAAGCAAGTCTTATGAACCACCTTCTCAGATTACCATTGTTAGAGCCATTGGTTAATGCATATTTTGTTACTTAGTTCGGATGAAAATGTTTTAGATGAGCTTATAATCAAAATTCATGAAATTATGTTTGTAAATCAGGGATGGAAAAGAAACAAACATAAGTGAATTGAAAACGAATTTTTTATTCAAAATTTTTTTAAAAACAATTACTTCTTGGCTGCTACTTTGTTTGCTTTTGTTTTTTTGGCAGCTTTCTTCAATCTGTAAAAGGCTTCTGTACGGATTGCATTCCTCACACGTTTAGCTTTTCTCAATTTGAAGCGATCGAAATCACTAAGGGCAGCTCGCTGAAATTATCAATGCAAAAATTAGGTATTGATACGCCAACACAAGAGCTATAATCCTAAAGATTTAAATATTCAACAAACCTTTTCTTTAGCCGCTACTTTTTGGGCCCACACAGTAGCTTTCCACTGTTCGTCGATTTTTTCAGTAGCCCAAGCTTTTCTTACAACTCTGGTTGATCCAGTAAATGGGAACTTCAGGCGGAATTTTGTAAGATGCAAATTCGATAAACTCATTTGACTCCTTGGAATTTTGGATGCTGGTCCATCAACCAAAACCTATAAAAAAAATTCATTTAATTCATGCAGAAAAAAAAGAAAACAATAAATTTTAAAACTGAATTTCAGAAAAAAAATGGCTTCATTAAATATCAGCCGGCAATTCCTATCAAAAAATTAGGATCATCATAATACTGTGTTTTGAGTTACTTACTATGATAATTTACTATCAATTATAAAAAACATAACAAACTTTAACTCACTCTGTTCTGGTCGATGACATCAACAATGGCCACAAGCTTGCCTTTGTTAGAGCCATTGCTCACGTAGGCGACTCTGCCACTTTGTACAAACCTTTCGAAAGGCTGTTAAAACAAAAATAAATAATCATTTATGTTAAAATCGTAATAAATAATCATTAATAATTTGCAGTCCAACATGCTATTACAGTGATAACTATATTGTGTTATCAAGATACTATTAGACGTAATGAAGTTCTACATGTGGTACTTTAAAATGTGGTACACTTAAGTTCAAATAAAGAAAATATAATGAATCCAATGATACATAAAGATGATGAATTGAAAGTTTTTGGATCAACTAAGCAAGAATAAATTGAATAAAGTTTAAGTTCATTTATAAATAAACATTGACATTAGATATTCAATTAAAGAGGTTAGCTTTGAATAAACAAAAAAATTTCTAAGTAAAAATGACTTCAACTTGACTTTTTAATAAGCCAGTAGAAAACCAATTAGAACTAATTTATCATATAAAAGTTATACACATTACATCAATTAATTACAATGCATAATTACTATTAAAAAGCAGAAGTGTAAAACTCACCATTTTCGGCTTTCACTATCACCGTTAAAAAAGAACAAGTGTGTTCGCGTGGCCAAAAGTACATCTGGCTTGGTGGGATCGTTCGAGGACCAAGTAATATGGAACGTCACGTTTTTGACGCACTTGTGACCAGAAAAAAGTATTTCTCTGACATTTTTTTCATCGATTAAAAAGAAGATTAGGATAAGAAGTATAAGTTCAAAAATTGGTTCAAATTCAATATCAAATCGACTATCGACAGCATTTTTTCAGTATTTAAACATAAAGTTAACACGTGATAGATTGGTGACTCTCGTGTATCGCTCATAAAAAATGCGATCACACTTTATGAGCTTATGCTATATTCCGTTCGTACGGAAGGCGAACCATAAATTCTGCGTAGCCTACATTAAATTCAGCACGTTATTTCCGATATTGCGCACTTGAAGCAGAGCTGTAAGAGCTCCCCACTGTTACATAGATTTTTACATTGCATCGTTTGTTCTAGAAAATGTATTCTATTATTAAAAGTTGTATTATTTAACGTTACATGAACATTTGACGTACATGTAAATGTATACTTTTACGAGATATCCTTGAATTCTATCAATATTCTGTTATAGCTTTTATTGACCGTGATATCCAAAACACGAAAATAATGGATCCCAATAATCCAGGGATGTCGCAATTAGACCGTAAGATTTATCAATTTTACCCCCTCGTCACTACTATGCTTTATGCATGCCTATTTACTGTTCCGTCCTTGTAGTCCTAGAAATTAACCTAAAGAATTTCCTTGAAAATTTGTTTTTTTTTTAATAGTTTTCAATAGTTTAAAACATTCATTTTTTACAATTTTAATAACAGACATAAACATTTGTCTGTTTTATTTATTGATGTTCTATTCTAAATCTCCCATTTCTCATTATTAACTTCCACACCAGTTTTTAAAAGTAAAAATTATGAAAAGTAATAAAAAGAATTATTGATAACTTCTTTTTACAGATTTATTGGCAAAAACATCAGCAAATGCAAGAAAGATCAGCCTTGAAAGCATCAGTACCAGTATCTAATCCACAAATTAATGTTTCTAATATAAATACTCATTTATATAGTAATGGTAACTATAATCCTTATGGATTAACTCCCAATGCATATGGCATTAATGGTCATGTGACAGGGTTTGTTCAGAATGGTCAGAATTCTTCTAATTATATGCATACTGGTTTAATACCAAATACTTACTATCCCAATGGGTTCCTTTCTACTGGCTACAATATTAATGATACATTAAACACAACAGTTGCTAATAATCTAGTTATGCAGAATACATATCGAAATATGCTCCTGATGAATAGTGCAGCAGCTAATGGTTACATGCCAAATTATTATATTCCGAATGGGCATCCGATGAGTGCATATATGACTCCGCAGATGATACACTCAAGTACTGGACAAGTAATTAATAATCAAATGTTGCATCATATTCAACAACAACAACAATCTTCTGCAAATCTTATGGCTCAACAGTTATTAATGTCAAATCAAATACCTCAACAAGTCATTGTTCCAAGTGGACATATTGCTAACAATCAAGTTTATCATCAGGTGCCATATACATCTACAAATAATCTTGTTCAAAACATACATCAACAGATATTGAATTCTAGTAGTCATTCAGCCAGTAACCCTACCTCTCAGTTAGCATTGACTCAACCAACAAGTAATAAAGTTTATGTTAATCCTTATTATACACAAAGAAAAGCTACAATTCATGTTAACCCACATGTTCAAGTAAAGACTCCTATTCATATAAATCCAAAAGTATTACAAAATACTGGTGGTTATCCAAATCAACAAGAAGTTTCTAAAAATATTTCAAAAGAAATTCAATTAAAACTGTTAACAATGTTACCATCTAATAAGCCTGAAAATAGTACAAGTGTTCCTGAAGTTTCATCCACACCCAAAGAAGAAATCAAATGTGAAGAAAATATAACTTCATCTGAAGCTGACACAACTGAAAAAATTCCAACTACAAGTCCATCTTTGGTTGTAGAACCAAAATTATCCGATTCTTCAAGTTATATAGTTAAATCTAAAACAAAAATTATTAAAAACAATGCATCAGTAGAAAAAAGTGCTAATTCTAGTTTTATAACTCTATCAAAGCAAAAAATAGTGAGAATCAAAAAGAAACCTAGAACTTCTTCTATAACTCTGGTTTCAGAAAAAGTTCATCCAAGTGTTAACAAAAGTTATATTAAAAAAATTACTCCATTTCCTAAGAGCATTAACATGAAAAGAAACTTGTAAGTATAATTATAAAAATGTTACATTATTTAGTAATTTGAATTAAACTCAACTGCAATTTTATTCAATTTTTTTAGGAGCAATTTGCATGGACTGGTTTCAATTGATGGAGTCATGTACAAAAAAAGTAGGAATAAATTAGTACGTAGCAATTCATCTCTGTCGGTACACCTAAACGTAAGTTAAAATCATATCTTCTTATTTAAAATAAATTATTATTTCAATGAACAGTGTATAAAAATAATTCCATTAAATTCAGGAAAACGTAGCTTAACTGGACAGTATTATATAGCTAAAAATGGCAAAAAATTATTAAAATTGGATTCTAATGCAAAAAAAATGAAAGCTTCTCCAGTCAAATTGAATGTGTCATCCAGCTTTATTTCTCCAAGTAAAATCAGTAAAAATTATGCAAGGTAAGTCATTAAAACTCCTAACTATAATAATAATGATAATAATAAATCAAAAATTTAATTTTACATTAGTAATAAGGTCAAACAAAGAAGCCTTCTGATTTTGCGAAATAAAATGCGCAAAAACAACCAACCTTGCTTATTTTTTCAAAGGTTTGGATATTGCAAGAAACAAGTAACAGGTTCATGTACTAAAGTGCATAATAAAAAACAAGTTGCAGTTTGTCAAAAGTAATTATTAATGTAACTCTTAGTCTAATATTTAGTTGCTTATGAGCTAATATATTATTAAAATAATTGTATTATATAGTTTTCTTCAAGGAAAATGTTTAAAAAGTGACTGTTTACTTTCACATGATGTTGGTCCTGAAAAAATGCCTACGTGCAGATTCTTCCTAGAAGGTTGCTGTAATAGAGATTCATGTCCATATTCACATGTTAAACAATCATCCAAAAGTGCCATATGTGTTGATTTTTTACAAGGATTTTGTTCACTGGGTAATGAGGTAAGAAAAGATAATTTGGTTTTTTACAAGTATTATGCTTTTTTCTTCTGAAATAAACAATAATCCATTTTGCATTATTACATTCAACAAATTAAAGCTCCATATTAAATTCAATTTTGTTGAAATTAAAAATCGTGATAGTTTTCTCATCAGTATTGTTGATATAAATAATGCATTTGAAAACTTTTAAATTCATTTTTAAAGAATTAATAATTAAATTCCATGTGTACACATAATGTTTGTAACATTCATACTGCAATGATTAGTAAATAATGTACTTGTTATGCTTTTAAACTATCCGTGCAAGATTAATCCTAGATATTTCGTGTCCAAGTGAAAAAAGTCCAAATTTCAACTTTTTGCCAATAATCCAAAAATGAATTCTTTTCTCATACAGTGCCAGAAGCGTCATGAGTTCTTATGCCCAGAGTTTGATAAGAGCGGAAGCTGTACCAAAGGTAAGTGTCCATATCCTCACAAATCAAAAGTTTCCGGGTCTAAAAAAGTTGCGCGGAAAAAATGTAAAACTCCTATTAAAACTAACAACGTAAATGCTCTCGAGAGCGAGTCAAAAAAAACGCTATTATGAAGAAGCTAGTGAAGACTTGGAAGAGAAAAAAAATAAAATTATGAAACAAGTACAAATAATAAAGGATGTACACATAGGAGCAATGAGTGCAGATGCTGATAGTGAAAATTCATCAGTTGATCAATCTAAATTAAACGACGTAGAAGTTTTGCCACCTGATTCTGATGTAAATACCACAAGTGAAAGAGCGCAAAGACCACCTATTGGTGATCTTCCTTCTTATATACCTATTGATTGACATTTAGTGAATTGTGCTCCTTGTTTTATAGTGATTTTTAGCATCATGGTAAAATTACTTTGGCAACTTAATATTCTATTAATTTTGCTTTACAACTGTGATATTTTTTCATTGTCTATTTTTAGTACTTAGAGTATATTTTAGATGGGTTTTTTGCAAAAAGAAAAAAAAATATGCAATAAATTTATAAATTTCAATGTATATAAAAATATATGTACAAAAAAAAAGAAATCGTTTTCAGAAATAAACAATTTTTTATTCAAATATATACACTGTTATTTTTTTTATCACAATGCTTCCACAGGGTATGACTTGATGAATTTTTGTACATATGTTCATGAAAACTGAACTACAGGATAATTTATAAAAAAATTCTATTATTTTTGTTGACTGTGATATAAAAGAGTCCAATTGGTCTCATGATTGTAAGCAAGTAAAATTGGGCAATGTAAAAGTAATGAAATACTGTCTGCATCAACTTTTGAAGATATTAATAACCACTGATCTAGCCAGGATTGCATAGTGTCTAATGACATATTAACTGGATTTAACCCCTCGAAAAGATAGTGCCTGAAAGATAATTTTTTAATCAATATTGCAGTTTAAACGATGAATAATTTTAAATTATAAAGTTCTGTGAATTACCCAACGAATAGCATCATATGATAATGTAGAAGGTCCTCCTTCTCGTTGAATAGCTGCATCCATTCTTTTTATTAATAATCCTCTTTCTAAAAGTTTCTTCCTTTTTCTCAAAGTGTATGTGCTCATTCCATGAACGTTTAACAATTCTTTCTGTAAAATTAATTCAATCATTATCATTATGCATAATAAATAATTAATAATTTAAAAAACAAAGAGAACTCACAACATGCTTTCTTTTTATATGTTTTAAAGAGTATGGAAGTCCAGAAAATAATGATTTACATTGAAGTATATCTTCTACTGTTGGATGAGTTCCACTTCCAAGACAAGCAACAATATTTCCAACAGATTCCTGCAACTTTTGATCTTTAATTTTATTTATTTGACTTTGAAAACAACGGAATAGAGGCTTGTTGTGTTTCAGTCGCTGCTTGTGCTCTTTTAACATAAAATTCAGTTTATCCTGAATCGACCAATAATGCGAGGTCAGTACAACATGTGGAAAGTACAAAGCTAGTGGAAAAATAATATAAAAGGTAAACGGTATAGCAGAGATGAGAAGCACAGGAGATATCCTAATCAAATCCTTGGGCATTGTAAAGGCAAGCTGTAATTCGTCCGTCGAAAGCGTGTCGATGCCTTGCTTGCGAATCTTTTTGCTCACTTTTAAAAATCGTTTGAGATCCTGATAAAAGACTTTGGTACCAACGCTAAATACTCTGTAAACGTGCATGGTGGTCGGGAAATTTTTTTCCATCACCTGCTCGTAATTTTTGACATAATCTACATAACGGAAGATCCAATATTTCTTCATCACTGTTACGCGGGACGGCGTCTTGACTTTGCTGCCTTCCGATACATTGTCGGTATTTTTTCGTCTGTCACTGCTACTCGCAATCGACAAATTATCGGTTTTGTTGTCATTCTCGGTATAACGTCGATGAATAACTGACAGCGCGCAGCTTGACAAGGACGTCGAAGGGCTGCTTCTTTGGCATAGAACTCTAGCTGCTATTCTTAACATGTCACGCAATTTGTTTGAGATTCAAGTTTACTAAGAACGACGAGATTCACTTGCAGCGCACTATTAAAAATGTCACTGCCTTTTCTGCTTACAGGCTTAAACTTTCTAATTTAATTTCGTCCCAAGAGGTTATGTCATAATGCTATGCACTTATTTCTCGCCAAATGATTATGTTCTTAATAATTTGATCGATCACAACGGCACTGGGGCAGGAAAAAACGAAGCTTTAGAAATGCCCTCGTCGAAATCACGAAGCTTGAAACTTGTTGACTCAATGGCCAGAAGACTCGCAAAAAAAAGCACTACGGGAGGCCTAGCAGAAGACGCGTGAAGCGTAAAGCTGTCTCCGAGTAGGTGTATCAGAACGAGGTATCACCAGCCACTAACTCGCACGTCGATTCGTGCACTTGGTCTACTTGCTCGCGGGTTGCGTCGTGTTTTTGCTCCGAGCTGGCAATAAATAGCTCGTGCCCGAATTGCGATGCGCTTCGCTATTGGTAGACGACAATGTCTGGCGACGCACATGTCATTAAAAACATTCGGATGTTTACTCTTGACATCGCGCAGATATACAATATGAAATTGCACTCCTATATACCGCAGTATTTGTCTGTCTATATATGTTACGCGAGCGCCAGACGCCAGGCGTGCCACGTGCTCGCGCACATCTCCCTCCCTCGTGCGCCTGCATGCAGCAGTCGTCGGCCGCCTGCACAATATGCAGCGCGACGCGCTTACGACACTTTGCAGTTCGCGGCGCGACGGCTGCTGCTGCGAGCGTGTCGTCTGCTCGACTCCGATTTAAATAGTATAGTAGACAAACACCACACCGCGCGAAATGCGAGACTCGCGCGCGACAGTAAATAAACACGGACGCCTCGTCGGTGTACCTACTGCGAACGGACAATAGCGCACCTATATATGTACGTGCGGTTGCACTTGGTCTCGTGATTTCACTGGGTTGCGAACGTCGATGAAGTCAATAATCGAGTGTGTCATAAACAATCAACAAAATATTAAAAACACATTTACTCGTTAATATATAATCTATTTCATCATACGATCGCAATACAACTTATTGTGCTCGATTGTGCACAAATGAGTATATGCCAAGATTTCAGGCAAAACACTTCTCTATCTTATAAAAATTAATAAATTAATTGATTAAGTGACGCGCAATAATTCACGAGTATTTAAAAAAAGGCAGATCAGAATAAAAAGAGGGCCGAACATCCAACGTCTCAAATTTTCCGCTTTTTTTTACTATCTAATCTAATCATACTAAAATAGGATCAATTAAAAATATAATTGATTCAATGAAATATTTGATAAATTTTACAAAATGTTTTTTTGATTCCTTGACTACCTTCATTGTTTAAACCAAATATTTGATCAAGAATATTCATTTGTACGGCTTTGTTGAACCAACGAAGTTTTCATTGATTCAGTAGAATTTTTCTCAGTGTAGATGGTAAAAGTCACAGTCGATATTGGTAGTTTGACTTTTCATTTTAACGCTTGATGTTGAATTCATGGATTGGTTAAAAAAATCAAATCAAACAGGATTCTTTGAATCATAGAGACGCATAAATGCGTGACACATACCACAGGTCTGTTGAGGTCTAGTAATTAAATTTACCAAAATGAAAAAATTACCAGGAAAATTTTGAAAGGCAAGGACTTTAAAAAAGTTCGTATGTGCATAACAAGCGTTAACAAGTGCACATGAACACATTTTTTCTCTCAGCTGAACTGAACTCATTTGTTTTAATGCGCACACAATCAATTAAAATTTTCAGGAGAAATGAGACCTCGTTGTCAAAGCAAAAGTATTGTATTATTTGTCCACAAATTGTATGTATTTAAAAAAAAATAATTATATTTTTTTAGAAATAAAATTTTATTAGTTCAAAACTAACTTTAATGTATAAAATGTTTCTTTTCCAACCTTAAGGATGTAAATTTACATCATCGAATACGGGAAAAAATATTTGGAAAAAGGATTCGATGCGCTGAAGATACTATTGCTTTAATTGTATTTAATGTATTCTAAATAACTAAATTTATAAAAAATCGTAAAATTTACTATTTGAATAACCTACTAATAAATATCTGAATTATTCGTGACAAACTTAAAAAACTACATCTCTGTTATCTATAAAATTAGAATTTTTTCAAAACACTCAAATTCAATTGAACTATTTAAATTATTTTTTAGTCGTTCATACACTATGCTTTAAATTCTAAAGATCTACAGACTTAAAAAACAACTATTTATTCAATATATAATCAATTAAAAAAACTGTCTAAATATTATTTTTGATGTTACTTTTATTCTTCTTTAAGTTCACAGAATCATCCCTGAGGATCGCGGATAATTTTAATTACATTTCAGGAGATTTTAGGAGGGGTTCAGGCTCTCTCGGTATGCGGTGCATTCTTGTTACGATTTGAGAGTGAGAGTGAGAGAGAGAAAGAAAGAAGCAGCAGCTGCCACAGCAAGGGGCCAAAGTTTTAGGTATATTTGATGCTTTCGTTTCTCATATTTCTCGGAGCTATTACACGGAAGATACGCACATGTGTACGTCATATATAGAGTAACTGCTAGTGATTATCGTGAATTGAGATCCTTCATTTATACATTCATTGTATTGCGTGTACGTGTGAGCCTACGTGCGTGTGTAAGGTCCGGAAACTTTTCCAGCCTACACAGTGGCAAGGTGCCTGTATAGACTATTATAGATATCCAACAGTTACACACAAGAAGGTATAATAAAGAGAATCGGTTGAGAACACAATTCCTCGAGCCAAGTAATATTTGTATCCGTGCGGACTCTCGATGGACGTATAGAAAGTTATTGACACTCGAGTGTGAGATTGAAGGAATTTTCAAAACCGCACGTATATTTATACAATACATATCGTTCGTCTATTTTGCGGCCTCATGGCGAGATATGAGTCACGTATAATCGTATCTCCCAAAACCTTTTAATTATGCTCGAGTATTTTTTTATTTTCTTTTTATTTACATCAGTGAGCTCGAATGTTGTGGAACATATCGCGCGGCGACGGTCAAGTTGCACTTTGTATATTATAAAATCTAAATGACATATATAGGTAACGCGTTTTTGATCGGAAGGAAAATAAAACGATCAGAAGTTGGGATGAAAATATGGGACCCTGGTATACGTATATGGTCAGTAAATGTGGCCCGAAGCGTAATTCATTTCGAGGAATCTAAAATCTCAATGGCTCGCTTCATAAATCTTAAAAGTGAACGCGCGCCTAGCTTGTACCATATATATGCCTATATAGGACCCACATATATGACATGAATGAATGAACGAGCGAAGCCCAGGCAGTCCTCGTATATATGTGTGTATATATTATTATTGCTGACCGAAAAAGCCTGCGTATAGGACCTATACCTATATAGATGCGCGTGGAGCGAGAGGTGCACGCATCATTTGCACAAGAATAGATACAATATTTATATAAGTAAGCCTACGCGCCATCCTACCCGTAATATATAAGAGGCGAGCGTTAGAAATTAACGGAGCAGATCCACTAGCCAAGTGCGCGCGCGGCCAGAGTATAAGTAGTAAGTATGACCGATGCGCCGAGTATAAATATGCGTGTGCGTTTTAAAAAAAAGTGGCCACTACCAGAGAGATATATAGCACACATCTTTGTTGTTTGTCTCGTCGCGATACATACAGCGGAGCCACTGCCTTGGCACTGCTTTACTCGTATATACTGCAGGGACTGACCCACGGGATTTGTGTATAGGTCTTCCGCACGCGGAAACGACCATAGGTGCGCGTATATTAGGGTCCGTCCCGTATTTGCCTCTTACTGATTCTCCTGCGTATTTAAATACGCGCGCACACACGCATACACACAAGCATTTGCCGCACAGACACATTCCATTTGTAAAGGTGTCGACTTGTCAGAGACTTCGGAGCTCTTCTCGTTTAAAAGTCCGACACACAGACACTCATATCTTATACGAGACTAACCCCTCGCAAGATAGACACACACAACATTATGCATAATAAGCTTTTGTATCTAATGTGGACGCTCCTGCCTCTATAGTTTCTCGCGTATATGCGTTTTCTCTTCTCTTCTTTTCTTTCCTTTTTTTCTAAGCACTTCGAAATCGCCCAATGGTTACAGCCGTGCGGGTTTCGACATTCTTATTAAATACGACACTCCTCTCATCTTTTCCTAATTGTACGACGCTACGAGTCCTGTACTGCAACAAATATAAACTCGTACTGATCACGGGTGAATGTGATCGAGAAGAGGACGTAATGTTGGCCGAGGTCCAGTTTCGATTGTAGCATTAAAAACTACGGAAATATGCATGAACTTATGCACATTCCGCGTCTCTTGTTCTTCGTCGCTCGGTCGAACACATTTTTGGCCATTTGCCTTGGAACGGTAGTTTCCGACTGTGTATGTCACATTTTCACTTTTCATTCACGAGATTAATCTCGTACGTATATTTAGACGAGTGACGCTAATTTTTAGAGGCATTACACTCTCAACTGTTGAGCGAGCCAACTTCGAAGATAACGCCTTCATCTACCTTATCGAGGACTCTCGCTCGTCGCCCTCATTAAAAATACGTTATATCGTTCTATAAGTGGCGATAGATAATTCAAGAACTGTTAAACGTATCCTATTTCGATACTGAAAAACTCATTTTTTCAGTTCATTTGCTGAGGCAAGCTAATGAAACTTACTCGAAATTAACTAAAATTATAGTACTGCCGAGAAAGATCAATATATGTGATCGTTGTTAAATTGTTACAAAAGTTTAGGCGAAGTAAGTGTATTAACTGATCATTAATTTCATGATTCAAGTTGGGTTTCATGTACAATTTGAATAATACTTCAAATATTATAAGTAAAGCCGGGAAGTTTTTGAAATATGACACTGACTGATCGATTTACCACTTCATGTGAAATTGCTATTGTGTGTCATGAAAAGTGAAAATACATATGGTACCAGAATAATATAATCAATTAATCATGGATTTTCTACAGTTTTCATGTCACTTGAGACAAATCTTTCGTAATGTAATAGATCGATTTCTTTCAATATAAAATAAACAAAATATTCATTGTTTCAAGTCATTCACTAAACAAAGTTTTTATTACCATTAGAAGAAGCATGTTTTCTTTACATTTCTTAAGAATAGAGATGGAAAAGACCTAAATAACGAGTTCAAGGATTTTAAAAACAGATTTCATGAAAGGAGAACTATTAGAAGTATATTAAAAATCCCCTCTTCCTCAGACATAATTTTCAATCCTGATGTTTTGAAAATATTCACAATTTTTTTTCAAAATTAAGAAAAAAAACTATTTTTTTTACAGTGCTTTAAGAGCCTTTGGTAGTTATCATTTTCAGTCAATTTACTTAAAAATAAAAATATTTATATAGCTTCTCCGTTGATCTCCATCTCTGATATCCCAAATTTAAAAGATATCTCAATTACACCGATATACAATCAGTCACTTCACAATACACGAAATTACCTACATAGATAGATTGAAAAAAAAACTCATGTAAGTTTTATCGAGTACGTCGAGTTTGACGAGTTTGGTAAAACTGCGACACGACATTTGATCCACGCAGTCGCGGAACATTTTAACACGAGCGATACGTAAATATGAGGGGCTACACGTGCGCAGCGTGAGAGAGACCCTCCTTTGATGATGATACGAAAAATTTTCATCTGGCTTCGGTCTAACTTTATCGTCAAGATTACATTATATTCGGAATGTCAGAGAGGCGCCATGTGTTTCTTTTATCGCTGCATTATGTATTGGGAAATGTAACGCATATAATGTAATCTTGGTTAAAACAAGTGTGGTATAAGTGTGGAAGCGTGAAAGGCATTAACGATCAATATTATCGTTCTTTTTCCATTGATGAAATCTCATCGCGAGTTTTTATTTTAGACCGAAGGACGAAAAAAAAATGGAGTTTTTGAAAAACACGATGGCAAATTTCCAATGACAATTGTGTCTGTGGAATAACTGATACGGTGCACTTTTGCATGCTGCATCGATCGCTCCTCTCCACTTATCGCATTTTGCATTGGTCATGGATAGTACACGGTGGAGTGCAAATTGCATTATTGTATAGTCGCGACTCGTCAACGATAAAAGCTTGATTTACATCGCTTCTAATGAGAGGCTCTTGACACGAATTATTTTCCTTTCGCGTCGAAAATATCGCGTTACTTTGCACATTGTTACACGTATAAACGGTCGCTTTGTTGCATTCTTCCTCGCTGGCGATTGTGCAACAGCACTTTAATGTGTCTACATTACGTGTTATAAAAATTATGCTCGGGTGAAGTTTGATTTCTCGCGCCTTGCGCGACGGGACACGTTTTTCTCGTTGGTCATTCCGTCGCACTGCTACGAAGTTGATGTACTTGAAAGGATTTACATAATAAATGCTATAAATTAAAAAAAGAACAGAGTAATGGGAGATTTCTGATTGGATATTGTAGAAAGTTTAAAAAAAAGAGAGAAATAAAGTAAATATCGAGAAATATTGAGCATGTATTCTCGAAAATTCTCTTTGACAGTTCGCGCGTCGTGTTACACTTACAATTGTAACTTCGGGCGCAAAAATTATGCATTCCTTCGAATGTCAATGAAAAATATCGTTAGGAATTCGAGCCACCTAATTATTTTCAAATTACCATCTTTGCTATTGAAATCGAGCAAATATTTGACTTTAATTTCCACAAAGAAATTGATAACGTCGTTGAAACATTCGATAAAGAACAAAAGAAAAAAACCAAACTTTTTTTTTACGCCGCTCACAGCAACATTCGCAGCTATAACATATAGAATAGGTGTATTATTATTATACGCAAAGGATAACATTCGAAATACGCGACTTGCATGAGCCGCGAGTGGCAGCACTGCGAGTCAGCTCGGTTAATTACCTGCTCTGGCTGGCTGGCTCTGCCGCTGGCTATAGTGCTATACTGCTGCGCTGAATGACTGACTGAACCCCGTCTGCGCAGTAGCACAGACTGTGCCCAGGCAAGCTCCCGAGACTTTTGCCTTGCTTATACGCGATCAGTATAGTCAGCTTGGCCGAGCAGAGTTGACTGCTGCGTTTCGTGCATGCACCTTAGTTAAGCGTATACACCACGAGTCTGTCTCTGGTACGGTACGTGATAGGACGGCGTCAGTGTGCGTGTGTGTTTGCCCGTGTGCGCGTGCTATATAATACGGCAAGTGTGGCATATTACATGTAGTAAGCGAGCTTGAGCGAGAGCAACGAAGCGATCGCGCTGTTGTTTATAGTGTGACTCCAATGAAAATGGGTCGAGACGATACTCGCTCTATCAGCTGAATAACATCGGTGAGCCGACGCAAAAAAGTGCAAAAATTGCAAGTGTAGTTTCTGTGCCAAGTAATCGGAGTTTTTCCTCGTACGAGACTGCTTTTCTTCGTCTCGGTACCTTCTTTTTACTCTCTGCTCTCTTGCTGAATCTACTTGCTCGAGCTTCTCAGCGACTAGCTACATGAGGCACATTTCCTCTTTTTTTTTTTTTTTTAAATTCGGGAGCTCCGAGTAAAAACAAAAGCTAGAGCGAGAGATAAGTTCACTGGGTGGACGGAGTAAAGATTGATCAACCGAATTGAAAAGTGCACGTTGAATTTTTTTCACGTCTGTCAATTCATTTGTCGCCAATTTCTGAGATAAAGTGGTTGGGCTGTTTCTCGTCATCGTCGAATCGGAAAAAACAATTTCCACTCGCGAGAATCAATCTCCGGGCGTCCTACAACCTCCGAACGGCGTAATATTGAATATTTCACGAAATAATCCAATAAAAAAAGTTGGCGCATCGCGCAACAACATCGGGGTCTCGAGCTGCAGGCTGCAACCCGTAGTAGTAGTTTCGAGCATTGCAGGCTCATAAAAGCGTGCATGCGCCTCGCTTATACAAAGCCTATACGCAGTGCCGGCGCGCGTCTCGCTTTCCTCTCGTATATGTGCTGTTGTTATAATATACACTATACGTGCATACGAGCCAAGCGCGAGTACAGCTGTGCAGCGTCACTTTTCTAGGATTCCGATTCCCAAGTGGGCAGCGTTTGAGACAAGCAAAGCTCGGGAGGCGGAATTTTTTGGTGCGTCCTGTTCTTCACACGGCTTTGATACGTCGACAGAGACGGGACGATTTTTGTTGCTGCATTCGACAGCGTGGAAGCACGGCACGCTACTCGCGATTGTGTAATACTAGTTTATATACGTGCGCCTCAGTGTATGTTCTCTCTTTTCCGACGAGACGTCCATTCTGCGCGACATATCGTGCATCAGAAGGCTCATCGTGCTCCGTCTATGTGACATTGTGTTTCTCACCGAGCTCCTCGAAGTCTAGTCCATTCCATTTGACAATTGAATCATTTCAAAATTTGAACTCATCTAGTGCCTGGTCTCTCGAAAAGAGCGTCGATGGGTCGTATCGACTCTATGACCGGTGCAACGAGCAGCTCAGCTCAGGCTATAACAATTTACCAGCTCGATAATGTTGGACAAAAATATTCTCGTAAACAACAAAAGCAACGACGGTGTGACTCCCATGAACATTGATTGTTCAGGAGAAACTAGTCTCAAAAGGTCCAATAGTGCACCCATGATCAACGAAATTGCTGCCACTATGTCTATTACAGCAACCACCACTCCTGCTCCTCCAAGGTAAAACATTAAGCAACAGTAATTTTTTTTTCCTTACAAATATCCCAGTATCATTTTTTGTATAAATTTACTGACAAAATATTCATTTTATTTAAAAACTTTTTAATTTTCCAGAGATGCTGTATCCCCGTTTACTAATTTTTCCAATATATCCCGGTCAAGGAGATTCAGCACAAGCGTAAGTACTAATATATAAACTTTTGAATATATTTTGAATCTTTCCAATCCCTAATAATCATAATATTTTTTTACAATAATATTCAAATTAACATATGCCATAGCTTCATTATGCATATCTACTCGCATAACTATACAAAAACTCTATAATTATAAATTTTAATTTTTAATTACTTTCAATTTTTAGAGTCCAACTGCAGCAGCTGTGATGGCCATTGGACCAAGATTAGCACCAAGAGTAAATCAGTTAAGAAGAGAGGAGTGTATTGACGTAGTTGCTGGTCGTGAAGCAGCTCATGAAAAAGAAATTCATAGTGCTATACAAATTTCCCAATCTTGGGAAGATTTGACATTTGAAACTGAAAGTTTAACTTTCAAAGATTCTTCTACAGAATCACCTCCATTAGGGACATCATCACAAGTTAAGCCAGATAAAAAGCACAAAAAGGTTTTTGATACTTTAAGTTTGAGTTTATCTCCTGGTTCTCCATCATGTTCTTCACCTTCGCCTACAAGATCTGGGTTAGGCCAAAGGCAATGTTTTTCACCAAGTTTGCATGCTTGCTCAGTAGCTTGGAAAAATGGATCATTATCACCAAGTCCAACTAGGAAAGCTTTTGCTACCAGGTAATGCCATGATAAACTTTATAAGTATAAAATTTCAAAAATGAATGCTTAATAAAAATAATTTTTTTTTCAGAAGAAGTTTAAGTCCTATTTCAATTCGCCCAAGCTGTCTTGGAGGAGCAGCGATGAAAAGAAAATTTGAACTAGATGAAAATTCTGATCGGTTGATACAACCTCCTATTAAAAGAGCCTTTAGTTTAGTCAACCCTTCAAGGTAAATTTATTACCCACTTACTCAATCACTACATAATCAAAATTAATACATAAAACATTATCAATGTTTTTTTAACCATTAATGAAACATTAGTCTAAATAATTCAATAAATTCGAAGTATAATTCAATTTGACAATCATCATAAAAATGTAAAAATAAAATAATAGTAACCATTCAAATTTATGCTTTATTTTACAGAGCCGAAACATCAACTAGTCCGTTTTCAACTCTTACTTTAAATAGTACTGGTTCGGTAGGGACACCTGAGTCAATATCAAGCGTAGATTCGCCGAATTTTTCTAATCAGCTTGCTGAAGAAAGTAGCCCTGCATCTGGACGTATGCAAAGTGATGATACTAGTATGTCAGATAGCAATAGCAATGGTACTCAACAAGTAAAAGCCATGGAAGCTGAAACAATACCAAGCAGTCAAGAAAATACATGCGACGCTGATATTAGGTGAATAGTCGTTTCTGCAGTTCATAAAGGTTTTATGAATCCTGTTTGTAAATTTAACACATTATCTATCTATTTCCAAAATCAAGTTATCGAGCATCTCCAAATGCTTATAAAACCTAGTCGGTATATTAAATTAATTCATTGAGTGGTGCACCTGTGATGTTAATGATATAAAAGATATATTAAAGCAAGTATCTATATGATTTTAGTACTTGCTTCTTATAGTATGAATGCATGTGAAAAATTTAATATTCTATGTGAGCTTGATTGTTTATTAATTACATAATTTATCAAGTAGTATAGTTTATCTGAAACAAATTTTAAAAGTTTCATCCAAAATACCAGTTTGCTGTTTGATAAAGGGCTTTAATTGAATTTCTCGAATATTAATTCTTCTTATTTTGGTGCATTTATAATGAAAGAACGTGGAACGAACTTTTTACTAAACTCAAATTTGTAGGACAAAGATCAATAATTTTAATAAATGTCTTTAAATGCATTTATTCATTTCAAGTTCAAGACGAGTTGCTGTGTAATAATCTCTAAAAGATCACTATTTCAAACGCCTATAATCCTTGAGTTATTTTAAACTTGAAAAATATTAAAAAAAATTGTTTGCTAACTCCTACATGAAATTGATAAAAGTATGAGTGTCGGAGGTATGAATATCTGTTTGAGAAGATAAAAATTTTAAATTCTCATCAAAGATCTTTTTGCTTTCATATGTTGATTTCTAGATTCATTTGAGAATATATAGATATAACATCTTAGAGAGCTTTTATATTAGTACTGATGAAACTTCATATTTTGATCATAATTTTATCATTAAAAAAATTTTCACCGAGTATCTTAGAAATTTATTAGACTTGCATTTTTTAATGACTGTTTAAAAAAATTCTCTTCTGAACTAAAAATAGCGAATTTATTTAAGAAACTGGGTCAACCTAATGTTTTGACCAATCATTTCTAAAAACTATAATTTTTAAACTTGGGCTTCTGATCTGTTTATGAAGTATTGTTGTGAGCTAAAACATATGGAAATGATCAGAGTAGAGAAAATAGAATCCCATTGAATTTTAATCTTTTTCTACATTACTACAAGCAATAATTTTAATATATTGCAAACATTTCAATGTACACGAATTCATATTTGTATATTATTATAAAAAAGATTTATTAATCAATCAATTTTAACATTTTTTAAAATTCTTATTTATACATAGTAATGTATATCAATGCTGAAATAAACTGTGATATGCAAAAAAATGAATTCGAAGCATAAAATTACAAGTTTCTACAGAGACTGCAAACAAATTGTTTAATATTAGTTGTTCCATCTTTAATAACAATCTAATATTGGTATTATTAGGATTATGTAAGCAAGTTGCTTTATATTAATTAATTTAAGTACTAGTTTACAAATGTAGTTTATTATACATACAAAGGAAATACGTTTTAAAATTAACTTTGAAGAGTGAACAATATGTATTGGGTGTATATATTAAAATATCTGTAAATAAATATCCAATGTATTCAATGATAATAATGTAATAAAAAAGTCTGTATAGGCGTCGTTTAAAAAAAAAATAACATCTTAAATCCATGATTTTTTTACAAAATTACGCTTGTTTAAGAAAATTGCAAAAATAATTTACTCAAATATTGATTTGAAAAATTATTTTGATTTCTTTGAAATTTCAAGTATCTTGTAAAATTGCCAAGATTGTCAACCACAGTAAAAATAACTGGATGCCATAATGAGTTATATGAATTTTTACGAAGTGGGAATAATTTGTTCCGTAAGATTGATACAATTTTACAGCAGGTAATTCAGATCCCATTTTAAATTGTACAAACGTATTTGAGAAAAAATGATTATCTGTTTTAATATAAAATAATTGATCCATAAATATGTATATAGTAATGTGAATTATTTTTAATGTATGCCCATCAACAAAGTATAGTGAATGACACGACCATTTCCTATAATAATCTTTAATTAAGCAATATGTTATAAAGAAAATACAAAGTTAAATGCATTGAAAATAGTTGAATGCAATAAAAAATCCAATGAACATATTACATCAAATCTATTTATTTTTTTTACCTCAACTCCTTTCCGTCGTATTATCCTAATTTTCCAAATGTATGGATATGTCAATATAATTAAAGAAGAGCTAAACTAGCCGATTAAAAATAGAAATCCATTCATATATTTGACCATGGATTTTGTGTTTCAACACAAATTAAATTTTCTCATGTGCAATCATCCAAAACTACAAAACATTTTTTAGACTGAACTATATAATTGTGAATTGATATTACTTTGTTTATTTAATTATCAATTTTCAAAATTATCACATCACTTTAAAGGAAGGTCGTAATGTTCATGTTGGCCATCATCTTGGATCGAAGAAAAAGCTTCGATCCAAGGTTATTAATAAAGTCATAATTTTAAAATCTTAATAATATTCAATTTATTCTTGACAGTTCAATTTCTCATTTATATACATACAACGTATTTTTCAGTTGTTATCAATCATACAACATTAAAAAACAATTATAGGGTATCTATAATACGGATATTATAAACACGAATATGAATTATCTTTATTCAAGAAAATAACTCACATCATATTTTTCAACAAAATGTGTTACTTTTGAAATAGCATTTATTACGATATACATTTTAAAAAAATGCTATTTACTAAATATCTATTTATTATATACAATTTTTTAGTTAGTATAACAAAAATTTCGTTCTTTCTACATACACTAAACAGCTTCAAAGTTAATTTTTATAAAATAAACTTTTTAAACCGTTGCTAACTTTCGAAATTATTGTACCAACTGTTTTAAATGACAAGAGTCTGAAATTTTCTTGATTATCAGTATTATTCTCATCTGTGACGTCCATTGAAAGGCAAGAACGAGAAAATATTTTCGATGAAAATATCTGAAAATTTAAAAACATATGTAGATCTCACGTTCATTATTTTTCAGTTTTTTCTACTTACTGTTTCATTTATTTTGTCATTTGAATTATCATTCCGCAAAATTTCATTATGTTTTTTAGCGGCCACTTCTTCTACAGGCGATTTTTTCAAACGTTTAAATGGCAAAGAAAATGGAGAATTACTTTTCGATGTTTTTTCAACTCCAGCGCTTTGATCCATATCAACATTTGAATTATTTGACTATAAAAAAAAGAAAACAAATATTTTTTGAAAATTAACGTAATTCTTGTTAATCGAAATACAAAATTAGACGATGATTTACTTTCAGGGAATTGTCATTATTTTCTTTTATTGCAGTTAATGGTCTTTTGCGCCGTAGTCTATTGTCAATCTCACCATCCTTATTAATAGGAATAAATTTTCGCACAGGAATTCTAGAGCTACTATCCTTTCTCAATGATTGTCTATTTTCCTGGTACTGAAATATAAATTTTTAATAGTAGAATTACTTTGGTTAAAAATCATTCCAAGATAATTCTAGGTAATGAATGTTACCTTTTCAATGGCTTCTTCTATGGCTGTAATCCACTGTTCGCTGTCTCCCATTTCTGAATAAAGTAATAAATATTCCTCCTTACATGTCAGACTAAAAACTTCAGTGCTAAATACTCTTTTGATAGTAGTTTTGTTAAGAGGAAATACACAGGAACATTCCATGGTTGACTCTGGATCACCCTTACAATATAGTATCATATCACTGCACAGAATAAAATATCTGCGAAATGCAGATCTTGCCCCTCGTCCGACGCGCATCAACTTACCATGTCGGACGAGTTTTCGACCGGGTTTTACCAGAGTAATTAAATTAGTTATTACTTTTTGCAGTTCAAGCAATTGTTGGGTATTTTCATATTCTTCTACCATTGCATTGATATGAGATGCTACTTTTTCTATTTCAACCAATGAAGCTAAATAGAATAATTAATAGTTATTTCTCTTATCCAAACAATACTAACTAACTTACATACCTTGTAACTCATTATATGCTTTTGTTCGAGGAGAAGTGTGACGAATGACCTGCTGCAGAAGTAATTTATATCTGGGTACTCGTTGAATTGGAGCTATTAGCAAAGAAGAAAGTTTTTGGCTCACTTCTGGCCTAGATTCTTGATTTGCTATAAACTTTGAAACTTCTGGATTATTTTCTAAAATTTGCTGCATCATATGAAAATCAGTTATTTTATCTTACAATTTGACATTATTTGAAATAACATATGTAAAACAAATTACTGAAAAACCTGTATATACCTGTAATAAATCTAACGCTTGTTTATAATTGTAGGCATAAACAGAGTATAATTTAAAAAATGGTGCCAATGTGTGAAAGGCTCGAGCAATATTTTCTGGATTTTGTTTCAACTGTTGTACTAGTTCATTATTAACATTATATATTGTATCTATATTTTCAAACAGAGTAGAATATGAAGCTCGACTCAAGAGTTTTTTGTCTAGTATAGGTTCCATAAAAAACTTGAGAAAAAAAATATATTAAATTATTTTTGCAGCTATAAGATTACAAGAAACTATTTCAACTTGGAACATACATTTTTAATAATTTCAAGCTGATTAATGTAGCTGATTTCTGATGTCAAAATTTCTTGTATTGCTTGAGATCTGAGATTTTCTTCTTTACTCGCATCTTGTTCATCATTAAATTCATCTAAGGTACTCAATACTGAAAAAAAAAAATTATAAATTAATTTTTTTCTAATGAAATTCAATTTTCAAGAAAATGTCTACATTCAAATCTCATAAGTATTGTTATTACCTTTCATTCGAGTTTGTGTAGTTAACAATTTTCGTTTTGATAAAACTTCTTTCAGCTCGTCGGTTACGCTTGTTAATTTAGGCGTCCTAGGCGAGTTGTCAAATTCCATATCGAAAACCTAACAGTAAGTAAAAAACTTGTTAAACGTAAGCTTTATGCACTTTGCAAAAATGGATAGTTTAAATATAAAATTATTCCAAGATTTAACGCTTGAAACGTGTGAAATTAATAACGGCACATGTATGTGCATTAAATTCAATTCAATTCAGGCATTATTTAATGACACATATGACATATGATAACGGTTGGAAATAAATTAAAATTTTCCATAAAATAAATGTAATAATTAATTACTTTGTGTTAATGTATTAAGAACAGATTCTTAACACTTCAATTCACCATAACGATCCTTTCTTTCTACGATTTTTTATTACAAATTCAAAACAAACAAGAACGATACACTTTCAAAGACGCTGCCCAACCGAATAGTAACGTGCGTTTACGGTAGGTAAACATTATGATGCTCGCGCCAGACGCACTACACGCTCCCAGATAACATTGCGTATAGGCCATGTTGTATGTACACGGGCCTCCGCCACGTTGCCGTCATTATAGAATACAGATTACGAAGGTACGTTACGGATGCAAATTAAAAATCTTGATTTAAATGTCTTTGAGTGACAAGCATGCCATTCCAGTACAATTTCAAGATGAGGAGCATCAAAGATGTTGAGAACCATATCATGATATAATATTACAAAGTGTACAGTTTCGAAGAAACCTTTTTGTTTGCTACAAACAACATTGAAATCTTGCAATGAATACGATTATAATTCGATTCGATTCTTTATTTTACCATCATTAAAAGTAAAACTATATCAGTTTTATATGCTTTTCTATTAACGCGAAGATAGCTTTCAATTTTTCATTGAAGTTCTTTGATTAAAAAGAAAATCATTTTTAAAAGTCATTACAGTGCTATGACTGCTATGGAAGAGCAACGACCCCATCTGTATACAAAAACATTTGACGCGCGCGATGTTATCGTTTTTGGCACTCCGGCCGTACAATAATAAGACGGTAAAGTGGCAACATGATGTTATCTGGATGGGTACTATACCTGCATACCACGAACACACTTCATCGGGCGCATGCATAACCGGCTTTTTACCGAATGAACGTAAAATCAATATTATAAACATCGCTTTTACCTTGTTTGAATTAAACAATATGACGTATGATTAAAGTTCAAACGAATTCATCGAAAGTGCAATTTAAATGTCTTATCTTTGATGTGTAGATTTGAAGAATTCACTAAATTCACGCTCATTAAGATTAGTTTTAAAATGGATTTTTTGAATAATCCATTAATTAATTCCATTAATATGCTATTAATATAGGAAACATTTTCATAATAAAGCAGAAATTTTTTATCCTCTAATACATTATTGTAGAGACTAATCATGGAGACTAATGATAAAATTTCGATGACTGATTTAAGGCACTTGAATTATTAGGTGTGGCTTTTAGATAAAATTAAATTAGATAACGTCAAATTTCTCTAGTCAGTTTACTTTTTCCCAGATTTTAAAAGTATTTTTATTCATTTGACTTTTCGAAATGTTTTTCAAATAATTTTTAAAAATTAATCGTCACAAAACGGTAATATTTAGTTCTGCTTCATTATTCCAGGCATGCCTTCGGTATTGAATTGAATATTTCTGTTTTTGACTTCGATGTCGAGCTCAAGAGTCAACTATAATAATATCTTCTTATCAGTTGCCTTTTTTTTAGAAACACGAGACTCGATATAAATAATAAAAAAAGAACATCAACGGAACCGGTAACCAACCATAGGTAAGCGCTCGACTGGATTGCGCGCGCCTTATGCATGCACTGTGCAGCAAGACATTTGAGTAGGCCTTACAACTGCTGATTCCAATTGCTTAGAAAGTGTCAGTTCTGCATCGGTTCGTGCAGCATTGCTCCGAACTATTTCGTACTATAAAAACTCCAGAATGTCTTGGTTGTTTACAGTTCGCGACCGGTAGTTTACGTTTGTTTCTCGCTGCGCGCGACGAGAGCACTGCAGACAAATAGATTCGCTTTTTTATCTGCTCCATACAAGCATAAATGCCCTCGTCGACACGGTGTGCTCTCTCTGCAGTTCGTTCGTTTTGAGAGCCCGACCTAACTGTAGTGTTGTTGTGAATTCGTGCATTAGCGCTATATAATATACTCGATCAAGCCGAGCTCGTATCAAGTATAGCCCGACTGACTGCAGTGCACTGCTGCGCTCGCACAATACGAGGCAGGCTTCATTCGTCGGCCTCGAAAGTCCAAACAACGTATATCCTGCTGAACGTTGGCTCTCGTACATATTCTCAATTGGCAGGTTGTGTCAGTTCGGAGTAAAGTCAAGGCTGAATTGTGCGCGGAGTGAGATCGAAGCCCGGGTTGAACCTTAGCATGGCAGCAGTTTCACTTGTGATAGAGCGGTAGCGATGTTCTTGATTCTCGCGGTCACGGTGCCTCCGAGCAGGCATAATAACAAATATCGCGTGTCAATGACTCCGGCGTCGGTGGCCGACAGTTAGTGTCCAACTCCGATCCACTTGCGACTTCGTGAGAGACTGCACCAGACTATCGGAGCACCGGCCGGTACCTCTCTGCTTCGTCAACATGAACGCGACGAGCCTCTACGTGTCAACCTGCCGTCTAGTGCTTCAAGCTGACAGCGAGGAGCCCAACTCCTGGCAGGATCTTTACCGACTTGTGCCCTATTTGCGCCAGAGCCTCAGCTGCACTGTCTGCTCGAATTTGCTCATTGAGCCACACACTCCCACAGAGACTAACTGTCAGCATCATGTGTGTCGAAACTGTCGTGGTGGACGAAAAAAACTTAAGCCCTCCTGTGGTTGGTGCAAAGATTATGATAAGTACGTTGAGAATGTACAGCTCAGGATACTTTTGCAGTGCTACAAAAAGCTCTGCGAATATCTCACAAGCACACCCATCTACAGGTGTCTTCTACTTGCTGTGACTAACAGCAACTCTGCTAATGGTATACCTTGTTTGGGTGCTAGCTGTCTTGCAGAACTAATCAATGAAGGAGCTGGCTTCAAAGACGATTACAAAAGTAATGCGGGTCTCTCAAGATCTGCTTACAGTATTTTACCTTGTGTTTATACTACTAGTACTACCTCTACTCAAACTAATGTTAGTACGAATACCCAGCCAGTTAGCCACGCAGATCAATTGACTGCTACTACAACTCAAGAGCCGCCTACTATAAAGACTGTTTCCAATGGTTCTTCTATTTATTCTGTGATGTATGCTGGTACTGGTAATAAGATAACCATTAGAAGAAAAGCTGCCACAACAGAAGATTCTGTAAATTTATTGCAACCAAAAATAGAACCTCAAGTGTCCGCTACTGTGCAGCAATCTCAGGTGCCACAACCATTATCACAACCTTCTCTTGGCCTTGTGAAATGTATTCCTGCTTCTCAGTTAACTTATGCTCAATGCGAGCCTAAAAAAATTGTTAAAAACAATAAGGTATTTTCATTATTAAAGTAATTTGATATTGTATATTTGATACTTACAAATACATTTTAATTTCGTTTTTTAACAGTCAAGATCAAGTTCATCCCGAAGTAAAAGAAAAGGATGTCGTTGTGGAAATGCTACAGCTATTCCAGGAAAATTAACATGTTGTGGGCAAAGGTGTCCTTGCTATGTTGAAAGTAAACCTTGTCTTGAGTGTAGATGTAGAGGATGTCGGAATCCTCACACAAGAGAGGGTTTCAAGGTATAAAATATAATTTTTAAATTGAATTTTACTAAAATTGATTCTGGGTTTGACTAATTATGAAAAATAATTTTTAGATTCGACCTCACATACCAGAACTCCAAAACCTACAATTACAATTGACAAGTCCATTAGATTGTGATGGTTTATCAACAGACCCTCTTAGTACAGTGCAACAGTGTCTTTCAATATCTCCACCTACTATTCAAGTTTTGAATGTCTTTTCAGGTCCAAGACTAGAAATATCTCAAGATCTTCCTACTGCCCTTTTAGTTGGAGATGATGCATTACCTAGTACAGGCAGTGAAGCTGATGACAGTGACATACAAATTGATGTATGACAAAGGCTTTAAATGCACTCTGAATGCATTTCCAACTTACTTACTAAAAATAAACTTTCAAAATGTGTATTAAAGTTTTTGACAGTGAATACACATACAAAACTAATAAGTTCTATTGTTATAAGAATTTGTACATATAAAGTTACATATATTTCCTCAGAAAAGAAGTATTAGATAAGAACAAGTAAAGTTTTTTACACAAAACAGAAAATTTGTGAGGCCAAGCAAGAAGTGTGCTTAATTCATGTTTAATGTTTAAATGTTTTCTTCTTTTTGAAATTAACAATTTTCATCATGACTCATAAAAACCATTTTTTTTTTTTTAGGAGTAGTCAGCTTAATTCCTATAGATACTTTGTAAATATTCATTTACATGAAATCCGGATTATTCTGACCTAATTTTTTTTTTCGAGCCTTCAAGAACTGAATTTTAACATGCTTATAATAAGCTTGTAGTAATTGTATAGTCGAATTTCAAGGCACTGTAAGTTAGTCAAATTTATTATTTAGAGAATAACAGAACCATTCTTACGTAAGTAAAAAAATGTATGGACCAGTACCCCTATACCTACATTAGAGCCTTGTTTTATAATAAATCATCAAATATATTTTGATAGTAATCCTAAATTTATTACATCAAATCAAAAATTTAATTTTTACATTTTCATAAATCAATGAACATTAACTTAAAAATTGAAAAATTAAAAATTCACAACATTTCAAGGGAATTTTTAATCAACTTTTAAAATCAAAATCTTTACGTATACTTTACTTTTTTTTTTTATTATTTACATTTAAATGTAATTCAGTAGACATGTATGAATCTTTTAAAATTATAGTGATATTAAAACTGATGAATTTGTATCAAATATTCGTAAATTTTGTAAATATCTTTTTAACAGATAAAACGTATTTTATCGAAAATATATGAAATATCAAGTAACTGGAGACTCTCAGAATATATTTTGCAGGTGAAATTGTTAAGGTACTTTTCATGAAAAATACAATTCTTAGTAAAGTTGTGGTGTTACCTCAACTTTGACAATTATTAAAAAAAAGGTTATTACATAAAGCACATCCATTAATGACAAGAGATTTAGTACAAATCCAAATTTATTAATAAAGAGTATTTAAAATGTAAAAAAGCCAGATGAACAGTAATCTGTTACTTTGTATACTATGCATTTAAAAATGTCTTGGGAAAAAAATTAAAAAATAAAGATATTTTATTTAAGATTAGTTTTTACTTAAACCCACCTCACGTATAATTGTTAAAAAAGTTTAAATGATTAAAAATATGATGTAAAGGTTAAATAAAGAATTTTAATCTTAAGTTTTTAATTAAAATTTATTATATTTGAAATAGAATCAGTCATTTTATTTCTAAATGATACAATTATTTCATTTTTACGCCTCAATTACTACTTTGCTTGAATTCGATTTGATTGCGTTGATTGAAAAATAGTTATTTTACAAAACTCTATTTATATGAGTTTTAAATCTCAAAAAATGGACGAGTCAGAACGCAAACAAAACTGTTCTTGTCGTATGATTTTACTATTTTGTACTTGATGAAGACATTTAATTTATCGAAGTATTTCTTAAATAAAATCGGAAGTTTGTAATTACGATGATTAACTTAAAATTCTTAGACTGATACTTATAAAGCTTGAATCAATCGAATAAGGTAATTTATTGCTGTATAGAGAAGTTTTGCACAAAGTGCTCAACAGTATAAGATAATTTTTTAACTCAATGATAATAATGCACAAACGAAAAAGCTTAATGTCGTTATGAAGATGGCCGTACTCTATTGAAAATCTAAAAATATCCAAAAAAATTAATATCATCAACGTTAATAAGATGATAAACGTATGAATAAATAATTCATTTTCTACAAATTAAGAGATATTTTTATAATTAGAAGTAGGCCGTTGGGTATTTAAACGGTATACTGGATGAAATATGTCGTGCTAAATGTTTCCAGCCTAAAGTTGTGGCGATATCAATGTATTTCTCGTCGATTTCCTTAACTGGTTTATCTTCGTAAGCCCGCAGCAGTAGTTTCAAATATCTGCCATAATGATTGTGGACATGTGCATGCCACAGGGAGAGACTGATTACCTATAAAAATACCATAAGTAATGTTTAAAGTGTTCAAATTTAGGTATATATGTTAGTAATAAAAAAATTCAAGTACTTTTGGATCTGTTGCTTCAGCAAACTTTTGAACATCTCGCCAAATGTTGTTAACAGAATCGGCGAGGGCCTTAGTATGCTCTTGAGTGTCGCCTTTTCTCTTTCCATGAACACAGAGTCGTGCAAGAGCACAACCTTTTTTAACAAGAGCATCGATGAGGCAAACTTTCTGCTTATCCATGTTTGATTTTATTTTTAAAGCATCTGCTCTTTGATCTGATTTGAGTCCGTAGTACGCGAGTAACTTTTCTTGATCAATCGTTTTTATAATGTCATCGGCCGTAGAAATGATTTGACTTGCAAAGTGAATCGTTTGATCTGATATATCGTCATAAGGTACATGGCGAGGAGCATCTGACGAGTCCAACGACGTTAACATTGACGTATAAACTTGCAGATGATCCGGATATGTTGATTTCAATTCATTGAACAGTTCGTGCGCGTGCTCACCGGGTTCTACGGAAAATATAATCTTGTTATTTGTCAATTGACTGAACTTTTCATAAAAATTCGTATTATTGAGGGTTTTCAATTGATTAGTTACATTATCTATGGTTAAAAGTTTTTTCATTAAAAATATATCAAACAATAGACTTGTCAATTAATAAGGAATGAAGGTAACACAGAAAAATTATTTTAAAAAACGGAATATTAACAAACTACGGGAAATCACGCAGAAAAAAGGTTTTCTATCTACACATAAAATGATTCAATTAAAAAGAAACTTACTACCAATAGACGGTGCTAAAAGCGAAATTAAAAAGCAATAAAAATTATCATTGAACAGTAAAAGCAGTACTTAAGAAAGGTGATTGGATAATCAAAATAATAATTTACCAAGTTTTGCAAGCCAATTGCATTTTAGATCGCGCATGGCTTCGTTATATTCCTCCCATTTAGTCAACTTTTCTTTTTCACTCTTATTATTCTGGGTTATCGGCTTTCTAGCTGAATCCGACAAGACAAATTTGAATGGATGAACATCCACTTTTTTTCCAATTTCGTCCTTGCAGAAAGTTATTGTTCCTTGGAGGTAAGAGCCTAAAGTTGCACCTTTAGAAATTCTAAAAAAAATGAATTTTTTTAACTTAATAATATAAATTGCTACTAAATCAGCTAATTTTACAACATTTCAAAAACTCTCGGTTAATACTTATATTTAATTGTTTGAATGTTAGTAAAATCAATTAAAGACAATAAAATATAAAATTAAATCATTATACTATTATTAAAAATAATAGTAAATCAAATAAGTAACACAGATTCTGCAGAAGCAACTAACAACTGAAAATTTGAAAAAGTAATATTGAGTGATTGATTTTGCAAAGCAAAGCTTTCACAGGAAAACAATAAAATTCGTTTTTCACTCACATGATGTCAGTGCTATAATTGAAATTAAGTAAAAATGTATTATTATCAATACCAATAGTTTAAAATAAGATTAGAATTTACCTCTACAATTAAAGTGGGTGCAATTTTTTGTGAAGTAATAGAAATTCAATTAAAGTAAATGGTAAAAGTTTATTTTTTAAAAATATAATATCTAATCTACTTTGTAAAAATCAAATATTTTTCTGTTAACTAATGAATATATTTTAATTGTGTTACTTACTTGCTTTCGTTGGATAAAGGTGCAATATACAATGGTAAAATATGTCCTGGAGGAATAGAAGCTGCTGCCATTTTTTTACCACTAATCATTGCTTGTGATTGACTTGCATAAACGTCTAAATTGACTTGAGAACTCAATTTTTGGTTTAGCAGCATAGGCATATCTGTCAATTTTTCCAATAATTCCTTTTTTTCGTGACGTATTTGCATCTTTAAGGTATAATCACCCTTTTCAATTTTCGAAATCGTGTACTGCAAAAAATTCACGTTGAGTTAATTTTATTTTCAAACTTAAACTGTGTAAGTATTGTGTCATTTCTATAGAAAAAGCATAATTATATGGCAAGAAAGAATTTTATTGAATTAAGATGAAAGTTTTTTATATAGGAAAAGCTCTTGATCAACGAAAAAATAATGTAGGTTTTCTATTATACTAACTTTGCTGGGGTAAGCATCTCCACAATAAATGAGTTGTTTGTTGACGTTATAGATCATCCACATTTGGTGTTCATATTCACTTTCGTATAACAAATCGCTAAGTAGTGCAGCATTGGGCGTTATTTCAGTAGCCTTTGCTATATGAAATGTATACGTCAATTGCAACTCAAATATTTGGCGGGCGGGCGGGATGATGTCGCGTGCCCGTAAAGGTGCGATTTTTGCATCAATAGGTCTGCATGAACATAGAAAATAATGATCGTCGTAGTTAAAAAATGGAAAAATAAAAGTCGAAGATTTAAGCTGCTTTGATGATAAGCAATTAATGAATTAATAATACTATAAATTTATACATGAATTACCTCAAAACTTGAACCGAGTGTTTAAGCGATATGACTGGTACAACTTCTTCACTTCGCAGAGAACTGCGAAGCTCCAAACGATGTATACCATCGCCAGATTGCATTGTTAGATCTCCATTTAATAAACGTACACCATGAAATTCGATGGTATAATCGATTAGAATATCGCCTAAGTTAGCCCAATATTTAGCAATGGCTACTTCCAAAATTAAGCCTCCTTGTACGGTGAAACCTTGAATCGTTTCAGATTGGGAAGTGATATTTAGCATCTTATTGAGTTCTAAAGTTTTTGTGGCTAAACGAGGCTTCAACTGCATTGTATGCATAACAAATCGTCCAGTTTTATCTTTATCTGCGCTCTTGAGTTTTAAAACTGAAAATATTTGGATTCATGAATAAATAACTATAAGTATTTTGTTTTATTTTTTTTAAATGAAAAATGTTTCATTATTAAATCTATTAAAAGAGACGCTGATTAATAAATAATGAATTACCTGCCCAAGTGGCATCCTCAGGAACAAGAATAAAATGTCTCTGAATAGTATTTGGTTTGAAAGCAACATTCGTGAACACCAGATCTGGAAGAGTTGCAGTTTTCGGGATTGTTGATGGTTGTACAACCGTGATGGGTATGCGGAAAAGTGGACCCTTGTCTACGTTCGAAACATCATACGCTCGAATACTATTTTACATAAATTTAATTAAGTTCTGTTATGACTATAAAATTGCAATTTATCTTTTTACCTTGTAAAATGAACACCTTCTGGCAGTGAAGTACCATCAATACGAATGGCAAAAGCTCTAGGCATATGCATTAGATCGAAATGAGTCGGATAGTGAACCCATGGTGCGTCACAGACCATAGTAATTCTGACATTGAAATTAATTTTCCTCGCGGGATCTATAATACCACGAAAATTCATATTTAGTTGTGTACATTTAAAAATTTATCTGCAAGATAAGCCATAAATCTTTACCAGTATTTTCACTGTCTAAAAATGTTGGTTCTACCGTAATAGCATAATCCTTTGGACGGTCAATAATACCCGTTCTCAAGTGAATACCTTTGGCGTTACTGGTACCACAATTAATGTTAAACCTAACGTCACGCTCGGGAGCATCAACATTTGCAACAAGATTTTCAAAGGATTTTTCTACTTGTAATAATCCAGAACCTTGAGCAAACGGATCTAGGGAATCGACGAAATGTGCAGAGTTTTCTAATGCACGTTTGATACTGTACGGTGAAAATTTCAAATTCCTTGCCAGAAGTCCAGATATGAGTATAGCTGTAGATCATTAGATAAGGAAGATAGTCATTCCATTCGAAATCATTTAACTTTTTTTATAAAATTTAGGCAAAGTAATAATTACCGACGGCACCAGCAACATGAGGAGCTGCCATACTTGTTCCATTGAGCAATTGGCACTTACGAAGGGTGAAGTTTGGAACGCTCGTAATGGCACCACCAGGTGCACATACAGAAACGCCAGAACCACCATCAGGCATAGGGCCTCTGGAAGACCATGTAAACGGCATACCTGGCATTTTTTCTCTCAGTGAGTACTCTGCCATCATCATATCGGGTGAAACGTATGCTCCCACACCAATGACACTATTCGAGTTGATATCAGGTGGGGTATCTTTTACACAAAAATATTTAAAATCGTAAAATCATGAAGAGTTTCAAATTTGAGTTCCGAAAAATATTTACTTATTGTGCACAATGCAGGACCCATGTTTCCAGCTGAGCTCACCCAAGAAACACCATATTTGTCAATAACTTCGTTCATCAGTTCACCGATTCGTCCGGTATTGGCCCAGTGAGCACGTTCTCCATAGCTCATGTTGATAACATGAATTTTATCCTTATATGTCATGACGCGAATCATTGCTCTAACGATGGCACTTCCTGTCTCCATGGTATTTAGCCGTGCATCACCGATCGTCAAAGATATAATTTGTGCACCTGGGGCAACTCCATTTAATTCTTTAGCGTCTGGAAAATTGCCAGCGGCAATTGACGCTACATGTGTCCCGTGTTGTGCTGAAAACGAATTTTCATGGTAGATTAGTCAATTTTTGAAATTATATTTTACAATTTTTTTGATTATTCGATCGATTACTTACAACAAAGACTGACGATTTCCAATACATTTCCTTCCTCATAAACGTTAATAGAAATATTAAGCTGATCTTCTTGGGTAAGAGGAGCATATTCTTTTGTGATGGAGTATTCTCCGAGAAATACTCCAGCTGCTAAATTTCCTTCTTCTGATGTATCGATACATGCTCTGTTACAGTCAATTTAAAAAAAGAGTTAATTTTGAGCAATTAAAAAAATTATACAATAAATTTTATTCACCTCCATATCTGTCCATCATGAAAAACGACACAATCATAAGTTGGTCCAACATCTTCATATTTTTTTTCAAGACCATTCAAATATTCTATCCGAGACTCAAGTTCTTCTTTCTCCAATTTTTCTTGTGCCGTTGAGAGCTGTGGATGACTTGCTTCAAATTCCTAAAGTCATATATATACATGTTTACTGATTGATATGTTGTAGAACATCATTGGTTATAGAGATGAAGAAGAAATCTAAGTGGCTCAATGGGCAATGAGGTCAATATCTTAGCTCAATTAAATTGCCAAATATAAATATAGTTACAGTTATATGGCTAAACACAAACAGTTTCGAAATATGTTCTAATTTATTAGTATCAAGTTTGCTATTAGACTGTTCAAAAGTTATCACAGAAATTTTTCATAAATTATTCTGCAAATCATTTAAAACTAAGTTTGAAGTAAATTTTAATTCTTACTTGTAATAATCTGGTAGCTTCAACCAATGCAGTTTTATGTCCTTCATCCCAGCTTTTTTTCTTTCTAGACTGTTCAATTCTTTCACGTAACTTACTTGGATATAAACTATATGCACCTTTTACACCAAGATGATATTTTCCACTTGGATTATTCCAACTCTCTGGAATCTAATTTATCAGTAAAGAAAAAATTTATTTTTAAATTTATTATTTCTGATTACAAATAAAAGATAAGAATTGAATGATATTTAATTTAATTTAGAATTGAGATAATGTTCAATCTTATTGTTATTTTCAAACAAAAAAAATACAAATAAATAAGTGTATACATTATCAATAAATAAATTGATCTTGTCATCATTCAATCATTTAAAAATAAAAAAAGTTATATAACAATTAGATCAGTGAAAATCATTTGATTGAATAATAATATTAGTTCAAACGTATAGGTAAAGCTTAAAATTTGATATAATAATAATAACATATATTACCTTCAGTCTTCGTCCAGTTATACCTGTCACGTATCCATCAATGGTTTTGACAACTTTGCTTGTATCAACATCGCCAAGGCCACTGCAGTCAAATCTTTCAATAACTTTGGGTTTACCATCGGATGTCACCTGAACCAAACAAAATTTATAATACAAACAACCGTGTATTTCCGTTTTGAAAGATGACTAGCAGATTTTGAAAAAGTAAAATATCTGCCTAGCAAAGTCGATATTTAACCGACGACCGGATTTCGAAAAATTAATGTAAATAAGCCACTCGAACGTAAACATAAATACGAGGGGATTATAGCAAACTCACCTGTAGACCGGGTGCTCCAGGATCAACTCCAGAGTCAAAGATGGCGATGATAGTACCTCTGCCGTCGTATTGAGGATATTTGTTGATGAACTGAGTGACTCCGGTTTCCTTCTTCGGGAGCAACCCCCACACGGGGAAGTTGAGATCAATATTTTGCTCGGTCATCCTCGCAGTTCTCTCGCGATCACGAAGTTGACGGCACTAATGTACTACCGGTATATTTGGAATAATGTCGAGCACACTTTTGTCACTCACGCGATAGAAGAGTTGGCGTCAGCGGACTGCGAGCAAATAATTTGCGCCCGTCTCAGCTGTTTCCCATTCGCGAAACTGTCTCTCTCGCGCGCGCTCTGGCAAGTATATACAAACACGTCTTTCGCCCCTGACTGTATCTATACTGCGATCGCTATCTCATGCCTTTAGTAGCATTCGCAGATTCGTTTTGAATTTTTGCGTGTTACCTTATAAGTATTGTTACGGATGCAATGCAATAGGACTTTGATCGAATTTGGAATTATTTATGTAGCCTTATAAATAGCGTCTCATAGTGCTAAACGGTCAACAACGACCAATTTTCTTCATTCGTCAAGATTATAGCTTTAGTCCACACATTAATATTTTAATGTTTTTTTTTTTAAATTGTTAATACAGAGGGGATGCCAAAGCTTGAATACAACCAACAATTTTTAAATCTCCTATCTTTCAAAACTCCTGCTAAATATTTGTTGATGTTGGGGTGAATTTTGTTTCAATGTTTCTATATTTATTCTCAGAGTTTTAAAGAAGGTTTTGGAGAATTGATGTTTTTTACTTCCATTTCCGCTTTTCTTCAACTGATCTCGCATCACATGAACAGTCCGGTCAAACAATTTTAAACAAATTTATTTCAACTAATTCACAATGGTTATTAAAAGTCATACACATAAACAAAAAAAAACAACAAATGAAAATTGACTGCGACTTTTACAAGAAACTCATTTCTTTATTTAAAAAATCTAGGTCATTAAAATATAAAAATATCAAGTTTATCAATAATACAGTTTCATATTATAATAAATTATTTGAAGATTCAACATTTCGACAAATATTTTTCAAATAATCTAAAATATATTGCAAATATTGCAATTATTGCAATTATATTGCAATTTAAGCTGCACATTTTTTTGAAGTGAAACTTCTGCAAGCGCGTTTAGTTTTTTCTCTAATAATCTACTCCTATGTAAGCCTTTGAAGTAATGCAGTACTCCAGAACACTTCTCCAATGAATGTCTTTTTTCAAAAGTCTAGGACATCCAATAATTATCAGTAAACTCCGAGCTCTTGTAATAGCGACATTAAGTCGTTCAGTTGATGAAATAAATCCTAGAGCATGACGTACATCTACTCCTACTTCAGCATCAGAAGTTCTAACAACAGACAATATAATAATCTTTCTTTCTTGTCCTTGAAATTCTTCAACACTTCCAACTTTCGGAATTTCAGTATCTAGTTCTGATAGAAGAGACCTAATATGATGAACCTGAAATATTTGATAAAATCGGTAAATAGTCAATTTAACTTAAGTAGCCATCTATATCAAGTGTCACTTTTGAATTACCTGCTTAGTATAGGGTGTAATTATACCAATGTCTTCAGGTTTTATACCCTTATTATATAATTCCATTAAATAAATATAAACTTGTGTTGCTTCTTGTGGGTTATACCAGCTAGGACTTTCAGTATCTTGTTGATTTTTCCCATCAATGCCATGAAATACTATAGCAGGAGGACTTCCAAGTCTGCCTTGGGGTAACATGTCTGATAAGGACTCCAATAGCAAGGCTTCTTCGCTCTCCTCTGGATGAACCTATAAAACATGATTACTAAATTATCATGTTATAAAAAATATTTTGTTTATTTTAAAAAAAATTCAAATACCATTGGGATCAACTCAGCTTCATAAAATAGTCTATTAGGTAGTTCTAATAAGCCTGGTAGACTTCTGTAATTCATTCTCAATTTGGTTATCAATCGAGGATCATATCCAAATTCAAAACCCTGTTCATCTCGTTTGTAAGGGAATTGTTGTAATAATCTAACAAGGAAACTCTCACTGAGACCAAAATATGATGCTAAACGACTCTGATTGACAGGACCCAATTGTTTGGGATCACCTGCTAAAATCACCTGCGTAGATTCAGCATGAACCAGACTCAATGGAATCATAATTTCAGGCTCACTTGCTTGACCAGCTTCGTCTATCAAAACATGAGTAAAATGCCCTGGACTGACACCCATATTATATATAATGCCCAAAGCTGAACATGTTCCTATTATAATTTGATAGCGAACAAGTACACTCAAGGTGACATTTGTCTTACAACCACGTGGATCATCAATGTTCACATGAATCCGGCTACCTTCAGCAGCTATATCAGCTGTTACACAATAAGGTAAGAGTTTTTCTGGTACTGAATCACTATTCAAGTAAGAAAAAGCTATCAATCGTACCTGTGAAAAATTTTATTAGAATAAAATGTTTTAAAACATTAACTATTAGATTAGTATTTTAAAAGTACTCACCAAATCTCCTGGTTTAAGAACATTACTATCTAATAATCTTTCAGCAATTAAATTGGCAGAGCTGTTAGAAGGAGTTGCAATAAGTATTCTGCTATCAGGTAGTAGAGATGTTATTTGTAAAATAGTTTCACAAAGTGTAATTGTTTTCCCAGTTCCTGGTGGTCCAAAAATCACATAAGGTAAGGGCCTAGCCACTCCTTTCAAGACATTTTTAACTGCTTCCTTTTGGTAAATGTTCAAACTTTTATTAAACCACTCAATGCGTTTATTTTTCATAAGATTAAGTAGTTTTTCATTAGCATTTTCAGTTGTAATTTCATCTTCATCTTTTTCATTTGTATTATGCTCTGCATTTTCTTTGTTATCATGTTCATCAATAATATTATACTGTGGTTCTTTTTCAATTACTCTTGTAGGAAATAAAAATTGTTCTCCAAGTTTTTTAACAACTTCACCAAGTGCTGTATGGCTTCTATTTATTACAGAAGTTGAACCCTTGAAGTGTACAGCACAATCTTCACCACCATAAGTTTGATGAAAGCTTTCATCAAATTTCACAAAAATGTCAGAAGAGCGTATTTTATGAATGTAACCTTCGTATTGGTTATCTGTTTTTCTAGACCATTTGAATGAAACTATAATTCTGTCACCAACTATGAGAGAAGGTCGTTTTTCAACCAAACCAGGAACATTCAAAGATAAATATTCACCGCTTCTTATTAAAATAGCTGATGCCATATCATATCGCCGTAAATCTTGCACCATTGCTATTTGTTCTAAAAACAATAAATAGCCAAAGCGCAATTTATAATTATTAAAACTCAATGGTTGGCTTAGTACTGGAACACCTTCTTCCAAAAAGCCTTGAGCCTCTACACGTGACTTATTCTCCATTTCTATTGTATTTATCAATGTCCATAAAGTTTTTGGTATTCTAGGTACAATTGTTTTATTAGTAATAAATTTTGCAGGTGCATATGGTTTAACTCCTTTGATGTATTCTCCATTATCTTCTAGCTCTAAAATTGATAAATGTTTAGGTGCTTCTCGTTGATTAGTTTGTCCATTACTATTAGCTTGTTGAGTAGCTGAAGTAATGCTCTTAACTGTGATTTTTACAATTCGTCCAACTTGAAAGTATAGACTAGATTTACGAAATTTGAAAATAATAATCTCTTCTGAATCCCCAACTAATTTTCCTCTGCAGCGAAATGTACAAGTTAATTGAGTACCTGGATGTATGGGAATGCGTGATTCTTCTTTTTTTGGAAAAAGTACCATTATTTGAGATTGATACTTCTTTCTTGAAAATGAACATGATTGCAGCATTAATTTTATGTTTGAATCATTTCTTATGACAACTTCAAAATCCTTTTCTTCTTTGGCTTCTAAAGTAATGTTTATGTCATTGGTAATTTGAACATTTTCTTTATCTTTGATCAACTCTAAAAGTTGTTCTTTTGGCATTTGAACTTGTGGATGAACATCCAGAACAATATGTTTTGATGATTGCTGAAAATAATAATAAAAAATTAATTTAAATAACAACTTTAATTTAGCACGTCATTATAATAGGAAAGTAATTACCTCTTCAATAGGAACTACTTTCAAAGCTCTCCAGCGTTTTCCAATACTTTGATCACTTTCAATGGCTTGTACAATTACTGTATCATCTTTAAATGGTAAATACCCAGAAGCACAACTAGATTTATTAAACACAATATCTTTATTAACGCTTCCAACTTCTTTGAATTCATCATATTCAGTGATTTTTCCTACTTTATTAATTTGTCTCTGTGGCTTCATTGAAGTTATTTCCATAATCTCACCTTCCAAATTTGGATTAGATTCATCCACTTCAACTACACAATCTAATTTCACCCAATCTCCAATATAGGGTATAAAATCACAATGAGCATTATTTAAATTAACGGAAATATTTACATTTTCTAAAAATACTTCTCGAGCTTTCCTCCCAATAACTTTAGTAACAACTGTTCTTTGATGAATATCTCTTGATTCTATAACTTGGTCAGTATGCGATTTCAATGGTAAAATCTCATTTTCATCATCATCATCATCATAACAATTTGGTTGTCGTTTTAATGATGACATCTGAATACTAAAGTTTTGATTATTTTCATCATCATCATTATGATCACTTTCATCCCAAAGCTTATCCACTCTGCGTTCTACTCTACGCACTTTCAATTCTTCATTTTCATTAACTTTGTAGGCCAAATAATAAACTTCATCGCCAACTTTTAGGTTTGTCGGAACAACATTCTTTGCTTCACAAGTATACTTGTTTTCAATCAAAATTAATTGTTCAGTAACTCGACTAACAATGCCTGTTTTATAAAAACATCCTTTATCACGATCAATCACATTCAGTTGTGGTTCTTCAGTTACTTCACTTTCTTCTGGTTGAATTTGACTTAATTCATTCACAAAATCCAAAACTTCTCTGCTTAGTATAACTTTATTATCTGAACTTTTTTCAGTAATAATTTCTTCATTTTCAGAACTCTCATCATCATCTTCTTCATTGATACTTGGAGACTCTGTCCATAACACTTTTGAAGCAATACGTTGAATGATAGAAAACATTTTTAACAATGCCTATTAAACTTTAATACCTGTAAATAAATAAAATCATAAACTTTATCAGATTCTTTCTGCTTGTCACATTTAATGGTTCAGGCAAAAATTAATGGTCTTGGAAAATAACCTCAAAGTTAAAAAATTACTTATTGAGATTAATAAAATATCAATCAGTAAAAATGACGTTTCGACTATAATAAATTTCAAATGCTAAAATTAAAAAGTTATTTATCATCGAACACGATCTTTTTTCATAGATTACAATTCACGAAGATTCAAAAATTATAAAGAACGGAAGAATAAAAGGAGCGTAAATCGTTGTGTTTTTCAAAATAACGTTTCAAGATGTAAATTGTGTCAAAATTATTAAAATTACATTTTTAATGAATGCAATTCATTTTCAGATCTTACCATGAAAATTAATAAAACCAAAAGATAGAGATTTTATTAAATTTTTATACTAAACAAGACAAAGAAAAAAATTTGTCTTCCTATAATGTATGGATCGTTCCGTGCCGGCCGCGTGCGTGCGGAAGGAGTGCTTTTACCGTAATGTATCGACTCGTGAAGTGTAAGTGTAGCAGAACTCAAATCGTCGATCGCTACGCGCGAGATGCTCGCGCCGCCGTCGGCTTTTACGATCTATAGTGAAACAAAGGACAAATGGTGTGTGTGTGTTGAACACGTGCACGAATATTGCAAGTGATTGCAGCCAATCGAGTGTCGTATTTCCCTGACCATATAACTGTTTCTGTATACTTTGAGAATGGACGAGATGATTTCTCCCATTCTCCGATTTCGTAGAAAAGCCATCAAATATACACGTAATGAACGGGATGATATATTGCAGGGAACAGAAGAGACATTAATTGTAGAGCTTTAAAACTCTAAGTAGAAAGTATTTTATATGAATATTTTATGTATTCTATCCGAATTATAAGCGAGCGTCAAGACGAATTAAATTATACTAATATTCGGAGAATGATTATTATAAACTACTACCAATTGAGACAATTATGCACGATGAAATAAAATATGGAATATGTGCACTTTTTATCATACGATGATAGTACAAAAACATCGAAACAGTTATTTTCTGTCTCTGCTTGATATTTGATCTCACACATCTACATCGATTCGGTATATCTTCGTGAAAGTTCGACATCTTATCCCAGTTTCAAATTTCAATGCCCGTTCAATACAATACCATCTAAACCACGTCATAATTTACTTATCTAATCCTTCTTAAAGGCTGAATAAGGAGAAATTAATACTTTATTTCGTAAAAAAGGTTTTATGTTTACGTACATTGTTTTTTTTTCTTAACGGAACTGATTAAATTTTAATTATTGAATGAAAATGATACAAGATAAGATATTCTATTATCAACAGTCGTAAACATTAAAAAAAAGATAATAATCCTATATTAGTTGGTAATAACAATTTTTTTTTTTTTTTCAAAACAAATTTATAACAACCATGGTCGATTGACAAAGAATACATTTAGGCCTTGCCGTCATTGGTATGGGTCGAACCAGCGTCGGCAGCGGGTTTCGACGCAGCTGCGGCCGGAGCTGCCTTTTTCTCCTCGTCGTCGCCGAACACCAGACAAGGACATTTCACTTTCAAACCCGCCCTGTACTTGGGGTGGCTTTAAAAATTGTGGAAAAACATGTTTCAATCGTTACATTAATTTTTAATTGTTATTTTAACTGGTATGTTTTGTGTTGACGTTTACCTGAAGGCGTAAACTACCGGATTGTAGCAGGCGTTGGTCTTGGCAAATAACGATGCCCAAATCGTGAACAACGGGGTCACGTACTGCTTGTTAAAAATGCCCATATAATTCGTCACCAAGTACGGGGTCCAAGCCAAGAACCAAAGGGAAATCGTCGTCAGCGCTACCTGTGAATTGTAATATCGAGAGCTTATAACGATCTCAGAGCTTTGAGCATATTAGAATTAATACAATATAAGGATCAGGTTGAACTAGACAGATAGATTGATCGAGCTATTGACCTTGGCCAGTTTGGCTTCTGCCCTCTCGTTGCCCTGCTCCCCAGAGCGCAACGAGGCGACGTTCATCTTTTTAGCTTGCTCGCGCATTCCTCTCTCGTGGGCCGCTACAGCCTGAGAAAATCGGATATGAGGTCATAAAAATATCGATAGGTGATCTTTGAAATTTGAGCTGTAATTAAATAGAAATTGATAAGCGCGCTCACCGACACGATGTGATAATAGCAAATGATGATGGAAAACAGAGGTATGTAATAAACGAAAATCGAGTAGACGAGAATGTAGGATTTTCCAAACCAGTCGTCCGACACGTAATCCGTCCCACAGGATGTCATGTTGCCTTCGGGGACGTATCTGTTGAAAGAACGAAATTCAAGTGCATCGTACGTTTACAAGGTGTCCGCTGTTTACGATTGACTTACCTGTTCCATCCAAAGAGAGGAAGTGACGCCCAAATAAATCCATGAGTCCAAATTAAGATGACTTGTATGATTGCCCTCATAAATGTCAATGGAGTTCCTGACATTCCCTGCAAAAAGACCAACGTGCTAAATCACGAATCGACTAGCTCGCTGCAAAGGACAAAGATTAAACGATCGATTTACTTTGACGATGACGTTGTAACGATCGTAAGCTATAGCTGTCATAGTCCAAATCGAGGTTCCCCCACAAACTGATCCAATTAGCGCCTCGATGTCGCACATCAAAGGACCTTCGATCCAAATAATAATTACCGCGTGAATAACGATATTAAAAAATGACAGAGTCAAATTCGTTGGTGCCTGGGGACGTCTTACCCAGAATCCACGTCTCGAACCAGCAATTAATGACCATCGGCGGCGACATGGCTATCATCATGAAAAAGTCCGAAAAAGCTAAATTTATCACAAGCACGTTACTGGGCGTCCTGAGATTTGGCGTTACTAAAAATATATACACGACCATGAAGTTGCCGCTCCAGCCAATCATACCGATGAAGACCATCACGAGGCCCAATATTTTATGCCATATCGGCCACAGCGGTGGATATTGATACCTGTCCAAAATAAATTACGCTTTTGACTTTTCAAGCACCAAAGGGCCTCGGAGATGATGTTTCAATGAGTCAAATTTAACTACAGCGAATTAGCTTGCGATTCGAAATGAGTAAACCAATTGTGTGTGTGTGTACCAATGCGCTCCGACGCGATCGAGCATGTCCGGCGGTACCTTGTCCACGACCGTGTAGTTGTTGAACTTCATCATTTGCCGGGCGAAATGCGGACCCATGGTCGTCGTCGCGTGGGCAATCGTGTTCACTATGATGGACGAGGTCTGAAAAGCTACGGCGGCGGGCACGCTATTGTGCAAGGACGAGGCTACCGAGGAGGAGGCCAATTGTTGTTGGGCCGCCGCCGCCACCACGGCTAACGCACCGCTGGTAGCGTTGACGGCTCCGAAAACTGCCTCATGATGCGAGCTGCTATCCATGTCCTGCGGGCAAACGCACATTGCCAAATTTCACTTTTTTTACTCTTCGTTTCAGTCCGATTCTTTTACGAAAACAAAAAAACAACAACACTGGGGCCACATCTACACTCGTTGAGAAAACTTCATTCTCGGCTTTTTTTGGACTTTTTATCGATCAACGTACTTGAGTACTCAGTGACGATGAATTTGGTGGACTTCGTACTGCGGATGTGGCCGGAGAAAAGCTCGCTTGTAACGGATCATCAATGTAACGTGCCTACCGAGCAAATAGCGATTCGCGCGACGAAACGGCGACTTTTTTAAGTGGCAATTTATACGAAGCACTAGGGTGTAAGCCAAATGCCCACGAATGCTAGAAATTGTTTAATTCGATCAAATATTCAAATGAATAACTAAGCGATGTGATATTGCGCGCTTCGAGTTCAAGGTGTGACGTCTTCGCGACTTGGTGCGTTTTTTCTATCGCTCTGCAACTACCTGTCACAAGCCATTTGTCTCAGAGTCTTAATACTTCATACATATTTGCATGTACTTGAAATAAATGAAGCTCTTCGTTGACGTGAAGACTATCGATTTATTCGTTTGGCTACTTTGCATATAAAAATAAATACAACTTATGAAATCTTACTCCAATATTATTTACAATTAAATGATTCTTCAACTTTGATTTGGTCAATGTTGAAAATTAATAAACTTAAACATAAACTTTTATAAATTTCATCTAAAAACAGTTACGAAGGATCTTTACTCTCGACGATTCTTGCGACGCTTTGAACGTGCCTACTTCGACCTTCGCGTAAGGCTATTTCAAGTTCTTGAGCGAGATGCAGTAAATTATTTGGATCGGTTTGTAGATACACATGTTCCAATTTTGATGAATCTGATGTATTTGCTAAAGCTAGATCCATTGTTATTAAAGGAATTACTTGGTGAAGTAATGATCTGGAGGCAATCTGCAAATAGATTGTTTTTTAAATTTTGAGTGAAACTTTTTATCAGAATTAGCAAATCAATGAAAACCCTTCATTGAACCTTCAAGATTATATGACTTGGCTCAAGTTTTAAAACTTCAGCATAATTAATTAAATAAAAATTTTGAAAAATGCATCTTTACACCATGATTTATTACAGGAATATATGGTTGAATTGATTTGTTTTACCTTCGATTATTTTTTTTTTTAACCAAAATACCCAATTATTAGTATAATTAAATTTTTTGATAAAATAAAATATTGAAAACAGGTACTATAAAACATAGTATGCATTCAATATTTTAATTTAAAATAAGAAACTTTCAAAGATTTATCTAAATTTATAAATCAAATTTATAATTGAGCTCAAGTTTATAATTTATAAAAACTATACTGCTAACGACTTTATACAACAAACCTGTGCTTCAAATCTCCATTCTAGATTATGATATTCAGGTAATTTCAAATCTAAGTTACTCAAAGCATCTGAAATCTCTTGACTTTTTAGAGTATACAAATCACATAATACTGCCCCATGTTCTTCTGGAAATCCTAAGCTTAAAATAGTTTCCTTTAAATCCTCTATGCTCAGCTACAAAAGAAATATAATAATTGGATTAACAAAAACTCGTAATACAACTTTTTACTTACTTAATTTTACTTTTGGATTAACAAAAGCCTATTAATATAATTTTAACTCACTTTATTCTTACAACATTCAAATAAAAAATTTAGTAGAGCTTCTACGGAACTCCTTATGATCTTAGGTTCTACTTGTAGCTTTTCTGTAAAAATGCAATATTATACAGGGTTAAGTTAGTATTAATATGAAGAAAGTATAATAATCAGCAATGTTAATACATACGAGCTGCAGCACTATATATTTTTAGATTGGGTCCTTTTTGCAGATAATCTATTGCTAGTTTACAGAAATCTGGTAAAACTGTGAAATAGTATGGAATGAATGAGTTTTTGCAGAACCAGTGATAATAGTTAATATTATATTGAGTTAATGACAATACCATGAGATTGTTCTATAAGAAAAGCAAGGTTACGCCTTAAATCATCTGTAATATTCATTGTTGTTTCTGTTGAAAGGATGATTACTGTATTAGAAAATTTTTTTCTCTGACCACAAGAAATTAATTTTTATTTCTTATTAAATGCAAACCAGCTACCTAAGATACGTAAACAAAAACACTTGTCACTTGTCAGTGGTCACTTGTCAGCACGGCCGGTTAGATGCGTGCGCAACGCAAATCAGCTGTTCGTTCAGTGATCTCAAATTGAGCGGGTATATTTCATTCGCTTGTTTACCAGTTTTGTGTTCAAAAACCAAGTTGGCGTTTTTCGTTTGATAAAGATAAATAATAAATTAGAAGAAAATGCCACAAGAAGCTTGGGTTGTGAAGTGCTATTCATGCAAAAAATTTCAGGTAAATTTTCGATTCAAGTATTATACATAATAAATCTGAACTCAAAGATATATTGATACAAAGAAAGCTATGAGATAAATCCTATGTAATCCCGTATAACCTCGACGCTTAGTTCGTGAACCGAAACAAATATTTTACTAACAATAATCATGATAATTCATCCGAAATTTCCAATTACTAAAATTATTTAAATTTTTTTATAGAGATGAATTATGAAAGAATTAATTGTTTCCTTTTTAACAAAGAGAAAATTAAAAAAAAAAGACCGTCATGAAACAGTTGAAAGTTAATTAGCTTTTTCAAAACAACAAAGAAACGATCTAGAAACTTACATAGTGCTTTATTGTACTATAAATTTATTTTTTCAGGTTCAATTGAAGAAAACGGCTAAGAAATGGAAGTGTGTGGTTTGTGGATCGAAGCAAGATTTAATGACGGTAAGAATAATTTATCATCAGTTTTTGAAAATTCATCATGGAAAAAATAATGATTGACTTTGAAATTTCTAGATTTTTTTTACGGGTCAGCCATGCGACTGCCGCGTAAACGTTCAGAATTTGAATGCCGCCGAAGGGAAAAAAAACGAAGAATTACTGGCAAAAATTGCGCACGAAAACGAAGCTTTGGACGAATATTTCAATGAAGACGACTTTAACGATGTTGATTATAATGATGATGTCCACCCAGACAATTTTGCGCAAGGCGACGGATATGAAAATGAATATAACGCAGCGGAAGCCTTAGCGGAACCATGCCAATCATTGGCCGAATTTGACGATGAATTTTCTCGAAATTTAGATAATGATCAATTTGAGCTCAAAGATCGGATTGAAAGCGCTGATTATGAAATGCAAAAGGCAGCAGAAGAAGAAAAGATTAGGTTGCTAGAATTTGACGATGAATTTTCTCGTAATTTAGATAATGATCAATTTGAGCTCAAAGATCAAATCGAAAGTGCTGATTATGAAATGCAAAAGGCAGCAGAAGAAGAAAAGATTAGGTTGCTAGAATTTGACGATGAATTTTCTCGAAATTTAGATAGTGATCAATTCGAACTCAAGGATCAGATTGAAAGCGCTGATTATGAAATGCAAAATGCAGCAGACGAAGACGAGATCAGGTTGCTAGAATGTGACGCGGAAAATATGTTCGAAAACCCTTACGAAGACATTGACGAGTATCTCGATTTTTGATTTTTTTTTATTATAAGTTTTTATTATGGGTTTAATTTAATTAAATTTTATTATTCTGTTGTTAATGTTCCAAATATTTTTATTCGATAAAATAAAAAACAATACCCTTATAGCTTGAAGCACAAAAAATAGAAAAAATCCTTTTTTTGGTAACTGTTAAAGCATTTTTTCTAATCCTTAACTTGTACATAGTTTGGAAAAATATAAATAATATTAATAATACAATTAGTTTTGCACTTATGCGGTAAAACCTACACATATATTTTCAAGTTAAATTTGAATAAAACCAGTTTTCAGTAATTGAGACTTGAACATTATTCTATTACATTAGAAAATATAACTAATAAACTACTGGATGAAGACTTCTTATACACAATGCGGTATTAGTACAATTAATTTAACTAAAAATTCAAACTAATGTGTATTTATAATATGTATTCGTATTGCACGACATTGAATTTCATACTTTTTACATCTTTCTTTTTAATTATACACACTTTAAATCGATAAAATTGTGATGATTAAATTTATTATACAATTTATCGGAAAAGTTACAGAGAGAACAAACGGCAGTGAAAAAAGTAAATCCAATAAATTATAAATTTTGAATATTGATTTACAATAAACGGAAGCGTTGTCATAAAGTTTGTTGCATTGACCATGAATATATGTACATTATACTTTGTATGTACGCGAAAACATGTATATTGTATTTTATATTATTTAAATCATACTACTAATAATTTCTACATAGTTGCTTTGATTACATATTTGATTATGCCGAATTAAATTTTTGATTGTCAAAACAGTCTGCAATTCCTTGTTGTATCAATAATGAGTATTCACGTTCGAGTAAAAATATCAACGTTTACCGAAGAAATTTATTATAATAAATAAAAAATTGTTCATCTCTGTATTATGAACTTTTGAATTCTATACAATCTACCTAATACTTGCTAAAATCAAAGCTTTATCTTTGATACTTGACTGTTATAAGCTACTTGCGAAGCTTTTTTTAAATGAAGCAACGTAAATATAATATCAATTTCCGCTTTAACGCTTACAGAAAAAAACTATATCAACGGTAATCCAATAAAAAAAAGTCCTACGTGTGATGCCGATGTCTTCTTTGGATCATTACATCATCATGAGATCTTCTACCACTTTGGCCACTTCGATTATGTCTATTCCAAGGACTGTAAATATCATGTTCATTAACATAAATGTTATTTCTATGTTTGGAATTTTTCAATAGCATATGAACAAATTTACTTAGGCCATTTTTTGCTACGTCTTCGATGTTGAGAATGCAGCAATTCACTATCTCCAATGATTTGTAAAGCCGATGGAACGAACGTTTCATCTGAAATTTAAGAGCATATATAAATTACCAAATGTAAAGAAACGACAAAAAACTACCGAAAATTGATTCAGGAATAAATGACATACCAAATGTATCCGAATACTTTCGTTTAAGCATGGATCTTTGCTGCTGTTGTCCTAATACTTCTTTTATGCTGTCTTTTGCACTGCCAACTGTACAATCGTGCGTACCTCGACATCCTTTCAAATGTTCTAATTGATGGTGGAGATAGGATTTTTCGGATGGGTTTAGTGACGAGGCTCTATTCCATTGCTCAAATGGATCTGCAATAGTTATAATAAAAATACAAATGAGAATCTCGTTGAAAATTCAGAAAGAACTAATGAAGAAATGCATTACCGATTCTCAAGTTGTAGAAAGTCACAAGACCGGTTGTAAACTCGCAATAGAGGAAGTTGTGCGTAGCATTAATTGTGCGTAAACAAGAGTATGTATTGTTGTTGGCATTCATGCAGAAGCAAAAGGGTCCGGCAGTCCAACGGGGCTCGGTTCGCCAGTGATCGTTGTCATGCTCAAAACAGTTCATCTTTTCAGTAAGACACTCTTTTTCGAGTTTAGCTTTTTTGCGCTGTTTACGTTCTTTCTTTCGATTTCGTTCTTCTTTCAGTCTTTTTTTCTCTTCTTTGGCTGAATCCTTTTCTTCTCTGAAATAAAAAAAAATACATTAAAAATGTTAATTTTTACTGAAAAATATTTATAAATTCGTCAACTGCTTACTTGACATATTGATCTGGTTCACAAAAACACTTGTGTTGACGTTCAGGAGCAGGTGATGTCGTTTCAACAGCATCTGATGCAGAGTGACTTGGGTGAGGAATTTTAGTAGACATTGACGTCGTCGTATCCAGCCCTATTGTAGATTCAGTGGGTAGACTGCTATTGTCATTAACAGAACTCGAGTTAGTTGGGAAACTGTTTTTCTCGTTGGTCGAATTTCGATTCAGCAACGAGTTGACAGAAGATTCTCCAGAGTTCAATTCAATCCTATTAATTATCGTAGACGACGTGGTGGATGGGACATCGGTCGAGCTCTGATCGGGCACAGCTCCTCCGAGCTCAAAGTGTACGCTGTTGGTTAGCAAGGTATTGTTCCTGCGTTTATGATGATTTTTTCGGCGTCGCTGTTGGCCGTCCTCACCGACACCGCTAGCCTCGACGACGAGCGGTGTGTTGCTTCCCGGACTGTCGCGAACTTTGTGACGACGTCCATTTTTCTTTGGCTTCGAAGTCCCTAAGGGTATAGAGTCGATGGCCGGTGCGTTTTTGCCTTTGCTTAATTCCGGCAAATGGGTTGCCGACCCAATGATGGGCGTGCTCAAGGCAGGTCTTAGACTCGATGATTCCTCTCGCTCGTAATGCCGATGGTGCCTAGCTACGTGATGAGTGGTGTCCGCCGAATTATGGGGTTTCGGATGCCTGGAAGAGTGACCTCGGTGCGCGTTTTCTTGAGCTGGATCTAGCTCGCTACTGTTGAATTGGTGCTGATTCGGTCTTTTGAGCATTAAGTGGCGTCGGATTTCCTAAACAATTATAGATGATTAATTCATTTGCATAATTTCTATACCAAGTAATTCAAAGAATAGCTAGAATTATTTTAAAAATACCTTGAGAGTTTCTAAATGATTTCTCATGCTGCGAATTTGTTGTTCAATTTCTTTTCGTGATAGTCGCCACTCAGTTGGATCCTTATACACAGACTGGCTACAATTTACGTCACCACGAGGTAACTTTGAACATTTTGGTTGAAATTGCTTGTCAGGATTCGAATGCTTTGCCTGAAATATTACATATACATTTTCAAGGTTTAAATCTTACAAAAAACGATTACCAGAGGTTGACTTTTCTTACCTTCAGATCGTCGAGTTCCTCTTCGATGCTTTCCATTATTTTGGTCACATGTTCGATGCTGTCACCCTTGAGTGTGCTCCTTCGCACTCTCTGGTGCCTCGAAATTATGTCCTCGACGTCCAAGTGCACATCATCGGGATTGTCAAAAGTTTGCATCTCGAAATCCTTGGAGGTGTACTGAGAAGTTTCTAGCTGCCAATCGTTATTTAACTTGCTGAAACTATCTTTATCGGCAGTTTCTCTTTTACCTGAAACGGATATGGCATATATAAATTCCGTATCATTCGTTTAGCGCTCAATGTTATACGTCAAGTTTCGTTTCACTCGTGGAAAGTTGAGCAAGATATCGTATAAAATAAAAGCGCATTATTTGGATCAATTTCACATGCACTAGTTACGGAAAAATTTACCTCTTCGCGGTGCTATAGCCTGCACTTGTCCGTACGGGCCGACGAATTTGCTCTCCCTGCCGAAAACGAAGCGCTGACCGTCGAAGTCGTCGGCCTCGAGGCGCGTGTAGACGACGCCGTTGGGCGTGAAGCAGGCGCATTTTTTCCAGGCGTTGCGCGGCATCGGTATGAGCGGCCCGAAGGCCTCGTCGTTCTTGTCGTCGCCGCCGCACTTGTGTCGCCTCCAACGCTGCTGGCCGTCGCGCTCGCATCGCCACTTCTGTCCGGGCAGGCAGTTCGCCTGGGCGGAAGCCCTCATGCACTCGATGGCGAGACGCGCGTAACGCGGACTGCCGGGCGTGAACTCCTCCAGGCGCAGAGTCTCGCTCAGCGGGTCGATTTGAGCTGGACCGAATCAAATTAGAAAATCGATTATTCATCTCTCAGAGTATTGACGTAGTATAATTTTCCATTAAATATAGTAACTACCATTGTCGTCCATGAGAGATTCTTCGACGTCATCGTCGTCGCTGTCGAAATCGAGGTCACTAGCGCCAGACTCGGTTTCGCCAATTTTTTTCAACGACGACGAATCGTTGTTCGCGTCGGTGGTATCGTCGGCTGACGACGCTGGACCATTCAGATTGAATGCCAATTTGGCTTGTTTCCTTGCCTCGCGGGCCCTAGCTTCGGCAATCGATTCCGGAGTCTCTCGTCGGCCCGACGACTCGATTAGGAACGTATCGGGCCATTTGAATTTGGAGCGTCGCCCTTGTTTGTTGCTGCAGCAAAAGTCACATAATGTAAAGCTCGAAAACTCGATTATTTTTTTTTCTTTCTACACAAAGCGCGCATAAGAAGTTTGAGCCATTTCGATGCTGCAGGCGCGCGACAGCGCAGTGCAGTACGCAAAACTTTGTCGTATGAATTCAAACTATGCGCGATTCGATAGGTATACACTATACACGCAGTGTTTACTCGACATCTCGTCTGCGATTGCATTATGTATGAGTCGTGCATGTGTGTATGCGTATAGCATGTATATATATAGTATATATAGGATACACATGAAAGCGAGTCGAATAATTGATGACCTTGCGCGCGCTCTGCTTTAAGGCTTGTCGCGCCGAGCGCCCGGCGTAAAAAGTACAAAAAAAGTCGAGCAACTCACTTGAAGAAGAGCTTCTTGAAGGAGCGCCCGTCCATTCTCGGGGGCGTCTCGACGCCCGCTATGTCCAGAAAAGTCGGCGCCAGGTCGATGTTCAGCACGATGTCGTCTACTCTGCAAAAGGCGTCTAAATATATAACGGCCCAGTTCTCTCTCGCTGTGTCTACACGAGACATTTGTATTATATCATTATATAGGGGCGGTAAAAGTGCAGGAATAATGTGAAAAAGAAGAATCGTACAGAATTCGGGGTAGAGGGAGGGAGCAGGGAAGCCTCAATGAATTCAAATATATCTGGTATTATATGCTGGCTAGACGTTATAGAGACTTACACGGATCCTGGCTCGATGCCGGGGCCGCGCACGAGGAACGGCACCCGCACGTCGAACTCGAACGGGAAACTTTTGCCCTTGATAAGACCGAACTGACCGAGATGGTAGCCGTGATCCGAAGTGTAAATGATGTATGTGTTGTCGAGCTCGCCCAGATTTTTCAACTCTTGATAGATCTAAAAAATGGCACATGCAGCATTGCGAGAATTGAGATAGATGAGGTTTTTTTTTTTTTTGACAGATCGTTACGTATGCTGTTACCACTCACCCTTTCGACGGCCGAGTCGACGCTCTGAAGCGTCTGCAAGCGCTTCGTCATCAACAAATTGGTGAATTGTTTGTGTATCGGTTGCATCTTCTGGGTCACCTGCAGAATCCATTGCTTGTCGGGATTTGGAGCGTAATCGTACGCCGGTGTACTGTAACATTAACATTGAAAAAAATTTAATTATGTTAATCCATCTTTATGGATTACTATTATCTTTGAAATATTAAGAAAACGAGGACTGATCTCCTATGAATATTTATTATTTGTATTCTTGTCTTGCGCTTATTCAAACGTATACACGACGAACTCGTATGCAAATGTATGCATAAAAGGTACAGGGAGCGAAGTGTCAAAAGTTCGCCGTAGGAAATGGGCGCACCGAGAAGAGTCGCGCGTGTATAGCTGATACGTGCATACGCACAGCTGTCTCAAATAATTACACGCGCTCGGAAGCGAGAAAGTGTGTACATAAGGTACAACAGTTGCTATATACGCAGGAGCTCATCCTTCCTCGTTGCCTATAGAGCTAAGAAAATTATATTATATATCTCGAGCCTCGTCTCGTGAGTCTGTCGAGAGACGCGCGTCTTTATCTTTCGCGCGAATGGTACTATCGTACGCAGTTGCGCGGAGAACTTTACATTCGCGCTTGCAGAGGAAAAACAGTAAACTCGGCTTGATTTCTTCACGAGAATCCGCACTGAAGAGTAACGACGACGAAATCCTGCCTCGCAATTTTGCATGTGCACCCACGTTGTAAGCTCCCCGCGTCGTTTCGGATTAACTTCGGTTTACGTGCAGCGTAATAATATATTTTTGCGCTCGCGCGAGGATATAGCTCGTTTAATAACGAATTCGTAATAATGCAGCAAAGAAAGAAGATAAGGGGTAGGTGGCAGTACCTATATAGACACACACGTGCAGGCGCGTTCAATAAGCGCGCGCGCGCCGCAAAGAAAAAGGAGCCTCCGCGGCGCGCGAGACGTCGTCGTGCGCCGCTCGTAAATCGTTTGACTATAAGTGCAGTGCGCCCAGACCTCGTAAAACTTTTGCCTCCATTAATCTACTCAAAATATGATTATTATGAGAGCTGACGCACTCTCTCTCTCCTCCCTCTATGTCGAGACGAAAAAATAATTCGGACCTTTTTCCATCGAGTTTCGATGGAAAATTGTCTAAAACGTGGCGGTGTACAATACGATCGGCGTCAAGGAATGTATGAGTATAGAAAATAGAGGAATAATAAGTTGAATAAATGCCGCAAAGACTGTAAGACGAGAAGGTGTTGCACAACACCCCTCGGCAACGGCTATATATACAACCTTACACGACTAATTGACTTTCATTTTAGCGCATGTGTGTGTATGCAGTTCGCATACCATGCGGCAATACGTAAGTAGTGTGCATTACGGATTTAACGACGTGGAAGGTGGATTATAACATGGTGGTTCGCGGCGCAGCAAGAGAGGCGGCAACACTTCACACGTATTGGGCGCGCGGCATGCTGCTATGCGCCGAGCGCGACGCGAGCCGCACTCGCCGACTTTACGACTTTTCTTGCACTGCGTATGCATAAATAAGCGTATAATAGCTTATCTCGTGGCCACGATAACCGGCACCTCGGGGTCTAACCCTTTGCCACGTGCGTATATGCTATTGGTCGCGCGGGCCTTGCTCAATCTATCCACCCAGGCAAATCTAGATAATCGAAGAGTCTTTTTTTCGCTTTTTTCTCTTTTTTTCGTGAAAAGTCGTTCAACAACTATTGAATAACAAACAAGGAGGAAAAGACAACGGTGCAATTTTATATTGCATACGTAGGATATATGTGAAACGCGCGGACTCGTATAACTGAAACGAAAGTAAAATAAGTAAAAGGAAATGAACGAGTAAGACATAAATTGTGCTCTTGGCCGATAAATACACAAGAGAAGAGAGAAAGAAAGACGGAATGAAAAGCATCTTTGGAAAGCAGCCAAACAATGCTTGGGACACGCGAAAAATTCGCCCGCTCTCTACACGTGTACGTATGGCAGCGAGTCTCGTAGGAGAAGTGAGCGAATACATAAACACATTGTAGCTCCTCGTGTGTTTGTGTGTGTGTGTGTGTGTGTGTGTGTGTGTGTGTGTGTGTGTGCGTGCATGTACACATTTATAAAGAAAAACGATGAAATGCAAAAAATGTAACTATTCGCTCTCGAGGGAGAGCCGAGGGCAAAAAATAAAAGAAAAACCAAAAATTATTTGTTCGGTATACCAGAGAGAGAGAGAGAGAGAGAGAGGTCGAGCCTCGCGGGACTTTTTCGCTCGCACACTTCACTGCAGAGGTCTAGGTATATATAGATAAAACATTTCATTTGTACACCCGCGTGTTCACAGGCCGTGCTCACTTGTGCATTACACAGTACCACAAAGCTAGAGATGCATTTTTTAATTTGAATGACAGCGAAGACAAAGATGACGACGAGTGGAAAAACTCGCTGACCTGGAAATTCGTGACTAAGTTGTCGATCTTTCTTCTTTATATAATTATATGTAGAGAATTGCATTAATGCTCAAACATTTCTCCCTCGATGCTCCTGATAAATGTTATCTCCTCCTGAGTCCTGTCATTGTTGAACATCGATCGTTCTCTGACCTTTGCACGTACATTATGAATCTCGAATTCTTCACTATTAATGAAGCTCTCATTCGTTTGCGTCATTTGCATGATATAATATTGAAGATATTATATAGGTGGTACGATGTAAGTCGAATTGATTACGAGGGTTGAACAATATTATTGTCTTTAGGTGGTATATACGCGGAGTCTTTCGAAATGCTTTTATGCAGTTTTTTGGCTTCAATTCAGAAGCCTGACAATAATTAAAATGTGCTAAGGAAAGATTGACGACGAAAGTATGGAAAGCAGCGTTTTAAATATCAAGTAAATAAGTAAGTTATATAACTCTTTTAAATTGTTCTTTTTTTTAACGCATTAACTTTTTCGTCGCACTGCACGCCACACGCAACACGAAATCTTTGTTAATTTTAATAATGTTCGTGCTTCAACGCCCGAAAATGAGAGCAAAAGGGTAAAATTTAGGAGATTTTTGGAAATGCGACGAGGTAAATGCGACGTTGAGGGCAGGTGTGTACACATCATGCGGGTTCATACTCTCGAGTTTCGCCTGCATCGCTAGTTGTAGATTTTGTTTTGTTTCCTTAATTAAAATAATTATGAAAAAAAAAGATATATCCCGTCAAGAAGAAAATAATTTTCGTGAATTTTTGCAACAACCTACATTTCGTCTTGATGTACGCGTATCAAGTCGATCGACAGTATTTTTATACATATAAATTTGATGCATCGAGAAAAGTATACCAGAGAGTCGTTGAAGGCGCTCGAGCCGTAAACGCGCGCACGGGTCTTCCGAGCCGTATAATAATATCGAATGGTATTCGAAGATCCTTGACCCCGATAAACGAGCTCGTTGCATTTTTTTCGGGAGAATAAGATGTGCTTCTGCGCGCGATCGCCGAGATTTTCTCTCGGCTCGAGGCGCGTCTCGCATTATATACCGCGTGGACCACTCTGAATTCAGATTCTTGGAATAAGCCTCGATGTTGTCGTCAGCGCGGATAAAATCTCACACATTTAAGGTCGACGACGACGACGACGCTGCCGCGAACACGAGAACCGAATAGACTCGAGAAAGCTGACACACGTCGGACGTAAATTTACGCTTATCACACGCGGATTGTATGGGTGTTCAAAAAAAGCTTATAATACCTAAATTTACGTATTTAACGCGTGGAATATGGGACTGCTCATTTGGTATGCAAGAGGCGATATGCACGAAAACTTCCGTGCATCGCGGGTGGTGGTGACGGTGGCCCGAGCCCGAGTAGCACGAGCATGAGTCATAATCAACGCGTCGCCACCGCCGCGATACCCTATCGTCGTCGCGACTTCGTTGTAATATACGTATATACCGGGTGTATTATATATAGCGAGCAAATAAAAAACCAACTGCGCGCGAAGCTCTTACAGGCCGAGAAATTGGCACGAATCCGTGACGTACTACCTTATAATGGTCTCGCGAATCCCGAGAGAGTCCATATTGCTTCGAGATAAGTAATTACATTAATCCTATTGTAGTAAAGTCAATAAGCTGCGTGACGCGCATAATAATGCCTATAATTCACGAAAAAGCCGGAAGCTCAACGAAGAGTTATCTCGAAACGATCGAAAGATTATTCACGTTGCAACAATTGTCAAAATTCGATAAGCGCCTTTAGCCTGAAGAATTATTATAAGTATCTAATTGGCGATTACTTAACGCATTCGTATAAAAAACGTTGAAAAAAGTTTCGAATGAAATTCAGTCAATCTCACGATAATATCGCAAAGATGCAAGTCTGTCGTCGAGCGCTATAGACGATGAAAAAAGTAAAAACAAAAAGTGAAACACAAGCTACTCGAATGTGACTCATGCTTTGGTTCTTTATACTGACTCGCCTTATGCACGGAATATCTGTTATATCCATAGAGCAGAACGATGCACACGCGATGACTCATCGTAAGCCGAGCTTTCGTTCGTGCTCGAAGAGCTTGATCGGATTCGATCGGGGATACAATATAATATTGACGCTTGCTATTGAGCTTTTGTGCGCTTGCGGTACATCGGATATCGTGTGGTGCTCTATACGTAGTGAATTAGATACATAAAATGTATATATACGTACTGATGCGTGGTGACGTTGAAAAAAAGATCGGAAAATTGCGGCGCCGAGTCCTCGGGGCCGTGGGGCGCCGGGAAGCTCGCCACCAGCATCAGCGGCTTGCGGGCGAAGTTGTGCTTGCTCTGGCGCAGAAAGGCCACGCTGTCGTTGGCAATGAGGTCCGGGTAGTAGTCCTTGGCGTAGTCGAAGCCGTGCTTGATCTTCTTGCCGTTCATGTTGACGCTGTAGTTGTAGTAGCGCGAGTTCATGATGAGGCCGCCCCATTCTCGCCAGCCCGGCGGTATGTACGAGCCGTTGTACTTGTTCAGATACTTGCCGAAGTAGCCTGAAATCATTGCAAAAACGATCTTCGTTTCAATCTGTGATGCTTGATTTTCTATCGATTACAATCAGTGGCGGGTTATGGGTCGGGAATGAATGTGGAAATTCTTTCGACTTATAGAAACCTGAAATACGGAACATTGCAGCTAATTTTAGGCTTTCGTGTGGAAAAATAGTATTATCAACTGGTGAAGATGTGGTTTCTTAACAAAAATCGTTACAGTATTTGTCTCCGGTTAATGATGTAATACCTCGTTTTCCTAAAAAAAAGTATCTATTTACTTGATGTTTTTTGTGTAAACTCAATGTTGTCTATCGGAAGTTTTTTGGGAAGTGCTTGGATTACAAGTTGGAATTTTAAATTGGTTCAAATATTGTTAGGAGAATGTGTAAACAGATAAGCCGGTACCTTAATTGTAAACAATATGATCATATAAACGATTTTGACATAGTAAATGTCAAATTAGTTTCAATGTTGTCTTTTCCGATGAAACAAGTCATAGAATCAAAAGATTAATTTTACTCATAACAATTTCTGTGGTGCAAAATAGAAGGGTTTATCATTTGATTTAGGCCCTACAATGGATAAAAGCGAGAAGAAATACGAAGTTGTCTCGGGGAATAATTCAAGAAAACTTGACATTGTTGTTTCGGACGACAAAAAATACGTTGGTGATATTTGTCAGCAGGCATTTACACTAGAATCAAGCATGATAACACACCGAGACGCAATCCACAATAAACGAAAAGATTACACATGCGGCAAGTGCGAAAAGACATTTAAGTTCCGAAGTCATTTGAGTAGACACCAAATATCAGAACATAAAAGCTGCAAAGATTATCCATGCGACCAGTGTGAAAAGAAATTTGTGAAAAAAACAAGTTTGTTGACACACCAAAAATTAGTACACAAAGATGGCGAAAATGCCATGTGCAACAAGTGCAAGAGAAAATTTGAAAATAAATCAAGTTTACTCAAGCACAAAAAAATATTTCACGAAGTTTATAAAGATTATTTATGTGAAATGTGCGCCAAAAGATTTGGACATAAACAGAGTTTGCTCTTGCACATAAAGACATTACATGACGACCTCAAAGTATACACATGTAACAAGAGTAAGAAAAAATTTGAACTGAAATTGAATTTAATTGAGCATCAAAAGGCAGTACACAAAGGTCATAAAAATTACACGTGCGACAAATGCGAGAAAAAATTTAGAAATAAATGGAATTTGCTCATGCACATATCAGCGGTCCATGACGGTCGCAAAGATTACCCATGCGACAATTGCGAAAAAAAATTTGGGCATAAATCGCATTTGCTAACCCACCTAAAGATAGTCCATGATGCTCGTAAAGATTTCGCATGTAATAAGTGCGAGAAAAAATTTGGGGTTCAAAGTAATTTGATTAAACACCAAAAGACAGTGCACGAAGGTCGAAAAGATTTTGCATGCGACAAATGCGAGAAGAAATATGGACTAAAATGGAATTTGCTTATCCACCAAAAGACAGTGCACGAAGGTCGGAAAGATTTAGCATGTGACAAATGCGAGAAAAAATTTGGACAAAAATGGAATTTGCTTGTCCACCAAAAGGCAGTCCATGAAGGTCGCAAAGATTTTGCATGTGATTATTGCGAGAAAAAATTTGCTCAAAAATCGAGCTTGACCATGCACATAAAAACGGTACATGAAGGTCGGAAAGATTTCACATGCGACAATTGCGGAAAAAAATTTGGGCTTAAATCGCATTTGCTAACCCACCTCAAGACATTCCATGATGCTCGTAAAGATTTCGCATGTAATAAGTGCGAAAAAAAATTTGGACAAAAATCGCATTTACTCGATCACCAAAAGACAGTCCATGAAGGTCGCAAAGATTACAAATGTGACAATTGCGAAAAGGAATTCAGACAAAAACCGGGTTTGCTTTACCACCAAAAATCAGTCCACGAAAGTCACAAAGATCACGGATGCAATAACTGCGAGGAGAAATTTACACGAAAATCGAGTTTACTCAAACACCTGAAATTAGTCCATGAAATGCGATAACTGCGACAAGAAATGATGATTGACAATTGTAATATTGTAATTGACAATTGTATATATTATGTACCTATGTTTTTTTTAATTTCAATAAAAATTATGCTGAAGTAATTAAATAGTACCTGCGTTCAACTATAATTACACTTTTGTTTCACTGATGTGGTTGTGGAAGACAATTTAAGTTAAATGGATATAAAGGTCTTGACAAAATCTACAAATTGATGGGTTTAGAATGTTTCTACGAGTCTTCTTACTAAACTGATAGAAGAAATAGCAAAGACCAGAAAAACTTTTTTTTCGACTTGTTGATTGTTAACGAAAATAAGTGAATAAATGAATAATCCTAATACTAATTTATATGGTTAGAAAGGGCCGAAAAATACCTTTCTAACGGTATTTTTAAAATCTTGATACGACTTTTATTCACTGAGTTATGACGTTTTGAAGTTTACTCATTTTTTTCTTAGGTATGGCAAAAGTGATTAACGGCAGTGTAAGTTCTGCAAATAGTGAAAGTACAGCTTACCCGATGCAATTATTATTTATTATGAAATTAAAAACTTGCGCTTAATGCATCGTATGCCACCTACCGAATTTCAACAATCTATCACAACAAACTTATTTTAATGACGTGATTAGGACATCACTTTTTTAAAGAGAAATGTTTTTACTATGAAAAAGCCGAAAGAGTAATGTTGCAAAATTATATGATTTAATACAATAGGATATGTAAAATTCTGAATGCTTATACTATGTTTGTAAAGCTCCAAAGAATTACGCACAAGTTTTACATTTTGCAGATTGACTTTTCGTTCAAGTGCTTTTTCACATTTACTGCATTAAACTAGTAAATTTTAATTTTAACTTGCATATATGACACTGAGGGTTTATACCTTATAATATATTTATATGGATGTTCTATTTAAGAAAATTAAGTTAAAATTTGATAAAGTATCTATGAATTCACTCTGAGTATTGGAATAAGTCAACGAATTGAAATACCGACAAAAACACCAAATCGGATGCAATAAATATAATTTTTTAAACAGAAATATTTTAATTCTCGTGGAAGTTGTCGAAATATCCGTTGAACACGATACTCGCGATTGCATAAACATACTTAATTAATCGATAATGGAATATCCTAAAATCGAATGGAGAATGAAAATATCTTAAAAAATGATTCGCAATAGTTTCTATAAAAATTTCTAATTACGAATTTTAGATAGTTTGATAATATATGACATAAACATTAACTAGCTATGGAGCCATTCATTGCATATCCTTATTCTATCTAGTACTTGAGTTGATTACTCGACGATACGCAAAAGAAATTGCAGCGCAACAATAAAGATTTGATTGATATTTATGTAGGTGACCGTGGAGGTTATTATCATCGTAAATATTGCGCACGGACTGGCCTGACTTTATGGCATTGTTGCGGCAACTCGAGCGTGCACACACATACCGGCTGCCTCGTGTGCGTTTCTGTGCGGTGCACCAAACTTGCCGTCGGTCTATCTCTATTAAAGCTCTCCCACTAGTAGGCAATAACGCCTCGTTCTGGCTCGAATCTTGGGGGTACAGTATATAGGAGCCATTTTTTTTAACTGTCGTTCGATCAACGAAATTCACTTTAAATTCTGGCCTGGGAAAAAAAGCTTCTTGCCGGCTCGTATATGAGAGCTGCGCGCGAGCACGAGACTCAATTGTGGTCGGATGCGGTAAGCAATTAGTGTAGGTACGCCGCACATTAGCCGGCCACCGTCGCCGACGCCGACCCGCGTCGTGTTCATGTACCCGGCGAGTATATAGAAATTATGATCGGTTAGTTGATTATGAGCCGGTCACGCAGAGAGTGAGAGAGAGAGAGAGAGAGAGGAGAGAGAAAGCCTCTAGGGCGAGTTCCGCGATCTTTACGTAATTGCGGGCGCAATATTTACGGTGTAGCGAACTATTAATAACGATCTAATCGAGCGAATCGCGCTGTACGCGGCGAGCATGATATATATATATATAATAATTAATTGAGATCGAAACGCGCGCCTCGGCTCGAGCTTTGGCGCTCAATTCATTGGAGCAAAAGCGCGTGGAGGCGCGCGTCGTCGTACATTACGCGCGCCGTCCTGGGCTCGGGTAGAAACTAGAATTAGCATGCAAAGAACTCCCCGGGTGCGTCCAAAACTTTCATGTATAAATAATAACGCACCGTAGACGCAGTTTTCTCATAAAAGGCGGCTTTCCGCCCTCGCGCGCGCGACGACGACGACAACGACGCACGTTATACAGTACATATTGCGCTACATATTATAAAGCAGCGCGTAATATTCCTTACGTATTTGCACAGACTTCCGGATTATGTATACCCACTTACTCTCTTGGAGTATTATAGTAGTATAAGCAGCAGCAGCATTAGTAGCAGCTTCATTTGGGCCGGATTTCCAGGCACGCAATAAAACCACAAGTCAGTCGAGCAGCGAACCGAAATCGACGGTCGGACAAGCTGTTATAAGCAGGCCGCATAGCACAGTATGACCCCATGCGCGTCTGTCTGTCTGTCTGCTGCCTCTGCTGCTGCTCCTGCTGCTTCGTGATCCGTGCGAGCTGTCTTAAAGGAAGTCGTTTCGCGCACGCTACGCCGCAGCTTATTAACTTGGCTTTATAACACGGCTCCCTACTTTGCTCGACTCTCTTTCTCTCTCTCTCTCTCTCTCGTCTATACATTGACGCGATCTGCGCCGCACAGTTTCGTGAGCTTTGATTTGAACGCAGCGCACAATTAACGATATATGTGTACTTGCTTTTTACGAGAGAGAGAAAGAGCGCAGATTATTTTCTATATCTATAGGTGGAAAGTAGAATCTGCGCCGAGTATAATTTCTGTGCTCGCGGAAGCCCTTGCAATACCTCCTATATACATTGTTCTGCCTGTTCTCTGCCTCTGCCAAAAAAGTTTGTTGTTTGCGTGTTAAGATAAGTTTGTTGCTCGCCGTTTCAGCGAAATACGACGTGTCTATTCGACTTGTTATTTTTCCACTCTCGATTTTTTTTCATTCGCGCATCTATATCATCATGTTTTCACAATGGTAGTATGAATTGTCATTGTCTTTATACAAGGAAAGTAAAGAAAAATAATAATAATTGTACAGCTGCTAAATAAATCTCTAATACGTTACATTATCGAGTTAGGCTGCGAATGAACACTGCAATACTTTTAAATGTGTGAAAAAAGCACTACAATCAATGATACAAGAGCAAAAAGCAACTCTAACTGGCTTTTATTAACGTATGCCACGAAACGTTTCTTTGTGCTTCTTTTTGCAAAGCTCGCCTTCTCGAAAGGACGATTTGAAAACTTGTCAAAAGTCTACGTATAAACGATAACGGAGCGGCGCGTGAATGCATCGCGATGAATTGCACTAAAAGTGAGTCTAAGTGACGCACTTTCATCGCTCGATACGGCTCGCGTGGAGAATCGTGAACTTAAGCCAGCTGCAAATGGATGTAAGGGCAATCGTGTTTATGCACTTCGATACAGATATACGCGTGCATACTGTGTATAAATATACAATATGTTGAAACGCCGATAAATATAGTTTTGAAACAAGCTGAGAGCAGCGGGATATAAAATCCAATGTTCACGTTTCAAAGATAAACTCGTATAAGATTTGTTAGAAGAATCGTGTATGACAGCTCTCGAGTGCGGCAAATATTTGGCCAGCGAGTGGTGCAGCTTTGTCGGAGCAGACGACTCTTGGATATCGATGCGGTGAGGTTTCGATGCTTGAACTTATTCAAAATGTTAATTTTCTTTTAATGGAAAAAAGCAACGAAATACGTGATTCGATCACGATTATATTGGTATCGAAAAATTTCTATTTTTTTGAAAGATAGGTGTGCCCATTTCAAACAGATTAATCGAACTTATAATTTGATTTAAACCGCTGTAATTTACTCGAACATCTCACATTTTTCAAAAATACTGTCGTGAATAATATTTTTCAGAATGGAACATCCATAAACAAGAACGAATAAAGATAAACAAAAGTTATAAAATTATATTTACTAGACACTTTCTCACAGTTTGTGTTGATTCATTACCTAATTTTTTAAAGTTATTTTACTGAGCGGAAAGGTTAATGTTTTTATTTAAATTATGTAAATGAATGGGCGCTTAAAAATTAAATTACATATATGCTGTAGCCTCTAAAGTTATGACAACATTTAAATGTATAAAATATCATAAAAGTGATAAGTTTTTTAATGATCATCCGAATATTTTGACCCCAAAAATCAAATTTTAGAAAGCAAAGTACACCAAATGCAGGTGCTCCAGAAGTGCACCTTTAAAATATATTTAAAAAAGTAAAAGATAATATAAAAATAAACCAATACGAAACTTATCGTAAAAATAAAAACATTAGTCATCCGCTACGTCTCATTGTTCGGTGAAGTATCTCCAACTGATTAACATCTAAGAATAAAAAGTATATTCTGAATTACGAGCTATGCTCGATATATACTAACCAGTACGGTAGCCGGCGTTGCTGAGGTAAGTGGCGAAGCTGTGCGGCTCGTGCTCCCTCTGCCACTGAGGGCTGCTGCAGTTGTCGTTGTTGGTAAACACCTCGTGATTGTGCATGTAACGTCCGGTGAGGAGCGAGCTCCTGCTGGGACAACACATCGGCGTCGTGACGTAAGCGTGGCGCAATTCTGCACCCTCGTCCCTGATGCGTCTCAAGGTCTGCGGCATGTAGTTCAGCGAGCCTTGAGGAATAGGAAAAAAAAACTTTCATTTCGTCTCTAACTTTAGAGTGTATAAAATTTAATTTCTCGCGTCTGTATGCTTATAATGGGATTACTCGTGGTTTGAACTTTTTGTTATTATGGAGCATAAGAGTTCCGTGCGAATAAATTGATATAAAAGTGAGCTTTTCAAGAGATATAATTTAATATTTTCTATGACTATAAAAAGTTCACTTATTCTTTATGAAAAATCGAAAACTGTTTTATGTGTCGATATTCTAGAAATGTTTTTAGATAACAGGTGAGATCATTACACACTTCGAAAAGCTTTTCCTTTCGAAAGTAATTCTAACGATTATGTAGTCTCGTAAACATTGAAAAATTCAAATTGACTCTCGAGGTACACATTTTTATTGCCATTTCGTTTTTGCATTACTCCTCATAAATGCAATTATTTTTCGTATATTTTTCTCGACTGCCGCGCGCACAACTACGAGGCGTAGGCCAAGGTATACGCCATAAACGTAGAAGCTCGTCTTGTTCTGCTATGAAAAATAATTCTTTTTTACTCAACCTTTTTCCGCTATTGCAGCTCTCTCAGTATATTTGAAGCCGTTTTATTATGCGTATAACGTCAGTATATAAATTCATATGAATTTTTTCTCGTATGTATACATTCGCGTATGTGTGTGTGTGTGTGTGTGTGTGTGTGCACGTATAAAGGAAGAGCTTATCCGAGTATTTACATATTTATGTATACGTGCGATTGCAAAACCTGTGGAGCGTGTGCGCCTACTGGTATATATGTACTCTCAGCGCGTACACCTTACGCCGGTACAACGCGCATCGCGGCCGTATGGGATTTTTTACGCGTGATTCTGATCCAGCTTTGAGTGTAATCTTCTTTTACTCCCGATGGAGAGCTGTCTTTAATGCTAATGCATATTTTGTTGCTTGTTTTTGTACAGCCGCGCGCGTGTTGACCAATGAGCGTAAAATATTTACGCGCGTGTGCTTTATATAAAACACGCATATAGTCCGGATCCGCAGTATGTCAAAGATAACATCGCACTTCAATCACTTTGACGCCCGGAGCGGTATTATAAATCCGCGTAGGTGTAAGATGCGGTTCGACTTTTCGCATGCATAAATCAGCGTTGCGCAATCCACCCACGACGGATTAATTTTAAGGGAGAGAAGAAAATTGCAGAGGATATCGCGAGAGCGTGCAGAGACAACAATTAGCGCGACGCGTCAAAATTGCAAATTCCTTACCGAGCTCGACGTCCTGATCGTCGGTGAGGATCAGCACGATGTTGGGCTTGCGTTCTTTCGTGATGTAGGGCAGGTACGGCGAGTTGGCCTGACCGGCGCTGGATAAGCCCGCGCCGAGGCTGCCGATGCCGCCGCTGGAATGCTGCTGTTGTTGCTGTTTGCCATGGTGGCCCGCGGGCGAACGGCGCTGGGCCCCGAAAACGTCCTCGATCGACGGCTCGATGGAATCGCCCGGTCGCTTCGCGCCGCCGGACTCGAAGCAGCACAGCGCCAAGAGAAGCAGCGACCACAGCGTCGCATAGGCTCGACCCATGCTTGCGTTACGGTGAGCTTTTACTTATTGCACCCTTCCTCGCTTTCAGATCTCCGATCGTATCATCTTTGATGAAGCGCTGAAATCAAATTATACGATTTTCATTAATTGTAGTTTTTAGATCATGGGATAATTTCCTCAACTTATGTTCGTCTGTTTCAATTATGTTTAACTGCTAGCACTTTTCAGGCCATACTGTAACCGTGCTCGGTCACGTTGTCAGAAATTTCGCGACCAGCGCTGATTGCATCGCGCGTCATCTACCTAAATACAACGTTTATTTCGGTAAAACAATCAACCCATGATATTTTTAAGAGTAAAAAAAGATAAAGCTTTAGGGACTAATTGAACTTCAGTAATATCTTTATTTACTGTATCGGTACAGATTTAGATTTATATTTTTCTTTTGTGTGAATGTATGTTTGTGTGAATAAATGTTTTTCTATTTATAATGAATACAAATGTCATTAAAATTTAGGTATATAGTTTCAATGACATGCGAATATATGTAGGTATCGCAGTTCACTACTGCGCGTGTCTAGTCAACGGTGGTAGAGGAAAACATCGCTAAGGAGCTTCTCACTAATTCATAAGTATAGTCGCAAGGAATTCTTCGGTGGGCAAGTGTTTACAAATAATATTATCTGTAAAAGATTATAGATCGTGCACTTAAAACCGAGGTACAGTGTTAGCTATTCAAAGCGTTTAACCTCCAATATTTCCTCAGTGTATGTCGTGAAAAACGAAATTCACAGTGAAAATTCAACTACAATCAAGCAAGCCATGGAAAACAGAGAGGACACAGTTAGGTACGACATTTTTTGCGCATACAAGACATTTTTTTGAAGCAGTCACCTTATCAAACTTAATTATTCTTCAGGATCAAGAAAGAACCGGATGATACTTGGCTATATTCAGGCGACGATAACATTTTCGATTCGGTGGACTCTAACGAAGCCAAAAGCTTTGCAAAATTCAAGTTTTATCAATCATTAGTAAGTGTAATGATTTAAATTTATTCTGATTTTACTAAATCAAAAAACTATCGAAAAATGTTAATTTTAGGCGAACTACGTTAATGAGGCTACTATTTTATCCGAAAAGTTAGATGAAAAAATATACATTGACTTTGAGTGCAAAAATGTTAAACCTGAACTCAAGTTTTTATCGACATCCATGTGCACAACTGAGTTTCAGAGTTATTCACCAATTGTGAAAAATGAAAACGAAAATCAGATTGATTACTTCAATAAAAAAAAACTAATAATTTTAATAAGAAAAGGATTCAATTACGAAATTAACTGTAGATTTCAAGAAAAGCCTTGTTCCAAGCTCGAATTCGAAAAGGTAAAAATGTTTGAACAAAGAACCCAAATTATCTCCCAAGTGTAATTTTCGTCAAAAAACGCAAGGAGAACCGAGTTTAAGTACCCATATCAATTCGACACAAAAGATTATTAGAACATATAAAGATGACATTTGTAAAAAATCATGTATCCGCAGAGATCACCTCAATAATCACACAAATGCAGCTGATGATTGTGTGAAATCATTTTCATATCAGCAAACCTTAAAAAATAACTTAAATGCAGTACATAATCTCAACAAACCTTTTGAATGTGAAATTTGTCAGAAAACGTTTAAACAAAGAGGTAATCTCAAATGGCACGTTGATTCAATACATAATCGTAATAAACGTTTTGAATGTGACATTTGTCATGCATCATTTGGTTGCAAGAATAAACTAAGAGATCACATAAATATAGTACATGACCGCAGCAAACTCTTCAAATGTGAGATTTGTCTCAAATCGTTTAGATTCAATTGTCATCTTAAGTTTCACATAAAAGCAGTGCACAATCGCATCAAACCCTTTGAATGTGCCATTTGTTATAAATCATTTGGATACAAACATCACCTCGAATATCACATAAATGGAATACACAATCGGAGCAAACCCTTTCAATGTAAGATTTGTCACAAATCATTTGGATTCCAGAATAGCATCAAGAGGCATATGAATACAGTACATAATCAGAGCAGTACATAAACCCTTCGAGTGTGATATTTGCCACACATCATTTGGACAAAAAAGTAACCTCAAACGACACAACAATTTAGTACATGAGCGGAACAAACGCTTCGAATGTGAAATTTGTCAAAGATCATTTGGAGAAAAATGTCACCTCAATTTTCACATGAATGCAGTACATCTTCGTAGCAAACTCTTCGAGTGTGAACAAATCTCATAAAATAATGGTACATGATCGGAGAAAACGTTTCCAATGTGAGGTTTGAACAGAGAATGATAGCAGTTATGAAAAAAGTTACGAAACTGGCGCCATACAAATGGTAAGCAAAAAACATGTGTCAACGTGATATTATTTATTCGTAAATGCGTATAAAACATGGATTTAATAGATAAATATAGAATTGTAATAATACGCAGTGAACTCCAGATTAGGAAAAATGTTGCTATTAATTCTTAGATCTTGTGCACTGTAACTGATTTTTGTCGTGTAAGTGCACGTTCCCTTTTAAAAACATGTCTGTATAAGTATAAAAAGGAATAAGTATGCGTTTACACGAATTATATACAAAGGCATGTACATGGAGAAGTTAATAGCAGCAATTACGCAGCGCCTAACATAAGAAACTGATTAAACGTTAATGAATTCGACATATTTTTTTTTTTTATTATACTCGCTGCAAGTGGAGAGTATTGCAATTTATGGCATGTGGGCGACATAATAACTATACACACATGTTATGCACTGTATACATTGATAATTAATGTCATAGATCAATTGTCACTTCGAAAATAGAGTGATTTTTTTCACTGTAATATTTAACACCATCATACTTTTTTGCAAAGACGTAATAATGTAAATGAAAACAGAAAATTAAAGTTCATACGTTCATTTTATAATTTATATTAATATGCTTTTAAATTTATATTATGGTACTTGGGATGAAAAAGCATTACGTAGTAAAATAACTGACTATCGATTGATAATTTTTGGACACATGGTTTACAGTTATGTATTCATTCTTATGTTTTCCTTATGTTTCTTTAGTTATGGTTTCATTCTTTGGACGATGTATCAATAGAGCATGCACCTATGATTTTTTGTACGTACGATCGTAGATACATTTCTCTTTTTATAATATTTAGTAACTGAAAAACGAATAGTAGAATAATCTTAAGAGCCCATATCTCATTTTTAATCTCTCTATATAAATTATGATTTTATGCTGTAAAACAAAAATAGAAGTTTTTGCTATTTTTATAACTAAATTTGTTATTTAAATAAACTTGAATATAACGCAAAGATGTTATAGTCACAAAAAATGTACCCAATAGTTTTTTTGGGTGAAAAAAGAGTTGAAAAGAACCTTTTTACAGATTGAATTCGAAGTTAGTATTAATACGTGATGCGTTTGGCACGCTTTCGGCATAAGTCAAAGATAAAAAGTGAAAAATGTTCAGATGCTATCATTATGAATCGATTATATCCGGTTTTTTGATGATTTCGCTCTACTCATCACCTTTTCTTATCGTTTTAATAAATGGAGAAAACATGAACATTTGAAGATGTATTCTGCATTCCTTAGTTCTTTTCTGCTATGTAAAAATTGCTTCGCTTGTATCAGTGCTAAGTAGCGGTATGCGCGATCAGTTCTCGAGTGAAAATCTATATATCACGGGATAACTTAACAAATGAGCCACAACTTGAAATTACAAAAGATAATTACGTAGCAAGTTTAACGAATTCCTCCGGAGGTCAAAATTCACGTCACAGATCTTAATTGACACGATAATGGTGGCAGTAAGCAATGGCATAAGAGTCATTATCCTCCACACACACGCACACACGCACACACATAGTGCATATCCGTACGCGTAGACCCATACGCGTATAAATAATAGCCTCGAGAATCGCCGACGACGACGGCGACGAAACCATAAATCCAAGACTCAAGCGAGCATTTAAAAGCTCTTGCGCGCGCGCACGCCTGCATACGTATAGAGAGGCATCAGGCCGCCGCGGCTTATCGGTTAATCTATAGGTTAACGCGCGCACTCGACTCGCGCGCTAATCGGTAATTCATCTTTGGATTCATTAGCCGTTTAGCGCACGGCTATTAGTCTCCCTTTCTCTCTCTCTCTCTCGACTCTCGAGTGCAATACTTATACAAGCTCGAGTACTATATAATCGTGCGCTCGGTCATTTCTCTAATCTCGCTTCGTCGTCGCCTATATACCAGGCAGCATCAGTGATGCCGGCCGGTATAATAGGTAAGGCTCTCGATAAACCGGTGGTGGCTACGTTCGCGCATGGAAATTGACGACACTACTACGACGACCAGCCCTTCCGCATGAGTCGCACGAACTGCAGGCTTTAGACGGCGCGGCGGCCTACGCGCGCTTAATCCGAGCTTTTTCTTGACTTTACGCGCGCACGTCCGGCCCACCCACGCACGCTATAATATAGCAGTGCCATAAGACACTGGCAGTTAGTGCGAGAGCGGAGAGCATTAGTCGTTGCAGACTTCACGCATGTGGAGCTACTACTCGCGTTCGTTTGTGCGCGCGCGGTCAGATAGAGAGAGAGAGAGAGCGAGATCTCGACGGACGATAGGCGCGAATCTTGAGCCTCGTGAGTCTCGTGCACTGTTGCTGCTCCGGACGTGCCACGTAAACTATATAATGCATAATATAGCGGCGCGGCCCGCACGTGTATGCCAAGTAGCACTGCACCGGTGGTGTAGTTATCGCGACGTGGATGCGATTGCGATTGCGATCTGACCGGAGAAAATTTTACTCTCTCTTCCTCTCGCATATCAAGTCGCACAAGCGTATAAGGCACAATTATCGCGTACACCCATGCGCTCGAGTGCCAAATAACCGGCTAATGTATTATTATTTTTCGCGCAGCGACGCGTCGAGTCGTTGTAACCGAGCGTAGTACCACGCGCAGACGATATGTATAATGTAGGCTACATAGCTATACATTGCTCCGAAGTTATTAGCGAGTTTCGCTGTCGTCGTCGTAGTCTCATCAAAAGGCCATAAATAAGCTCGTCAATGTTTTGCTCTCAGTATGATACGTACACGATGAGAAGGACGATGGCAGTCGAGCGCACTTGACTATATCATCGCGGTGACGTAATAATCCAGGTTCTTTCTCTCGAATGGTGCGAGCTGCCCGGCAACGATATATATTTAATAATAATGATAATAGCAACGAGCGACGGTCCATAAAGCCGAGCTGCACGTAAATTGAATCGTTTAACGCGCTGGCCCGCGACTCGAGAAGCGATGTTTCATTTCTCTCTCTCTCTCTCTGGGCGGCTCTATCGTCCATAAGGAGAGAGATAAGGTCGCGAGCGCAAAAACTCCGCGGGGTGGCTCGTTGTACAGCGCGCGACGACTGCGTACTTTCGATTCTATATAAATGTGCACGTGTGTGCGCGGAGTACTTTGCAATGTCGAATAGCAGCTCGTCGTTGTCGTCCGATCGCTGCTGCTGCGGCGCACGCCGCGTTTCCAGCCTCGGCGATTATAAGCATTATACGACTCCCTCGAGGCTATATCCCATGCGCCGTCCGGTCTAAAGCCGCGATATATATTACCGAGCTTCAACTTTTTCAATATATAAACGCGCGTTGGCGACTTTTTCGCTGTGTGCTATAAGCGTCAAAGCGAGAGAGCTACATACAATGACGACGACGAAAACGCATGTCACGAGCACGCGTTTTCATCTTGTGTCGGGTCTGCTATACACGAGATTGCGAGAGAAAAAAAATGAGAGTGCGCTAAATAGATTTTTCATTCGCGAAAGTCGCGCAGCAGCAGCTGAGTCTATGTATAAGCCGACGAATCGAAGACACTAATTTTAAATGCAAGCGCAAATTTCCATTTTCGAGACGCGCGCACATAAGTGAATAAAAGTCAGCTCGCGCGCGAAGCGAAGCGAAAAAGTGTGTCGCGCCTTTTTAATACTTCTGCGTATCTTATACGCCGCGTGCGCATACATATACTAATCTCCGAACATATATCCCGTTAGGGTAAACGGTAAGATATTTTAATAAATTTTTTTTATGCGCCGGGTGCAGAAAAAAGTCCTGAGTATACATTACGGCTCATTAATGCTCATCACATTGATGTCTTAATACCCGAGAGTCGAGTTGCGAGCAGTTTGCAATGTCACGGGGGCTTGAGCATCAGCCGCACCGACTCTTATACCGAGTAGTGTGTGTGTGCGCGAGTGAGCAGTTCGTCGTGGTAGCTCTCTCCGCGAGTCGTTACGAATCTCGCGTTATATATCTCATGCGAGCGCAATTTAATCCTCGCCGCTAAGCCGAGCTACAAGCGCGAATTTCACGCACAGCATTTAGACCGACGCTATGTATATACTCGACTTTCAAGCTTTTTGGATCGGCGCGCTCTGATTGATATATCACAGTCGTACTAATCTCATATGGTGCATTTTTGCCGATCACGGCGCTGTATTTATTACCGAGCAACTATATTTGCCAACGAACTATAGCTAATTTGTGCCGCGCGAGTTTTTTCACCGAAGATAGTCAGCGTCCATATACGAGCCATGTGTCTCGCAATACGAAAGCGATCCGTTCAATTGCTTCGGAACTTCGTTTCAATAGCTCATGAACGAAGAATCTTTGGAGTTTTTTTCTCGGAGGCGTTCAGTTGCAGTCCCAACGCGACTCGATTTAGATAAAAACGACTCTTTTTTCGTTGTTGTTGTTGTTGTTGCGCACTATAAAATCGTTGTTTGTTCAAAAACGTATTTCAAGTATCCGTATAGGAAGTATATGCGTGGTGTGCGATTTATCAAGAGTTGATTCGAGATTCCAGACGCCGTGAGTAGGAATGTATCGCGCTCGCTTGGCGCTTGCAATATTTCATCCTCTTTTATGATTTATCAGCTTGACACTTGGCTACATAAAAATATTGAACAGGTTCGCTGAATCAAATGATGAAAAAACACGAGCCTTCGATGATATTCAAGTTTTATATTTAAGTTTTGGCATTAAGCAGGACACACGCTCTATGGGCTATTCAACGCAGAAATGGCGTGTGAGACTCTCGGTGATTTTCAAAACTTGCATCCCCGAGTGACTCACGCTCTTCAAAGATTACTTATGCAAATCCTGTGAAATAATTTTTCTCCTTCAATTGGGCGCGGAAGACAAAAATAGCCCGGAGATATATTATTAATCGATCATAAAGTCCACGTGAAATTTTCTATAAAACACTTTATACATTGTAGAGGTAATTGCATAGACACAGGCGTGGCAAATCCAACATTTCCGGTTGCATAGGATGAAACTGAAAATGGCGTTGGAGAAGCAAAAAATCTGGGGCCAACAGCAGATTACGAAGACACCTCTTTCTCGCTGCTTGCTTTCACGTATATATGTGTATGTATGTGTATGCGCGTGTGCACGCACCAATGCAGCGCGGCAACAGTCCTCGAGAAAGAAGCCCGCACCGGTTGTACCTTGGTCGCGGCTATTATGCACCGCACAGATCGTTATAATAGCGGGCGTATACTCACACGCTCGCCCATGCTATTCCCTGCATTATCCGCGCAGGTGCGTAAAAAAAAGTGCAACGCCATCGAATCGCACGATACGCTGCTCGGCTGTCTCGATCTCGCGTACACAATATGTTCGACTCGAGCTGTCTGCCGTCGTCTGACGAAGTCTCTGCATAAAAGAGGCGAAGGATACATTGTTGAGACGCGTGCATCCACGTCGCCTTGTTAATCGACCCACGCGAGCTCCGAGAGCTATGACTTGTCTGTATATAGTACTTATATGTATATACCCGACGCTACGTGGCCTTGTGAAAGAGGCGCCAAGAACCCCCTCGGACGAAGCTACTTCGCGTTACATACACGTATGTGTAAGTGTGAGCGAGTGCGTAGCCGCGTAAGGGTGAGCTTAAAGTCGCTTTTCCAATTAAATACGCGAACGCAGGCAGCAATGAGGACAAAAAAACTAAATCCTCGGAGTTGCTAAATGACGAGCTTCCTTCCTTAGTTTTTTCTTGCGTTCCTGATCATCTTTCGCGTGGAATTGTTGAACACTGCGCCGATGACTAGAGTAGTTTTTATCGATGTACGTGCAAAGCAATCGCTACCTGTTTATTTTCACAGAAACAAGCGACCACCGTTTAGTCCTTTTTTTTCTATTGATACCTTTTTACACACAATAAGTTGATCTTTCATTGCTAATCAAAGAAGAATCTCTGTTACTTTGATTCTTTTGAAATAGCGCGAACTTTAGTGACTGTAGAGCGTAAGTTATATCACAGAAAAACAGAATAATATAAAAATGGAACCATTGATTACCTTACTTATTTGTACCCTATATACTTTACTGAGTTCAAAAAACAGTTTTCTGTACGCTAACATCTACAATATAATATTGTGGCATGAAATAATCACGGGGCAGTGTTGAAGTATTCAACGATCCGCTAAAAGTAATTACAAATTAATATCGAACTTAGGGCAATAACAATTTTTGACTCTACATTTTTCTTAAAGTATCATGTAATAAAGACATTTTGACAAGAACCTTTAGTAATAAGCTGGTTTTGTCCTGAGATGTTTCTATAGTTGATGCTACTTTTTTTAAAGAGAACGACAAAAAAGACGCGTAAAAGTATCATGAAATTGAATAATTACATGAATTCAATCAGAATGACGTGCAGGTATATCTGAGGCAAATTCTTCGTAGTTGATTGTACGAAATACTCAATAACGTTGATTTTGAATAATTTTTATAACGAAATTACATGGAAGTTACAAAAATCTATCAACGTGAACTTGATTCATTATTAAAAAGCAAAAAAAGGAAATTACAAGAAAAGCGAAAAAGAAAAGGATAAATTTTGCACAAGGCTTAAGGAATCAAATTCCATCTTGAGAGCATGAAGATGATCGCTTGTTTTGTATGATGTGCCTCGTTCTAGCGCACATGAAGAAAGAGGAATTAAATAAACAGTGAGCACAAGAAGAAAAAGGATCGCAATATCTCATACGGCTAGTCGGATGACGGACCAAGCAACAGCCGCAGTGACGACGACGACAAGTTTTTTTTCTACCTCTCGGAGACTCGCGCTCAAGGATCAAGCTCTGTGACTTACGAGCATATAGCAGCAGCATCTAACGCACTCGTTATGTCTCCGTTCGTCCGCATCTGTCGGGGAGATCACTTAAATGGCGCACTTTTCCTTCCTCCGTCCCTCTATAAGACACTTATCGAGGCAAAGGTAGAGCAAAGGCTCAGCACAGCTACTCTTACCGAGTCAAACGGAGTTTCAGATGCAGCATCTATAAGATTTAACAGACTATACCCTCTGTCTCAGATTTAGCGACGCGTGCACAAGCTCTCGGATATTTTCCTGCTTTCCATTTTCGTTTTTTAAACTTTCTTCTTTACTTTCACGGGCAAGTCAGTCGTCTTTTTGACGCTAGATCGAGAATCTTGAGTTATTTTATAATATTTCTGCTCTTTTTCAATTTTTGTTGAAACTAAATTTTTATGATACATTCAAAAGATTTGCGATAAAGCAAGGATTTTTATCTGACGTATTTAGCCAAGAAATATATGTTGAATATATCTTTGCTAAGGCTTTCAGCTTTTCCCACGCTGGATAATAGGCTCACAAAACATCATACCTTGGGTTCTACGTGTGAACCATGAATAAGTTGAATATCAAAAATAATCTCGGGTAGCAATACTATTTCATACTTCGCTAAAAGATTTGATTTTTAAGAATTAATCCGAGCTACGAAGTACGAGTAGTAAAAAAATCTGGATTTTAATTTCGATTATATTTTACTGAAAATTAAATCACTTTCATATGTAATAACAAATCATTAGCCAAAAGTAATTTATTCCAGCGGCTATCAAGTAGTCGCAGTTGAACATAAATGATCAGAGATGCATCGAAGCTTGAATAAATTCGGGATGTTTAAAAAAAAATTCTAAGAACTTTATAAAGTTCTTTTATACAGGAGCGTTCATAAAAGCATTCAAGAATGCCTTTAGAAAATTTTCAGTAAGTTTTAAAAAGCTAACCGTAAGTCTTCATTATTCTTCCAGAATCGTTTCAAGTTAGCTTTCCAGAAAAGTTTAGGCAAGCTTCTGGAAAATTCCAAAGGAATTTTCCAAACATAATCTGTAAAATTTTCTTTGAAGTTTTCAGAAATCCCCGTAAGAGCTCTCATTGCATGCTTACCGTAAGCTGGGGAGCTTCCTTGTAAGCTTTCACGGAAATCATTCTGTTTGGGTAGGTATATACCTTGAGATGTCCCTTAGCTCTCAAAATTAGAAATCTCCTTTCCCTTGTCCAGATATCATTAGGCACTCAAAAAAAAAGTTTCTAAAGTTTTGCACCCAAAGTAAACTTTACTTTAAACGCTATCTGTTACAGAGAAATCCATATCCGAAACATGACGATATCTGAACAAAAAAAATAAAAATGTTTCATTCATGAAACTAAGGGTCACCTTGATGCAAATATGTAATTTTAACAGAAAATTCGATACAAATTAATTCCGTCGGCTTCGCCTCGGGTGCATAACCTGACAGCGACGGAAGTTCGATTTTCGTCTCTTGTTACGTAATATACTATTCTTCTCATGTACAATGTACATCATTTCATTAATTTCAGCTGACTGTGATTCAGCTTATAGTAATTTTAGCTGCGTTGTGAACTATACTTCTTGAATCATGAAAATCTTATTTTACCAGAAATCATCTGTGTGCATGCTAATTTCGGAGGGCTCTGACGCAGCAGAGTTTATTGAGTTCGATTCGTGCCCACACGTGCCTCCGATGAAGGATGATAATTTCTCTAACCTGTGCACTACTTGCACGGGATATTTATCACGACCAAGAGACATTAACGGGATATCCCGACAAACAATAATGCAGAGAGTGGATAAAAACACGAGCTCTCGCGAAGGAAAATAGTTTACAGTTAGCGTAAACTACCTAGTTACTTTTTATTTAAGAAATCGATTTCCTCGCTATCGTTTATAAGTTTAAAATTATTGATAGGCTTTTATAGTGAGTAATAATTCTGCAACTTGATAAAGCTATTTTTTTCAACCACACTGCAAATCAAACAACGTGACAATATTTTGTAAATCTTGTGTTGAGATCTTATAGAATATCGACATTGAATATCGATTTGTTTTTTTCAAGTTAGTATAATAGAGCTATAATGATGATCACATCCCTAACATAGTTATGTATTTTTGTCCAGTAAAAATTTTTTAACAGCTTTCTCTAGTAAGAAAATCACTCTTAATCTCTTTTCAACTATATTTATTTTCCGCATTAAGTACTTTTATGTCAGAGTCATTTGCTTTAAAGATACGAAAATAAGCTAACTTATTCATTTACGTTTCTTCTATACGCACGTATTTACTTGGAGTAGGCAAGTAGTACTTGGTGGAGTCCTCTTGCTACATACTCATACTTAAATACTAGTGGCAACGTTCGTTGCATAAAGCTGAGCGAAGTTAGTTAGAATGGCATATAAATTGTCAAACTGTCGAGTGCGTTGACCTGCAATGGCAGATATTTTTTGTGGCTCAGCTTCACTAACCATCTCACCAAGTAGCTGTCGTACTTTTTCTGACAAATAATATGCAGAGGTCTCAATCCTTTCGCATCGGCTACATTTGGATCAGCGCCGTTTGTCAGCAGCAACTGAGCCAACTCGTCGTGGTCCTGCTTCAGAGCCATGATTAGAGGTGGATCGACGATCGATCCTTGCTCGAAGCCATTGGGATCCTGGCCGAACTTTAAGAATTGTTCGGCCTCTTTATAACATCCCGCCATGCAGGCCACATGAAAGTGCGTTAGCCCATATTCATCGGTGTAATTCACATCGAATCTTCGGTACCTCGAGAAAAGTTTAGGGATGATCATGATGGTATAAGCTTCCAGGCGCTTGTCGCCGGCCACGAGAGCGCCTCTTACCGCTTAGTGCAACGGTGTGGTACGGAGCAACAGTGACTTGTCGTCTTCGTCGAGCTCCGGGTTTACCTCGTGGCTGAAAGTAGTCACGAAGTCGATAATTCGTTCTCCTCGCTGATACTCTATGTTACTCGGCTTGTTCACTGCGGCCGCCGACAGAATTCGATTGATCTCCATAGGTTGGAAAATGATTCGCAGATCTGGTAGAGCGCCCATCCAAGGACTAATCAAGAATAAAAAACAATCGAGAAACGAGTCGAGCTCTTCTTCGCTGTACCAATTAACCGTTAGTCGTAGGTCCTTCAATATTTCCTCACTTAGGGATTCTTCAATGTAACATTTTAAGCGGAAACGCGCCTCGGATTCGCACATTTTGAAGACTCACGCGCACAATATAAATTATTTGTATAAAATTAAATATTTTTTTCCCTTTACAACTTTTTTTCACTATCAACTGATGCGATATTCGTTAATTTTATACACTGCGCTGTTCAGTGTTAATATACAGACTTGAAACACGTGCACGATGCTTCGAAAGATACAAGTGATGTGAGCTACGAACACATGTGTTGTATATAACCATGCATGCACATCGGGAGAATGAAATCAAGCATACGCGATCGAGTGCGTCTCTTCAGCGCCATCTTCTGTGAAAATAATAGATTAGATCTCGGGGAGCGGAAAACTCGAAAACTTAAAATCACCCGTAATCAGAGATGCTTGAAAAGGTTATTTTCGGCGTGAAAAATGATATCTAAACGAAGCGCATGTTAAAATAGTAAAATTTAAACGATATTTTCTCTCCCCCTGATGTTTTTTTTTAGTTTATATGTTAATCTTTAAGGAAAAACTATCTTCTTAAAGTAATTCGCTACCTAAAAATTAATCTTATTACTCCAAAGCGCGTGCGCGAGCGTGAGCACTGGAGAAGTGAGACCGAAAGTGACGTCGAAACGACGTCACATACACACGCGCGCGCGTATCGGCGTTCAATATAACAGAGGTGAGAGTTTCCTTTTTCCATTCTTTTGTTCACTCGAAGCCGCGCAAGAGCAAGCGCGGAATATTATAAGTCAAACCGAACATAAATAACGCAAACGAGATGAGCCGAACGTTTACACGAACATTATACGAGCGCGCGGCAATACTCTAGTACTCTAGAGGGTATTAATGTGTGCTTGTAAGAAGTACACCCGCCGGGTTAGATACTCGGACCTCGAAAAGTTGCGTTCGGTTAGTCGCTTGCTTCACAGCGCAAGGACTGTCTGAAACGAAGTCGTTGCGCCGTGAAGCAAGCGACTAATCGAACGCAACTTTTCGAGGTCCGAGTATCTAACCCGGCGGGTGTACATTTGGGATCGCAATTGCGCGCACGTTTCGCCACCTAGGTGCTGCTTGGCTCCGAAGTTCAGAGTGCAGCGAGAGAGAGAGAGAAAGAGAGAAGAATTTCACTTGTATCGCTCGCGCGCGTGTACGGGAAACTTTTAAAGTTGAATATCTCAAAAAAGAAATTTTTAAGATTTTTTTAAATAGTCCAGATGGAAAGAGGAGGGAATTTCCCATCGAAATAGCTATTTTTCAAAAGACCATTTTTTGATTTCAGCGGAATATAGAGAGAGAAAGAAGAAAAAATGTGGTCTTTTGTAGCACTTGTCGTGAAATTGCTCATTACAATATTATACATTCATTGACAATATTTTTTCTCTTGGGCCACATCATTGTCTATTGACGCTAAAAGCATTTTCGTGCACTTTCGAATGCATAAATGGTCATGTAGCAGCATTCGGGTAACTTGGGTTACTGGGGGGGGGGGGGGCGGCATTATAAAAAGGTTTATTGTGAATTAGAATTTCTGGGGCCAGATCGGCGACCTGATGCACCAGGTCGACGGAATGTGATACGACACCTTCTACTCGGTCTGTACGATCCAAAAATAACAAAACTCCCCAAGGAATTTTATTCTGGGACCAGGTCGACGGAATGTGATTTGACACCTTTTACTCAGTCAGTACGATTCAAAAATAACAAAACTTCCCGAAGAAGTTTTTTCTGGGGCCAGATCGGCGACTAGGAGCACCAGGAATTGGTGCAAAGAAATTTTTTCTGTGCCTCGATCCTTAAACAATCAACGAAACGTCCAAAAAATTGCATAAAGCATGCATAATAACTGCATAGAAAGTGCATTTAACTGCATTTAGTGGCAATGTACATTAACGTAACGCCGTAAATAACATAATAACTACTTTGATTTAATGAACAACACAATTCTGCGTCAAAAGTAAGAATATTAGCAAAATTCGAAAAAGTGCATAAAAAACGCATACAAGTGCATAAAAGTGCATACCACAGACTAATCAGTAACAGATCTCAGCCCCAACAACATGTACACAAAAATTCAGAGTGATCCATATAATACTTTTCAAGTTATCGTAGCACAGCGTAACACCTCCAAAGTACGAAATGTCGCCAAATCACGACTTCGCTGCGCTCAGCTTAATTATTCTTCGTCCTTTCGATTAATACTTGCATAACACGCAATAATGTTTGACTCGAGCACTGGTAGCTTTTCTTTTTGCGTTTCTGTTTTGCCATCGCTTGCTTGTTATTATTGGCACTGCGTCGGTTATTAGCATTCCAAACGCTCGCTTTGACTGAATTTTCAAGTTTAGCTTACATATTATAAAAAAGGCAGGAAATTGTTCGCAGAAAAATTATTGCCTTCTCTGAATAATGGTATGAGTAGAGAAGAAGCACCTATGTATGAGCTCAATTATGAAGGCCGCTCTCGTGCATATGCTACACACACATATTGACTGCTCTCTCTCTCTCTTCTCTCTCTCTCTCTCTCTCTCTCTCTCTCTCTCTCTCTCTCTCCCTCTCCCTCTCTCTTTTCAAAGTCATTTTGAGCTTTATCCTTCTGCGTATACTTTGTAAGACGATGGCAATCATGCGAAACTTCGAGTGAGTCGCATTGAACTTGAAAGAGAGAGAGAGAGAAAGAGACTTTGAGCGAATCAAATCAATTTAGAGTTCAATTATTCGTATCGACGACTTCGATGCTCTGTGGATTTTCATTTAACCAACGTTGAATTTTATTTTTATCACATTATTGATCTAATTCGATCGAATCCTCGATTAATGAATTTTATTATCATAAGAAATTTTTTTTTTTTTATTATTATATTTATGGAAATCGAAGTGATCTCGAAAATTGAGCAGAATCAAAATCGAGGATGATTTGTAACAGTCCATATGTAGATTGTGATATTAATTAATTTATAATAATTTTCAGTAAGCGTCTTATCACAACTTTTGTCATTTCCTCTGAAATGCATTGAGATAGAATGCCATGCTTTAACATTTTCATTTTTTAACGTAGCATTAGAAGTTTTTCATATTATCATTTCGAAAACTTTCAAAAAGTATATAGCATTCTGAGATTTTACAATCGATCGCGTAAACCTGAGCTACGACGTCGCGTAAAATTGAACAACTTTACATTTGCAAAATGGTAAGCTTAAAATAGCGCAATTTATTTGACCTTTGTTGCATCGTCGAGACAGTTTCCTTTATTTCAGGACAAGATGCTTGTTAATGCACGCGTATGAAAGAATAAGTAAGTCAGACTTGCATTGTACGAGCTGCGTATTTGAGCTCTCGAGTTGTCTTTTTTTTTCCTTCGCGTAAATAACCGATTCAATTCACACGACTCGTTTGCGCAGCAGAGTATAAAGATCGCACACAACATCGGAAACGGTCGTCGTAATTAAGATCAATCCTGGAGGCTGCGCACGGCAGGCAGCGGCGGCAATATCACGCAGACACGTTTCCATACATTATACGATCTTATGTGTGTAGTCTCCTTCTCGGCTCACGAATCTTGGCCCCGAGCTTGGTATTTATGATGAGCAGCTGCAAGCGAGTATCGGTCATGAGAGCTGCTGCTGCTGCACGGCGACCGCATATTATAGACGATACTTACACACGCGCGGGCGCTCGCACGATCCGCATCGATCTGCGCTGCTCTTCCGATACATATTCTGCGTACATATAGGCATAGTCTTGCGTACATCGAGGCATCGGCTCGTTATATAGCACGACGCTCCGTTCAATTTATCATCGTGCATGCAGTGTCTCATTGGTGCATGCTCACACACACTCGTTTACCGTCAGATCATGAAAATGATCATGGAAAGAGCTTCGGGCCAAATAGCCGCTGATAGATGCGTCAGTTTTGTACACATACACTACCGGTGTATTATTCATAACGTACAGTAATTCCGCGGACGCGCGCAAGTAATCGTGTTATCTATTGAGCACGTACACGTGTTGAAGAGATCAACGAGAGGCTACACATACGCAGTGGCTGTGCGTTAATGGTTCGCTTGTGCCATTCTCGATGTATACTCATAAATAATACGTATATATTTGTTGGATTCAGTCGTATGCGCGACTGACTGTGTGTGTGTGTACGCGTGTGGGTGGCTAAAACGAGCGTACGCAGTATATATATATATATATGCGCCGCAGTCCGGGTGCGCGCACTTAGCTATGCACTGGCAGGCATGTGACAATTACCGAGCGATAACAAAGCCATTCGCGCCTCGACGTAGCCACAAGAGTGACAATGACGATTCAAGCCGCACTGCACACAGGCAGCAGCAGCAGCATAATATGTGGATCGACTGTTTGGAGCTCGCTCGATGATGTGCGCCGCGCTTGTTGCCGCGCTATAACAAACATTCGAATGCACGCTGAATATGTGTACACATACGCGTGCGTAACTCGGTAAGCCGCACAATATCGCTTTGTGCGCTAGAGAGTTGCCTCCCATACAACATAATGCGTATATACATATGTATGTGCAAGTGTATTTAACGTTGGCCTCAGCTGCTGCTGCTGCTGCTGCACGCGGCGATGATTTCAACGAGTGTCGAGCCTACTCCACTCGTTATGCACATTACGCGAGAGAGAGAGAGAGAGAGATTTGATGCATATGCACAAACACATTTGAAACTGAATTATGTCGCACTACTGCGAGAGAGAAAGTAGACAAGTTGCAAAATCCGATATATAAGAGTGTTTGAGAGTTCTCAATGACATATCGATGCCGCGCTTATGCTCCCTGACTCGTTGACATTAATTTTAGCCATTAGATTTTTAAAGAGTAAAGACATGTATTGCTACCGAAACGAAGGATGCACACGATATTATCGAGCTACCTTACGTGCTTATGTATATATCTCTCTTTACGTTTTCTAAATTGTTTCTCTTTCACGCTGTGCTCTACGCTCGCGCTGCGAAAAATATATACGTCTATATCGCGCAAACATATATACGCGCAACGTACGGCAAAGTCTTACTACGCGCAAACACTTGGCAAATCTTGCGCGTTTCTGTGTATTTTTCCAACTTTTCTCTCTCTCTCTCTCTTTCCATTGCACCAACGTGTATATAGTGTAAACGTTATATTTATCTCGGCTGCTCTGGGCTCCTTCGAGCTCGAGTAAATAGCTTTCCGAGCTCTGTATCGTATATATAATATGTATGCGTAGAGAGAGAGAGAGAGAGAGAGAGAGAGACGACGACGACGACGGCGACGTTTCAATCAATCGACGCGTGTATCGTTTTAATACCCGTGTTGATATAAACTCATACCTTCCTGTACACGCATATATGCGCGCACCTGCATACACACACACGCGCGCGCGAACGTACATCAAATATGCAACTAATCTAAAAGCTATATGGCTGCGCACTGCAGCTACATGCTCTTGCGTCTGCGTGCATGTGATACGTCGTGCGCGTAAGTGGCGAGGCGTGTACAACACTCGCGGCAGGTGTAGATCTCTACGTAGCGGGACGAATCAAAATTTAGCCCGGCGTATCGCGAGCAAAAGTATTTACTATTTATTTGCTCGTCAATTATGGATAGCGTAAAACGTGCGCATCGCATTTCTATATAACCGTATTGTACCTTTATAAAACCGACGCAGACTTGCTACTATACATGCGTGATACATATAGACCTATTACTCTCGAGATAATTAGGCACTTGCTGTACACACAGCAGACGTGTGAGCTATTGATTTTGCTATCGGACTGCGCCTACATCCTAAACGTGGCGTTAAAATGCCGTCAGCTGCGTTAATTACATATTCAATTGGCAGTCGTGAGCAACACGATCAGCGACGTTCGTTCCGTAAGTGCTCTCATGGATGCACCGCGGTGTGACCGCGACACGTAGTGTAACGCGATTGCACGCATAATACGCTCGAAAAATGTTATATACGTGCTCGAAGCGTCGGCCGGAATATTATTTCCGTACCATCGGGGCTAATCCTATTATAAGAGTGCGTTTATGAATCTTTCTCGAGTCGTTTGCATGTACGCACTAGCGTTGTGTTGGTCATGTACATGAGCGACGCTTGAGGGCTGGTAAATGTGATACATACATTTGCCATCGAGCGCGACTCGTTACGAATTGCCCCCACAAATATTAGCGATTCAGCGAAAAGCGCAAACGAGCATTAAATGCCAATGCTGATTTTCACCTCTTATAATTTGCATTAATCAATGCCTGCACATGTCGACAAAAATTATGTATGCTTATGATTATTGGTAAACGTACGCGTGAGTAAACTCGAACTATAGCTCTCATCAGCTTACACAGGGCATTATAAGACAGAAGACCTACATCGGAATCTCTCGCTTGCTTTTGGGGTTATAGGCACTTGAAGCGAGAGCATCCGTGAGGGTTCTCTCTTTCTCTCGCTTTGCTTTTTTTCCTTTTTCTCTCTTTTTCCTTTTTTCTTTTTTTTTGCTTTTTGCTTTTTGCTTTTTCGCTCTACTCAGTGACTTTGGAGGGCCCGCGCGCAGATACGCGAGACTCGACTCGAGCGAGCAACGCGGAGAAATGCCAACTAAATACCCTTATACGTGCTTGAAGGAGGCCGCTTCACATTCAGCATTAGGTATATATAGGTATATATAATGAGTTGCAAACTGCAAGTCGTCGGCCGTCGCAGCGGCAGTAGAAGCAGCAGCAGCAGCGACTGTAACCATTCAGTGCGAGAGCTGGAATAAACATAGTCAGCGGACCTTATATAAGTACTTAACCTACATACTATTACACTCGTCTCTCGGTGCGCATTATATATAGTTATGTATACCTTGACTATATAAGAAAGAGTCGAGGGAGAATAATGCCAGCCGAGGCACATATTCAGCGTCAGGAATTCAAATATTCTCGGGGGCTCGACGATTCTGATCAGGTGCAACGACACGCCGAAAAAGTCGGCTGCTTTTGCGAACGACGATTATGGCGACGAGGAAGCTCCACTGCGCGTTCGAAAGTAAAAGTGCGATCGTGACTCGGCCCTCGAAGCGTGTGCAGTGCAGTGCACGAGTCTCGAGCCATTCACGAGTGGAATGCATCGCTCGCTCACCACGTCCAGGCGAGAGCGACAGAAATAGAGTTTCCATATAGCGGAGAGTCGAGCTGCGAGTTCGAGCGTGAGTTCTGCTGCTGCTGCAGTCAAGTTTTCACCAGTGGTGTAGTAGTTTTGGCGGCTACATCTCGCAGCGGACTACGAGCATGGCATAATAAGCTCGAGCGAGCGACCGAGCAAACCGCGCGCGCCTATCTTGGAGCCGAGCCACGCGAGATATTCAAGCGCTTCGATGTATCGCAAACACGTAAACCCGACCAGCAAGCCTAAATTCGTATTATATACTCGAGAGGCTTTATAAGCACATATATAGTATTGGACGTGCAGCATCGGAGCAGCAGAACACGCCGTCGGCACGCTGCACTGGCCCGACGAGCGGCTCAACGGTCAAACCGATTGCGCACATTGCGAACCCGAAATGCCTCGGCGACGGAGGACTTGAACAGGGCAAATATGCGCGGATTCCCTGCGTGTATGTGTAGTTGGCTGCTGCGATATAGCTTACTACTATACGACTACTACAATGCGAACTATACTTACGCGTTGCTTACTGGCTCCGGTCAATGCCGCCACCGCCGAGCACCGCCGACGGATCTGCGCGGCCGAATATTTCGAGAATGATGTTCGTTAACTGCGCGACTATATAAGCTTTTATACTTTTTCTTTTTCCTATATAGAGATAGCCAAACACGCGAATGGTGTTCTCAATATATGCACACGTTTTTGATGAAAGATTTCTCTTGATAAAACTCCGATGTTCGTTTTAGCGATGTTTTTATTTATGTTTGCAAGTAAAACCGTAACAATCGGAAAATATTTTTTGCTTTTACTTGAATAACACGTACGATTGAAAAACTTTTCAATCACCTACTCGTTCATGCGCGGTCGTTCACGGCTTATCGTTTTATTACAAGTTCACTTTTAATTTTTCTCCGTTCTCGATATTACGAGCTTCTCTGTATTAGCCAGCAGAGTACTCGAGAGGGCGAAACGAGTAAACGCGCGTTATACGCGAGAGCATATACGAAATATATAAAGCTCTTGCAAAGCTAAATATAGAGAGGCGCGTCGAGACTGAAAATCGTACGTACTTGTACGTATCGTATATAAAGAGCTATTTCTTGCGAGGTTAAGGTCGTAATTTACGATTGAAGCAGCAGCACCGAGTGAGTGCACGACTAATGAGTTGCTGAAACTTTAATGCCCACCCCGACTTTTACCCGCGTATATGCTCTTATACCCGCGTGGATGAGAGGCGATTTAATAACTTACACACACCTTATCCTATACCGCTGGTATCACCTGGCTCCTTTTTAGAAAGAAGATTTTAATCGATTTTTTTTCATCTTCATATGTATTTTTGAAGAAATTTCCTTTAGTCCGTGTTGAATTTCGCTGTACTAAAGAGCGTGGAAATATCTTTTACCCGATTTCTTAGGAAATATTACAGTTAGAATTATGGCAAAATAAAATTGGTGTTGAAAATTATACAAAAAAAAAATTCAATGAATGACGAAAGAATAAATGAAAAAGTCTATAATTTTAAACGCAGATGAAAATGTTCAGCGGCTTATGAAAAGTACACGTCTGCGAGTCGTATATCCGACGAAAGTCGAAAGCTTCAAAGGCATAACTGCTCTTGCACACGCCTGTAATATCCGCGAGAATAGTAGCAGCTAAGCGAGTTAGAGCGTAAAAAAGACAGCTTCGAGATGTGTGTTATATGCATACATTCATATCGAAAGATTTACTACGTTTCGTGAGCAGGTATATCGTACGTACATATATAATACATAAACGAGCAGTCTACGGTAGCAATACGATAAATGTAGAAACACGCGTACATTTCGCTATGTATGTATGCATTGAATTTAACATATATGGCCTGTGTGCAATGTGAGCCGTGGTGCGCCCAATGCTCCACACACAATGTATAATATAAAAGTTCTTTTTGCTGCCTTCAAGAAGTGGAAGTCTCGAGTCGCTTGATTTAAATTCGCCGGTTTATGCAGCTCCGCTACACACGCGCGTGCACACATACGCGTAATGCCAGGTTCTCTCTTGGGAGGCTCGCTGCAGCTCTACTGCGTTCTAGTGGAGATACGCGTACTGCCACGGAGCAGGTTGAAACGCGAAGCGAGATTTGTACTTGGACAGAATAACTGAAGTATATAGCCAGTCAAAAGCGTATGTGTGCTGAGAAGAACGAAGATAGACGTGGTGCGCGTAGCGATGCTTTTTTGTTTTTACAGTTTTCAAGCATTTTGTGAAAGGAAAGTCGCGTATAAAAATATATAATGTAGCAATTGAACAAATATTAAAAGTTTTTCTTTATTCCATTGCCCGCTCGATCATACACACACACACACACACACAAAGTGAGATGAATTATTATTATTAGCCGATCATTAATTTCATTGTTGCTGCGAACTGTTTTTACTTTCACATTCGTTCGACAAATGTCTCCAATGATGGATTCATAAAAGACGAGAGAGAAAAAAGATTCTATTCACGCCGTCACTGAGTCAGAGACTGGTATTTTCGAAAAAATTATCGAACGCTCTCGAACGCGTCAACGCGACCGTTTTTCATTCCTCTAATTGATGGTGCTTTTTTGATTTTTCGCGTGCAAATACGATTTAATCGATTCTATTTCAAAGCAAAGAAAAAAAAAGAAATAAGAGAGGCACAAAAATAAAACATTGAAATCCACTTTACACTGGGAAACTTTATAGCAAAAACAAACGCATTAAATATCGTAACAATTTGCCGCGCGGAGCTGCAATAATTTAACTTTGGTATATGTAGGCGCGCTTGCGTCTAACCTTGCCGTGGAATATTAAAAAGTTTCTCGGACGATATACTTAATTGTGCCCATATATTAATTGGCTTTATTCGCGTGTGTGGGTACGTATTGTGGTATATACAACTGCACGAGTCGTTGGCGGTGACGGCGCGCGCGCGCCCGAGCTTTTATAACTGAATGATGAATAACTGCTCCCGCGCGAACGGCCCGACGACTGGCACGACAAATGTATGCGAATATAATTTATAATGCCTCCGCTTGCATTCGGACGTATACATGTATAATGTATATAAGCTCTGCACTTGTCGTCTGGGGCTATATGCCACTGTTTCTTTTGCGACTCCAAACGATCTTGCACTGCTCTTACATACGCAGCATAATACGTGTGAGTAGGAGTAATGTGCGCGCACGAACGCGCGAGCTACCCTCTTTGCGAATTTCGCACACACGAGAGCTGCTGCCGAACTCGAGCGTGTTTCGCGTTGCGACTCTTTTTTCCCCACCCGCGTAGCTACATTTTACGTATGAATTTTTTACTCAACAAACGAATATATGCGCGCGTGCGAGCGAAAGAAAGAGAACATTTCGCAGCACATTTGAGCGAGTTATTCGCCACAAAGGTGTCGTATTTTTCCTTTTCTTCGTTTCCATCTTCCTTTCTTGTTTTTTATTCAATTTTTTAGCGACTACTTTTAGTTATTTTGAAAGCTCCGAGTGCGTAGCTTTAGCGTTATAACTGTAATATGCGAAATTTCAGTCTCTCTTTTGTAATAAATGTTGCCTTGATGAAATATTTCACTTTAATCAAATTTTTGATCCGTTCATTCCAATTGTGTATTCAAATTAGCGATTGCAATTTTTGGATCAAATACTTGCGAGGTGAATCATTGATTACTCTAATGTTAATGTTGAAAACTTTTCGGCTGAATTTCCTTGAAAATTCATCGGATTCCTCGAGAGCTTAAATAATTTAGTGACGTCGTTCGCGAGAGCAGTTTCAGGTGAGCACGTGTTGCAAAGCTCTCGCATATCACAAGCCTCGACTGCCTTCAGGCCTCAGCCCCGTCCTGACCGTAATTCGGTTTGCACTTTGCAAGTTAGGTCAATTTCTCTATATACGGGCTTGTCTGTGTGCATGTGCGCAGGTGTGCGCGTGGGTGTATGTGTCTGTGCAGCTAGAGCGAATAATTAGCATTACTCACGCCCTACATAAATGCCCTCCGATCCAGCTATCAATTACGCTTAATTGTAGTTAGGTGTAAGGGCATCTGTGAGAGTCGTAACGAGTTTAATTTTCTTTCTCGTATTATATTATACGAGCGGCCCGAGTCGAGCTTGCATTAGCGCGCCCTAGTGCGCCGCACGCGCGTATCCCATTGTGCCGATGCTCGAGTTGCAGCTTTTTTTCTTATTCATGTAACGCACGCGACTGAATTACACGAGGGCGTAATGACTTTTCATTTTCATCGTCATGCTAATATGCGAGCGCGCTAGCGAAGCATTCAGCTGGTGTGTTTAGCGGGTAACGAGAAGGCTTGGCGCAAATTTTATGTATCAAGTAGCTCTTTTAATAAGAATGTCGAACAGTCATCAAACGATATTAATATTTTTTGTATCCATTATGAAATTTGCTACCACCACGAGGCATCAGCAAAGAATCGTAACTATTTATTATCAAAGGGTTTTCTTGAACAAAAATGCACGATATCAGACATGTTTTACTGCGGATAGATTAGAATGAATTGAAAAGACATTTAAAAACGAATAAATATCTTTCAGTTTGTATATGACAAAATAGGGTTTGTACGAGATTGAAATTTTTTATATCAAAAATGACGTTTTTGTGGAAAATCAGCTTATCGCGGGCCGCATATAGTGCCTATACAGTGCATTCAAATGTGCGCTGTTGGCACGCAAGTACTCGCAAGGGCTTCCTTAGTAGAGACTTAGACTTTAAAATGAGAATCAATAAATTAACACGAATGAGGCGAAAAGAAGTCAAGACAGACAAAAGACGATGAGCGCCGGTCTTTATACATAGAAGCGCCAGACAACAGGACTCGTAGACAAGCGATCATCGGAATCTAAAGATTGACGAGTCAATTCACAAAATTGTATTTTGAATTAACACGTGATATATGTTATACACTCCAAGCGATTTTAACGCCGATGAAACAGTGCAAAACAATAAAGAGTAGCGAACAATCGACAGGTCGTAAAAACTAACCATCAGCAGGTTTCATTCAAGGAAAGTCTGTGTGCATTGTAGCTAATATCGAGATTCGGAGAATCTGTTCGGACACATTGGACTAGCCAAATTTTACGAAATTGTGAGGATCATGCTGCAAGCGCTTCGCGATGAAGATTTGCAGAATCGATTCTTCGAAAATTGAATCAGGAAGCGAGAGAATGCAGTGTGAAGAAGCCCAACTTTTTCCCATTCATGCGGGTCGCTCGAGCCATTTATATGTCTGCGGATGTGATCTTTGAAATTTTGCATAATGTCTAACGTGCACACTATAGCGTGAGTACTCTGGACTTTTTTCTAATTTTTTGAGCTCCTTTAGTAATGAGTATTCTGATTTTTCATCTATAAAATATTATATACAAAGAAAATATTATTTCCGTAAACAGCAACGATTCGTCGTTTGCGGAGTCAGAAAAAGATTAAAAAACCATCCCGAAAATTCGAATAAAATTTGGAGCCACGTATAAGAATTTGAAAACAAAAAGTTTTTCATGTTAAAAGAATTTTGTCGTCATTTTATTTCGTAGATAATTGACCATATTGATAATGATAGTCGCTCAAGTTTCATTTAGTAAGTAACTAATATTTTATTATTTTTGTTGAAAGCCGGCACTTAAAGTTCCGGTTGCTTACCTACGTTCAAGCTTAAGAAAAGGTCAAGTTTCTCTAAATTTTAATTCACAGCTTTACTGTTGAAAGTGAACAACCATAATAGTGTTTTCTTTTGCGTCTAGCTTTGTGTTGGTTTTGAAATTCTTAAAATGTATTCAATCATACTTTTGAATACACACATTGAAGAGAACGATGAACGGACGATCGACGTGCGAGCAATGACAAAAAATCGCTGCCACTACAGGGACAAAGAGATTCCTCCTGAAAATGTGATTATTCCTATCTTCATGAATAAATGTTAGTAAAATAATATGTGCGTATACATAGCCATGCCGCTACACTTTCAGTAGCTATACAGAAAAATTGTCTAGCTTTATGCTAACTCGGAGATGATGACGAGCCGCGCAGCGACACGCGAGAGATGCTACCGGTGCGTGTTACTTTTTTCATGCGTAGTGCGAAAATTTCGTCGCTGAAATTTCATACGCTAGATGTGTGCGTATAAGCTGCCGCATAAGTGAAGTGTCGAAACCGACACTCATTCTCGTCGTTCAGGTGTCCTATTGAGAATCAAGCAGCGTGTAGGCGAGGCTCTAATTTTTCACTATAATCGCATTTGTATATATGAAACGCTGCACAAAAGTGAAAAATAAAAATCATTGACTACAGTACGGTCTGTTGATCATAAAAAAGTCTATAATGGAGAGTAAATATTATTCTGAACGAATCGTTAGTTTTTTCAACTCGCGCACACGCATATTCGCCGCATCTCGATCGGAGAGCGTATTATTCTCGTTTTTTCCTGGCTCGTTTGGCTATTCAAATCGAGAGGCACGCTGGATGGATTCGTCATCGGTCAGCGCGACAAAAAGAATTTTCCACTGAAAATAAGTCGTTATAATTTCGATGGCGTTGCATTTTTGTGCTTGTCGAGCTATTTGTCTGTGAGTATGTGCACAGAGCTCATATGTTAATACACAGAGGCGGCACACGTATTGAGAGAGACACGCACCTCGCGTTACGTCAAAGTGTGAAAATCGCAGCGGCTTATCGTGTCTAAATCTTATACCAAGCTTGTAAATAGGTGCGAGGAGAGAGAAGCTGGTTTTGTGCGTGCCGTGCTATGCTGCTGCTGCTCTCTGTGCACACATATCAGCGGCCGCAAGCGCGTTATATGCCGCGCGCTTACTGCGGTTGAATAGATTATCAACGCTGAATGCATTATAAAAGGTGACAATTTAATCTTTGCAAGCTGGCACACACATACTCGCGCTGCAGCAGCCATGCACAAGATGCTCGTTATTATTACGTTGAATCGTCAATGACAACTCGTGCGCGTTCTAGATTTAATCGCCGTAAGTATATTATAAGCTGAGCATAGTGGAAGAGACCACATATAGCCGCCTTATATTGGATACACTCGCACACTGTCACACACACACACGAGGCATCGGACTGCAGCGCACTATGTGTACGTGTAATGCATGTGCTTCACAGACGAAGCCGCGCTCGGAGTCAACAACAACGCATTCGCTTGTTTGTCGTACATATATATATAAGGCAGGAAAAAAAAACCGCGACGTACGCGTTATTCCGCGCCCGAGCTCGCGGCTATACAATTATACTTTTTTGCCGAGGCGCGCCTTCTCCGATGTCTATTTGAAAAAAATCGCAGCGCGAAAAGAACCGCAGCTCGATATACGACGTATGTACTTTTTGTTTTTCGGGCTTACTCGCGCGCCACGATAGCAAAAGATCGCAAAAGGGTGACGTCTTCGAGGACTCAAACATACATCTACATGCATGCGTGCTCCGGGCATTAGGTTGACGATTCGATGCAAACCTTATGATAATTATTTCACGTTCCTCTAACTCGTGCACTTGCTGCACCCGATACGCATAAACACGCTCGATTCGCATAGAACTGCATTATTCATGAAATACGCCGCGCTCCTATGTACACCTCTATATATTTCAGCTACTTACGAGCGAGGCGAGAGAACGACGACAGCGTGTCTCCTGCTGTATTACTGCTGCTGCACAGGACGCGGGCCTTTATGCATAATACAGCGCAACTAAGTATGGACTAGTACTGCTGCTGCTTCTGTCGCGAATGAGAACAGCTAATAACCTTTGCTTCCGACTCTCACTGTATATATAAGCTCGAGCAAGCATCTGCGACGTAAAATACATAAGTGATGCATTAGACGAGCCGCGCAAGCAGAGAGCCTCTGCTGTGTAGTACTTGCCCAATTTTCCGAGCGGGAATTCGCTCCGCCAATAAAAGTACTGAAATCTTTATAAGCGTGTATTTGAACTACGAACGACGACAACGAGGACGACAAGGACGAAACGGGGGGCGGGCAGAGTTGCATCGCCAGCAGGGAAGGACCGACCGAATCGCCAGGCAAGAAAAAGATTCGAAGAAAGTTGGTATGCAGCCGCCTAAGAAGTGAATAAAAAAGAAAAGGAGAATTGGAAAAAAGACCCTTGTTGCGCACGTAAGTCACACGAGTCCCTATACACACACGTGTGTGTGCGTATGTGTGTGTCCCACAGAGTCCCGTGCATTTAAGCAGCAAAAGCCCATTATGTACGCAGCCACCGGCGCGCAATCGAGTTTCTTCTCCACAAACTCGAAACGCAGAGATTCACGAATGAGCGCGCGCGCGCTCGGGGACAAATTGCGGAGCATTGCCTCGTGCATGAACAGGGCTTCGCGGCGAGACGACCTGCTGCTGCTGTTGCTGCACGAGCAGACGATACAACCAAGCCTGCCCTTACGTGTGTGTGTCTGTGCTTCTATTCGAGCACATGGACCATGCCCTTCTGGAAGGGACGAAGAAAAATGCGCGGCATGCAAAATATTCAACGCATCGCGTCGCGAGACATTGCCACTCTGTGTCGCACGCAATAAATGCACGGCTGCGTCTATTATAACGTGTGCGTGCGCGTACCGGCATGAGCATCGATGCATGTGCACTGCACACATTGAGAGAGTTGACAAAAAGGAGCGATAAATAATATGGTTTTGTTGCCGATGCTTACCCCATTAATTCATCGACTCTCGCGATCGCAAGTTGGTTGGTTCGGTTGGCCTTTTTGCGATTGTACTCGACCTTCCTGCCGGCGTCTTAGTGTCCAGTTCCTGCGGCAGGGCCTCCTCTTCCTGCTATGCCTTGTTGCTGCTTACTCGTTTGGCCGAAGGTTTGCGCGCACTGCTCACACGGAGTTTAAGGAACGAGCCACTGCACTCTCTGTATATATATAACGCGCCTGCGGTACTGTTGCAGTCTTTTCTCTCTTTCTTATGTGTGCAGGCTGTGCGGCACGGCACGGCGACGGCGATCTCTTCTGTATATAGCCGAGGGACGACGACGAGAGTCGCAGACGAAGAGAGAGAGAGAGAGAGAAAACGAGATACCCGATGTAGTATGTGCAACAAGAGAGCTGCAGAAAGCGAGATCGAAAGAGAAAGAGACGACGACTGCAGTCTTATAAGCTGCCTCCTATATATATAATATATATAAGGTGCAGACCGTGTTGTACTCGCTTATAGGACTAAACTCGGTGAGTTACGAGTATGAGTAATAGCGAGCGAGCAAGACTCGTTCCTCGATGCACTCTGGAGCGGACGATCCTCGAGCGCGACTCCTTTATTCCACGCTCCCGACACAACTGCAGACAGCCGCTGCCGACCTCTCTTATGAGGGTTTGTATCGGCTATATTGCCATTAGCGCACGAGTATTTATGTATATGTATACAGCACCTCACTCGCGAACCGACATATATACCTATGATGTATTGGTAATATATGCGATGCACTTCTCGCGCGCCCGGCACGATCACGACGATGCTCCAATGTTATGCGCTTGCTATTTGTTCGTAACGTTCGAAATTTCAAACGCACTGCGATGGAATGGTATTGTGTGACGTAGACGAAGCCAACGAGCTACTGTCAAAATATATTATATATGCTTTTTCCTCTGCGTCGAGCCGAATGCCGCGGATGATAATGACGACGATGACAATGATAAATCACTCGCGATTCTCTCAAGCACTCGCGAGTCACTCGGCGACGATCGGAGCACACAGCGAAATTCGACACATACACGCGAGATATACTGCACAGCCGTACATATAACGGTTATAATTATTTTGAAACGAGAGTTCACGCAGACACGGATCAAACGCGGATGACTTTATTTATAACATATAGAGACCCGGTACGGGGCAGCGGCGGTGTTGTGTGTGGCTTTATACGGGGCATATACAAGTAATCACCGAGAGCTGGCAGGAAGCACGTGCCACGGTCGGTTGAGCAATGTCGCGCGGCCTGCCGAGCTTGAGACACTTGCTCGCCGACGTTCGCGACGCTACTGCGCGTGAACTGCGACTCGTCCGTCTGCGAGAGCGTCTGACTCTGCTTCGCTGCGGCGTTATTGGCTTGCTGAATGCTGCTGCTGCTGTTGCGAGTCTGTGGCTGTGCTGCTGCGGCGCATGCAGAGTCGGCCGTCCGTCGCCGCGCGAAAAACTGCAGCGCCCGATGCCTGTGTGTGCCTGCCTGCCTGCCTACCAGTGCCTCCTATGTCTATTCGCGCGCGCGAACTTGGCGGGAGAACCTGAACCAACGACGCGCATCCGCATATAATACACCATTCGAGGCTCGGAGTGGCGCTCGCGCGCGGGAACTTGCATTTGCACGTATATATATAATGCACACATACACACTTGCCAGCGGAGTTTAAATACCTATGCACATCCTGTGCGTATGCATAATTCATGGTTTTTGCTCATTTTTGTTTCGAATTTTAGCTCATCCCCTACTGACTTTGGAATCTTATGCACGGAATGGAGGTTTAAGAAACAAACAAGTACAACAATGGCTTGGTTCATTATTCATTAGAACCTTATATACAATTATTTTTACTTTGCCACTTGCAGATTTATAGATATAGAGGAATTGGCCATCTACTGAAACCATATTGAGCTAGCAGAGCTCAATCTAGGGTTATACGAGCTCGATCCGATGTGTAGTTCTGCCAAAGCAATTTTTTGATCTGATACAACTCAATTCATATTTTTCTATGACAATAAACGTGAACTGAGTCACGTTCAACGTTTATAATAGTCTAGCAACGATACAACATTTAGTTGTGAGGACTATATTTTTGGGCTCATACAGCTCAATACAATTAGCTAAATTTGGTTGAGCTGCTGTTCCTCAACATGGTTTCCAGTGTCAGTGGAAACTGTATTGAAGCATTAATTTTCAATTAATATTTTAAATTTGAGTATAGTGTTGGATCTTTTTGGTTGATTTTTGCTTTAAGAGTAATGTATAAGATTACATTATATGCCCTTTTTTCGTTCATGTAAAAAAAATCAGTTCTGGTAAATTCATTTTCAACCAAGATTTCATGCAAAAGTATGATAAATACATTTAATTCAATGTTTAATATTATTCTCTATTTGAATTGAAATTAAGGTTTTATTAACAGTGCATGACATAGTTGCATGAAAGTTATTTATAATATATTTATACAAATATTTCATAGAAATCTTTTCAAAAATATTATAATTTGAATTATTATAGGTTTATAAACTCGATATGAACGGCAAATTGCAGAATTTATTTCCATCATATTTTCACACTTCTCCGTTCGTTTTTAAAAGATGTTATTTTATGAAGTTTTTCGGGTCTGATAAATCTGACGTTGGTTACACTAGTTCGCTCCATCGTACTTACAACAGCTATTGGATTAATTGCTTTCGTTTTTTCGTTTTCACAAATCGAACTACTAATAGATATAATTCTCGGCACTCACATGCTCACTAACTTGATGACAAACATTATGCATATATCATAGGTATGTCGTATGAAACGGATGCTTAAAACTTGATTTCTTATATGAACTATTACGAGATCATTAAATTATAATTCCAATAATGATCTAAAATTTTGCAGCTGCATATACGGCAATGGCTTTCATTACTAATAAAATTTGCAGCAATTCCACGGGTAGTCTCGTTCATTATTTCACTTTGCACATCTCTATCTTGCCGTATCGTCAACTCGACGAGTGACGTTTCGAGCGATCAGTTTACTTTTTCATCAATAGCCAGCGTGAATAGAAGAAATGACACTTGGAATGACTCGTTCGATGCTCATCGCGTCGACACATTCGTTTCGAGCTTTTTATTTACAAAAACACGACGTGTCTCACCAGTTGTAAGTTTACAATATCACATCTCGTTACATCATACCGTTTGTTGAAAGTAATAAAAGTTCTAGATGCTGCGTACGTTGAAGTACAATAAGACGATCGATCGATTCTAGTTTTTCCAATACAGAGGCAAACGCGTCGCTAGCGTAATTTTTCAATCGATGCGCCGCGGGGTATCGACGTCAAATTCTGTATATATACTCATTGCAAAGCGAATTAGAAAAGAATCCAACTACCTCGAGCCAAAGCAATTGTCCCTGCCGTACAAACGCGTCAACTCGGCGCAGTACTCTAAGATTTTCTATAAATACCTGCGTGACTTATTTATTATACATTCGAGGATAATTTCGCGAGTGGAGCGCGTATATTACTTGGCGTATATATACGCGCGTATACCAAGAGCCGGCTGCATAAGTGTGCAGTACTCAAGCTCATTTACGACTCCTTGATGGAGGGCGTGTAATGTTACAAACGTACACGGATATATGCTTAAATATACACTGGCGCGCAGTAGAATTTTGCAGCTCGGGACAGTATTGGCTCGCGCGGCGACGCACACTGCACACACACACACGCGCGCTACGCGTGACCCGCGCAGTCGTCACTAATGCATACATCGAACGTCGTAATATAGTCGTGTACAGGCACTCTCGGCGCAATTAGTCTTGCTAAACGAAGTACTTCGAGGGCGCAATTTTCAGAGTTATATTACCTCCCGAGAAAAGTACCTGCCACGCGTGTGTGCGCGCGCGCGCGTAAAATTCAACTCCTTGCAGTCGCGCCGGGGCTCATTTTTTCCCTCTTAATCTTTCTTCATTAGTTGTTATATTATTTCCGAATGAAATGGCTATTGGCAACGCGTTTCTGTGCATCGGAGAGTTTTTCCATCGACACCGCGACCGACGTATAGCTGCATTGAAACGTTTATAGTCGACGGAAAATTCTTCCGAGTTCTTTTTCGCGTAGCTCTTCCGATGGCCGCGCGCGGCTTAATTATGTTCTTCGCTCGCACACGACGAAGAATAGCATTAGATATATATATAACGCGTATATATCGACAGCGGCCTTTTTATTGAAGGAAAAAAGAGTCAAGTAAAATTCGACAGTTCCGTAATTGCTTTTCACGTTGTCGAGCATGTTTTCTCTCGCGTTCTCTCTTTCCAAGCTCTTCCGAGAATTGCCGCATCGGGATCTCTCGTGGTGTGTATACAAGCAAACACTAATTAATTTTCACGCTTTGCAGCAACATAATGACACCCGTAGTCAAGTATATTATATAGACGTTCGTAGTTTCGTTCAGGTCTCCAGATCAGAAACTGCAATTTGCCGACGACTTATCTACGCTATCTCCCGATGTATATTATCGCCTTTCACATTTGCAACTTGTAATTACATGTACGTTATGGTAAACGCGAGCTGTTTATTTCGTGCAGCTCTCGGCATCGTCGCGCGAGCTCTTTCCTCTTCGTGCCGCAAGAATTTTATAATTACGTAATTATATATATAAATTTATTGATAAATGATAAAGATTGATATTATATTAATTTATACCTGCGTACATGTGCAGGTAATCCTACACTTCAATTCAGTTTTGCGTATTAAAAGGTGCGGTATTATCTAGTCGGCAAAGTATAAAAAAATGTTTGAAAGAGAAAAGGGTTCGAATCAGGGTACTTTTACTACTCAAAGACCTATCGAACCGGTGTCGTTCTATAGAGAATCAAAAATGGTGAAATCGTGTCGAATTTCAGTTCATCTGGTGAATTGGATAAATAGTATATCAACGTCAGCTGATAGCTTAGACACTGCAACTGCGCACACTGTTATTTATTCTCCACTTCTTTTATTTATGAGAGAGGCTTTTTGAAATTTCAGATGTAATACCCGATTCTGAAGTTACGCTCTGAATCTAAAAATAAAATGAGGACTTATTAATTTGCAAGCTATTATATCTACATTGAAAAATATTTTACCGGTAAATCCATCGAAATTGGATTGGTAGGTGTTTACCCCACACATCAGAACTAGTTTTTCATTGAATAGTTATGAATTTTTCGTTTTGAATTTGGCGCGATTGTTGAGCCTTTATCGGCTTTTCTATTGTGACTGTATTAGTAAGAACGAGGTACATTCGTTCGCCTTTGTTTTCATAATCGAGTGAAAACATTCTACTTGATTTCATATGTAACATTTAGTTCTAGCAATGTCTGGTGTTTACTTGTGTATCAGTCGCATCTTCTGTATTCGATACACATATAATTTAATATAACGAAAATTATTTTACTGATTTTTCACTGAGATTTCTGACCCGTTACTATTTATTTTTTGCATCAAATTGCTATGGAAATTTCCGATAAGACTGTTCCTGTCATCATCAAAAGGGAGCCTTTGGAGGAGGGCGAGCTTACCGAAGATTCAGAGCAAGGTGCTCCTTTTTCTGTCGTTATCAAAAGCGAGCCTTTGGAGCAGACCAAGCCTCCCAAAGATTCAAAGCAAGTTGTAAGTAATTTTATCTCAATTCATAAGTCATAACCATAATAGAATAGATTTTCAAAGCAGTTTTATTATGCTACCAGGCTTGCTGGCCAGATCTTGTGCACAAAGTAAAAGTTGAAAATGAACATTCTTCGAGTATTGGAAATCGATTACGTAGGATAGTTGGATGGGTAAAACCGAGTCAAAAGCGCAAATTTTGTGACTATTCAGATAATGAGAGGGATAGATCACAAGATCGAAGGAAAAGGTTTTGTCACAGACCTAATAAAAAATCAAAAAAAAATAAATTGAAAACATCTGAGGAAACATCTGAAAAAAAATTCAAATGTAACAATTGCTCCAAGGCATTCAAAACTGCTCTTCAAGTTCAGCAACATAATCAAGACAAGCATAAAAATGGTATTATTGAAGAAATCGTTAATAATGATTTCAACGGATCTAGGCAAATAAATGAAAAACAATGGAAACAAACATTGCAATTCAGAGTTCAACAGAAACTAAATTTAGATGCCAATAACAATAATAGCGAAAACATAAAAAATGATAGTAATAGTGGTTTTCTAACTAAATTGAGACAGTTTGTTAACGATACTGATACAGCAAAAAAAAACTTGGGATGCAGTGCTTGTTATCATAATCTAGCACTAAATAATAGAATAAGAAATTTTGTGGATAGTTCGACAAGTACGGAATCACTGCCTTTGTGTCAGAAGTTTTTAGACGATTTTCAGATGCAATGTACCAATAATCACAGGTCAACACACGAAATTCTTAGCTGTGAAGTGTGCAGGAACATGGCCGAGCTCAAAGAACATATCAAAGATAATATTGCGTTCGTAGAATTGTTCATATCGTGGCTTTTGAATTAAACAGATTTTGTTTTAAACAAAATAGTGAAGGGTGAAATAACGTGAAAAATGGTTTTTCTACATCGTTGATTACTGTCTCAACCTGTCATAGTTTTTTCATTAGTTAAGAATTTCTATTAATTCTGATCTATATTTTAACATTTATTTTTAATTTATTCATCTAAAGATGCTATTATATTTACTCACAATAGTCAGGTGAGTTTGATCATGTACATGTATGTACAAATAGTTATTTAAGAATATGTTATTTAGGAACTTTTCTTTTTAATTTTTTTTTTAATTTGAATTTTATTTTTAATTTATTAATTAAAGATATTATTACATTTATCTTCGATCGTCATTCAAGTCTTATTGATGATATAAACATGTATAAATAGCTTGTAGATAATTGTATATCTTTCACATATCTTTTATGTATGGTATATAAAATATACTTTGTAATTTTTTTGGGATCTCAATTTTCTTTTTTTTCCTTAAATTGTTTTAATTTGACGACATGATCCACGTATGGTTTATCTGCTTATACGAATGTATCATGCAACCAGTGCAAGATCTTCATATAAGCTAAGAATGATTATTACTTGTTTTGATAAAAAAGATGAGAGAGGTTGAAATAACTTCAAAAAAGTCATCACGTTAATAAAAGAAAGATTAGTAAGCAACGCATTGCTAAGATATTTCGGGATGCTCAATACTTGGTTAGTAAATTAACAATCGACAAGTATATACTACTTTATTTAACTTTAAATAATTTCGAACGTAATTTGCGCTTACGTGTAAACAATACGATGTATAGTCGAGTTTTTTGTAAACTTGAATTTGCATCTAGAACTTTTTAGGTTTGGCTCAGCGTTAGAAAAAATATTTTCTACAAATCTCTCTTGACAGTAGCTCTTTCTTGCAATCAAATATATAGTACAAATCTAGCAAAGCTTTGTGAAGAAATTTTTTTGTTTGCAGGCATGTATAGCTCGAGCTCGGAATGTCACCAAGTCATCGTGACATATTCTTGAGAAGTCAGTCCAAGCTCGCAGAGCTCGCAAAGAAGCTCGAAGTCATCGTCATTTCACGTATACGCGTCGAGCTTTTCTCGCACGTATACGTATGTGTATACTCCTCGCGCTGCAGCAGACTTCACTTGCATAGTGCGCGAGACGAATCTTGAATTCGTCGTACTTCGTGTACACATGATGCATATTCATTCATATTTATTCACGGAAGAATAGGTTCGCATCGCTCGTCTAAATGCATGCATACGACGACGACGACGACGACGACGACGAAGTGCGATTAGGTAGGCGAAATGTAGCGCGTACAATTACTATCTAGCTCGCCTACATTGTACATTGTCTGCTGTGCGAGGCGAAGAGGTGACACACGCGAGTTTACCTCTGAGTGGGTGCACAGATCTCTGCGCCTCGCTGCTCTAGGAGAGAGAGAGAGAGAAAAAGTCAAGCACGAAGAAAAGCTGCACTTTACCCTGCAAGTTGTGCACAGCGTCGACTCGTTAAAAAATCTGCGTCGCTCTACGCGATGTAGGCTGGCACATACGCGAACTCGCGAGTCTAATCGTTCAGCGAGAACAAGGCCATTTCCCGGCGAAACGCATCGAGCTCGTCGCGTGCATGTATGTATGCACGACGATAACAGCGATCCGCCGCGCTGAGAACGACGAGATATCTTTCTTTTTTTTTTAAATGTCGCGCGCAGTTTTCTACGTGTCATCGTGCACACAGGCCAAAGCTTTTTCATTCCGATGAAATATTTAAGAGGAAAAATCAGGCCACGAGGATTCGATCGATAAATCGAAAGAGAGAGAGAGAGAGGAAGAGAAAAAGTTTTGATGCATATAGGCACGAGTTAATTATGAAACAAATCGTAAAATCTTAATCGAGCATAATGAGCGAGCAAAAAATATTTATACTTATGACTCGACAGCGACCATTGTATCTTTGGTTAACCGGTCGCGTGCTTACGTTTGACTCTAATATTTGAGAAAACAATTCGAATATTACCGCTCACTATATCCGGTTACAATTGCACTTATTTAATTCATAATGCGAACTATTTTTTTCTTACAAGCAGATGACGCGCGGAGAAAATGAGAATATGCACGGTGCAAAAAGAGCTACAGAAAACAAGGAAAAAAAGTTCCAGCGAGAGAGGCACGCGGCTCGACTCGAAGCGACAGAGAGTAGGTATAAGTAAGAATGAAAAAAGACGAAGCTAAGCCAGAAGAAAGAGAGAGAAGAGTATAATATTATAATGAAAGAATGAATGAATGAATGAATGAATGAACGAGCGAATGAATGATATACATGCTCGCGATATGGCGTTTTATGCGCGCATGAATGAAGCCAGCGAATATATATATATATAAAATGAAAGAAGCTCTCTGGGACGGGGCGAGGCGCGGGGGCCCATTTATTAAGCATGCCAAAAGTGTGAAGGCAGCAGCTCCAACACGTCTTTGCGAGGTGGCGGCCTTTTGAGCAGTGCGTTATGTAGCGAAACATTTATGTATATATAGAGATGGCTCGTCGACGAGCTCTCACTCGAGCACTGCGCGCATACCCTTTCGCTTACACAGGACGTTTTTTCTCGGAATAGGATACATGGCATCTCGGGCGATGTGCGACTACGTCAATGCGGACGCGACTATATATATATATACGATATGCATCGTAATATATAAAGCTATGCGGGTCCATAGTCAGAGGTGCGAGACCGAAGAGACTCTAAGAGCGCAACCAAAAAGGATACCGCGATTCCCGACATCATTATGCACGGAACAAAAGCCGCTGCGAGCCTCGAGAGTCAAAGTAGCTATATATACGTGTGTCCGAGGAGCGTGCCTATACACAGGTATAATATAATGCGGAGCAAGCATGCGAGAGGCGCCGCTAAATTACGCTCGTGGGCCTTTATATAAATGCGATCGCGGGTCCAAAAAAGAAGCTTCGCTGCCAGGCGTGCTGCTTCCTGTGCGAATTCCGATCGGCCGACTACAATTCGACCGAGAGCAATGTGCTACATTTTTCAGAGGGCCTTTCGGCCAATATGCGGATTATCTTTTTAAGCGCGATGCTTGCAGCCGCGTGTGCTTGCGCCGAGTCACTCCTTCGCGTTGTATACGATTCTCATGAATTATACCGATCACAGTCCTGCACGAACGCGTTGAATATTTTTTCCTCGAAGTAAGAAAAAAAATTTATATGAATTCCATCGTCGATTGATCTGCAAAATGTCATCGGCCGGGCGCGCGCGCGCGATGCAAAAAATATTCTGGATAGTTTACGCGGCCGAGAGCACACTGCATCGAGTGGAGTACGGAAATCACGGCTTATGTACCGGGCCTCGAGGTTCACACGTTCGTATGTGTGTATTACGATGCTGTGTGTATGCAGCTGTGACGCTCACGCATATAAGTACGCCGGCAATCGGGTTTCGCCTTACTCCCACGCGTCTCGAGTATACGCCGACCGGGACTACTCAAAACTTTATACTATAACTCGTGCTCGGTTGTTCGGAGGTTTTGTTGAACATTTTAGAGGTAGTGTTTTATGATAAATTTTTGCATGTACGATTGAAATCATTGGTATAAGAAAAGCTGCGATTAAAATTTTAAACAAAAAACTATAAAGAAGATAGTTTTTAACGTTACACTGATGTCAGATCTCAAATCTTGCAACGAGAAAAGATAAAATTAAGAGTCATGGACTCTCGCGTATCAAATGTACCAAACGTTAAAGTCAAATTCACAACATCCGAAGAGTGCGGCAGTCACGCGTAGTTTGAATATTTTTTTGTTCATTTTTAAATCAGAGTAGAGTCGAGTTATCGTATTGTGGAGCTCGCAAAAGTTGGACTTGTGCAGTTTTGCCTTTCCGCGTTTCTCGCAAAATGAAGTTGTGTACTAGACGTTAGATGTGCTTATTTTGACACTTATACCTCAAAGCAAACACCTAAATGTAGGTGATTTCCGTCGCAAACTCGATTTCGAAAAAATTGAGTAACGGATCGTTTTGACTTCCTATCACAAATATAATATAGAATTACATTATACATATTACATCAGCGAGCAAGAGAGAGAAAGAATAAGGATGGATAGGAGCCGAGAAGACTGCGACGCGAGTCTGTCTCTACATAAACCATCTCTCGTATAATGCAGCCACTGTACATGAGCGACGTGATCCAACTTCCTATATCGACGCCTCGTAAAAATATGAGGGATGAGCTGCTGCTGCTGCTGCTGCTGCGTCGCACTTTATACAAACAGAAAAAAGTCTCGAGTCCCTCGAGGGTTCTCGGGCTCTTCATATACAAAAAAAGAAAATAAAAAATAAATAAATAACAGGAAAAAATTCGCGCGACGTGTCGTCGTGGCCTGCTTTTATCGCGCGCGCAGGACGACGAGCGCCAGTCATGACGATATACTCACTCGCGCACATACGCGTCCCGTCTCCAATTTATCTTCTTGCTCTAAAGCGCATTTTATTTTTTATTTCTTCTTTCCCGAGCTGGCGTCATACTCCTTTGACTTTTACACGATTCGTGGTGTCTAATATAAATACGACATTAGGTCATAATTGACTTTTTTATGTGCTTCCGACATTGATCATTACTGTAAGTATTTATATTATATAATTATTGAGTTAATTTATAATCAGATGATTTTAAAATTAATTAATCAAAATGTTTGCGTACCTCAATTTGCCGTGTCAACGAAAATTCATTGGAACAGTCACAGTCGTTTAAAGTTTGGCCTGAATTAATTTATTTTCCCCCGAGTATAAATTTGACAACAGTTTCATAATTGATATTTTGCGGCTTGTGTAAATGAAGACATTGAGGCACACAAACTTTAGAATTGTCAGCGCGAGTATACATACGACTTGAATGCAACTTGTACGGCGCGATTTTTGTGAGAAAATTACTCATGTTAGAATTTTAAGCTCTCTGCAAAAGATGATGCTTACTTTTTCGGCTGGCAACTGCAGTTTCGCCCTGACCTAATTACAGCTCGTACAGAGAGTATAGTCGAGTAAAAACGTCGCAAGCGCATAGTCGAAAAATATTAAGCTCCAGTGCATGGCAGGGTGATCAAAATACCAGCTTGTAGCCCAGAATTATTTTATTTATATTTATTCGCCTTCCCTCTCGGTTTTATGCATATTTTATGAATAGACCGTGCTGATTTGCAGCTCGAGTATTGCACTTCGTATTTTGTATATTTGTTGCATTTTACACAATTTTTTTTTCTATATTGACAAAGTTCACTGATTCAGAATAAAAAGATGCACAATGTAATCAGCGGAGCTTTTTTCGCACGCGTCACTTCGTTAAATATTGGTTATATCGTCGTATTGTAGTATAGCGCAACAATGACGCATACGTATGCATGGGTCTATGTAGAAAAAAATTTGAAGGGCGCTTAAAAAAAAAACGCGAACTAGTGAAGTATACGTGCGAACCGAATAGAATCTGTGTCAAGCTCAACCTGGGCACGCACGAGTCTTTTCTTGCGCTTCAATTCTTTTTTTATAAAAAAAAGCTCACGATTCAATCTAGCTGCGAGCTTTTACCAGCTGTCAGACTTGAAACATACTCCGTCATCCTCTTTGCACGCAAAAAACATTTCTCACGTGCGTTCGATAATCCAGAAAGAGACGAAAATACAAGTGGATTCTTGTTTTAAAGTAGGGTGAAAAATTTGTATTCTGAACTTTTACATTTCATCGTATTATTTATTGCTAAGTTCTCATCAAGATGGAAAAGTTCGACAAATTTTAATAGTCTATAATTAATAATTAATGTTTAATTTTATGACTATGCGTAATTTTTGTGCATAAAATTTAAATAATTGACTGGTACAACATTTTATTTAAAAATGTAAAATTAAGAACTCATATTCAAACTAGAATTCTGTCAACCAGAAAATAAGGTAACAATATTATTTATTGAAACTAGCAGAATGCATAATTTAAATTTATAAATTTATAAATAATAACAATTATTAAATATAAATGGCAAAAAAACCATTACCAAATGTTTATATTAATGATGTATAAAATCATCATAAAATATCTTTCTCTACTGTAGTATTTAAAATTGCCGCGATTAACACCCAGCGCTGTCATTGATTTCGACGCTCTCGGCGCATCAACGAATTACTTTGTGTTGTGGTGGGTAAATCTACCGCTTGATACATAACCAGCGCTCGAGCCTCTGCTGCTTCATCTGACTGAATAATATCGCAACAACTAACGCTTTCGTATACGAGTCGTAAAGCCACCGCCATTGTACCCTTGATTAGACAGCTTTGCAACTCATTGTTTAGTTCTGCTTTTACAACTCAAAAAATCGTATTGCTAAGAGCCAAGCTCATCTGACAGGATGGCTGAGTATTTGGCGTCCATCTTCGGCACAGAAAAAGACAAGTAAGTTTTAGGCGTCCATCGGCTTCTTGGAGGTTCGGTATTGATTTTTTTGCCGAGAGCGTGCATTGCACTTAAATTATTCAAGTTGCGAAAATATATATTGTGCTTTGATATACGAGTGTGTCTTTTCGGCGGCCGTAGCATACCTGAAAACGTGTATTGCACCGTACGAAATAACCCATAATATTATTGACTTGTGGTGTGCAAACACCCTTTTTGCGTACGCTACGGCCGCCGAAGACACTTTCTTAATATACACATCTGATCTGAGAATGTAACAATTGTTTTTTTTGTTTTGTTTTCAGAGTAAATTGCTCTTTTTACTTTAAAATTGGAGCATGCAGACATGGTGATAGATGTTCTAGAATTCACAACAAACCTACATTCAGCCAGGTAAGATCTTCATGATATAAATGAAAAAACTTAATTTTGAATGTTATTATAGTTATGAACATGTTTTTACTTTTGTGATAAAAACTTCTGAATTTATAATAATATTATTATTATTTCAGACATGTTTACTTCAGAACTTATACGTAAACCCACAGAATTCCGCCAAAAGTGCTGATGGCTCGCATTGTAAGTATTCAGTTTGTGAATGTTCTTTAACCCACTTCTAATTAAAATATCTACTCAATTATTTTGTTTTATCTGATCTTGTTTGTTTTAGTGGTTGCAAATGTATCTGATGAAGAAATGCAAGAGCATTATGATAACTTCTTTGAAGATGTGTTTGTTGAATGTGAAGATAAGTATGGTGAAATTGAAGAAATGAATGTTTGTGATAACTTGGGAGATCATTTGGTTGGAAACGTTTACATAAAATTTAGACGAGAGGAAGATGCAGAAAAAGCTGTAAATGATTTGAACAACAGATGGTTTGGCGGAAGACCAGTATATGCTGAGCTTTCACCTGTCACAGACTTTAGAGAAGCTTGCTGTCGTCAATATGAAATGGGGTAAGAACTATATTATTAATTTGCAATATTTTTCATACAGACATATGAAAGAATGAAAAATCTATGGAAACAAACGTTCTATACTTGAATAGTCAATTGAATAATTTATTCTTCAATTTATTACTAAATATTACTATTACTATTCAAGAGTAGAATATGATCCATTTGTTTTTTAATTTATGCTTATGAACAATTCCTTCTTTAATTTTTGAGTTCACATTTTAAACCTTCAAAATACGTTCACTTTATGACTCTCTCTATTTTACAACATGAAACAATTAAGCTTTTTGTCGATATTTCACAATAATTTTTATGCATTTTAATACAAGTTTCCAATTTTTGGCATTTAACAACAAGTGCATAAATGAGGGTTTAAAAGTATCTGTAAGAGAAATATTTGTAGCAATTCTATTGAAATGCACATTTGAAAATCATAATAATTGTGTTCAAATTTTTTATATCTTAGCGCTTTGAAGGGTTTAACTGTGAATAGGTAACTTTTGTATTTCTCATTCTTGCATTACTCACTTGAAGCTGTAATTTTCATTCATTGCTAATGTAATGGTTTAATGTTTGTTTCAGTGAATGCACAAGATCAGGATTTTGCAATTTCATGCACTTGAAACCAATATCTCGAGATCTCCGGCGTTATCTTTACAGTCGTAAGAAGGGTGGCGGTGGTGGTCGCGGAGGAGGCAGATCACGTTCCCGCTCAAGATCCCCCAAACGGGATCGCAAACGACGATCGCGCTCTCGTGACCGTCGATCTCGATCCAAGGATCGACGCAAGGGTAGAGACAGTCGATCTGGACGATATTAACTACTAAAAAAGTCCAATAAAGTCTGAAGTATAAATGAATTTAACAATTTGAATCATTGTATTTGTGTAAAATCCAGTTATAAAATGAAATTTAGGATAATAATGTAAAAATAGGATGATGTAAAATGAACAAGAACTATAATAAAGACGACGTTTGCAGTGTATGCAAACATTTTCCACAAAAGATAATTATTACTGCGCGATAACTTTTTCATACAGTTATTCATACTACGACTGTAAAATGTCACCGATAATTTTTTACGTATTTATCTTTTGAATACAATCTCCTTGTGTAAGTGGACGAATTATTTAGAGGACTCTACATGCACCAAGGTTTTACACCGAGGTTCGGAAAATATATGTATTTATTTTGTTTTCATTTTCATCAAATAATTGGGCAAGGAATCATTGTACACGGTCATTTTGTAACAAGTAAATTGTGTCCAATATTTGTACACATAAACAAAATTTAAAAAATTTAAAAAAATAATCTTAATCGTAATTTTTGAATTTAAAAAAAAATTTCGATTATGTGTACGAATATTGGACACATTTTACTTGCGTGTACAGAAATGCCCATATACAAGTTTCATGTGTACCTTGTCCATCAAACATGTTTTCGTGTTCATTCTATCAAATAATGCAACTAAAGTGATAACGAAAATTGAAAAAAAATCCTGAGTTAGCGAATATTTTTATATATTTTGACTGAAACAGGATTTATTTGTACTATAGTACAACAAATACTTTGTTACCATTGCATGATACGCGGAAAAAATTCCAACAGAACTACTTACCGACCATCAGTTTTGAGCGAGAACTGTACCCTATGTTACCAGCGAACTATACGGTATAATAGTATACGAAACAGCCGTCAGTGAATTTTTGGCGTTGCTACGTTTTCAATCAAAGTAAAAAGTTCCAAATCTGATTTGTGTATTCGGAGTCTGTGAGTAAATTAGACTATATAGAGGTACTCAGGTACTCAAAACTAAATAATGTAGAAATTCGTACGTTTAAATTATTAAATTTTGTAATTTTTTTATAATTGCATATGGTTCATTGATGTGAACTTATCATTTAAATTTAAATTTCAATATCATTTTTATTATTTTAATTTAAATCTCAAAAAGTTGCTTGAATTTCATAATTAATTATGTTGAACACGATGATTAATATTAAATCTACATTTGATTTCTTGAATTTTCTTCGATTAAAAAGAACAGAGATAAACGTACCATTGTACGTTTACGATCAAGGCTACCTTTAGATTTGAATCAACTTTTGTACAATTTGAAATAAACAAATACTTGCACTTCACTCAGTTGGTTGTGAGATCACAAAATAAGCTAAAACACCAGTTGACAAGGTTACCAGGAAAATGCTCGTATAATTTTAATATAAAAAATGAAAAACTGATTTATAATTATTTTTATTTTGTATTCAATTATTAAATATATATTTTCCTTGCGTATATAAAAATAAAAGTTCATACATATATTATGTGCCCAATAATATTTTGCCCATCGTTCCGGCCGAAGTTCTTCAAGCCTCCATTAACATACATTATCATTAATTACTTCATTTCAAACATAAAAAAAGGCTCGAAATGATTTGGATAATCTTTTCAACATCTTTTTTTTTGTTACTCAAGCACATGAAAAAATTTGATAGAATCAGAAAATTTTTTTAAATTTCATTAAATCAGATCGTAATTTATTATAATATTAATATTAATTTGAAATCGTGAATACGAATAATATTCAAAACAAGATCAAACATTATTTCGAATATTTCGTTTTGGTTCAAAATACCTCGAATACTCTTTCTTACCCGACCGAGCGCGAGTTTGATTTGAAAGCTAACGAAAATTGCGCAGCCCGCGTATTACCTCAAAGACCACAGCAAAATGTTGTTGTACAAAAAATGCGTACGTAGCCAGTCGCGCATTCCTCGGAGTACTCGGGAGTATCGCTTCGTCTGGGTCCAAAACTCGCTTGTGCGTGGAATCGAACGCCTTCCGACGAACAGAAATAAAAAAAAAAACCAAGATCAAAATGACGTACGAGCTCGAGGCATACCTGCTGTACCCGCGCGTGTGTGTGTGTAAGCGTAAGCTTATACTTATCAAGGAACATCCTCGAATGCGTGTAGAGGCACGTGTTTTTGGCAGCGGTTAATTGGTGGCCAGCTGCATCGGCAAATGTAAGGCGCGTGTCGATGGGCTCACCGTGATTGCAGCTGCCGCGAAAAAAGAAGCGCAGAGCCTGCACCTGCGCCGCTCCGTCTTCGTGCATCAGCAGCTCCAATACACAGCATACACTACTGCGTATACACACAAATGGACGATGTGTTTTTCTCTTTCTTAAATGTACAAGACGAGCTCGTGCCGCGAAGCAGCGCCGCCGCACACATGCGATGCTTCATCTCGTCCACTATGGTCATTTCGGTCTTGGTCTTTATTTTTTTTTTTCATCCTTCTTTCTCTGCCGAGTCTGCTCCTTGCATTTCGAATTTACGTGTGGTCTCTTTTTATCTCCGCTCGGCTTTTTGCTCCTTACTTATATACACAAGACTTATCCCGAAGTAATGCCGCAGCAACACGACAAACGTATATATAAAGGAAGATACAGTTTGATGCAGGCAAGAGTGCGGTGGCTCCGAGCGTCAATATTTTTCTCGCATCCGAGAGAATTTTAAATTGATTTAATTTTGATTAAATATTGCTGCGTTGCAAAATATTTTTCATATTGAAATTCTGCATTTGAAAACGTTTAAAAAAAAGATATAATTTATTTCGAAGCTTTCCACTAAATATTTAGTTGGAATAACTTGCAAACATTTTTGGATATTTACATTTTTATATACTTTTCTTTGGAAGGGCATTAATTCGACGCAATATTTAGGATCGAAAGAAAAACAAAAACCATCTGTGCGTATATTGAAAAGTCTCGAGCGTGGACCTACCATATATAGAGAGAGAGAGAGAGAGAGAGAGAGTTGGTAACTGCGCGCTGTACCGCGCACGCGACCCTCAATATTATAACTTTATCCCTATTGCCGCGCTATGGTCCTCGATATTGACTGAATTTTCTTCCTCCCTCTCTCCGTTATATACTTTTTCAATACTTTGATTCGGCCGAAAAGTTCGTCGGTCGATCCGGCGAATCTTATTACCGGTGCCTACTAAAAAATAAAGAAAAAGAAAACTGCCAACTTTTGGCCAATTGCCGTTACCTTATAAACCGTATCTATGATACGAGAGAGCGAGCGAGTTGACCACACGTGTGCCGCTTGATAAATTTGTGTTTGTGTAACATAGAGGAAGAAGACTTCGGCATTCGGAAGATCGGCAAACGTGCCGCGGCCCCGCAGCGGATTGCGACGGAAGAGATGATGGGCCAAAAGTCCTCCGCGCGCAACGCACGCGTGTAGTAATATTTAAATGAAGCTACCTCGAGAGCACGACAAACAGCCAAAAGAGACCCATTCGCAAATAGACACCAAAGTCCTGACTCCTGAAGTTTATTTATATGGGTAAAATAAAAGGGGGAGCGATTTATAATACGATGGCTGCGTGCGTACTCGATGCTTTGTGTATCGAGAGCTACTCTCTCTCTCTCGGTCTCTCATCTCTAGCTCTTTCTGTCCCCCTAGTCGGCTCTCGAATTTTCGCGTTTATAGTTGCTGTTTGATCATTATCGCGCGATCGGTCCATCCGGAGGTTTTACACAGACGGCTACGCGTGCGCACTTGTGCCTTTTAGAAGTACACCCCCGCACGCGCACAGAGCACACACATACACGTATACAGTACACGTAGCCAAGAACTCAGGGCGAAAAACTTTTCATCTTCGGACCCTTCGTCTTCTGCTTGGGCTGCGATTTCGTGCTATTTGCTCTTTTGTAATTAGAGAATCACATCGTCGCGTGTATACGTCGAGAATTTCTCCGCGCTATATACGTGCAGGTTTTGATACGATTAATGATGCTTTTATGTTAAATTAAGCAAATATACAGCGAGAGTTGAGATCTGCGCCAGCCCGCATGTACATATTATACGCGATGCTCGAGCGCAGTTGTTGCGACTGTCCTCTTTGCCACTATATGCAACAGAAGGAACTCTAATACAATTTTTGTCCATTCTTCGCATAGTTTTATAACATGGATATTGCTCACGTACATACGCGTAACTTTTGGAAAATATATATTCGCGAGTTTTTCGGCGACGCAGTGAATACAGATAAAGGTATTACATGTTTGTGTAAATATTACGACTGTAGTTGTGGACGAAAAGCTTCGCACGAAACACGTAAATTTCTAAAATGCGGCTACCGGCGCACAAATAAATCCCAAATCCCCGAGCCATCCGATTAGCGCTTTGATTTAAATTCTCTCTCCGAAAAATCATGATGTACAGGCATTTTTCTGCACAGTTCCGGCAAGAGACGACCTGTATCTGCAATACACATTATATAGATATATTCACAGGATCAAGAGATGTAAGCAAATTTTCTGCTGAACTCGGCTGGATTATCATTTTCCTGCGTACGTAAGTGTACCTCTTAAATGTTTCTTTTCTCGCGCAGAATGTGCTACCAGATAAGGTGAGCGCGTGCGATAAGTTGTAATGTATGCCTCTCGCGACATCTCTTTAATATATCAATTTTACTGTTTCTCCTCGCTACTCTCGATACACCGGGGATTTATTGATAGAGCCACGTAGAATACGTTTCATGCCAAGAATCAATTGAACGGTTAGAGTTATCGAGCTAAAGCTGCATGACAATTTTTTTTCCTTCTTTTTTTTGTCGTTACTTTTAATCTGATATTGGATCGTGCAATGGATATTCAATTTTTAACCAAACAAATGTCTTGGAAAGAATATGTCTTTTTTGTCCAGCTTTATACACTTTTGCAAAATCCGTACGAAAAAGCAAGGATTTCATCTCAAAACGGACGAACTGTCCAGGTTTGCTCCGATAACTTAGTTTCGTAGCGCGCGGATTTGTCAAACTGCAGGAGCGCAGCAAATATTGAAAAATTAGAAAATTACAACGACGCGTGCGTATAAATTTGCAATTACTTTTTCGTTAGCTCCGAATCTCCATAAAAGTCACGTCCTTTCCCTTTTTTTCCGCCATCTTCATCACTGCCGGCACGCACGCACGCACGCACGCACACAAAGAGGAGAAAGAGAGAAAAAAGGAGAGAGCATATCGCGGTGCCAGAGAAACCGGGAATAAAGCAACGATCGGCTCTTCCTGCGCGCGAAAGCTCGTGTACTTCCGACTCTTGTCCGCCTCGGCGATGCATATATCCCAGATTGGATCGAAACGCGCAGCTTGCGGAGGAGGAGCGATCCTTTCACGCTTCACAATGTGTACGTCATGGGTCTCGAGCGACATTTTCTGAGAATAATGTTTTTTTTTTTCGCCGCGTCGACATCGTCATTGTCATTACATCCACATTGCGTCGCATAATTATCGCAACTGCATTCATGGGCTTCGCTAATCATACGATTTTTTCTTTCATTTTTACCTTCAACGCGAGTACGTGAGATAATTATTTTCTATTCACTTGCACCCAGGACATGCAGTAGTTTACAAGGGTTACTGTAACATTTTTTCATTTGCATTTTCTATCTCAATATTTTGAACTATGCATGATCTTGTCAATGCTGCTCTCTTTAAAAATTGATGTAAAACCTTTTTATTTGCGCTGTAATTGGTCGTAATATCGTCATAGAAATATGATGTGTGCAAGCATGATCAATCAAAGAATAGTATTAATTAGTTTAGCATTAGTTATTGGGAATAATACTGTAACGCAGTGCCTCTCATTACTAATTAATGTAAGCGTCCCATAAAAACTAAAGGAAAAAGATATGGGAAAAAGAGATAATTTATTAAGAGAACTTCGTGCATAATATTTTAGAGTAAACAACTATTAAATACTTTTTTGTCATTTAAAGGGTAAAAAATTAATCGAACAATAACTAAGCGGGCTAATTCTAAATAATAATCCTCAATATCACGAAAGAAAATGAATGCCTAAACAAAAAAAGGTTTTTGTCTCGAACTCGTAGTGCAGCCAACGACAGCACGTCAAACAATGGTCGGCTATAAATACAGAGAGTTAAGGAGAACGACGAGAACAAAAGAAAAGAAATGGAATAAAACGAGAGAATTTCTGCGATATCAGCTGTATAGTGTTATAATTAACATGAACCAGCGGCGTCTCTGACTCCTCGAAGCTTTTGTACAAGTTCATCAAAAATCAAATCAGTCCCCTCGCGAGGCTTATCCGTGCGTATACGACCAATGATGGAACAAAAGGAAGTGCGTCCCTTTCGACGTCGATACAGTATATACAGAGCTTATGCATGGATCGAAAGAAAAAAATCGTCGAGCTCGTTGATCACAGTTAAACGAGCTTTTTATATTTTGGGCGAGATGCACCGCACAAATCCGTCGTCGTACGCAGCGTAAATAGTAATTTGGCATCGGTTAGCATCAGGCGTGCAAAGAAACTCTCGCGTCGGGAGGGAAAATAACTCGAGACTCCGAAGAAGGAGGAGGAGCGAATAGTACGATCGCCCTGTTACGTGTAATCTTTGAATCGGCCAAGAAGGCGATATCGGTGCAAGTAGTACCTGTACACGCTTGGCTGCTTTTGGTTGTGGGAGCGAGTGGGACTATTTCCCACGTCCGTCTCCCTTGAGCAAGTTTCACTCGTTTATACGTGTGTGAGTGTATAATGTACACATACGTGTGCGTGTATACCCGCGCGCGTCTGCTGCTGCTGCTGCTGCTGCGTTTTCTTTTCCGCAAATCCTCCTTATGTGCACCGCGTCGGCGTGCATTAATGCATCGCGCGCCGCAGGAGTGTAGTACTCCCCGATGCACTAGACGCAGGGAGTTTGCGTGCGAGTTGCACGAACGCCGGTCTACCTATAATTCCGAAGCCGATCGCCATTTAAAACGAATCTTATGGCAGCCGAACGTGAGCTGCTTCATTAAGCTCGTGGCTGTACCATAAGTTTAAAAAAGAAGTGGAAAAAATTTAAAGGTATCATTGCATGGTGGCATGTAGTTGCATATATCCAAGATAAATGTTTAAGTAATTCAAACGAACAATTTTTAGAAAATCGATTCTTTTGTACGTTGTTTTTGGATAAGGTACAGAACGCAATTTTGGAAAAATAATAACTCATTTCGATATTGCTTCCTGCATCGTACTCACACAAAAGCTTGTGCGAAATAGGTACAGCATACATTATGGGCGATGCGCGTCTATAATAGAGCATCATTGGCGCGTGCACTGCTCATCGTCCAAGCTCGTTCATGTGCACACAGACATAACATGTATACCAGTGCGCCGCCCTACACGGGTCTAGAGTCACTTTCAATAATACTCCCCGCGTCCATGCGCCCAAAGACCGCTATATATTTTCGATATGTTTTCTGCGCCGATGCTGCTGTTTTTTTTTTCATACTCGTATCCGACGCATACGCGTGGTGTAAGCTCAGCATCGAGCATGACCGCATCGCCGTAGTATCAGAAATCAGATCCTCGTCGTCATCGAGTTTCGTCCTTGTAGCATGACCCATGATGCGCATTTCATATACTTGGCTGAGTTCATTCAATTAGGATTTTATCTTTGATGTTTTACAGACGAGATATTACGTGTTTGTGCACATGCTCTCGTATTACGATCTCGCTAAGCCGATAGAGGCGTAATCAGTGTCACGTTAATTTTTCGAGACAATAGAGTATTATGAGCGAACGAAAAATTCGGGGAGTACACAACGCGACCTGTTGACGATTCCTTCGGGTACACGCTCTCGCGATGGAGATAGTGTCAATGGTAGAAAACATTTACGAAAAGAGTAATTAACAAAATATTTTCGGAGTAAATATCGAATGTAAAATTTTCGATTTGAAAAGTGTGTCGTTCGGTGCGACACAGATCTTTTTTGCGATACTTGGAGTGAAAATGTTGTTCGATCCATTTCCTTGTTGTTCGTATATTTGTTTTTTAGTTATTTTAGAGTTTTTTCTTTGAATTTTTGCTTTACGCGTACAGATATTTGGCGCGAACGCGCACGACAACGACGAGGCTATTTTACAAGAGCGCATTGATACCGAGACCTGCATTTGCCTATATTCCCGATGAAAAAAAGGGGGAAAAATAGAGAGAAAGTGAAACGACATCGGCAATATGGTATATTTGATGTCCCGAGAGAGAAAAACGAAATCGTCGCAGGGTTGCGTGTGCATCAACTCTTCATCGACGCGCGAAGCTGTGCGCGTGTGTGTTGGTACGTCAGTGTGCCGCGCGTGAGTTGTTCGAATGGTGTAGACACGCGACTGCGACTACGACGACGACGACAACGAAAGAGTGCGAGAGAGAGATCGACTTTTTTCGCTCTCTCTCACTCTGAATTTTCAATCTATCGCTGTCTAGAATATCCTGTGGCAGACGTTGCACTTACAACCTATGTATATTTATCTATCTTTCACTCCTCAATTTTATCGAGTTTTTCCGTTCTCGAGGCGCTTTGTGAGATTCACGAGATTTACTCGGGAATTCGCACACGACAGACTCTCTCGCTCGTCGAGGAGCTGCTGTGCTGCTGCTATTTTTTTGTTCGCAGCTGCACACGGTTCAGCTTTCCAACGACGAAACGTTTCACGCGACTCTTAATCAAGCTCGTGTAACGAAAATAAAAGGCGCGCGCTGCGGATACGAGTGGAAAAATTGTTTCGATTTTTCGCTGAAGGACGCGTCGGAGGAGGACCGATATGCAGAACGCGCGACAAAGCTTATCGTAGTGCATTCTTTTCTCGATGCATGGATTATTTGCGATGAAGAGCTCGATAAAACATTTATTGTATTCGCTACTTCTCGTACATAAATAGAAGATAAATTTAAGTAAAACATGTGATCGATTGCTTCGTTCTATATGATCGCGGTCTCGAACCTCGGTATAACAATGCCATTTATCCGAGAAAAAAAAACACTCGACGACCGGTAGCGCGCACAAAGTAAATATATATCTAGGTATAGGTATAATGTGTAAGGCGCAAAAAGGATGCGGGTGAAAGGACCGTCGAGCAGGGGGGACACGCGTGCAAAAAAGCGATATTGCTAGGCGCGCGCGATCATTGAAAAGCAATTTCAGCCGCTGGCGCTGGCTTGTGTCTAGGGCCTTATCTATGCGCCCGAGATGCATTAGCATACGCGGCAAATGTATTAAAATAATCGGAAGCCGGCATCTATTTCGTTGCGCTCTCTCTCTCTCTCTCCCTGTATGTGTGCAATGCTATACTGTATACGCGCAGCGGCAGGTTAGTTCGAGCGTATAGGAAGCGCACTTGACAAAGGGCTGAATTGATGCTCTTCGATACACACATGCGCGCATGCTGTACCTATACAACGCATACAGTGACGTGATATAGTGTATTTATCAACCTGCGCGTGTATATATAGGTAACATTTTGGTATGTATAGCGGTGGTAGTAGTAGTAGAGTCGGTGCTGTATATGCACTACCTCGTGGGCTGCGGGATAATGAAGAATAGAAAGGGCTTGGTGCTGCCTGCCTGCCTGCTTGCCTGCCAGGCGCGCGCACTTCTCGATGTTTGAGAAGCACTATAAAGCTCTGGTCTCGTCTCTCTCTCTCTCTCTCGCGGGAGTGCTTAGTGGATTGGCTCCGACCTCTTATCTGCCCTGTTCACTCGATAGCTCGGGTGTGCACCCCCCTGCGCCATTTGAAAACTGAGTGAGAAAACGGGTTATATGCAGATACATCCTCTTTGACTTCTCCTCCTATACCTCCGCGCGCGAGCTTCTCGAAGATCATCCGTTTCCCAGCGATCTCATTCTCGGGAACTTCGGGCCTCGCGGTAATATTTAACGCTCGAAAATCTAACGAGATCTCGTGGTCTCGAATATCGTCCACGAGATATTTTTTTTAGAATTCTCTTTTCTCAATGAAAGCGTCAGGCTGCCATTATATCTGACTGAGCATTTCATTTCGACTTTATGTTTAATTTAAAGAAAGAATACCAGAAATATTTATCAACCTTTATAACAGCTTTAGAATAACGCTGCAAGATAATAGAATTAATAATTGTTTGGTAATTTTGCTCCAACGTTTGAGAAATAATTCTAGTGAAACTGCGCGTAAACATACGATATTGAATAAAATAACTCGAGGAAAGTTTATATAAATTAATACAATAACAAATTGAGTCAACCTGCACCACTGCGTAGAGCAGAAAATTGCAACAAAATTTGAATAATACGATTATTGTTATGTGTATTGCATTTACTTTTTAAAACTTAATAAAAGAATGAATTAACTTGCGAACGGTCTCGAGGCCTGGTTGTCGAAATTTTTTATCTTTGCGGTTCTCCACAGCTTCAGTATACGCATCGATGATCAATTTCACTCGAGTACTGAATCATATCAGAATCGTACCATTAATACATTATCTTGAGTCCTTCTACATAATTTTATTATTGCAATAAGAAATTAAATTTTTAGGAGATTGAGTACTTTTTTAATATAAAAAGATAAGAAAAAATAGGGAAAAACGCCTTTTTAACTCATTAGCGCCGGGACGGACGTTTCTTTTTAAACAATCTTGAGTCGAATATCTTTATTCACTTTAATTTTCCGAAAAACTACGAAGTTCACGATTTTGATGTAAAATTCCGAGATTCACCACTAGGCAGCGCAAAACCGAGAAACAAGTACCCATAAACAAGTAAGGCTAGTTCGGGTATACAAACAAGTCAAATTTTGGCAACGACAAATCTTGTCATTTGCTCTCTCACTCCAATGACTTGTATACGTATTTTTGTTTTATTTTTTATACCATTACTTGTACCATTGCTTGTGATATTGAGCTGGGCTACAGAGGTCCGGTTGAGCCCTTAGCGTTACAATAAAGAAGTCTAAGTCTAAGTCTAACTCTAACTCACTCATAAATAATCATCTTTATGTTTAGAGTCTTAACCCATAAATAATCATCGTTATATTTAGAGTTTTAACCCATAAATAATCATCTTTATATTTAGAGTCTTAACCCATAAATAATCATCGTTATATTTAGAGTTTTAACCCATAAATAATCATATATTTGCTGGTAGAAAGAAGTATGAAATTATTTTTTTGTAAAATTTTGAAGGGAATAGTTTAATCTGTTTACTCTCTCTCACAAATTGCTATACTATTATTTATAAAGAGGGTTTTAATTGTAAAACCATTGCGTTGAATATGGCTTAAGGTACCTAAATCTATTGATTCTCTTTCGGGAACTAGAATAAGGCCATCTAGCGATCTGTCGTGGTACTTTGCGTACGTATTGGTTAATACGAATTTTATATTTTGAATTAATGCTCGTAAAAAGATAAATATAAATAGAATTTCTTCGCCTTTTCATCAAGAACAACTTTTTTGTATTAATTCAATCATAAATTTTGATTCACGGCAAGTTGTGACCGTTTGAAGCATTATTGACATTTAAACGTGCACGTAACTTCCTTCGCCTTCATTTGAAGAAGGGCATAATGAGAAAAAAATCGATTTAACGCACCAAAAACCATAAAAAACCATTTGGTTGCTTTCTGGACCCGACTACATACTCGACCCACAGCCTGCGCCCAGTTTACGTAAGGTCAAAATGATTTGTATTCTATCGCGTAGCTTCGTCCTGGAGATATTTAACGATAAGTATAATATAATATAAGCAGTCGCATCTACAGCGCTCCCTCGACGGTGCAGCACCAGAGCTAAAGCTGAATTATCCTTTAAAACAGGGCGCTTGGGAGAGATGAAAAATCGGTCGAGTTCGTCGTTGCGACTGCCACGGAAGTCGATCGCGTGCCTGTGCACGCGTTTGCGTGTACGTGTGTGTGTGTGTATTACTACTGTACTAAATTATTCGGAAGCAGGGCGAAATTTTCCTAAAAATGCCAAAATCTCTGGCTGGCGTGGATTTTTCGCCTCCACAAACGCACACGAATATATCTATGCTACTGCTGCTGCTGCTGTACGGGAACGAGGCAAAGGGACGACGGGACGCGTGCGAATTCAAGCGGAGTGAAGAATGGGAAATTTATACGCGACTATGTACATGCGCTCAAGGAGCGGTGCGCGCGGCCCTACGCGGAACGGCGAATAACATCTTTTCCGATGTTTTGTCTACTTTTTCTCGCAGACGAGCCCGACCGGATGCGCAACAGCAGCAGAAGCGGCTCCTCGCAATACTTTGTGCCCCAGCTAGTAGAGCAGCAGCAGCAGCAGCAGCAGCGGTAGCACTCGACAAAGGGAAGAACAATATCGGCGCCGATAGCAATATATACTCGCTGGTGCGCGAGCGAGTGGCTGTGCTGCTCCGTAGTCATCGTAGTCGTAGTCGTCGTCGTCGTCTGCGGCCGGCAGTAGATTGTATATATAGGGCTATAAGCGTAAAATACGACTGGCAGAGAACACACCCCTTCGCAGTCAAATAGCCAAATAGCGAGTCTCTCTCTCTCTCTCTCTCTTGCGCGCACTCGCTCGCTCGCTCTCTCGCTTGTATCCCTTTATTCGAGTGGCCCCGCACTGCACATATAATATGATGCGGCGGCGGCGTTGGCATTGTACTCTCTCTCTTCTCTCTCTCTCTCTCTCTCTCTCTCTCTCTCTCTCTCTCTGCAGGGCCAACGAAGGTGAGTGCATATATTCGTATATGTAGATGCGAGCTCGCGCGCCACTGCTATATGTATGTATGCAGTATATATGCATGGCAAGCAGCAACGCTCGATGTTGCAGCAGCGGCAGCTGGCGTGCTTTCGCCGATGCGGTCGCGATTAATCGTCTTGATTGGATTTCAATTAGTCTGCCGACGACACTATGTGCGGTCAACTGAGGGGGGGGGGGGGTATAGCGAGGGACGAAAGGGGTAGGGGGCGCCTCCTATATACCTACCCCGCCAAGCTTATCTGCTCCCAATGAGCGGATATAGTTCATCTCCATGCAGCAGCAGCCACGCGCCTATGGATTTCTGACTATGCCTTTGCCCGTACAGAGCTCATATTCCATTCCATTTGTCCGAAGCGATACTTTATTTCGATATCGTTTAATACATCTGCCAGTGAGAGAGAGTGAGGGAGAGCGAGGACGAGACGAGGTAGCGATGCTTGGCTCTTACTTGCAGCTGCGAATTCCTATATTGAAATCGCTGAAGCCCACAAATTTGTCTTCGGCACGCACGATAACGCGTGTTATTGCCCTTTCAGGATTATCTTCACAGAGGCAGTTGCACTTGCGAGCTTGCACTCACGACTTACCGATTGCTATAGTTACTTTTGCTCATAATCCGAAAGCTATAATACAATCCAACGTGCTACGTGTTTTTGTTTTTTTTTCTTCTTCCCTCGATTCAAAGTATTTGGCCTCAAGGTATAAACAATAAACAAATATTTCAAAGCATTCCATAGCTGCTCGTGTGCTTTTTCGAAGCTCGCACACGATAGCGCGAAGAGAAAAAGTAACGAACGGAAAAATCTTTCCCTCTTTCTGCCTCTCTCTCTCTCTCTCTCTCTCTCTCTCTCGGCAAGGTTAGCTTACACAGCAGCTAGCTGGTATATAAATTTCGAATCGTCCAAACATAAAACGCGAGTAGCCAAAAAAAGAGAATGTATACCGGCTGCTGGGCCGCTACCGGAACAAGTGAATATTCTGAAAATTTTCATTGAAAAGCCGCCGCCAGAAACAGAGTGGCGCAAAAGTGCGCTCGTCCAAAGGGTTCGAAGCTTTTTCTCTTTCTCTCTCTCTCTTTCTTTCCCTATATTTGGCCTCTCCCTCACTCTTTGCTCTGATGGATATGCGTATTCATGTGCGGGTGTGTACGTATATATTTAGGATGTTGCACGTTTTTTGCACGTTACGTTTATTTCTTTTTTTTTTCGCCAGATTTTTACCCTGATGCTTTTGGTGCTGCTGTACGTGGGCCATCACACTTCTCTCTCTCTCTTTCTCTCTCTTTCTCTCTCGCTCGCTCTCGATATTTTCGACTCATATCTGAGCCAAGCAGCACACAACGAAGGAGTCCCTTTGCGCATCAGCTAGCTCGTACTGTGCACTACGTACTCTGCGCACGATACTGTATATATATATATATATAGTGTATATGTAGTGGGTGTATACAGTGTGAGTGGGTGTGAGATGGAGAGAGAGAGAGAGAGAGAGAGAGAGAGAGAGAGTAGCAAAAAGCTCTCGCGTAGGTCGTTATTTCTGAAGAGCCTGGACCAGGGAAATCGCCACCCTATTCTAGGCCAGTTGTACACGCTCGCTCAAGAGCTCGATTCCATCGCAGAGGGTGATTTTTGGAGTTCAAGTACTAAATGAATTTTTCTTGTTTCTTTGAACTTGTTTAAAGGAGATTTTGCATTTGACAAAATTCACAACTGTCGTTTGAATCGATGTAGCTCTGATTCGTATTCTTTGGGGGTACGCCGTACTGGTCATAAACTATTTGCAGTTGTACCGGGAAATAATATTCAAACCTAAGCGACTTCTCTATCTATTAATACATCCGTGAATCGATCGGCAAGTTCGTGGGTCCGATTTGTGCTCCGGCGCTATTTCTGCGGTCAATTATTAAAGTTTCAAAGACGAGCTTACGACTTGGTGGTTTAAGAGTTAATACTGAGTATTTTAAACTGTACGGATGTAAGACATCAATCCAGTATCATTTTAAATGTCTCTTATTCGATTCTATAAGTTTGTACGAATTATTATTGCACTTCACGTCGGCCCAACTTTATAGTAGGTCCAGTCAAGAAGAATAAAAGAAAAGCTGCAAGCTTATAAATAATCAACTGACAATGTCTTCGGAAGAGAGAATTCACACTCGCAAGTCTCAAAAGCAAAGCCACGCACACGCTCTTGTACAAACTCAGCCAGGGTGTAGGTTACTCGGAAAGGGCGGTTTTTTTTTGCTGCTGCTGCTGCCGCTGTGCAATCGCCGCAGGCAAAGGGGAATACATATAAGTTATCATGCGCGCGCGCGCGCGTCCGCATACCCTGTAGCTGGTGCGGTAACGATGAAAGAGAGAAAGAGATATATGGAAAGAGTAAACAATATAAGCAAATAAATGGGAAAAGTTAAGACGAGCGAGTATTGTGTATACGCGAGTGCAAAACAAATGGCGCGAGGCCACATCCGTTGCTCACGTCGGCGGCAGCCACTGCCAAGTATATAAGGAGTCGTCGCAGACTCGGTGCTATGTATACATATAGAGGAGTGGGCCTACGCACCACGTGCGCGTCGATACATACATACATAAACCAAATGTATATAAGCAAGAGGGGTTGGCATATACAGAAATGTGTGCGAGAACTCGAGCACAGTCAGCGGTGCGCACGACCCTTGGTGCTATATACATGTGTGCGAGCGTCCCTTGTCTTGCGCGCAACCCCGCGATTGCAATGCGTTCGTATAAGCACCCGCGCGCGATCTCCTTCCCTGGATGAACTCATATGTAGTAGAGCCGTACATGTCGAGTGTAAGCCTCGCGCGGACGAACGATGACGCCTACGGGACTCTCTCTCTCTCTGTATACGATTTATAAGGTCACATTCAACGTCTTGTTCGGGGCTCTCTCGTTGCGTGTGTTTCTCGCTCTCCTCGCTCTTGTACGTCGTGTTTGCCCGCGTAATGTACGAATTCGCTATACAGACTTTATATGCGCTGTTAAATTGAACGGCTCAAAGGGACTTGCAAGCCGTTAATAATAAATGACACTTGCGATACATCGTGGAGTCTTGACGATTGATTCGCATGATTTAGAGGAGGTATCATATACGCGTTGGTAGCTATACATGAAAAGCTTACACACCGATGCTTCGAATATCTTGAGGGCTATTTATAAACTCCCCTTTCCCTCAAATTTCAATACTTCAATCTTGCATTTTTATAGCTGACCCTCTAATTGTATTCTGAAATCGTGAATTAGCTTTTTTAATGGATTTCTTATGTAATCACTAAGAAATATCAATTACGACATTTATTATTGATGTAAAAAAATTATTTTCTTACCTTGAAATTTCGTATATAAGACATAATTTAGTGGGACTGCTTAAATTTTAGTTACGATTAAATATCATCTTTCATGCACTCAACATGTAAGGCAATCAATTCTTTCTCGCCAAGAAATCATGCGTTACTTTGCTTTAGGCATGATGGCTGCTTAAGCATATATTCATTATAAGCGCGTGTATCAACACAAAGGATGAAGAGATTTGACTTCTCTAAGTAAGATAAACAAGGCGAATTTCCTCGATGTCCCATGGAAATGTATAGACTCATACGGTTATGCTCCTGACTCAGGACATTATGTGCAAGTACAACGCTTATAATAGTATGTGTGCTTATATTTGCATTCAATTTTGAGAAGCGATAACTTCTCGAGTGCGACCATAGTCACAAACAAACAGGAGACAGGGTATGTAATGTCTACGTATGTATGCACAGTGAAAGTGTTTCCAAGGGACATCAGTCTTTCGAACCTGGTTCATATTTTAGAATGAATTCTGAATTAAATATTCAGAATTATTGATTTTCTGAATGCGCAGAATTCTGAATGTTGATGTAAAAGTCATCAAAAATAAGATATGATGTCCAAAAAATTGAAGAAAGAGGTTACTCTCAGACGACAATAGACAATGGTGAGAAGCAGCTTATAAATGCCACAAGTAATGTTTAGTACTTGCATATAAATTTTTCAATTTAATTGTTGACATGCTTGACCAATAATTTTGTATTTTAACTTCTAACTACTGCTTTTGAATAGTTGTTAATTTTATTTTCAACCTAAATTAAGTTTGATTTTTATAATTTTAGGAGTGGTGACATTAAAAAATACAATAGTAGAATTATTCAAACGTTTTATATTTTTTCATTTCAATTATTTTTTGATTGTCCATTTTTTTGTCTCTTTTTTAACATTCTTTATTATCTACATTTTATCTATGTATTTTCTAAAACATTATTTTCAATAGGTATAGTGTCATTTTCACTTTCTTCATTTAAACTCTTCCTTTACAGGCTTTGATCTCTACTAAACAAAGCTCTCATTTGTTACTTAGATACGTCAAAATTAGACAACGTGAGTAGAATAGTTCAAAATAATCCAATCTGATTTTCGCAACAAAATCCATTGAGCCCCATTGAAAAAAACAGTAATATTTTTTTTACTATGATGTAAAGCTTTCAGTTAATTTAAGCTTCTTCAAACTGTAGAATAATTTCAATTTCTTACTCAAATAATTTTTATTTCTTCCATTCCTAAACAGATAAATACTCCCTAACAGATAATCTCATGCAAGTCTATTATTTGAATTTGAATTATTTAAAAAATGCGAACTTTTATTTTATCTTTTGACACGTTTAAATTAAAACTCTGCTAGATATATAATAACAAAAGACATACAGCGATAGCGAGCTTTGGCAGAACAGCCTGCACATTATGAATTGCTGCTACAGCGCGCTCTACCTTCATGAAAATATGGATATCTATTTAGCTCGAATTAAGGTGTTGGAAAGAGAGAGAGAGAGAGAGAGAGAGAGAGAGAGAGAAGAGAGAGAGAGAGAGAGAGAGAGAGAGAGAGAGAGAGAGAGTCGCCTGCCTGATAAATGGCTAAGCTTGCAAGAAGCGATAAAAGGCAATGTCAAGGAAAATGTTTGTGCCTCATCTCAATTTCTCTATTTACTCGACAACTATAGCCACCCCTTTAGCTGAATATAATGACTCTCCTAAACGTAAGTTCAGGGAGAAAGAGGGTAGTTGAAAGGATGATAAAGTCGGCGTAACTATGGTGTTAAAATACTGTATTGAAATATCAACTGCATTTCATGTTCATATTTTATTAGACAGAAAAAATGCTGGAGCTTGATAGAATAAATTGTTAGTCAGAAAAAGTACATCTTTTGTCATTATAATGATGAATATAAGCGACGATTACTATTTATTTTCTTGTTGTTTGAGCAATCAATATTATCGATGTATGCGTTGTTGATTCGTTGTTGCGTTCTCGCGTTGCTATGGAAGATCGTTGTTTATTGCCGGCCGGCTCGCGACTTTTTCGTCATTCTGATCGTGACTTCGAACAATCCATTTGGATTTTCGCTTTCGCTCTCTTTCTTCTCTATCTCCTCTCTTGTCTCTAGTACAAAAAGCTCTGAGCTAAAATTTTCACAACTTCATTCGAATAAAATGGGTTTTTTCAGGCCTTTACGGCTTTTTCCCACAATTTCTAGTTTTGTGTTGTTATTCTCTATTATAAATATTAATGTAACCATTTAAACCTTCGGAGCTTCGGCACGAAGCTAAATTTTCGACGAAACACTTGTACTTAATGACAGTTTTTCAATTGCGAAAATAACTTGTAAACTAAAAATTGTCTCATCATGCGTCATTAAAGAAAAATAATAGCAATATAAATTTACTTCACAAAATGTTTTAAGATCATTAAAATGATTAATAACTTTCTTTTATTGCGATAACACAGTTGCTAATTTCTTTCATCATCTTATGCGTCTAAATGCCTTGTGCAATATTCAACAAAGGAAAGAACAGCAGGATGGCCAAGGAAAGGTGTCTTAATAACTTGTCACAGACAAGTTATGACAGATTTTTGGTTGGCTTTGACACATTTGCTTCATTTTCCTCCAAGAATTTATTGATTTTTTAAAAATAACTGTTTTTATGTAATCAGATAACGCTGGAGAAACTCTGAATTAATTACGAATGAAAAACGGAATTAGTCTTCTGAACAAGTACATTAAATTCTATAGATTTGTTAAGTTGTAATGCGTGAGCGATGCACCAAATCAATGTGGACTTTCAGTTTATACTTCAGTATGAATGTCTTCCTGCACAAGTCGCAGGTATGTTGGATACCATTGTGTACCGAATCGATGTGGGTTCTGAGTCTACACTTACGTGTGGATTTATTTCCGCAAACATTACATGCATATGTGACACCTTTGTGCGCTGTATCGACGTGAGTTTTTTTTAAATGTTTTTTTGCATATATCGTATGCAGGAGTGACATTATTATGCACCTCATCGATGTGAGTTCGAAGGCTGGATTTGTGCGTGAATTTCTTTTCACAAATATCACATGCAAGAAGGAAACCATTGTGCGCCCCATTGATGTGGGAATTCAGATTATGCTTATGTGAAAATGACTTTCCTCATTTATCACATGTATGTTTGTTACCATTATGCACCGAATCGATGTGAATTTAGGGACCACTTCTTTGAGTAAAAGACTTTCTGCAAATATGACATAGATGGGCAATAAAATTATGCAATGTTTTGACATGTCTATTCAGACGATAATTCCCTAAGTTCTTGACAGATTATGCTTGACTCCATAAATATCAGAGTTTAATAATATTAATATATTTGGTAAAAATTTTGAAAGTAAATTTGACGTAATTAATGAATACTTTATAAAATTACCGGTTAAAATGATGCTATTTATAACACATTAAAAAATGGTTTTACCTCACTAGTATGACACAATTGAAGTAAGGTATAGATTCGTTTTTTAAATGCTAAGTGTGTCAATGGCATCTGAGCCTATTTTAGAATGTACATGATCTGCGAGCTGATGATTTGCTCGTTCGAGCACTTTAGATACTTAGCATAGTGAATTCGTAACGCCATGCTCTGGTTTCTGTCTCACGAAGGTATAGACATAGGTAGAGAGATCTAAAGCGCAGCATCTGTATGTTTTATCTGACTATAGCGATAGAAATGCAAGAAGGGGAGGGGGAGGGGTGAGAAAGGATACCCACGATCTCCTTCTCTCAATACCTAAAGGCTTTGCGAACAGATCACTGGTGCGCACTAAGCTCTTACGCATTGATAATGTTATACGTTTGCGTGAATTCGAGAAAGCTGACGAGGCGTATTTAACATATTGTATAAAGTACTTAGATAATGCATGCTATTGATTTAAAATAATTTGACAAGGCCTATGGTGAAGAATTGAAATTACTTTTATTTATATAAAAAGATTAATTTTTTAAATTATTTTTTATAGACGTATCACCCAGTACTTATACAGAAGAGCATCCACTCCTGTCGCGGTGAACATCCGATTCTCCTCAGCAGTTGACTGAGATTATCAGCTGATGAGGATTTAAAATCTTAGTTTCATTGGGATTGTTTTGAAGACCAATAAACAACATTTTTAACAAACAAAAGTTTCTAATGGGGCTTATTAACGTCGTTTGTTATTCATTACGTACAGATTTATTCTAAAGGGAACGTTGAACGGGGTATTAACATGGAGAATTTATAATATTTAAATTTATTTGGTAAGCATTAATCAAATTTTTTATAGTTTACTAATATCAGTTACAATCACGATAGTCTTCTAATATTCTGTCATAAATCTGCTACAACACCGTGCGTGATTGATGATGTGAAATGCGAATATTTGTCGATAATGATATATGTCTACCAAAATAACGAATCGTTTACTATGGAGTAAGACTTATCATTTGAGACATTAATAAGGTAAGTAAGCATTAATTATTGAATCATGAATTTTGATTTTTTTCAATTAATTCATAACAAGTAGATCAAGATTTAAGTCGTTTCACACTTATTAATAAGTAAAACCACAATCCGTTATCATTTTCAAGTTGAGAATCCTTTTTCATCTTTTTTTTTTGTTATTATTGAATTTTTAGGGCAAATAGTGATAAGATGGATTGCAATGTTCAATGAATAGCTGCGTTGATCGCGTTGGTTGCGGTGTCGTATTACTGTCCTTAACGCGCGAATTTTCATTTCGTACTTGGCACATCGGCACATCTTGTGCTCGCTGATGGCTTCTGATCGCAACCCTACACCTGAAACAATAAAATCTAGTACACTAATTATGATGTTAGATTTGTTGGAGATATTGACGATATACCTTCATCACATAAGATAGTTGATGAATCAAAATAACGTTGCAGGATTTCGAACAAACGGATATACGAAATACAGTACGTCAAAAAGCTCATCGATCGGCTCTTTGATTTTGGCGCTTTATCGGCTGTCTCAAGAACGTCTGTGTCTTCCTCTTATCTTCGCTTCTTGTAACTCATTGACGTATAGGAACGACACCAAATATTTCCCCCACGTAACTTTACCACCTAAAAGAGAAGCGAGAAAGCGAGACAGCGAGTAACAGTTACCATCGACATATAATATGGCTAGTGAAAGCTCGCTGGCATCTGTTGCCACTCCAATAGCTTTCGTCAATTATTCGGCAGAAAATTCGCGCCGAACATGGAGGAGAAAATGTACAGACGAATGGCCCTGAGAGTGAGAGAGAGATAGTGAGGGATAGAGGAGGGAGAGATCATTCTCTGGTGAGTCTAGCACTTCACGCTCGAACGCTTATTAGACAGCGCGCAGCCCTAGATTTATATATACAACGCTTCTCTCTGACACGGTGTGGCGCGCAGATTGTGCACGCCTAGACGTTTTAGCGGATGCATAAATTATAATGTCTAATCGTTTCAATTTGATTTCTAAGCGAATTGTGATCCGAACACGTGCGACAAGAAACCGAATGTAATGCTTCAATTTTTTTCATCAAAATTCTCCATAGTTTTAAAATTTGAACTTTTTTCGACCAATGCGTTTATTATTTCGTTAAATTATTCCCAATATTATATTCAGCAATCAATGAAAATTATAGCATTAAAATGGTATTCGTGCATCCTCGTAATCTAAGCAAATCCTTTGCGCGTATCTAGTCTAACGCTGGGTTGACTTACTTGTATTCAAACTCTGATCACCTTCTTCTGCATATTCAAGACGTATGGCTATTGGTGAAACTGAATATTCATTGTGTGTTCTGTTAGCAAATATTTGCACTGCAAATTCAGTACTGATTTCCAACCTTTCGACAGTGGAAAAAGCAGCTTCAAACAATATGACTTATTTTCAATCAATAGAAAAAGAAGTCAGGTGAATTCTATGAACTAGTGATGTTTTAGGTCACTTTGAGCTGCTTAAATATTCAACCATTGCGTACATTAATACTTGATTAAACAGAGTGAGACGAAATTACAATAAGTCAGTATATTTTTAGTAAATATCCTTGTTTTAAAAAATCGTTTTACCGAAAAAAGCTGTGTCCAACAGAAAAATCGTTTATATTATGAGTCGAGTGTAATTCCTTGAGAAACGTCTTATCGGTGCATTCTCTTTGAGTGAGAAAAAGAAAAATATCAAATGTAGTCGAAGAATAGTCGATCGAACGATCCCCAGTGACTTGGCTTCGACTCAAGCCAATAAATACGGCCTTATCGTACCCTCGTAAACGTATCTACGTGATGGGCTCTCTCGATTACTCTTAGTGCTCTCTCGTTAACTCATATGAAGCTGTTTATACAGTTCGATTTTGTTTTTATGAAATTTTTTACGATCTACTGTTGTATTAGGATGGAATTGTTTTGAAACGCAAGTTAAAGAATTGAAGTTTTACGATTATAATTTTAAAGCAGTACTTAAAAAAAGTACTCGTCTTATAGAAGATTTCCAATGCTGCAATTGTTTATGAATAATGACAGCTGCGTATTAACTCGATGCACATGTTACAGATACCCTCGTGAGAATGAGCACCACAAAGTAGACAGGGAGATGTTGTGATAATGATGAAAAAATTACAATGGTAAAAAAAGATGCACTTGTCGAGCGACCAAACAATCGTGTGCTGTATCTGGCTTTGGAACAAGTGAACAAAACAAAACAAAAAAAAACAAACCTGTAACAGCAACCTCGACCCCGACGCCGCAAGCTACACTCTCGTTTTCTCTTCTTGCTTATATAATGTCTATATCACACGTGTACGTTTACACTCACGGGTAAACTTAAACGTGTATAATACAGTGCAAAGCGTAGCGTGCACAAGACCAAGTCATCTTTCATCCCTTGGCACGTGGCGCGGCCGCATCTGGCAAAGTCGACGCGGGGGGTCGATTGAAAATGCGCGACGATGCCAACGACGTCCAGGGGTAGGGGTTATACGTATCTGCGCAGAGTAATTGTGGCACGGCATATATAAGGGATAAAATTTGCCGTATAGTAGCGGGTGCGTTCATAGTGGCAGCCGTTTTGTAAATTTTTTAATTTACGAAAATGAAACTTTTTCATAATCTCTTATTCAGAGAAATACTGGATATTTGCGATCAATGACATATGCCCGTAATTACAATAATTTACTGCGACGCGTGATTTTTAATACGATTTGAGTCCTCTAGGCTTGCTCTTGAAAATGCTTCATAAGCTCAAATAAGTAATATAGTGAATTTACCAAGCATAAAGGAATCATTAATGTTCAACGTGAACGGTATCTGACCTTAAATTTCCGATTTCAATTTTTTCCCTTGCCGTCACCACGGTTAAAGTTGTAAGATGCTGCTTATTTTGATATTACTCATATATGATTACAACCTCTTGTGAGCAATTTCCTCCAACTTATCAGTCAAATGTTTTGGCTTTAGCGGTATCATCACTGAAACTGTTGTCAAAAAATTACGTGAATATGTAAGAGAAAATCTATAAATGCAGTTTTTTGAGATTAATTATCGCAACGACAGGTTCTCACTCGGTATTTTTTTGCTCATTTGAATGAAAATGTAATGAACACTCGTCTAATTTTTTAATTTATGAAAGATCAGAAATCAGTCCGGAAGAAGCTAATTCAGTGATTTCAATTTTTCTGTATGGGTGCATAGTAGAAGAAAAGATGATAAGAGGCACCTCTAAGGTGGGTAAACGACAATATACTTTTGACACACGTATATAAGAATAGAATATCCATAGAATATATTATTCCTATGCATGTACTTGTAGTACTCAAATTTTTTTTCTTGCCATACTTTCACTATTTACTCTTTTGTCTTTTTTCAATTTTGCTATTTTTTTTTCATTTTAATAAATTAAAAGAAGATAATATAAATGTTACTAATACGCAACGGTCCGGTTTTTTGCACAAAATGCCTATAGACAATGAAACTTCTCAAGCCGTCACAAGTTCAATTCAAATATGCTACATTTTCCCTTTACCACAACACTCGCGTGCACTGTGTGCGGCTAGATGCTCTATATAGCACGCTGCTGAGCGACTAATCAAGGCACTTTATTTATATATATATAATAAATATAATATATATGTATTTTTTTTTTTATGGAGAGGACGTGGGCAGGGTAAACTCTTGCACCAGTGGCCCTTCCGAACTCAGGCATGATTCCCACCGGAACTATCGTTAGACATTACTTCGGTGGGTGCCTTTTTAGCAGTACTGCTACATCGATGTATTTGGTCATTTCCTTACATCCCCCATCCAACCGCACGCTAAGGTGTGGTGATTAGGGGTTCAGGAACCGTGTCAACTCGTTGGTGATCTCCGCTCGCCCCGCGGAGCTCTCATTCAGCGTCATTCCCGCCTTCCGGAGCCGTCTTGTCGGTGCTCTCCCTTGTGCTGACGCTTTTCTTCTTGAGTACGTTCGACAGAACCCGCCTAGAGCTCGCCGGTAGCAGGACTAGTGCCATCCTTGTGAGAGAGGTCCAGGTCTCAGGCCCGACACCGTCCCACGAGTCCGGGAAGAACTTTTTCCCACTTCTTGTTTTTTTCCATCTTGCGAGCACCTCTCGCCTTTTCCTGGCTTCTTCCATGAAGAGCGATACTCCGCCGGTCAGCAACAGCACTAGGAGTTCTGACTTCGGGCTCCATCCCTTAGGATAGCACCTCGGTGCCGTCTTGTCGGTGCTCTCCCTTGTGCTGATGCTTCCCCCCGAATGATATACTCCTCGACCAACATCAGCACTAGGAGTTCTGGCTTTGGGCTCCATCTTGAGGGAATTCTTCTCAACTTGGCCGCAGGGCGATTGGAGGATATTGCACCCTCCAAGAAGGCTGCCTACAGCCGTGGACCTACAGTTTAAAGAGGTATCCGAACCACTTCGGGGTCGAGCTCGACCTCACCGAGCGAAAAATCACGGATGAAATTTCCCTCAGTGGGGATCGAATCCGCTCCCTCAGCACAACGTTGGTTAGGCAGGTAGATGGCCCAACGCCCTTACCCACTAGACCAACGAGGGCTGTTTAATATATATGTATGGATCATGGTTATTGCTGTTAATATATATTTCTTTTCTGTGAAATTTTTTAAGTAATGTGATATCACAATTGAGAGATTGACTTTGAATCGAGTTGAATGTGAGACCATTTCCCGAGCTATTCTGAATGATAAGCCACATTTCATTTTAATTCGGTTTTAACGTGCGCCATTTATTTTGAAACTAATAACGAAATTAACACGATTGTAAAAGATTTTTCAATGAATAATAATTCAAGTTTATTGGTTATAAAATTTGAGTTATTTTATTGCAATCAAATTTTTGAAAGTACCATTTAAAATTACAACACTTTTCAAGCATGATAAAATTACACAGGGTTTTCGAGAAACCATTGAATTAGTTTCTGTCTTTCACGAGAATCCTCTTGAAATTCTGAGCCGTGTTCATTTTCATTAACTTCACAGTTTTCATTTATGAAAAAAGTTAAATCTTCATCATCAACATCTCGTTCGTCTTCCTGACTAATAATATTGTTAAGAACACAAGTTGCTTTAATGATCATCTCTACGACCAGTGGAGTGCAGCTGATCGTCGTGCGGTACACTTTCCATTTTCTAGAAAGTCTGCCAAATGCACGTTCAACTACCGCCCTGGCTCGTGACAGACGCTTATTAAAATTTTTTTGCGACGGAGACAAATTATTGCCTCTGATTGGCTTCATCAAATAAGGTTTTAATAGATATGCTCCATCTCCTATGAAGTAAAATGGCATGACAGATTTACAGGATTTCGGGCACGGAAGTTCGTCCTTTTCAGGAATGGGCAATAAGCCTTGTTTCACAGTTTTTTTAAGTTGCGAAACACCAAAAATACCACCATCGCTTTGCGAGCCATAAGGACATACTTCGATAATAAAAAACTTTCCATCGGCATCCACAACGGCTTAAACACGCTAGAATGCAATCGTTTGTAATTAAAAAACGCGCTGCCTGAATTAGCTGGCTTTTGAATTCGTACGTGTTTGCCGTCGATAGCGCCGATGCAGTTGGGAATATCCGAGCGTTCCCAAAGTGTATCAGCGATTCTTATAAAGTCAGCATGTGTAGGAATTGGTATGTGCAGCGGTTGGAGTATTTCCCATATAAACTTTAAACATTCTCTGACGTAGACGCACGCAGTCGAGTGTCCAATGTCGAACTGAGTCGCTAGATCCTCAAAGTCTTGACCTGTGACAAGGAACCTTATTGTTATTACTAATTGCTGTTCCGGAAAGACGGGGATATGTAAATTGCACCAATCTTTACTAAGCGATGACTTCAATTTAGACAATATGTATTCAAATTCTGCTAATGTCATTCTCAAATACTTTCGGAATTTTTGCGGCTTAGTTTTAATACGAGGAAATAACCTCTCATACTCCTCGTCTCTTTTTAAATTAGGCATCTTACAAAGTCTATGGCTTGGCTCTATGTCTGTGAATAACGAAGAATTATACATAGATCTACATTAAAGATTATTACACGAAAAACTTACCTTTGAAGAATTTATATTATATATTAAAATAAATATTAGTCACAGATGTATTTTCCAACTATAGTTGAGCACGATACTATGCAGCGTTCAGACATCGACTATATGAATAGCAGAAGAGAACATGCACAAGTAAGATCGCGAGAAACTACAACGTTACTCTAACGCTAATCGCAATAGATTCGACTGTAAAAAAGGGAATTACCGAGAAATGAAATTGTTTTCAATTGTATGTGGACGAAACACTAATGTATGACGAATGAGTAATTCACATTTTTGAAAATACACTACTTTAAGAAAAAAAGTCAGGGGACTCTTTCCACGAAATTCAAAGCTCTGTTAGTTCATTCAACTTGTATAGGTGATAAAATTTTAATTCAAGTTTTGAATAGAATATTTATTAAGTCAATGCTGCGTGCTTCTTACATATGGTTTGAATTAAAAAATTTGACAGGCATATATTCAGATCAGAAAAAAGGAATCAAGTGTCAAATGTGGATCGATGAAGGAATGGCAATAAAAACAAAGCATTTGGTAGAACATTGACAAAAATTTGTAAGTCTACCATGAAACGAACAAAACAAGAAAATTAAAGAATCATAAAACATTTAGACGCGTCTAGAAGCACGCTTCTAATCTACAATATTCATTATTTTATTGATCATCTGTGTTGTCTTTGACTTTATTTTTCACTTTTTCGAGATGATCACGCTCAAAATTAACTTGTTCCTCATCCTTATCTTCTTCATCGCTGCTACTAAGTTCTCCATCTTTATCATCAACTGCTTTAGATACTGGTTTTTCCCGCGGTTTTTGATTTGGCAGATTTTTGCGTTGTTGCTTTGGCTTTGCTTTTTTCGGCAGTGGCTTTGGATACTGCTGCTGCTGCTGCTGCGGCAAGTGACCCGATTATAAACGCAGGAATAGCTCGTGGCTGTTGCAACAAGGTAGGTGGTGTTGCTGTTGTAAAATATAATCCTGACTGACGGGTATTTGAGAATAAATTTGCTGTTGTTGCTGCTGTTGTTGCAGCTGTAATTTCAAGTGTACTATTTCCTGCTTCATCATATCTTGTGAATTGGCATTTGGCGGATCTGTAATTCAAGCATTATGAATAACTTATCAATATTATCAGATAGATTAAAACGTTCGTGATTTTTCGTTTATTTACCTTTCACCCTTGTTTTTTTATGTTTTTTCTCCTTTTTGATAGAAATTTTCGGCTTTGGAAGCGGCAGCGAGTCCTCTACAATTTCACAATCTGTGTGAATACATAAAATAAAGAGAAGATTAAAAATTTTTATAATTAAAGACTATGATTCGAGACGAATTTCACACAACTCACCACTACTATGACTGCTTTGCTCCTCCTGATAATCAATATTTTTGGAGATTCTTTTCTTTTTAGGCGAAACTGGTTCTCGTTTTAATGCTGGTCCGTAATAAGGAGCCGGCTGCCAAAATGGAGGATATGGAGATGGTTGTTGAAAATATGATATCTGCGGAGTCGTCTCTCTTGGAAAAGAAGCACCTTGTTCTTCTTCTAATTTTGGCTTGTTCGGGCCATAAGCGTACTTAAAAACAATGTTGTTTATTTCGTTGAACATCTTGAGCTTTTTTTCGCCCTTGACAAGCTGAATGTGTGCCGACAATGACATCCAATAAGACCAGTCGTCGCCAAGTCCGACTGAATCCAACGTAGATGGAGGTGCCTGAACGCTTGGTTTCGATGCAGGCGAGCTGAGAAGGGAGGCCATCAAGTTAGCATTCGATCGAAAGCCTGACCTTTCTCCGGTTTGTGGCTGATCGGATGATTTTTGCTGATTCTCTCCGACAAATAATTTGTCCAGACTGCCACTGGTTTTTTTCAAATCCTCCTTGTCCCTCAAAAAGTTTAAGTCTTCCCAAAATTCCCAAGTTGGCTTATACGTATTAGCGCTGCCAGCACCGGACAAAGTTGATTCGACGAATTTTTTCAACTCGTTCTTGTACGTCGTCTCAATCGACTTCCAAGTCGCTTTCACCTCAGGTCCTGCATACAAGTCAAAAATAATATGTATAAACATATGAAAATATGAAAAAAAAATATAAGCGTAATCACACCAACGATGACATGCAAATACCCACACATTAACATTCACACACACTTGCGGACGCGCGTGCAAACATCGGCACAGAAGTATGTATGTATAAGATAGAGTAGAGATAGATAGATAGATAGAGAGTATATATTCTTATATTATTCTTAAAAATACATACCGCTTAATCCAAGACTCTCTCCAATCTGGGCGTAGAGGTCAGACTTTAATTTGGTTTTCCGAAAATTGTCGTGTCCGACGGTGTATAGTTCGGGATATTTAGACACTTCGTAAATAAGTCGACGTTTTGTATAAACATCCACTTCAACTGATGCTGGCTTTCCACGTTTAGGTGGCATCCTATGTCGCCACAATTATAAAAACCATACAATCATTATTCACTTGGAAATAACGTACGCAACGTCGCAAACGAACCTGCTCAAGTCGACGACTGAACTAACGACGAAACAATGCCACTCGACCGATGATCGTACTCGATATACACTCAGTCTCTCGCACACTACGATTAGCCAGCGCTCTTGAAACACAAGAGTCCGCTGCTCGCCCTTGCTGTTGCCAGTATAGCATGTTTGACTACAGTTCAACGCTCGTGTCTTCGCAACGTCTTTATAGCGTAATGTAGCTCTGTCTCTATCGCGCTCGCTTGTCTCGATCGCGCGGTACCTGTTCGTACGAGTTTTGCTCGGTTGCCAAAAGCAACACATTGCGTATATGTAGCTCGTGCCTCTTGTAACGGATTCGCGTACATTTTTACACATTTTAATACACTAGTTATCGCTTAGTGTTCTTCGTGCGCATCCCAAAGCAAGTTTTGAGAAAATTATGAACCACTTGTTTATTGTTTTTTAATAAATAATTATTAACGAAGGTATAAGAATTTTTAAAATTAACGTGGCGTCATGCTCCTTGTTGTTTAAAATCAAAATGATTTTGAAAAATCTACATTGCGGATCCGATCGATTTTTCATATAGATCTCTAAATATGTGTATTATCACATATCGATGTTTTCAACAATTGAAATTTTTTATAATTAATATTCATTAATAACTCAAATTTTATAACCAATAAACTTGAATTATTATTCATTAACAAATCTTTTACAATCGTGTTAATTTCGTTATTAGTTTCAAAATAAATGGCACACGTTAAAACCGAATTAAAATCAAATGTGGCTTATCATTCAGAATAGCTCGGGAAATGGTCTCACATTCAACTCAATTCACATTCAATCTCTCAATTGTGATATCACATTACTTAAAAAATTTCACAGAAAAGAAATATATATTAACAGCAATAACAATTATCCATACATATATATTATATTTATTATATATATATAAATAAAGTGCCTTGATTAGTCGCTCAGCAGCGTGCTATATAGAGCATCTAGCCGCACACAGTGCACGCGAGTGTTGTGGTAAAGGGAAAATGTAGCATATTTGAATTGAACTTGTGACGGCTTGAGAAGTTTCATTGTCTATAGGCATTTTGTGCAAAAAACCGGACCGTTGCGTATTAGTAACATTTATATTATCTTCTTTTAATTTATTAAAATGAAAAAAAAATAGCAAAATTGAAAAAAGACAAAAGAGTAAATAGTGAAAGTATGGCAAGAAAAAAAATTTGAGTACTACAAGTACATGCATAGGAATAATATATTCTATGGATATTCTTTATATACGTGTGTCAAAAGTATATTGTCGTTTACCCACCTTAGAGGTGCCTCTTATCATCTTTTCTTCTACTATGCACCCATACAGAAAAATTGAAATCACTGAATTAGCTTCTTCCGGACTGATTTCTGATCTTTCATAAATTAAAAAATTAGACGAGTGTTCATTACATTTTCATTCAAATGAGCAAAAAAATACCGAGTGAGAACCTGTCGTTGCGATAATTAATCTCAAAAAACTGCATTTATAGATTTTCTCTTACATATTCACGTAATTTTTTGACAACAGTTTCAGTGATGATACCGCTAAAGCCAAAACATTTGACTGATAAGTTGGAGGAAATTGCTCACAAGAGGTTGTAATCATATATATGAGTAATATCAAAATAAGCAGCATCTTACAACTTTAACCGTGGTGACGGCAAGGGAAAAAATTGAAATCGGAAATTTAAGGTCAGATACCATTCACGTTGAACATTAATGATTCCTTTATGCTTGGTAAATTCACTATATTACTTATTTGAGCTTATGAAGCATTTTCAAGAGCAAGCCTAGAGGACTCAAATCGTATTAAAAATCACGCGTCGCAGTAAATTATTGTAATTACGGGCATATGTCATTGATCGCAAATATCCAGTATTTCTCTGAATAAGAGATTATGAAAAAGTTTCATTTTCGTAAATTAAAAAATTTACAAAACGGCTGCCACTATGAACGCATCCAGCAGCACGGCAACGTGAACTGCGCTATGGTATCAATGTTGACGTGGTGAACCTTGAACCACCGCACACCTAAATAATTTCAGCAGTTAGGCATTTAAAATATTGAAAAATTATTCATAATTATACACATTTTTGAATGTACTCGACAATAATGAAAAATTGAAATCGATTGCATGTGCTTTTTACATATCCCCATGATAAAATTAACATCATTCGACATCATAATAATATTATATTTTATACTATTGTTTTACCAATACACAATAATACACCATAAATTATTCAAGATTTCTTGAAAGTTTTTCTTTCTTATAAATTCTAAAACTTGAAAGACTTTTCATTGATCACGCTCAAGGGAGCTTGATTGGAAGTCCATTAGGGGTAGACGGTAGAATAACACCTCATACTTAAAAAGAACGATTTATTTCAAATCCTCGCTGATTACACCTGTTTTTTGCTAAATGTTAGTTAAAAGATAAACAGGTAATTTATGGGAAAGAAAAACAGTTCGAAAACTATGTAAATAATCAAGAGTATAAAATTTATGCAAGAATCCATTGGGAATTATTGCAAGCAAAGAAAAATGAGTAATTGCAGTTGAAAACAATACTTTGTAAAAGTTTTTATGTAAAAAGGATATTTATCGAGTTATCAACGATTTTAAATAAAAACAAAATGCTTATTTGGCACTTCTCAATTACACGATCAACATCGAATCAACAACACAAAAAAAACCATATTTTCTATGCTGCCAGCATTTTTTATTAATCTTCGAACATTCCTCTATCAAATTTAGTAATTTTTTTCGAGGTTTCAGCGTACAATGATATGAAAATATGAAGATTATAGTGCAATTAAATTTTGAATCAAAAAATGATAAAGAAATGAGTGTGCTTATGTATGATGTTAAAGATCTTTTTTCTCTGATTGTATGACATAAAAATGTGACTCTTGAATTCTTTGAAATAAAACTGAAGCAAGAGGTAGTAAAACGATAACAAGAGAGATGATACACAGGGAGGGTGACCGAGTCGCCATGTACGTGTAAGACATCTCTATCGTTAAATCTCAATCGACACGTAGAATTGCTAGATCGCTTTTCTAATCCCTGCAGTAATCCTACTTAATTCACGCAGAATTTCGCAGAAGGGATCGACGTGGCTTCGCCATCCATTTCTAATGCCTGAGCAAGCTCTTGCTGCTGTATCTTCTACCAAATAGCTTTAGTCAACCCTACACAACTCTATCTATGCATGGGTCATGTTGTACTATTGAATGCGCTTATTTATGCAACTCAATTATAACGTTACATTTTTATTTTGTCGTCTTGCTTTGCAAATAGCTTTCATTTTTTTATTTTAGTAATACATGTTAGAGCTGATCATTGATAGCCTTTTTAAAATAACGTAAAAATATCTAGAAAACAATTGATATGGAAAAATCAGATAAAAGTATTCGTCTAATGCACTAAGTATCTGAGTATTATTTTCTCCAATTATTATTAATATAACAAATAAGTTTCACAAATATACAACTTTTCAGAGATTTGACCTTTATCTCAAAAAGGTCTTTCAAAAGTCATGACATTTTTTTTTCATTGATGGAGAACGTTTTTCCCAATTACCAAGGAATTGAAAATAATTTTTACTGGAATAAATATTTACTCTATATTGAGAAATTACATAATTCGAAATGAACATGATTCAAGGAAGTCGATTTATTTCAAATTTACCTGGAAAATGTTGAATCAACGTAAATCATAATTATATGTCCTTCCTTTGAAAGCTAAAAACCATTCTACAGCTTACAAAAATTTCATCGGTGTTATTCAACTTTGAAGTACATGTATCAGATACCCATGGTTTAGATCACTTTATTTATAATCAAATCCTGTAAAATTAATAAGAATAGTCAACTCCAATATTATAAAGAACGAAAAAAAATAATAGTGGGTGACGAAGTTTTTAAACAACTTCATGAAGAATTATCTTCAGTACGAAGTCGAGTATGTATATTTTTTTGTTTACTTAAATTTTTTATAATATTGTTAAAACAAAACATTTCTTTTCTTGTCACCGATATCTATTTATGTTCAATTTACGTGTCTTCATCATTCAAAAATTTAAAAACATATCAGAACATACAATTCAGAACTGTTGAAAATTCGAAATAGAATAGTATTCAAATACACTTTTATGATATTGTGAACGATCTTGAAAGAGCAGCTTGAATAAGATGAAGAATGAGTAACTAAAAGTTTCTATGACCATTTAAACCCTCGACTTTCCTTCATGCCGGTAATAAAACCACTGCCACTGAGCGTTCTTTCAAGTCTAGACTGCGCGATGTTCCGCTCGATCACTAGAGTCGCATTTGCATTTTCCCTTGCTGCGTCAACTCCAACGTTACCCCTCTCAGTCTCTCGCCCACTCACACTCTCTGTTATGAACCCCAAGACTTTGACTAGGATTAAATATGTAGTTCTGCATTAGCTTGACATAGCGCCCTAAGTGTATATTTCATACTCGTCATACGTACGCGAACATACTGCCCTCGTGACGTGTAAGGCTTTAGCTTCAAAGATCTTAAGACGAATTCTACTGCTACTGCTGCTATGACTTAAACTTCCACGTATAGACAACTACTTTTTTCGATTTAAAAATGTGTAATTTGAAAAACGTACGATTTCTCCTCTTTATTTTATCGAAAGAAATTCTTAGTTTTTAAATAAAAATATCATGATCAATTTAGAAATTTTGTTTTTTCTAAAAAACATATTTCTTATTCACTGCATAATCTTGTATATTATTGATAAGTTATTCAACTATTTATAAAATTTATGATTATATTTATAGTTTTTTGATAAAACCGTCCTAATTTTAGATTCTTATCGGCCTATCATACATTAATTTACTGGATTTTATGAACCCTGTGAACTGAAGATATGCCCAATGTGTGTCAGTAATGTATGTCCCAATTTTTGGTTATTTAGTTTCTATGAACATACGAAAAACCATAGTAAGATGGAAAATTACAACATAAACGCGATCTTCAAATTTATTAGTTTATTTTATTACATTAAAACGTGTCCAATGTCCATGGTTAGCACTGTGGATTATTCACTCACAGTACTGTTTTTCAAAAAATGAACTGTAAATAAAAGACTAAAAAAAAGCAAAAGTATTTTTCGGGAAAATTCGTGTTTCTATGCATATAGGATTCTCTGGATAAAATAGAAAGCCACAAAGCTAGCTGTGGTGGGTTTATGGAAATTTTCCGAGGCAGCAAACTAATACTTACATCGAACTTGTAGACGACAATATCAGCTTTCTTGCAAAAATCGAACATTTTCTCTAGCTGTAGCGTGCGAACATGTTTTATATCATCTAGTTTCTATCATACATTAATGTATCGTTGGGCATAAAATAAATCCTCTCACTTTACGAAGAAGATGTATATAAAATAAAGCAAACGATTTAAATTCATTTGTAAAATACTATTTGGACTGTATGATTTTTCATTGAACCCTTTGACTCTTTATGTCGGATGTCTCCATACTTATTGTAATCATGTGAATTTTGACAAAAAAATGTAAAGTTTAGTAAATTAACTGGGTAATTTTAATGTATATGTGAAAGTTTGTTATTGTGTCTAAAACTTTTGCACAAATTTACATATTGGTAACTATAATTTCAAGTTTGATGCTCTTGCTCATTCATGCTAAATTATGTATGTGTTTTTCAAGAAAGTTACATGAGCTATAAGTATTGAACTTGCTTTTCTAATATTGATGTAAATCTATAGCAAAAAAAAATGAAAACTCGATGTTTATTAGTAAAGTTCATGTTCGTGGCATACTCTACCAATTTCACATCTTTAATTGTTAATAAAGGTAGCAAGAAATTGATATTATTAATCAAATGTACACAAAATAATAAGAATGCCAAAAAACGGATGATTTTACTTTAAAAAATAACTATTTTTCAAATAAACATTTAAATATTTATGTACTTCAATATGTCTTTTACATAATTTTAAACATCGAAAGTTTATTACTGGCTTCTCAAATAATATATTTTTTCTTTTTTACTTTTTTTTTCATTAGACTTTTTCTTTAATATTCGGCTTCGACTCGGCACTTTTTAAAATGCACAGCGATAGTGCATATAGGTGAAAATTTCGTGCGAACGTGTTGCAGCATCGAGAATCTCCAAACCTCAAGCATCGTTTAACGTTCGCTCAGAATGTAGGTATACACATAAAGCGTAATAGTTAGTCGAGATCAGCTAAAGAAAGCAAGAGAAAAGCCGACAGGCACGCGATGCTTGAATTTCGCTCAGCGCACAAGGGGATGGGAAAATTGGAAAAACGGAATTTTAATACAGCTAATACGGCAAATTCGCGAAGCTGCGGCTTGAAATCTCGGCTTATCAACTAAAATAAGAGAAAAAAAGCAAATAGCGTATATAGGGTACATAACCAAGGCAGCAGCAGCAGCAGCAGCAGCAGTAGCAGTAGCAGGAGTTAAATAGAAGCGTTATCGTAACACTAAGTATTTCATGCAACGCCTGGGCCGAAGATTAGCTTTTGCAACTTTTCCCGTAGCCTCGCGCACAACGAGAACATCAGAGTTTTTAATAATTATGGCAAAGAGAATCCATAGACAATAATAATAATTTTGAATAATTGGAAAAAAATTGTTCAAGTACCTGTGCTGGGTGGATTACATAAATCACGAGAACACATACCGCGATATATAGCGTCTCTTTTTTAAGCAACGAAGCACAGAAACTCGGCGTACAGGCCGCTAACAACGGAAATAACACGCCATCTGGACATTTCAAAACTTCGAAGCGCGCGTAAACTTTTGCCTGTACCTCGAGCAAAATTTAATTTTCACACCAGCAAATTAAAAGCTCCAATTTAAGCCAGGAGAGTACAATCTGTGCGCTAGTATACATTTGTAAAGAAGTATCGCGTATCATGCGCCGATCAATATTTATCTGAAGTGTATGACTTAAGTGACGATAAATTTTAATTTTTATTATAGAAGGCGATCTTTAACTCACTATCTTTAAACTCTTGTGTTAAAAAATATTGTATGCAACTCGTGTAGAAAGCTTATTCTTCAAAACTCATTACAGCAGTCGCTTTGGGCTCCTGCTGTAACCCCTGGTTTTGCAGAAAAAGCATATTCACATCTGTTTCATAAAGTACCATTTCGATCCGTTCTAATGAACGTAGAGGTGGTAGAAACTGCTGTATCAAGAATCAGAGTGAGGAGTGAACTCAGTCATTAATTTTTGCTGTAAAATATTGGAATAAGTTTAAATAATTTCGTTATCAGCTTCTGAGGCACATGTTAGATTAAAAAAAGGGAAGAATTTTCAAGCACACCTGTGATCCAGAAATCATAAGCTCTCATTTTTAATTAAATAGTTTACTTGCCCTGGAGAATAAAAGCATAATGTGAATTTATGGAAAACAAACATCGAATCCAAAAACTATTGATATTAATAAACAAGCATCATTTTATTAATATTCCTTTTAGAGCTGTGCGAGTACTCTAAAAACTTGACTCGTCGAGTTCGAGTATTTTCCTCGAGTTCGAGTCGAGTACTCGAGTTTTTTCGAGTACTTACTACTATTATTATACATTAAACGTGGAAAACCGAAAAATCACCGAAGTATATTTGTTTTTTAACCGCAAGCATCTAAAAAAAATGTTTTATCGAACTTGAATTGCTTCTAACTTCACTTGTCAGAGTCAAAAATAATCTTATTTCGATCGAATATTTTTAGCCTGATAGAAAAATAAAGTGATAAAACATATAAATAATCGAAAACTTGACAATATTGACTCAAAAGTCAATAGAAAAAAGTCGTATCTATATTCAAGGTACCGAGCTTTAATGACCAAGTAACAGGTAATTTCTTGCTATAAGGTGCTCAAAGAACTTATTCATAGTTCTATAACAACTTTATCTCGTCAAGTGCTGAAACTGCGAGAATGACGATTAAAAAACGCGAGAACATGATATCACATCACACATTATATATTTTGTATATAAATGCACCTTGAAAAAAGTTGCGAAAAAATTATGAAGTGAATAAGTGAATAAGTAATTAAAAAATCACGCATGTCGTGGATGAAATATCATCGAATGTATATCCATCTTATTGTTTTGTGTGTTAATCCATCAAAAAACTCAGATATTAAAAGTAAGTTATCGGACAACGTAGAAACAAGCTTCTACATTTCGATAAGGTAATCAACAGTATAGAAGCTATACTAATATAAATGTATTTTTTTCCTTTTCTTCTCATTTAGGTGACACATACGAGCGATCGCAGTCAAGTGCTTATTACATTCAAAGCACTGCGCAAAGCTTGTAAACATCAACTCTCTCTCTCTCTCTCTCTCTCTCTTTCTTTCTCTCCACGAGCTTTTTTAGCGGAAAAAGTGCAGTAAACCGAACCGGTATTATGTTCATATACGGCGAGAATTATATTAAAGAAAAAAAAATGCGAGCCCGGCGCGACGTTGCGTGTCGAGTGTTTTACCAGTCTTATGAATATATACGTGTACACGAATTTTTAATGTATGGAAAAATTGCTCGGCTGATTTTGTATTCTAAAGTGCATGAAAAAAGTATAACGTACCCGATAACTGATACAGAAATTGCGCAGCCATTATGTTGATTAAGCGATGAGAGATCATATTATATGTTTCCAAGTCCATACAGATTGTTAGATTTTTATAATTAATAAATGCGACAGCTTATCAAGTATGGAACCACACGTCGTGTTTATTCTTTGTTATGAAAGAAGAGATGAACACTCTAAGAAAAAGAATAAAGCATATGAAACAAAGTATTGATTTCCGTTAAAAAAAGAAAAAAAGATACGCCAAAAGTGCAACCTTTTGAATATGAAGCGCGAAAGAGTCTCAGCGATAAAACGGGGATAGCGTGGAGCATGAATAAAGCAAATACACGAGCTACCGCAGTCCGGTTATTTAGCAAGCTGAAAGCTTCAACATTTCTGCAGTATTTTGAAATATGATTAGCGTCGTGCATCAAATGGCATTGCGATACGAGTTTACCGATGCTAATGAAATAAAGGAAACATAGTTGTATGCGGTGGTTTCGTAAAGAGCTCGAATCAAATGACTTATGAGCTGAAGTGGAAGTTGATTTTGCTAGTTACGGAGTATATGCTAGTTGTAGGCTATATTCGACCGTGCTTACGAAGATAATCACTCATGTGAATGCGGTCAAAAAAATCTCTCTTAGAAATCTGCGATCAAGAAAATCTCTTCAAAAAAACTGTAGTCAAGAATTTGGACTTTCTTTTGGAGAGATTTTATTGACCTGATTTTCGAAAGAGAGTTTTTTTTCTCCGCAAGTTTTCAGGAGAGATTTTGTTGATCGCGCATGACTGGAACGGTGATACTCTTCGTAAGCACGGTCGATATATTCTCGTTTTTATTATTCTCGCGACTATTATAGTGTATTTTTGATTAATAGTTGTCGAATAATAAATTGTCCATTTCTTATTATTCAACTTTTTAAACTATTATAATTTCTGAATTAATGACGCCTAGCTAAAAGAAGATTAGCAATGTTAATCACGTGTGTTCAAGGTATTGAATAAAAAAAAGATATTTAATTATTGGAAAAATTTTACAGGGCTTGAAAAATCTGCATCAGTGAAGAATTTTTAATTTTAACAATAAATTAAAATGGTATTAAAGTATCACTTTCACGCGTCATCCAACACAGGGTTCATCCATCTGATTTAGCCCTTTGATTAAAAAATATCAGGATGTGACGTTAGGCAAATATTGGAACTCATATATTCTTCTCGAAGCATTAAGCTTTGGGCTAGCTCAGAGCGGCATCAAATTTTCTCATAAAAATTTGACAGGTCGTTGTATGTGTATAACGATCCGTACAGGCGCTATGTATATACGTACGCATAATGCGGTGAGAAAAGCGCGCAGACGCGTTAAACCCAAGGCTCAATTCCATAGGCATATCTCACGCAGCATTAGCCATCATCGTCTGGTGCACACGTCGAATCTAAAATCTCCCGTACTGCATCACCATCCCGCGGGGCCATGAAGTCTGCCACCACAGCTTCGAAACCATAAGATATGCGCGCGCGCGTCTGTGTGTGTGGGGGGGCTTGTGTATGCAGTGTGCGCGGGTTTGATGGATGACCAGACGCGTAGAGCGTCTCGCGGGACTATAGGTCGCATGCACACACACGCACACACACACAGGCCATACGTAGTTCTATATTATGTGTATTGTCGACACATCGGGTCGACACTGTGGTTTTTTCTCACCCTCCACCTTGCCTTAGCTTCCTATATAGGACTTAGGACGGCGCAGTTTGTTTAGTCATCGAGCAAAGTGCGCCTGGCTTACCTCGTACTTAATAAAAAGATAAGGGTTCGTGGGAAAGGCCGGAGACGACGAAGCTATTGTGCTTGCTCGCTTGGAAAATTAAGCCATCGCGATCGATAATTAAAAAGGAGCTCTAAAAACTCCAGCTCCATCTGAGATCAGTAATAGTTAAAAAATAATGAAGCAAGTGCGTCTGAAAAATGGCGTAAAAGTAACGACTGGGATAATTTTTTTCAGAGCCACATGTGCAGATGCAGATGTGCGTTTATTTTGCACTACGGAATATCTACAGCAAAAATATTCGATTTGTATGGTTAAAATGTCAATTTTTAAAAATTCTTGAATGCTGATTGAAAAACAAGACTTTTGATATTGTACTGCAAGCTTCCCGATGAAAAAAATTCTTGTTTGCTGCTCACGCACTATAATCGTAATTACGGAAATTACTGTTCAAGCAGATGTTTGTTATTCATTCGAAAAGCTGCTACTTCGCAGCAAGAAGGCACAAGTGGGCCTACGAGTAAAATCGCGAAGTTATGAGCATTAATCGCGTATAGGCGTGCAAGCAAAGCAACAGTGCCAGCTCACACGTTGTCTATACACACGCGGAGAATTTGAATGGTACACATAGGCCATGTGCAGCGTATATTAAGAGAGTGAGAGATGGAGCGAGTGCGCCCAGAGTGTAGATAGTCGAGGTCGGTTTCGGTAAATAGGTATTATATATATAGAGTAGCTTAGTATCTAGATAGTAAGAGTAGTGGCTGGTTTTGTACACTATACACGAGCACAGTGTCGCGTGAGCTATACGAGGTGCTTGTGGCGCGAAGCTCGAGCGCGGGCGAGCGAGTATACGTGTCAGTAATGCCATTTCATGAGGATGCACGCGCCTAGCTAGGTATATACGTAGAGGTGCAGTACGACGCACACGGTAAATCTCGTTTCGCGCCTCGTAGAGCGGCTTGCATGCAGCAAACGATATTCGCCAGACACACACACACACACACACGCGACGAGCTCTCGCCCACGCTATACACTCGCGCCCACCCAAGCACGGGGCCGGCCCTAAATATAAACATATGCACTATATCTATATCATGGGATGGGATGAAGGGAGGTCGAGAGCGAGCAGGACACGGAATAGCTGTTGCACACCCTTCTGACCTGCGTATATGACTCGCCATGCTTACACCATCGCATGCGAGCACAAAGATAATGAGTGTGTCCAAGGGATGAACGAATATTTGACTGAAAAAAATAGCCACAGAGTGGAGAGTATAGAGGCCAGATGAGCTGTTAAGGTAGCCATGTAGCTCGCACTAGCTAAATTTTCCACTCCCTTGCGTTACATCCATCTGATCTTTGCTGCTTTTCGGTAGAGGGACCCCCGACCCGACCTTCTCTCCTCCCTGACGCTGCCAATGCCGCGCTGTCTACCGCTTCCTCGATGCTACCACGTACACACATTAATGGAACTTTATCATTTGCTCGTATATAAACTACGGCGTGGGGGGTGGACAAGTCGAGGATCCCACGCGTACACGTCGTATAATATCTGCAATGCAGCACAAGCACGCGGCTGCCGCTCCCGTCATTCGCTTAACTATCGCGAAATGAAGTGATCCTGAGCTTTCACGGCCTAATTATAAACAGTCATATCTCGCTGGGTAATATCGCTTTAATGACTTGTTTAGCTGGCCTGCACACCCTCTCGACTTATTTCGAGGACGTTGTCCTCGCTGCCTGCAAAAAGCCGAGTAAACGACACTTAATTATCTGCTTTACCGTACTTAATATCTCGAAAAAGACCGCCGAATTTGACGATTAATCGAGTGTATGTTTTCCGTTGAAATTTTTCAGAGAAGTATAAAAACAAGCAGTGACGTTGAAATTTATACGCAATTTTATGCAATTAATCCTTGCAATGATAAATGATGGCAGACATCAAGCTGTGCTCGTACAAGTAAAAATATATGAGCAAATCCAGAATTTTTCTTCCATTTCACGGGCTCAAATCGACACCAAACATTTTTTCGTGGTACGCGAGTAAGGGTCGCGGGAAAGCGTTCTTTGGGGCCCTAGAAACGTAAAAAAATGCGTGAACACGGAAAATTTTAATAGTGCATGCACTTTTTTGCGCAATATATGATATAATGCCGTTTTAGCATTGAAAATCGCGTAAAAAGTTGGTAATCCCTGAAATTATTTGGAGTAAGCTTAAAAAAAAATTCAAAAACCACATGCCCTACATGTTCACGCATTTTTTTACGTATTTCTAGGGCCCCAAAGAACGCTTTGATTTGCGCGCGTGAAATGGAAGAAAAATTCTGGATTCGCTCATATAGTAAATAATTTACTTGATAAAAGTGCTAAGTACAAGCTTGAAGTTCAGGAAAATCACGTTTCGAGCATTGTTTATTCAATTATAATAATTAATTCTGAATCAAATGACTCTTTCATCATAGCTCGGTAATACAATATGATTAAATTACTGAAACACAAGAGTGATAATCAAGGTAATGGAAGGTCATTGGAGGCGAGGCGATCGTCGAAAGCAGACGGAAGTCTTGATGAATACCAAAGCAGCGAGGAGGACGGCCAACAATCATCTAAAATCTGGCTTGGGTGACAATTGATTAATAAAGCAATTCAATAGCGGCTATTAGCTTATGCGCCCCCAACTACGAACCCGAACCGACAAGCGCACGAATATGGCCGCCCGCGCACCGCGCACTCAAGCCCATGATAACGTGCATGCTACGGTTTCGTCAATTACATCCCGAGCCGAAATCAGCGAACTCTACCTGCTTATCCATTGAACGTATAGAAAGGCTCATAGTTGCTGCGATTACAATAGAAATTTGATACCGATACAGCTGATTTAATGATTGGCTTATTATGGTATGATTATTTATGAAATATTATTAATTAAGAGGTGAAAAATCTAATTAGTTGAAAACTTGACGAATCAATTTGACTACACATGAAAGTATTGACTTTTTGAACAATTGTGAAAAAAGTTTTGGATTAAATTTCATTTATCTGAAGCTATTGTTTTGGTTCAATTTGAAGTACTGACTAAAATCTGTTCATTAAATCTCAAATAAAAAGCTCGTTCGATAAAAATCTGAAATGTAAGTTTATCGATTCAAATAATACAAAAATGAAATAAAATTAAATAAAATTAAATTATTGAAAAATACACGTTTAACAAAACTTTGGTCGAAGAATATAAAAAAGCTCAAAAATAGTTTGTAAACAGAATGTGAAAAAAAGGATGTGCACAAAGAACGGTCGAACGTCCCATGGTTAATGTTTATTTTGGTCATGACAAGGTTAAACGTTGTACAGTGGAAAATACGAAGGAGCCGTTAGGCAATGCCGACGAGGTGGAATCGCCTTATAGGCAACAACGTCACGAAGGATTCGTAGGTAAGCTGCTTAGAGCCCTTCGAGGCTTGCCACCAGGCATCTTAGAACATGTACTTTGCAAGATGTCGAGAAAAAAATACCAGCCAAACGTGCAAATGCAAAAGACTGATAAGACAGTGAGAAAAGTGCGAGAACCCAGATTGATGAATAAATAATGTTCGAAAAGATTTGCGCAAAAAAGGGACATTGTGAGAAATTCTACGTCATACAGAAATCTGATATGCTCCTTATCGAGGTTGAAAGAAGAAAAATTAACTTATGGTTTCAAATTTCTTTGATTTTAAAATCTATCTATCGATTGAAAAAAAAACATGCATTGTTTACATTGACTCTTGTAACTCTGCTGGCTAGTGCAATACAGTGGCAGAATTTGTTTAATAGTAGAAAATACTCAATGGAATAAAAAGCCAAATTCTCGTTCGAATCCGGTCATAAGGGCAAACTATTATGTCCGGGAATCGCGGCGCGCACACTATCTTTCGTATATAAGCCGAGATTTCTCTCAATACTACTTTACGAAGTCGCTCGCATTAGTCCGGAGTGTAGCCGAACTGATGGCGGCTTCTTGGACACGCGTCCTTATGTACATCCAGCGCACGATAAGTGTACTCGTGAGCTTTCGTGCTTTTTGATGACACCTATACAAGCTATAGTCGCATACATATACGGAGAGCACAAAAGCTGCGAGCAGAACGAGCGAGTGGAAAAGTCCTCGTTTAAGCGATGCCGACGACTACGACGACGACGATGACAACAACGACAACGATGCAAACGAGAAGGAGGCTATACAGAGGCTAGAGGCTATCCTACACCGAGCGCATATAGGTACGAGCTCGAGAGAGAGAGAGAAGAAAGCGAGAGCAGATGGTCTCCAGCTCGGGAATTCTCATTCCGAAGCCATCCATTGTCTCAGGGTTAGCTGCCGTTAGAGCGAATCGAACGACATTGCCGACGAGGCTTGCAAATGGACTGTGTGCCGCTGCTGCATCTCCCCTTCGCTATGCGTCGCTCGGGCGAATATCAGAACGACGGAGGGATTTTCCTCCGCAGGCAGTGATTACTCCGACTCTGCGCTGGGCTTCGCTAGCTGCTGTGTTTGTAAAACCAAAATATTGCAGAATAGCAGCTATAGCTCGCCTACTTATGCGTGTACTGCGGATGCTACAGCGCGACGAGAGTACATGCGACGGTATACAATCGTCGACATCGACATTTCATTCTCCTCGAAGCACGATGCTTTTGCCCAGATGTGTGGACGTAGCGATCCAAGCCTGACGATGGAAATTGCTTCGCATCAGTAGTACTCTGATGCCGATTGGACTTTTTTTATAGCTACTCCAAGATTATCGACTTGGCACTTTTTTTCAATTTATTCACTATAAATGATCCTAGTTTCGTACATCTTATTCACTTGACATTAAATACCATGAATGTAAATGAAAGTGGCGTGAGGATCGATTTTTTTTATTGGCAACAATCTTCTTTCACTTTTAATTTGATCGTTCAATAATAGGATTATAACATTCATAGGTATTTTAGTCTGAAAACTGCAAACAGCGCATTACAAAAAAAAGACAATGAGTATGAAGTCTTGTCTTTTATCATCTTCATTATTCTTTTCTTATTCAACCTTATACGTATTTCCTACAATTGGACTGGCCTAAATATACGTTTACAAAGTTAAACGCGAAAAAGAAAAGAAAATGAACGGAAAATGTCGTCTGCAGTTACGGACAGAGGTAAAAGGGAAGAGAAGAAAAAATGAAACGAGCATAGCGTAAGAGGGAAAAAAAGGTAGAAAGCGCGACTGTAAAAATCCAAAAGATACGTATGAGAGAGAGAAATAAAGAGAGGGTGAGAGGGAGAGAGAGAAAATGCGCGCAACGAAAACGAGAGCTAGCGCAAGATCTGAACTTTCGACTATTCCAAAGTATATCTGTATAGGTATTGCATAGATTTAAACGAATCCCGAGAGACAAAAAAAATAAAAAAATAAAAATAAGAAAAAGAACACGCAATGAGCGCAGCTTCAAAAGCAATCTCATTCGTAATTGTTCGTAAGCGATTCGCCCTATTGTGGCAATGAGATTTTACCTAATTTTCGTCAGAACTTCATTCAACCGAAAAAAAATATTTTACTTCCGCCAAGAGATGGTGAATTCAATGAATTGATTGTTCACTATCGTTTTCATAAATTATTTAATCAATAAAATACAATTTCATGGTAGCTTATTACAACTTTTTTAATAAACTTTAAATTCACGATCAAGATGAAATGATTTCTTCGATTTAAGATTAAACTTCGAAACTTACACGTCGCATCTCTTTTGCTTTTTTATCGATGCTACTGAAAATCTTTTCAAGAATCAAGCAAACTTAGACGGATACCGAGTCTCTCAACTACGCATCTAGCCAATGAATAAAAATGAAATGCTAACGAGTCCGTCGCCCCCGATGTTGAGTTCAAATATGTCCGGTTTGCACCCTGACTATATGCGCCACTACACCGTTTGCAATCTAAGTGCACGTAGTCAGTTAGTCTACGTAAAAAAGATGGGATAGGGAAAAAATGAATATATTAGGAAAAAAGGCTGAGCCTTGAGAAAATGAACCGAAACCGTAGTATCAAAAAATGCACTGAACGTAAGTATGATTCGAAAAAGAACTTCTTTTCAAAAGTAAAAATTAAAAACTAAACGACTATATTTAAAAGAAGCAAATAATACTAATTTCAAATAAAATAATACGAACGTACTTAAAAAAAGTGTGCAGAACTACACTTGTAGCGTCGTTGTTTAAAAAGAAACAGCAGCGATACAGGTACCCTCCTACTTGACTTCAAGTAGAGACTTTAATCAAGCGAAACGTTCTTCGCCCAGACGATAAAGAATAAGTTGCAAATGAATGTCATTGTTATGCGAATGCTGTACTGGCTAGATTTAATCTCGGTTAATACCGGCATTTATATCTCCACGTCAATGAAAAATACTTCATTTCATTCTCTTCAAATTTTCGTTTTCTCAATTATTTTATAAATTTAAAATTTTCATTGTGCATAGAAAATATTGTTTGGTCAATTTCATGTTCAATTTAAAAGCATTTTGCGATAAGTTTAAATTAATACGATGTGAGATAGAAGTTGACACTGGCAAAAAATTATTATAATCCCTTGTAACACAACAAATTCGAGACAAATGTGACGAAAACTGAATATTTCACACTACTTTCTGTTCAAACAGAAAAAATAAATTTTATCTAAAATTTCAACACAATGTGCCTCAGTAAAAAAAAGTTTACGGCAAACACCAATTAACCCGTGAGCGGTTTTCTTAAGATAGTTTAGCTTGCATCACACTTGTTTAATTATTCACTTCGGAGAATGTAAATAAAAGTAAATGGGCTAGATTTCGCAGTATAAAAGTTTAGAGCAAAAAAGGAAAGTCTTAAACGTAAAAAAATATGATTATCATAAAAAACACAAGTCAAAAATTCATGTCCACCGAGTGCGCGTCGAAAGTGGGCGGAGAGAGGGAAAGAGAAAACTCGAACCCAAGTTAGTCGGCTCACGCGACTAGTCACTTTTAATATAACTCTTGGGGCGCTGCCATAGCTTACGTACGCGTGTGTATATGCAAAAGATGTTGGCTGCTCGGCATCGGCAATGGAAAAAATCATCACCGTCCTCTAGCGCATAATAACGTAATATGTATGAAAACTAGAAGTGATCAAGCACCAGCCCTCGGGTTGCGCATCATATGCATACATATATTTTCAGGTGCGACTTTATCCTGACACACGCCGGGAGATAGCAAGAGAGAAAGAGAGAGAGAGAGAGAGAGAGAGAGAGAAAGAGAAAGCGATTGCCCGTGAAATGAGTGCCAAGATATGCAGTAGATAAATATATATATATATCTACATACGCGCGTAGAGCTTAGACTTCCAAGTCCCTAGATGACGTCTTTTTTTGCACTAGGGATCTTACGCGAGTCTCTGAGAAGCCTAGTTACTCGATCATAAAAAAATTAGAAGAAGAAGAGGATCTGCTGCTGCTGCTGCTTCCTTATGCGATAGCCATACGTATATTCTTACTTGTATTTTTTTTTTCATTTATGAGCTACAGGAAAACATGTTCGCTTAAAAGCTTCTGTTTAGAAAATACACCAGATGCGGCACTGAGGACTTTCAATGTTTCTTCCTTAAAATCAACCAAGTGAATTTTTTTTCTTTATAGGCTACATGTTATTAGAACTATAAGTTTTCATTTCAATAACAATTTTTGGTGAGAGATTACTTTTATTTTCAGAACTGTATTGCATGAAAAGAAAACAAATTGAGTGATAACTTGGGGATGGAAATATTGCTTAATTTATAAGAATTCTCAGCCTATAAATAAGAAATTATACCCATGAATCCTGCTAACTTCCAATCTCACGTGTCGCTCGAAGATATTTATTTTACATTGCAGATTTGAGGAAGCCACAGATGGCACGTTACGATTTGATTTCACTCCCAAACAATTCATTGAATAAATTTTATTCTATCCTCGAGCTATGTATGTAGCGGTGCCCTCGATGAATGCATGAGATCATGCAAATTGTGTTTTGAAAAAATACACATTTGCATTTGTGATCGCAGGATTACACTCATTAAACACTTTCTGCAACAGCTGATCTAAATTTTCGACTTTCGATTTCGAATTTTATCGATTTTGCGAACTACGAAGTAATAAAAAGCAAATTTTTGATAATTCGAGATGATGAAACATTGTATGAAGTTGTTTGGCTCGCGTTCAAACCTCGCATCACGGAAACCAAATAAAACGACGAAAAGAAAGTCAAGCGGGGAAATATTAACATGCATCAGCGCAGTCCATCATGAGATAAGGCAGCGGGAGGGCAAAACAATTTTCAAGGTCATCAAAGAGCTGAATTACAAAGTCCCTTTTCGGAGTCGACAGAAAGAGATCGTGCAGTGTGAAAATCGAGTTAGGCGCGTAGTTACGAGATCGTTTCATCTCCCCGAGGGATGTGCCGCCAAAAGTCTTTTCTTCCACTTCGCCTTTCGTATGAGTAATTCTACCGACCAATTGCATTACGCCTCTCGGCGAGAGCTTTGGCAAAATCAACGAGGGCCAAGTTTTGCGAAATGTGAAAGAGATATGAAGAATGAGAAAGAATGAAGCAAAAACTAATCTCTCTTTATCTCACCCTTTGTTCAAAGACGCCCATCTATATGTATGCGTATTATATCGAATGAGAAAATATCGATTGGTTTCGCGCTGCATTCAAGTAAAGTTTTGTAATAGCCTCGTAAATTTCGATCTTCAAACACGGTCCATTCATCTTTTTTCTCTCTCTCTCTCTCTCTCTCTCTCTCTCTCTCTCTCTCTCTCTCTCTCTCTCTCTCTCTCTCTCTCTCTCTCTTGTTTCTCTCCTTATACATTACAATTCTGAAAGAAAAGACGATTCAATTGGGAGTTATATCGGTGCTATAAAAAAAATAAGTTATTTTTGCAGAACGCAGCAATTATACTCGTACAACTCGTAAACGTGGAATTAAGTTTAACGCAATATATATATATATATAACGTAGTCCCACCCAGAAAGAGACGAATATTTGGTTATGCTTTCCGGCAAAAGTCAGAATTATGCTTCGGAAGGAGTCAAAAACATCCATCGCGCTCTTATACGATGCTGTTGCATTCGTCATGATTCACGAAGAGTTATTACTTTTATATATTCTTCGTTTACCACCACCCATTCCCGAGCTTAATGTCATTTTGATTTGCAACGTTATACATGCGTTGGTACATATACCTTACACTACCCAGCGAGAGAGAGAGAGAGAATATGAAATCAACGTCATGGGCAAACTACTTGCGCTCCGGCGAGTTTTTATGAGTCTTGTCGGCAATATAAAGCTTTTTTGTTCGCGATGAAGAAAAGTCCATTTTTTATAGTATCATTGTACTTGGCACATTTACACTTTTATAACGTTAAAATGTTAAAGATATTCCGGCGCTTCTTGAAAACTCCATTTCTTATGTACTGTAAACTGTAATTGTCTCTCATACAACGCCCTTTAGAAGAGTACTTTTTTAAAATAAATTACTCACTTATAAACCATACGAATCGTCAAGCTACAAAATTTTCAAGTACGTAAATAAGTTTTTAGAATTTGTTTAGGATAAAATTTGCACAGTCGTAGTAACAAACAATTGAAATTTGGCTTTTATATCAGTGATTTACACATTTTTTTTCTCAAGATCATATCTGCCATCGACCATCCATATCAGGGAAAAGTTCAGTTTCGCAGGATTCATTCATCGAATCCTTTCGAAGATATATCTCGACACAAGACCTCTTTTCCTCGCTTTTCACTTTCAAATTTTTCGACCTCTTAAAATTCGTCGTGTCACGAGCCATCGTTTCGTTGTCAAAAACCGATACCCAAGCAAAATTATTACCGGAAAGAATTGTCCTCGGCGTAGAAACTGTCGTAGGGTCCGCATTGCGCGTCCAGTCCATTGGCGGCTTTATCCGAAAGTTGAAATCCATGTTTTATTTTCCCTTTTGTCGATGCACGCCAAACTTACTCTCCTTTGACTTTTCTTGTGCCTATATAGAGATCTGTTGGGAGAAAAAGTCAAGCGAATACTTCTCGCCAGTTTCAACACAAAAACGATGGAAAATGACGGCAGAAAGGTACGATCTGGCTAAAGGTAAGATTTTCTTCGTCGCTTTACTAGGAAATGAGATTTCCAGTTTCAGTATTTATTCAAAATTACCTAATCGTAAGTACAAGATTTAAAAAAAATCCAATTGGCTATTTACACTCAAGGAACTTAAATATACTCTCTGTATTGATGTTAAAGCTGTTGGTTTACTTTTTTGTAAATAATTGCTAGGTAAGTAGTTTTATCGTATTACTTTTTCCTCGAGTATATCACTTCTTCCCGAGATAGCAAAGTATAGCTAATTTTCTTACAATTATTCTTCTTCTTTGGTATAAATTAGCGATAGAAGCAAGACCAAGCATATGTGAATTTCTCAGAGAGATGCTTACTACACTAGAGTGGTAAATTTTTGGTACATTCAAAATAAACACAGCAGTTGTTTGGCTGATTTTCTCTTCAGAAGGAGAAAAGATGCGTAAAACATGGTATTCAAATGTCCGTGTGCACCAGTGTTCAATATAAAATATACACGTACGTTGGCTGAGATGCATTCCTTGAATCCCGAGTAAAATTTCCGATTTTCCTTGATTTTCTTCGATTTTTCGCTCCGATCCGTTTACCAGTCGCATAAAATTCGTACTGCAACTTTGTTATATACGTTTTTCCCCATAAATGATAATTCACGTGAGAAAACAAGCGAAAAAAGAAGGAAGACACGGCTGAAAGAGGTACAACGACGACGATGTTGCATATATATTCAAACTAGCACAATGTCTCAATTGTGTAAAAGCGTAAGGGTCGAGGAGGGCGAGCGTGTGTAACTGGCATTGTATTGTAGTCCGTCCCGTGCACGCACGAAGAAGCAAATTAACCCAACGAGAGAAAATCAGCGACGTACAACGACGTCCAGTCTTTTACAAACGTGTTTACGTAAAATGTACGCAAATATTCATATGAGCAAGATCCTCTTTTAGACTCAAAAATACCATACTTTCTTTGTATAGTAACCGCAGTAGAGTTGCAAGTCAATGTGTTACAATAATGTTCCCGCTACTTTAGCTGAAAATTCCAGAAAATTTCGAGCCAGTTACCTCGAAAATAAATTTGACGTTATCGGTTCGATAGTTATGCCCGCAGTCTACACATAATAATGGGAATAAAAATAAGATGAGTAAAAAAAATGTATAAATGCACGTAGGAGCACCAGAGGCTGCGCACGCCCGCGAAGCCAGTGATTTGAAAAAACCTTATTCTCTTGAAAGGCGCGCGCACTGCCTCGGTCTCTGCTTTCGCTTGTGCGCCTACAACAATGTCTTCAATTTGGAAAACAAAATAGCGAGATGCGACAATCCAGCCGCAAAAGGACTCGATGTTGATTTGCGACCGGTCGTGCGTACATAAACAGTGTTCCGCCAGATCCGCAGTAAAAGTTGCTGATCTGATGTCGCTGCTGCTGCTGCTGCTGCTACCGCCGCCGCCAAGGCAACGTGTATGTGTCTTCGGTATATGGCTGCTCGACGCTGCCAAGATTTATGCGCAGGAATTCCCTTTTGTACTCGGCTGGCCTAGCCCGCCCGGAATTCAGCTTCCAAGGGTGGAGAGAGAGTGGAGATGTGTTTGCTTGCTTTCATTCACCTAGTATGCGTGTTGCTCTGCTGTCGTTCCTGCTGCTGCTGCTTCTCGCTTCGAACCCCTTAACTATGTGCACGGGTTTAGACGGGCTTTCTATACTTTCACCTGTACGTGCGAATTTCCGTTAGTCGGCGTGTCGTATACGCGAGTCGATTCAAGTTGAGAATATTTTCGTCGCGCGAGCTCGCAAGCGATCACTCGAATAGTTGATGTTACTTTTTCTTCGTTCATCCGCAGGACCGTCGACTAACAATTTTAATGAGCATCGCAAAGATCGATTTCTATTTCCCTTCTTCTTACCTCGTGACTCTCGTTCTCTAATTTTTTGTCCATCATTTTCGTAACGAGTCCCCTGGGAGTAAAAAAAAATAATACTCAACGATAAGGCGTCCCGAAATAAGATGAATTTAATTAGAAATGTACAACAAGTTGGGGATTGTCGTTACTGAAATAAGGGGACATCCTTTGCATAGAAATTAACACAAATCGAGTATTATGGCTCGTGCTTGCGCGTGCGACTGCGTGTGTTTTTCAGGGCCACGACGGAGCAGACGCGGAACGAGCATTAATTCAACAGTGGAACACGCGGATACTGCAGCAGTAGCAGCGGCAGTAGTAATGGCAAGCAATCCGACGCAAATTCAAGTTTCGTTGAGATACAGGTCGGAATCGATCGGAAGCTCGACTCGACTAAATTGTACATGCAGATATGGCCGCAGCAGCACCCGTAATACCAATATAGTCGTGGCCCAAAGGCTGCGCTCAGCACTATTGCACATCAGCCGGGGGTGTAGCGATGCGCCCCTCTGTATGTGTATGATGATGAAAACTGAGAGCGCACAGGAGCCATGCCCAGTCAAGCAGTTACATCGTTGTCACTAATTGCGCAAGTTTACAGTCTGACTTCTCTGACAAAACAAACCCTTTTGAGAGAAGGAGAGAGAGCGAAAGGTGGAAAACAAAACCAAATAGCCAGCGAGAATAGCCCTGCGGACCTTCCGTCTTACCTTCTTGGGCTCGGTGCATTCTCTCTGAGAGCTGTTACGCTATCGAGACACCCGGGCCACCGAGTGCATCGAGCAGCGGCAGCAACCAAGATAAATGGAACAAGTTTCGTGTGCAACGTGTTGCTTTATGTACCCTTCGCTTGCTCGCTCGTGCACTGCATCGCCCAACCCTGCGCGAATTCTATAAGCTTCTCGCTCGCGTCTGCACACACACATACACATATTTATCGCATATAAAGTTATGAGCGCGTATCGCTCGTCCATGACAAATTCTCCATTTATATAGAGGACGAAACTTTTGCTGCACGCGGCCGGGGGAGTCTGCCGCGCGTGACGTCGTCCTCTTCACTTTCACCTCTATACGTGTAAGCTCCGCAGCTGCGCTTGACAAGCTCCCGTCGCGTCCGGCGATCGCTGCGCGAGGAGTTTAGATTTTCGGCACCGATAACGTCCTTTTGTCCATTTATTTTTTTCTGAATATTTTGTTCCACGGTAATGATTACTATTTACACGATGGTGCAGAAACGCCACGAAGATGATACGTCTCATCAGAAGACGAAAACATAATGAATGGAATCAATGCGGGTAATTAATATAATTCCCACTGTTAGTGGAGCAGTTTAATTAGAATGGCTTGAATTAGTCACGACACAACTGCCCAATTCGAAACTCGTCCAATTTCTTGGCACGATATTCGTATTATACGACTTATATGCAATGCCAGGCGAACTAATTAGAAACAGTCGTTGCTACGTGCATTGCGATGTAATGGTCGATTTCACTCCGGTACTTTGGGAGACTATAATGTTACCTTAAATATTGCAAAAAAAACGTAGAACAAATTTGTCTCTGTTTCTTTTTACAATTAAAATAATTTTAAATTTCCTATCAAATTATTTAAAAAAAAAGTGTAGCTATGATTACGGTGTTAGGAATAATAATAATTGAAATTGCCGTCAATACTTTGTTTATCTTTATTATGTTTGTCTTTGTTTAACTATATTTTTTATCGATTCAATTCATGTTTTCGTTTTTGACAACATCCTTTTGAAAAAAGGTCAAAATTCCAATACTTTATTTTATATCTATTTACTCGGTTAGCGCAAGTGCCGTTAACATCTCGCCCCATAAAACTAACTACACCCTTTGTAAACCGAGTCAAGTTTAGATTATAAAAAAGAATTAACACGCAATAAAAATAAGCTTGACAAAGTGAGCGTGGCAATAAAAGTGCGCTCGAAGCGAAGCGTGGCGCGCGCGCGACCGATCCATGTGCCTCGGCTGCAGCGCGGAGCTTTCATCGACGTAATTTATAAAAGAAATACTTGTAGCGAAGCGGGGGATACATTTATTTGAAAAATTCGCTCATTTCTTTTTAGCCGAGTTTGCATGCAAAAGAAAGAGCCGAGAGAGTGGGGTGAGAGAGAGAAAGGGAGAAACGGGACGGCGCATATTTTTATATGTTTATTAGGTATTTATACTGCGCACACGTGAACGTATAAGCTCAAGAAAAGCTAACATACTGCGGGTAGAAAGAGAGAGAGAGAGAGAGAGAGACGCAGAGGCACACACAACTTTGCTCATCGTACATTACTTCAACCAAGTGGAAGTTGACCGTCCCACTAACAAGCGATGCATTCATACGCGTACTTTCACTAAGTAAACTTGACGTTACTGCGGCAGCTTGTGCTGTTCCGTCGTCGTCGCAGCCCTGCGCGCACCACCTATATATATTCAGAATGTTGTACGAGTAACGTGCGCGCAGCGGTATAGCTCCTTTTTTTCGCTAGCTGCAGCGCAGCGCCCTTTCCTCTTTCTCTCTCTCTCTCTCTCTCTCTTTTCTCTCTTTTGAAACCTTGGCTATATACAGTGACGATGTGTAGATGAATCTTTCGCTCCAGCTTGGCTACTTTTTTTTCTTTTGCGTAGACCAAGCTCTATATGCGACTACTTTTCACTTTGCATTTTCACTAAATGAGCCTCGGACATTGACCGGCTACTTTCTGATGAAACTTCGAAGCTTTTCTGGCTAATAAAAAAGGAACTCGTAGACAAAGTACATCTCGTGTACGGCCCTTTGACAAATGTTTCATCGTGAAGCATTTCTTTTCGATTAGATAAAAACTTCGTTTCGATGCTGCAGTTCACGGTTGATTTTACAAAGTCATGATGTTATCGTTGCGATGTTCATCGTGGACGCATAATTATACATATGTTGACAAGTGCCGTATGCGTAATTTAATATGTTACAGATACAGGGTTGGTTATATACTTGCGCGCACGAAGATTGCATATATTTGCCGGTTACTCGTGCACTATATATGCTGCAAACTGCACGGGAGACAGAAAAGACTTTAAAAATAATGTGAAAAAGAGGCGAATGACCTGGCGCATTACACGGGTCACCAAGCTTCCTTTTTTTGAAGCTCGCATGCGCGCGCGTTGCAGCTCTTATATGTTTGTCACGAACTTGCGGCATATATACCGCTACTACTATATATATAACGTGGATTGCGGCTGTTTGCCTTGGCGGAATTGCATGCGAACTTTCGTACGCGTTATATATGTATAGTACATATATATGTGCTGTGCGATGTTACACGCGTGGATTTCAGTAGCTGACGCGCGCCAGCAGCTTATTAAGGGACCGAGACGCGAATTAGTTGAAATGAATTTTTATACGTGGCCGCGCGCGTAAGCCGCTTTAAAAATGTTGAAGCGCGCGCACGCGTGTCTTTTGATCACCGCGCAGGAAAACTAAATTAGCCAATTAATATTTTTTTTTCGAATTCTTTTACAAGTCTTTCAAAACGTTGGCTCTAACAGGTACGATGCTCATAATTACTTAGGTCATTTAGTTGCGCATTAATCAAGTTCAAAAATTTGACTGCTTTTTTATGCAAGAGGATCCATTTCGTTTCAAAATGTATGGTAAATTATTGAATAGTAAGGATGATTGATAGTTGAAATTCGTAAACTCACTTGGCTGGACACTATTTTTTCAACGGTTACAACAAAGTCTAAGACTTTGCCGTAACTGATCGGTCAAGTATGTGTATTTTAACGTGGTAGCTCGCATATGTACTCCAGAAACGCAAAGAACCATGAAGGGATACAGGTACGGAGTCGTTGGTTGCACGATGCAGCACGAGCATCGCCGCAGGAGGGGTTCACGAACGATGTCAAGGGCGTGAGATTCTCCTAGAGAGTGAGAAAGAGAACCCGTATTTGCGTGATCGTGTACATCGAGCTCGTGCACGGGTACACCTATATATACACGTATATATAATGCAGAATATAAGCAACGATTACAGTGATTCAACTGCGTGCAAGTGTCTGAGTGTGCGAAGAGGTGAATTTCCTCGTCACGCTTAGTGCACAAATTCTCTATCTCCCTCTATCTCTTCGTCTGTCTGCTTTGCACCTGTAGAGTCTTAGGACATACGTACAGCTCGTGCAAATGTATACGTATATATGTGGGCTCTGCACCCGCGTGTGCGATACGATAACTATCCGTTTGATCATCGACAAAGGCGATGACCGCGCGGGAAACCGTTGCTTCGCATTATCATTGGCTTGCCGTCAACCGTCCTCTCTGCGATGTACACTTGCGTATTTTATACGTAAGTGCGTCCATAATGGCGGTGCACCGAGCGTCAAGCGAATTTCGTGACGGTGAACCGAAGTTTGGAGTTTCATAATTTACCAACAGGTGGCGTATACATTCATTTTTTAGAAACTTGCAAGTGGCTACAACACTATATTTTCATACAAGTACTCGCTCCGAATTATGATTAGCTATTATTATAGGTATTAACAAGCACCTGATAGATAAAAAAATGCGAAAAAGTTCCATACAGTCTGGAAAACATGAGCAAGTACCTTTGGGTTTCAGCAGCAAATATACTTCACAGCTATTACTTTTTTGAGCTGATTTTTTAAGCTCTTTGTCGATAGGAGCCATCGGTATCATATGTAATGATCATCTTTCAGCTGCATCGTAATATACATCTTGAGTTGGAATAAAATTAATTGGCAGTTACACGTATACCGAACGTAACACGATGAAAAATGTATCAGATAGAGATCAATTTTCCTATTTTTAAAATTGCAAGCTCGAACAAAAAAAGAACATCCAATAATAATTAATAAATAAAGTGAACGAGGCAAATCATTATATTAAATAAATAATATAGTATGTAAGTCGATATGCGCGTAAAAAATTCAAAGTACGTTAATCGTGCGGTCTAGGGTTAAAAAATGCACGAATCACTTCTTATCGCATGAGGACTTTTCAAAGCTAAGCTGCTGCCGCTGCTGCTGGGTCTACAGCTGCAAGATGGTAAGTATCGCTCGTTCGCCTTTTGCTCGAAAAGTCTCTTTTTTTCTCTCTCTCCTCTTTTATCTCGGTCTTGAGGAATACTCTACTTTAGAGAATGTAACGCTGAAGCGCAGAGAAAGCCGTAGGCGGCGTAGGAGAAAAAAGCTGTGTACGCAGCGAAAACACATAGATCCCGGAGAACAAGCAGCGGCGTAACGGGTATATAGATGCACTATGCGCGAGGCGAGTATAAGCGTCACCTGTGGCCCAGCTCTCTAGCGTCGCATACATATAGCTAAGCTCTATACGTCTAAGCTCTTGGTGGTGTTTAGCCAGAACTTGACTCCCGTCTTGGTGTCGTTGTCGTCAAGCGAGCGCCGCTGCAGCTACAACGGCGACGGCGGTAGTACCACTTACCGACTGCCAACCTCAAGTTCACTTTACTCGCCTGCTGCTGCTGCTTAGGTGCTGACGCTTGCTTCGAACCTGTACGGCTGTACTAAGCGCGCGCACACGCACACCTGCGAGAGACCTGTATAATTCCGCGCGCCCTTTATACTTTTGAGCTTTTTGAATGACAACGGATGACTATCGCTTTCAGATTATTACGGATCATCGAGTCTCCAAGATCTGGAAACTAATTTTCGAGAACTATGGCCTAATCCTTTTTTATATTAATTATCTTCCGGACATTTTTATCGATCGTACCAGTTTATGAAATTATTTTCAAATTTAGTACCCCCGATTCGTTTTATGACAATTTTTTTCGAATTAGACTCCACTATTTCGTTAATCAACGAGCAAAAGTTTGATATCGTGCTCATTACATCTTTTGAAAGAAAAAACGATTGCAAGAAATACTTATCCATGCATCAACAAATAAGAAGAAGTAATCAAAAATATTAAAAAAAAAACTTCAAATGTTTCTTCCCGTCTTTACATGTGATTTATCGGATCCACCTACTCGTTACCCCACCGCATTTTACAAAGTGCTATATTCGTAATGAAAGCAGTGACTTTTTACGTTGAAGGGATTTATCTTTTAACGTACAACAGCAAGCATATAGTACTTTGAAACACAGAAATGAAGGCGTCTGTAAGGTCTGCATTTGAAGCGTGCGACCGGAAGCCTTCGTTACGCCTCGGTTAATCGGCCCGTTTTCTACGCATGTTATTATAAAAAGCAGCCAATCCAACCGAAGATTCAGAAAAATTGAAGGTACGCGCGAGGGCGAAGGTATACGCGGCGCAACAAAAACAAAAACTAACGCCACACGTATTCTAATTGAAAGTGCAGCGTCATAAATCGTACGATTGGTTAATAAAACGGAAACTATTTTTCTTGTTCGTACAACCTGAAAAATTGCCGTGAATAATTACACTTGGGTTTTTATTCGCGGTAACAAGTTCATTTACGTAGCTTCTCGTGCGAGCGCAGTAGCAGCAGCAGCAGCAGCAGCAGGTGCAGAGTAGATTTTCGTACTATAGGCGCGAATATTTGACCATGCATCGTAAACTTTTATACGAGCTCGACTTTGGCGAAACCCGAGACTCGCCCCGCGCCGCCTTCGAACGCTGCAGTTTGCGAAAGCTCATATAGAGAACTGCAACCTCGGATGCATGTGTACTCCGAGCACTACGTACAGCCAAGTTCTCGCATACGTTTCCATGCCAGGGCATGCGGCAGCGGTGGCGACCGAGTTGCGTCGTCAACGGGGCGAGCTTATAAAATGCCTACATATCTCGTATTTCATGGCGTTTTACCCGCGCGAAACAAAGGCAAAAAGGAAAAAAGAAATGCCCGCGCGCAACGCATTTACGGTCTGCCTAGTGTGTTTACTGGTACATGGGTTATATACAGGCCTGCGTCGCCGCCGCTGCTGCTGCTGCTGTATGGAAAAGTGTGTACTGCATAGAGTAAGCTCGAAATAGCAGAAAGTCGCGAAAGGGGAGTGCATCGCGCGAGCGAGAAAGGGAAGCGGAAAGTGTATCGTAAAATGTGGCAATAAAGCCACTGCTCGTAAAATATTCTACGAGTATATAACTATTATAATATTTGTCCATATTGACACGTGCGTATAAGGCATTGGCAGCATGAAAGAAGATATGGAATAAGGTAATAGTTTTGTCTTTTGTTTTTGGACCTGATGCACCAAGACAGCAGCTTTATTAAAACTGTACGGCTTTTTTTCTTGTCTAAGATTATTTATTCAATAGTTTTGTGCAGAAAAAAGTTTGACTTATAACGGATGATGAGAGTGTCGCATCAGGTTATAATAGGAAAATTTCCCATTTAAAAATTGTTACGTTCGTATCAACCTTGAAAAGAGTTATTTTTGGCGATGCTTCTCTGGAATCGAATTACACACATCAATAATGGTAGACTGGTATTGATGAAATCGTGCTTTGACTTATACAATTATTTTTACTATGCTACTTGCAGATGTACAGTTGTAGAGGTGCTTGCCATCTAGTGGTGAAAACATGAAGTGATACTATCATATTTAAAGTCGTTAAAAACTGATGAAAGAATTTTGAAGCAGTTAAACTTTTACAAAAAAAATGACTTATGTGTGATGACGAAATTATAGGAGGAGCGACCAAAAAAGTAACTTTTATAACGTTTAGGACGTAGGTAACATTTTTCCCGCGGCACGTTCAATACAATAGATTGAAAAATTCAATAATATTTCTTGAATTATTTCAATTTTATTCGGCTCAAAGGACACTCGCTGCATACCGTTCGATTGTTATTTGTCCAAAGTTTACCTGGTTGTACATTAAACGCATACTTAGAGCAGCACAGGCTAGACTGCTGCCTGTGTATACACGAATACTCGAAGGTATATCTATGGCCTTCTTACACCTGAAGGAGTTCAAAGGCTACTTGTTATGGTATGTTATGTAAGAGGTTTGAGCGAGTTTATAATAACAAATTCTAGATTAACGCTATAATAGCGGATGATATCTCGTGCCGCTGGGATACCATACCGAGAGAGCAAACTTGCGGAAGAGCACGACTGCTACTGCGGAGGGATAAAGTTTGCCTCGAGCGCGCGCCCACACACACACACACACACAGCACAGAGCACATAAGAGGATATGTACTACGCGCTGCCTCGGAGTACACTGTATTCGTATTATGGAAGCTCGCGCAAGTCTCCAATGCGCAGAGAAGACTATAAACGGATCATCGGGGAATTTCATGCCGGCAATGTATGAAGATGCACGTGGAACCGGCCGGAAGAGGAGGAGCACCATAGCACTAGTGTAGCCGTCGTTGCGATTTTCGATGGTGCTTCAGCAGCCAACTGATTATTAACTTTCCGAGACTGCAGCATCCGTATTTGTAGCTTCGAACAATCCCTACTTCGGACTCTTATCGATTCAAAGTTTTACAATTTTCCATTTCTTTCAAACGTAACAAAGCGGCTGAAGACGAGATTTGACTTTACCGGAATCTGTTAAACAATAAACAATATATTGAACACGTTTTACATTACTATTATCATAATTCATTACCACTATACATAAAACAGTATTCAAATTATTGGTATTCATGCGATTTCATGTTACAACAAAGCTTTTGACGTATGAATAGCGCGTCTGATAAGGCGTGAAATTTGCTCGTGACAAATTTGAAAGCCCGAGGAATAATTTGTTGTCAAAACGTCAATTAACACCTTTTAATCAGACTGAAAGAGGCTGTTTGTCGGAGTGAATGCCGCCAGCCCTTCGATATGGCGCGCGGAAAATCACAATGGTCTAGACTTGCGTCGCAGACTGCCTAAAGTACGCACAATAGAATTTAATATCGCATCTTTACCTCAGGCTTTGAAATGCGCTCCATTCTGCGCCTTAGATACGTTTATAAGAGCCTTCAGATATAAATCGCTGATTAATAATGTTCGACGACGACTGATTGACATTGATAGACGTTCAAAAAATTAACGGCTCGTAACGCTGCTTTTTTTATGAAAGGCAGAGTATAATTTAAAAGTCAGAGTACCTTGGAATTTCACTCATCAATTGAATAGATGCAATTATTCGCTGAATTAATCGTTTGATGAATTTAAAAAATTGAGACTCTGTTTCATACGGATAGAAGGTAAAGAATAACAGACCAGAATCGAGTTGACCTATAAATTGCTGGTCGATCGAAAACTTTGGGTCGATTGTTATTTAAATGGTAAAGCTGACGGACCTTTTTTCATTATATACCTGTGTGTGTTGTAAAATAATTTGAAAAATAGTGGCGGGTGCTGGCATACAGGTATATAGCTTTTTGCTATCTAATGTTGGACGATCGGGTATATGCCAGGGCTTCGTGAAACTTTTCCAATCGAGACCTCTTCTCTCTGCAGGCCAATGGAACTTTGTTCCGGTAATTAAAGCCGCATGAATACTCGATGAGCTTATCTACAGCGTTGCGCTTCTATAAACCGAAGGAAGAGTGCGGTAGTGTTTTCTCTTTCTCTTTCTCTCTCTCTCTCTCTCTCTCTCTCTCTTGCTCTCTTACTCTTTTGCTCGTCAAATATAAGGTACACTGACTGACACGCTGCTCAAGCCTTCTTATTCCTTTTAAGAGCAGTTGAATGCATGAAAAATTGATGGTTTTTAATAAACTTCTTTATGCATTTCATGTGTTTATATACTCGAAGCTTCAATTCTATGTCATTTCAAGATTGTAGAAATAGAATCGAGGTAGAGTTGTTTTGGGTTGAAGATTGTCTCAACCAACTGCTGGTACTGATCAAGTTGCTTTTAAACTCTTTTTTAAGTCCCTCCTTCCTCACCCCAAACAAGCGAACTCTATCCAGTTGTATATTAATCCACAATCAAGACATAGGACGTGTTTTGTACATCGAAGCATGTACAAGCAATCGAATCGAGAAACTATAACAAGACTGCGTGAAACTCGTCGACAAGTCGCGGCACAAGCAGTGATGAGACGACGAGGTTGGCCAGCCGACAAAGACTACGACGGCACATTTCAAGGTTTCCCAATTTTAGTCCCGATGCGCCGAACAGAGGAACCACTCGCTCCTCGAGAAGCAGGGCTTTCACGAGCTCGCGAGAAGATATTGCACGATTCTACCTCTCTCGTCTATCCTTCGCCGCTCGAGGTAGCGTGTGTATCATATACATTGGCTTTCGACGCGCGCGTATACAACCGTGGAGGAAAGGAGGAATTACTGGCTAAAGACGTTGCACGAAACGCACTCGGAGTTAAAGGGTCGAGACTTGTATAATAATATATCTATAGTTGCATAGGGAAGCCAACGTTAGCCCAAGCGCACACGACACAGCTACTGAGTGGTATAGAGAAAGGAGAGAGGGAGAGAGGCAGGGAGGAGAGGGGGTGTATATATAACGGCCTCGAGAAGTCTAATGAAGAGACAACTAGGGAGCTATTGAGTCTAATCTAACTGCAGCAGGGGATAGATTACCTGCTACGGTATAGAGTCGGGGCACGAGGACTAGTTCGGCTCCACACATATACAGATGCAGCTTACATGCGACGCTCTGCGCTATATATCGCCATATATAGTTGCATGAGCTGCATGCATACGCTCGAGCTTATATACATGGATCGAGCATGCACATATATTTATTCGTATACGCACTCGAGATCGGGCAAAACGAGTCGAGCGGAGGGAAAAAAAGCAGGGGCTGGAAGAAATAAGACAATGTAGCAGTGGTACTCGAAATTAATTTTATTCATCCCCGAGTCGGTGCTGCTGCTGCTGCTACTGTTGTGTATATAGCATAGCTGTAGCTGTCCGCTGTGTATTCGCGTGTCTGTATATGACTCGACTGAAGAATTGCGCGCGAGTGGGTCAAATTACTTTTCTCTCTCTCTCGTTCTCTCGCTCTCGTTCGCTCGAGCGGAGCTCTCTACTCTGCGCGCGTGCACCCCCGCGCGCTTTCGTACAGCCGTGCTGCAGCAGCAGCAGCAGCAGCACTGGATGACCATGGAGTATAGCAGTGCCGCTGCAACGCGCGACGAAGAGAAAGAGAGACAAAGAAGCTCGCGTCGTCTGGAATAATTTTCGTCCTGGCGCGTTATATCGCGCGCTAGATTTTGTTGGAAAAAGGCACACAAAAAAAAAATTAAAAAATTCTCACCCGGACGACAAAAATACACGCGATGATTTACATAGTCATGAGAGGGTGGAAGAGAGAGAGAGAGAAGTGCAGTACGGCAACGCGCGAGAGAGAGAGCTCGTTCGCTCGTGCTCGGCTCGCCCGAGTCTATACATAACCCCGGCTGTGTGCGGGGCGCGTACGGGGCTCGGCTCTCTTGGCACGTATAATTCATGCAACGTTATAACACTTTGCCGTACTCGCGCGCAGGCTATACAGTGGACGGGCGAAGCAGTAACAGCAGCAGCAGCAGCGAAGTAACGCACGGGCCCAGGCTTCGGCACGTATTATATATACAGCGTATACAGTCCACTCCCTCTTTCTCCCTCGGCAGCTCCTCTGTACATACATAGAGATAGTCCATGACCTGGTGTACAGTGGAAGCTCCTCGCCAGCTCCACGACGAGGCTTGGGGAATCAAATTAAATTCTCCACGAGAGAAGTAAAATATATATATATATAGATGCTGCGGGGGGCGCGAGCTTGCGCGCACGACAATCTCTATTAATTGACTACAAATGCTGGACGACCCTTTGCACCTGATCTGTACATAGTTTTCGCCGTTATATATATACACGGGCGCGCGCAAGCTCGCGCACACACAGTGGCTGCTACGTATATATTGGTCTTTCCGTTCGAGGCCAGAAGTTATGGCGTAATTGGTGCGACCCAAGGGATTTATGCAGCAGCGTTAGACATTATAACGTCCGACGCCGTCCGACTACGTCGTCGTCGTCGTCGTCGTCGTCGTCGTCGTCGTCGTCGTCCAAAGTCGTTGTCTCGCTTTAATTCTAATGGCTCGAGAAGCGAGCTTAGACTTTGTTGCGAGCGCGCGTCATAATTTGCGCACGAGATCTTTTACTCTTTCTTAAGTTCAATATTTTAGTTTCTCAAGTTTCCGTGCACCGGCCAACGAGACGATTTTTTTTACTCTCGGGCGGAAACTAATACATTCGTCTTTGATGGCGCTGCTGCTGCTACTGCTTTGTCTATTTATTTTAATAAGTATTCGGGGACTAGTATTTTTTGCACAAAAGAACGTCAGAAAAGGCACAGGACACGGCACGAAGGAGAGGAAGGTCAAACACAGCCTCTTCCACTGGACTCACAAAGGCCTGTCTGCATTCTCTGAAATTATCCGCGTTGAAAATAGCACACGCAGTGAAAGTTGGGCCAATCGATGCACCGAGCTGAATCGATCGTGAAGCTGCACGCTACCCGTCGTAGCCCCGTATCTAGCTCACTCACTCACACACACACACCATAAACGGCACGCGATCCGAGCTGCTGCAGTCGTATACAACGCGAGGCATTCAAATTCGCTATCGAGCTCGCACGTGCGTGACCGCACATCGCACATCGGCCTCGCTCACGATTGTCCGAACTTGTGCTCGCGACGCATCGCTGCCTGCAGCGTGTCAGTATAGTAAGCAAGGAGAAGAAAGAAGAAGAAGCAGAGGAGAGAAAGAAGCGAGCTTGTGTTTTTTACTGCGCGCCCGAGAGCACGTGTGTAATGCACCAGCAAAATATACTCGACTCGACTCTTCTTTTCCCTCAGACTCGCGCGTATGCAGCAACACTTTGCATTTATTATGCCGTCTTTTTTTGTGCGCGCGAGCGTGCGCATATTATATATTTTATTCTCGCGATCTACGCTGCCAGAGTCGATATGCGCGATCGATCTCTCGCGCAGTGTGTGTGTGTGTGCAGCTCGCCCGATACTATACTCGTTGCAGGCGCGCGCTTTTATTTGAATTATGCATGAAAATATTGCGAGCTTGTGCGCGCTGCTCCTCTGCTCTCTTTCTTTCTCTCTTTCTCTCTCTCTCTCTCTCTCCTCAGCTGCTTCATTGCGATTGAATTTATGCCTATGCTACACACAGCTATTCGAAGATACCGGAATAAGCTGTTTTGCAATATTGCTTCTGATGTGTCATCTGCCGCTGTTGCCCTTATATTGCTCTCGTGTCTCTCTCTCTTTCTCTTTCTGTCGAGCCTCGCATGCGAGAGCTTTATTTCGAGATCCGAAAGCTCGTGAGTGTACGTGAACTTGCACGATTATGACGTTAAATCTGAGCAATGAACCTGAAACTTTGCCGATCCATGCGCGCGTCTCGAATATCTAATTGCTAAGCAATTTGACGGAAAATAAATTCCATATTATACGTCTGATTCGAATAAATGGACCTTATGAGATTGTACTCGTTGGAAAAATTCGTAATACTGATGCACATCGCGGTTATATAATCAGCAATTACGCGAAGGACAAGGAAAATTTTGACAATCGATGAAATCTGGGGGAAATTTATTCGCTACGGACAAAATTAATGCTCGTGGATTTTCAATTATTATTTTTTTCACTTCACCGCAGCGAAAATCCATTCTTGTACCTCCTTATTGAAGCAGTAATTCCAAGAACTGAATTGGTACGATGTAAAGGCGAAAGCCATCTAGATTCGAGGCATACTGGGCTCGTAATGTGCTATTGGTCCGTCTAATTGAAACCAAGTTAGACGCAGCAGCTTGAAGAGCTTCTAATCGTGAATACGCATCGTTCCGCCTCTCCCTCTCACACGTACACACACACGAGTTGGATTTTCCGTACCAACGTATAAGAGTATTATGCAGAGTGTAAGGTTCGTGCCTCCCAGTGTATGTATATGAGTAGTTGATCCAAGGCGAAGACGAGGCACGACACGATACTCCGACAGTTTCCTCCTCTGGTTCAAGTATAAGAGGAAGAGAGCGAGAGAGACAGAGAAAGGGAGAGAGTACAAGGAGCCCAAATAACATGCAAATTCAATATATGATCTCGAGGGAAGATGAGTAAATTCACCTTAACCTAGCCTCAAAGAAACTCTTATTTCTCTCAGGCGTGCCAATATTTTCAGCTTCGAGTAAGCCCATTGAATCCAGCTTAATTTGTCTCTTTCGCTTATTTAATACTTTACCGCTTTATGATTGCAAAATTGGTACGTTAATGGTCATGAATATCAAATTCAATCCTATGAAGATGTGGGAAAATTCAAAGACAACATTTGAATGATTATAAGGAGTTTAGACGTATGGTTGTAATTCATTTTTGAATGAAAAACTCACTTCTATTGTTCAATTTATAAATTACACATAAAAAGAATTGGGTGGTACCAAATAAAATGAAACATAAATTATAAAATACTGTAAGTTTCTACTTCTCCCTGTAAAAACAGTGAGTCTTTTAAGCTCATTGAGACATGAATCAAACAAAAATGACCCTTTTCTGACATATTTAAGCCCACAAAGTGTTTTACGTAATAAGTAACAAATCTGAAAATGTTTTAATACTAAACGAAAATTTTACCTGTATTACGCAATTGTTTCATTCTAAATACTTCATTACACAGTTAAATGTTCATGAAATTTTGTTTAGCCGTTACACCTTTTCCAGGCACAATATATTCATCAAAAACTGCACATTGCCATAAAAACAACTATAATTCCGTGACAATATCAACGAGTTTGAATAAGACAACTTCTATGTACGACATGATATGCGTATTCGTGATGATCCATCCCATTATTGTGCCAGTCCTGCGTAAATAAATACCCCGTTCAAGTCCAAGCTCGTTTGTAATAATGCGTGAGGGCCTATTATATACTTTACCATCGCCATCACAACACCTGTGTATATTACCTCGTCGGCTAGAGAGATCGCTATACCTTATAAAACATCTTTTAATACTCTTCGCTCTGCGGGTCCGAGACAATCTTTCCCCTGCGCGCGTTACGCTGTGTAATATGTTGTTTTTTGCAATGCGAATATGAAACTTCATGTACATACTCTGAGCTGTAAAAATTTGCAACCTGATTCATGAAGTGTAGATATTTTATGACTCTATTTCGAAGTACGAATGTACGTCATTGTTGTGTCTGTGCGTTACGTGCAAAAGTATATTATTTTGTCATCATACGGAAATTACTCGTTATACGCTTGTAGTTTTTGAAAAAAAGGACAAAAAGTAAAAATGTTTATGTAGAAAACTTCCAAGAAATGATATATATTGTACGAAATTTGATTTAGTAACTGAAATACCGAAAGTGCGAAAAGCTTATAAACTCATATTCAGTTCCAGCGTACGTAAAAGGAATCCCTTTGTAATTTTAGAGTCTTGTAAAGTATCTCATCGATTTAGAGCATTATATTTTCAGTCATAATATTATAAGATGATGAATGCACTTCATACACTCCTTTTTTCTGCTTCACTCATTCTATTACGTCCTCTCTTTAAATCAACCATTTTAATCTTGTTAATTAAACTTGTAATTCTCATCGAAAGCCACAACTCCAATCACTTCATCAGCGGATACATTTCAATAACCGTGACGATCAGTTTCGTCCACATTTAACGTCTACATTTGATTTGCCGGATTCCTAATGAAGTTTGAGAAGTGATATAACCTCGGAAATACGATTAAATTATGCTTGAATCGTACACGACTTGGCTTGGATGTGATATTCTGATGCACTATAGAAAATGCTTAAATGAAAGAGAGGGAAATAAAATGTAACTTCAATCGACACTTTGAATGAGCGTAAATTAATTTTGTGAGTAATATGGATTATTACAATATCAAAAAATTGGGCACATCTGCTGTTCGAAAAAAAGCAACAATTTTTATGTGGAAAATGCAACGCTAATACAAAACTGAATGCAAAACTTGTATTAAAAGTATCACGTTATGATTGAAAATAATTATAATGTATAAAAGAGAAGCAAGTGTGTTGAAAACTCCAAATATTTAAAATCTTTTACTGTCACGTAGTAGTTTATAAATTACCGCTAAATGGCGTATGACTAAATTTTCGGAAATCAAAAGAGAAAACGCTTAGTTTTATTATAATATTGGGCTATTTTCTAAAGCATTGATATATTTTTAAAAATGCTGGCTTCTCTCGATTCAGTTTTGAAAAATGCTTCTAAAATTCAACTCAATTTATTAAGAAGAAAATTTTTACAGTGAATTTTGATCCAAGAAAAAAGTCATCTTTATAGAGACCCATTGTTTGTGTTTTGTCGTTGATATTGTGTGTGCCACGGTAGTTTAGTTTTTTTTTCAACTTACGCGATACCGTGAGACTCGCTTTGACTTGACGTTTCGGCGTGTGAGGATCCTAACTGTAAAAGATCGATGGAATTTTTAATTCTTTTCCCTAAAATAATAAATTTGTCATTATATTCCGTTTCTCTTTTATCTACGTAATTTATTTTTATTGCAAAATTATAGTCATGGAATTTTCTTGAATACGTCTGCTTGACAATGTCCGTGAAACATCATCTTGCGGCAATATAATATCGATCCCTCGTTCGATCGGAACGGATTTACTTATTTGCCACTCGATCGCCCCGCAATATTTATAATGTTCGCTTTGGCATTGAGATCGCGCTCGGCTTTATATGCACGCGCTACACACAAACGCCGGAAGCTGATGATGCCCCGCTCCAGTCTCGCATTCATATACATGATCGGCGCGCGATCGTTTCCTTTGCTCTCGCAACTTCCTCTCTTTGCCATGGTCGTGTATACACGACGGAAAATCGGTCGATAATATTTTTCTTCCTCGAGGCCTGGCGCGCGCGTAGCAAAGGAGTACATATATAAGCTGCCTATGTACGTGCCGCGAGATGTATAATTACGCGGGTATATAAGACGTTATATATGCACGAGCACAGTGCAGGCTCAAAGACGCTTCTCGGTATGTATGCACGCACGTAGGACGTAATTTTGCTGCACGGCTCCGATACACTCCTTCTGGGCGCAGATAGAAGAAGTTTGCCTGTGCATTCCAGGATGTGTTAATTGTTGGAAAAAAACGAAATGAGGCAGGGTATAAATAATTCGATGCTGCGGCGCGGCCTGACTCGATACGCCTCGAGAAATGATACGCTTCATATCAGCGTCGGATAATACTCGACTCGGCTCGTCAGCCATTATCGATATGGAAAAAAATATCTTTATTCGCGGTATTTGTTAGCGACAATCGAATTCACAAAATTACGACTAAATTTCACAATGATTAACGAAAATTACGTTGATATAGCATTGTGTCCAGACAGGCGTAACAAGTGCACGTGTCCAAGTTACTCTGCGATAATTAAATGCATGCCGGTGTGTTATATTATAATGTAATGGTAAAAATCGCACTATTTACCAGGCCACACATGGACTATATGGCGCATAGTCTAAATAAGCTCGAAGCTTGAATTTCGATTCCAATTTCCATTTATTGAATTAACATAATGTAGTATCATATTAATTAGGCAAATTATATGTCAGAGCTAACGCAAGCAACGTTATCGAGCGTCAGGGCCAATCAGTTCGCTGCTGCATCGCAATCCACGCACACCCACACAGACACATACATGTACACATTAGGATACAGAATTCACGAATGTGCATCTGTACACGCATATGTAATGTACACATACAGCATGTATGTATATAGTAGCGTAACAAGGTACAGAGCAAGCCGAGCAGCTTCTAGCAGCGTCAGCCGGACCCCCCATCCATTCGGCCGAGTTATATATGGCATCGGTCGTCGTTTTTTCCATGCGATTAGACAAACATCTTGATCCTGTCGCGCTGATGCAGATGGCCGGCCCTCGTGATCCTTCGGCCGGTCGTTATATAAGGGCTCACGTGGCTCTGTGCCCCCCTCTGCATTCGAAGTCAATTGCACGTGAGGACGCGGGCGTCTAGTAGCAGTATATACGGCAGCGGAGCGAGAGCTGGAGAGATCGATCACGCGATCGGCTTGAGTATAAGTGAACTCTCTCGTCTATATGTAATGGTCGCAGGACCGTGGAAAGTAGCTCGTGCCGTTCTAGGCGTTATATATTGGTCAACATATCCAGGGCTCTCTCATACACGTAATACCTACGTGCGCGGCACAGGATCGCAGCTAGACAGGAAAATTCATCGCAGAACGTCGTTGCGCGTCGGGGGTGCGGCGCGCGCGCGCGGGCTCGGGAGGAAACGAGTCAGAACGAGAGAGAGAGAGAGAGAGAACGGGGGGCGACCGCGTGACACTTACCTCGTCGCGTAGAGAGCGCAGAGTATGGCGTAGTAGCTCGGCCAGGCCAGGAAATTAAAAGGACCAGAGGGCCGTCGCCCCCGGCAATTTAGCGCGGCGCCGCATCCGCCCTCTCGGTGCGCGCATAAAGTGAACTGCTGCGCGCCAACCCCAAGTGGCTCGATAGACCGTCGCTCGCGAGCAGCAGCAACAGCTCTACATATAAACTAGAGGCCACTGTTGCTGCGCTTGCGAGAAAAGGAGAATCGAAAGAGTGCACTTGCTTTATTTTATACTCCCAGAGCGATTTTTACCTCCCTGCGCGCGAGAGCGCAGCGGTTCTTTTCTTTTTGCTCTCTCTCTCTCTCTCTCTCTGTGTATTCCTTGCTTTCTCTTGCTCGTTCGCTCGGCATCTGCTTGCGCAATTTTCATTTTACCGTATGACAATTCTAGGCCCGGTACGAGGCACTCCCCCCCCCTTTTTCCCCCTTTTTTCGCAAAACTCTTTAGAGAATCTCATTTATACTATATGTTTCTTTTCTTGGTGTCCGAGTCAAGTGCTGCCCCGAAGAATAGATGTAAATAATAATTTCAAGGAAGCTACACCGACACCAGGGCATCCTTTTTTTAATTTCCTCATTTCATGTGCGTTATGAGATCCTTCAGAATGATAAAAAAATAATATATTCCACTATTTTTAAATATTGCTAGGAGATCTGCCCGAGTTCAAAACAAACGTTGATTATGATTTTGTATAAATAGATCATTCAAGACTCCATGGAATTTTATTTTTAAACCTCATTGATATTATTGCTAGCGAATTTTGTATGCAACGCCCTGATAACTAGCTTGGCCACAAATTATATTTCAAGCCTCGTTCTTCGAGATTACATGTAGTAGTCCTCGTGACTGTCACAATTCACAACGTTTTCAGAGATTCAAATTTGGGCGCCTCTCCGCATCCTACCGGTGGCGCGTGTGTATGTTCGTCATTGTTTTTCGTTGTCTCGAACAGTACGGACGTAAAGAGATTTTCGTATAGGTTATTCTTTATTGTGCATTGTTTTTCAAAGTTATTTTTGCAAGTGATATAATGTCGAAACACAAGCGGAGACGATCTGATAGCAGGGAGAGAAGCCACGAGAAAAGAGACAGGAGAGATAAAGAGAATCGCGATGATAAAAATGATTCTCACCCGGTCGAGAAACGTCTCAAGGTGGTTGAAGACGCGCTTATATTCCTGATGAACGAAGCCAAAGAGAGAAAGCTAGCCGAACACGCTAAAACGCTGAATCCAACAGTCACTGGGGACGGAAAAAAGGCAGATGAAAAAATGATTGAAAAAAGTGCAGGTAAGTGCGCCGAATGAAAAATGAGGTTATGTCGACGACAGCTGAGCATATTCACGTAGAATTGCCACACGCTGATCATCATAAACACGACGGCTGAGCCTTTACACAGTATGGCCAAATGCTGATCATTTTAATGACTGATACATATATACTCTCACTCTTTAGAGGAGTGCAATAAATATCAGTACATTTGTATTTTCTTCTTCTTCTCAGATGGAGGACAAGACAGCACACCGTTCAGTCAAACAGATGCCTCAGGTGTTACACAGGCTGATATAATTGAAAATACTTCTCAGTCAGACCCCTCAGAGAAAGAAAAAGAAAATGATGAAGGGCAACTTGACCCAGATATTTTGGAGAGAATGGGCACTGACCCTACGTCAAAAACTATAATTGATCACGCTTTTCACCCTCAATTGACTTGTCGCTGGAATAATTGGTTGTTACATGGTCTTTCGAAAGAAGAAAAAGATAATATTTCAAAAGCATACTCAAGGCAAGGGTCATGTAAACTAGAAGCCCCTTTGATTAATGAAGAGCTAACTAAAGCTATCCCAGAAGTAACTTTAAAGAGGGATGAGCATTTTCGAAAAACTCAAAATGACGTTGGCACAGCTTTGTCTGCATTAGGCTCTGCTATTACATTACTCTTGGATGAAGAAGCTGAAGTTGATAAAATGGACCTCCTTGGCAAACTATTCGACGTCGGGGGTTTGCTTACTGATACATACTATAATCACACAAAAGCAAGGAAAGCTTACATTAGCCCAACACTGCAGACAGTAAAACACTTGCTGGATAAGACAGAGTCAGATAAATTTTTGTACGGCGATAAGCTTGTGGAAGCTATCAATAATGACAAAGCTCTCGACAAGCTCACTTCACTAGTTCAGAAAAACACTCCCAAACAGAACCAGGAAAACAAGAAGGGCCCACTTGCCCCAAGGCAAGTGGGCAACTATCGGAACCCGAATGTCAAGAGGTCCGTGAATTTCCGGGCGAGAGAGCCGGGGCAGTGGAGTCAAAATCGTGCGGCAAAAGGTCAAAGACAACCGCCATTCCAGCCTGTGACTCAGCAATCGGCGAATTACAATCGCTTCAAAACAAGGAAGTAAAGGTTTGTAGTGTAGCAGGAAGACTGCGCTTCTTTCTCAAGGAATGGCAAAAGCTCACGACTGACAAAGTAATTTTAAATTACATAAAGGGGTTAAAAATCGAATTTAACAAAAACCCACGCAAAAATTATCAAAAAATTTTGAGCCTTCTTTTTCAATCGCAGAGAAAAAGACGTAGAGAAGGCTATAAACAAACTGCGAGAAAAAGGCGTCGTTGAAACGTGCGAGCCACACGCAGACCAAATAGTTTCATCATATTTTTTAACGCCAAAGCCGGACGGATCTCATAGATTTATCCTTAATTTAAAACACTTGAATAAATTCGTAGACAAATCCCATTTTAAAATGGACGATTTGAGAACGGTGGAAAAGCTCATTGGAAAGAATTATTAGGAACTATTGACATAGAAGATGCTTTCCATTCCATTTCAATGAGTAATGAAAGCCAAAAGTTCCTCAGATTTTCTTTCGCGGGTATTTTATATGAGTTTGTGTGCTTACCATTCGGTTATTCCCTTGCTCCACTGATATTTACCAAGTTGATGAAACCAGTAATAAATCATATTCGGTCAAAAGGTTACCTATCCTGTATATACTTAGACGATATACTATGTATTGGGCCACAGTACGAAGACTGTTTAAAAAATATTGAAGAAACTATAAGTCTTCTTTCAAGCCTAGGTTTTTTAATAAACTATAAGAAGTGTCAATTGACACCCAAGCAAACTTGTAAATATCTAGGTACAATTATTAATACTAATAATTTGTGTATCGAAATAACCGCAGAAAAAAGGGAAAAATTGAGAAAACTTTTAAATGAATTTTCAAACGTAAAAGTTTGTTCCATTAGAAGATTCGCAGAATTCGTCGGCTATCTAGTTTCTTGTACGCATGCTATTGCATACAGCTCACTTTACTGCAAACAATTTGAACGAGAACGTTATCTGGCACTAATTTTTGCATTGAATGATTACGACAAACTAATGACAATACCAGCCTATTTGAAAGATGATTTCGACTGGTGGAAAAGAGCGGCTCAATTCGGTAAAAACCAAATCAAATACGGAAAATATAAAATCGAAATATATACTGATGCCAGCTTGTCAGGCTGGGGGGCCTATGCAAATGGAAAAATTACAAGAGGTTTTTGGAGTGAGGAAGAAAGAAAGCTACACATTAATTGTCTTGAGCTAAAGGCGATTAATTTTGGGTTGAAATGTTTTACGCCAGATTTAACGGATTGCGAGGTTTTAATAAGGTGCGATAATGTAACAGCTATAGCATACGTCAACAAGCTGGGTGGCGTCCAGCATAAAAAACTAAATGATCTAGCCCGCGAAATATGGAAGTATTGTGAATCAAAAAATTTATGGATATTTGCATCTTACATTGCGTCAAAAGCAAATGTAGACGCAGATGCGGCGTCTAGAGTCAAAAATATAGACACGGAATGGCAACTTGCGGATTTCGCATATAAAAAAGTAACAGATACTTTTGGTTCTTTCGATATTGACCTTTTCGCATCACGAATAAATAAAAAATGTCAAATATTGTTCATGGCATCAAGATCCTGATGCGTATGCAACAGATGCTTTTACCATTCCTTGGGGAGATAAGCAGCTTTATGCATTTCCACCATTTACTCAAATTTTAAAAACTTTAAGAAAAAATAAGTGATAAGGCAAGAGGCGTTGTCGTTGTTCCAATCTGGAAAACACAACCGTGGTATCCTCTTTTTTTGAAACTGCTAGAAAGAGAGCCTGTAATATTGTATCCTAATCAATTTTTATTATTATCTCCTGACAGGAAAACAATACATCCGTTGGCGAAGAGTTTATCCCTGATGGCAGGACTATTATCCGGCAAGCTTTTCGAAGCAAAGGACACTCAGAAAAAACAACAAATATTTTAATGGCATCTTTAGCAACCACGACAGTGAAGCAATATAGTAGCTGTTTAAAGGACTGGTGGTTATTTTGCAAAAATAACAGGAGCGACGCATATAGTGCTTCAAAAGATCTTATTGTGGAATTTTTGACTGAAAAATTTGAGGCGGGTGCTTCTCATGGTACTATTAACACGATACGTTCAGCAATATCGCTTATATCCATTCATGATTTATCAAATGACGCTACAATCAGCAGATTGTTAAAAGGCGTATTTAAACTACGACCACAATCAGCAAAATACTCCAGCTCTTGGGATCCTGATATAGTACTATCATACATCGAAAACTTGGTAGAACCTTTAAGTTTTGAAGTTACCACAGAAAAGACAATAATCTTACTAGCACTATGCACAGCGCACCGTGCTCAAACTTTTTCATTAATAGACATAAGAAACATTTCAATTTGAAAAACCGAAATTCAAATTAAAATACCAGAGTTAATAAAAACTTCAAGACCAGGTGCAAAGCAACCTAACTTGGTACTTCCGTTTTTTCGTGACAAGCCAAAACTTTATGCAGCATCCGCAATCCTAGAATATATAAAAATGTCAAAAGGTTTTCGAGGTGATTGTTCAAGATTATTTATCTCTACCAGAAAACCTTATAACGCAGTGGGTTCTCAAACCATCAGCCGTTGGATAAAAGAAACCCTTACAAAAGCAGGTATAGATACTTCAGTGTTCACAGCGCATAGCACAAGGCATGCAGCAGTATCAACGGCAAAAACAAGAGGCATCGACATAAGATTGATTAAACAAACAGCCGGATGGTCTGATAAATCTCAAGTTTTTGCTAAGTTTTATAATCAACCAATAGAAAAATCAAACAGCGAGTTCGCTATGTCAATTTTAAATTACTCATCATAATAAATAAAAAAAAAAAAAATAGAATAATATAAATAAATGCTCACCAAGATCTCAGCTCTAAACATCTACATGTAATCTCGAAGAACGAGGCTTGAAATATAATTGACGATCAAACGAACTTACCTGTACGTGAAGTTCGATCGTAATTATATGAGAGCCTCGTTCAAGATGATTACATCCCACCCGAGCCCAAATCATTTATTCCTTATCTTTTTCATTTTACATTAATACTTAACTCTTAATTTAAAAATGACCCAGTAATCATCAAGATCTGGGTTCGCACGATACTCTAAAGAATGACGAACATACACACGCGCCACCGGTAGGATGCGGAGAGGCGCCCAAATTTGAATCTCTGAAAACGTTGTGAATTGTGACAGTCACGAGGACTACTACATGTAATCATCTTGAACGAGGCTCTCATATAATTACGATCGAACTTCACGTACAGGTAAGTTCGTTTGATCGTCAATAGTACTGCCAATAAGAATTAAATTTAAACTGATTCATCGTATGTAACGAGTTAATATTTCATTCTATTAGCCAGGACAAATCGTTCGATGTATAGATTACCCGAATATCTATCGCTAATTATATCAAAATCGAATTGAAAAAATGCATTTTCACTCGATACCGCGTTCTATAATCATTTTCATTTAATGTTAATTAATCAATTTTTGAGGTCATATATTTTGACAAATCGTCTCGTCTCTATTTTTTCAACTATTATATTAATCCGCAAGCAGACATCGAGCTCTCTTACCGCCAGTGGCTTCTTTGTGTCGAGTCGCTCGGAGCTTGTTTGCGCGATTTTTTTTCGGTAACTAGCAAAGCCGCGCGTGCCGAGATCCATTTAGCCGGCAGTCCTTCCAGTTCACGGATCCAAGGATAGATTCCGCAAGTAGTTGCTTCTTTTCCTCATTTTTTCTCTATTTAATGCTTCTTTTGCGTCTCGTCCTTGAAACCTCGGTTGAAATCAACCGCCGACTAACTTTCTAGGTTTCTCTCTCTCTCTCTCTCTCTTTCCTCTCTTTCTCCACTACAACCGCAAGCATACTCTTATTTGCTTTCTCTTTCTATGGCCGCATTTCAACTTTGTGATTTAATTTCTTAATATATATAGTCGCCTACTGGGCGCGCAAGTTCGGTCTGAAAGAAATAAAACAAAGATGAAGTGTACGATGCAGACCAGTCGGACGCTTCAAGGGTAAAAAAAATCTGTGGCTAGAACGAAAAAAAGATCTTTTTTAGAATAATGAAAAATCTGTATTTAAATTATCTAAAAATGGATTTTTAATTGTTTATTGCAAGTAGGGGTATGCTAGTATACGACTTTTCAAGTTTTACTCAAACCCAAGTCGTTTAACCCAACTCGTCGAGTTCAAGTCGAATCGAGAAAATTCTAGTACCCGAATATTTTCGACACCCAGTAGTCCAATCGTTGATCAATTAAACGACGCTGACTGCACATTACACGTCGTTTGATGGCGAGCAGCTAAAAAAAACTCGGGCACCCGAAAATTCGAGTACTTGACTCGAACTTGAAAATAAAAAGATGACTCGATCGAGTAGAGTTTTTTGAGTACTCTCTCATCCCTAATCGAAAGTTGCTAAAAGAAAAAATTTATCTCGAGGGACTAAAAAGTTCACTACACTTGTCTTTTCCGAAAGAACTTTCAATTCCATTGAATGAATGTGGGGAAATGTACGGATTATTTATTGAATTGAAGGGTATACGAATTTGGTTTTTGTATTTTCCTTTTTTTTTCTTTTTTGAAAATATTTGAATAATGGCAATTTCTAAAAAAGGTACATCCGCTTGATTAATAGTAGAAAATTCAATGTTAGTTATTATTTTTGAATAATATTTTTAAAAATATCAAAAAAGAAAAATGATTGTTTATTTCACAATGTTTACGTTACGTTAGGAAGTTCCAGTCAATCATAAACCTATATTATTCGACATTTATAGAATCACATAAAGGCAAGAAGGAATAGCCGACGACGGTCTCAGAAGCAGCATCAGCGTCATAGAGAACAGAATCTCGCTGCCCATGATATATATAGCGTATAGCACAGCCGAAGCTAAGAGAAAGAGAGAGAGAGAGAGGACGAGTACGAGGAGGGTAGAGAGAGAGAGAGAGAGAGATAGACGAAGGGAGTCAGGTTGAAAGATAGAGCTGCAAGGCGAGTTTTGGCAGTAGCCCGACGACGACGACGACGCAGTGCTAGAACGTAGAATTGTCTGGCATTGTGTTTGCAAATCAAGCGGCAGTGGCGGCAGCAGCGGCCGAAATTTACATGAAATTTATGGCATTCCGTTTGCTCTGCTGGGCGCGTTTATCCGTTTGGATATATTAACTATACGCAGACACGCACACACACACACATTTATACACAGCATACATGCAATTTATATACATGTATAGCGCAAAGGAGCAGAGAGATCCGAAATGTCGGCCCTGGCCCCTATTCTTTGCACTAGGCGTATATAAATGTGTGTGAGTAGCAGTAGCAGCAGCAGCAGCAGCAGCGCGACCAAACGCAACGTATAGTAGGTAAAGTCAGAGTGTCGGGCAATGTTCTCATGAGGCAGTCCACCACGAGGCTATGTGTGCACAGACATACGGCGAAGCTCAAGAAAGCTGTCTTTTTCTCTCCTCCTTGCCGCTGTCTTTTCTCTTTTGTGCTGCGAGAGCGAGTTATACACACGCGCACATCCATATACACACGCAGACAAACAGCCAGCGCAGTTTTATAGTATCTTTGTTCTTGCATTTCGGAGATTCCTCCCTTTGCCGCCGAGTGTTATATGTTGTATATTATGGTGTCAGGCGCGAGAGCTGTCGCGCGTTCGACTGTTTACGCTACTGTACTCGGCGACGGCCGCCCATGGCTCTCTCGACTTTATAGACACCGTTTGCGTATTCTCTATACTCTCTTGTTGTTATTTACGTCTGCAGGTAGAGATACACGCCGTCATTTCTGCAACTTGAAAGTTTCCGCGGAGGAACTCCGTACAAGAACAGCCGTTGCGTCGTTTTTCAGAGGGCCGTTATTTTGTTTCACCGAGTTTATTGTACGTTTTTGCCAACGACGACGAGTCTCGAGCGATAATCGACTTTTGTTGAAAAACATATTTGATAAATCGCACTCGTATTTCTTCGATGAATAATGCCGGATCACGACTCGAATAGTTTGAATTAATCGCTTCGAATTGTTCGATGCAATTTGACGATTGTCTGTTAGTGACTGCAGTTTCAAAATTTGGCCTAAATTTATAGCGCGCGATATATACCCGATAACTCACGATATATCTTTTACGAGTGTGAAAGGATAGGCTAGGAGGCCCATCGGTGAGCCACTGCTAAATAGCGTCGCTTTTTTAATTTTAAAAAAATACTCAACGAACATCGATAGACCGAGTGACCGCCAAAACGGCAGTTACGCAGTTTCCGACTTACGCCTAATACGGCGAGTCGCGAGCACGCCCGCCAAAACAGTTCCTATTCAGCACGCAGCGGGGGAGAGGGAGAGAGGCAGCGACCGAGCTGCAGCGAACGTCGCTCGCGCGACTCGAGATTCGCAACGGCGGTTGGGCGCTAAATCAATCTTCGACCGTTCGAAATTTGATGCAGTAAAGTGCGCGGCTAATTGAGTGATGATTAGTAACGGTGTATAATCGTTTTCCACTTCAAACAGACAGACGTGTGTGTAATAATGCAGTGTCAGACATTGGTGTGGTTATGGTGTGTGTTGGTGAAACGCGAATATTGGTTAATAATCAGAACTGTGCAGTGTGGAGATGAGTGAATTTTGTGAGTGTTGCATATTTGCATTAGTGTAATCAAGTGATTGTTAGTAAAAGTCAAGTTCTACAGAAATGGACTACGAGAGTGTACTTTATCTTGATACGTGAAGGTAACGATCGTCGCATAATATGCAGCGCAAGAGAAATCGAAAGGTATAACCGTCAAATTGAAATTTATTTGAAACGCTATTGTTGCTACGAGAAAGTCTAGCGTCGTTTCGTTTTTCTCCTCTGAAATCAGGACTCATTCCTGATGTCAATATCAAAGCGAATGTCCACGGTCAGCGCAGTTGTATTCGCGCGCATGTCTCGAAATTACTCTTCGCTCCCTCTCTTTCTGTTTCGCCCTGTCTCTCTTTCGCTGCAGCGCAGCAGCTAAGCGTGGCTAAGCTTAGCTAGCGTAGCAGCACGTAAGGGCGGCTGAAGTGTCAGGGCGGAATCCGGGATAGTATTTCACGTCTGGCTCGCCCCGGTAGGAGCTGTTACTGCAGTATATAGTCCGAGCTTATTAATGACCCCGCGAGCGAATGCCGCGACGTGCAAGGCTCCCTCCCGACACCCGAATACGTTAAGGAGCCATTAGATACTGCTGGACTTTCTCTCTCTCCTTCGCTCGGCACGGGGCCATTGTTTCTTTGCACAAAAACGTATAGCTCCAAGACACTACTGTGTGTAGTGCTGCAGCAGTCCCGGTAATGTTTGTAGGCAGCTTGATGCCTGGCACGCATAATATAAATACACAGACGCACGCACAGAGCCGTATACCACTTTAATTCTTCGCATTCGTGCGAATCGTGCGTTAGATCGAGGTGGCGGCGGACTTTTTGCTTTGTGCGTGCGCCAAAGAGACGTCCTCGAGCACGTCGCTCTCGTCGATGGCTTTTATTCCGCGGGGTCGAAGGAGGGGCGACACTTTTTTTGTCAACTGTCCGCACACACACACATACATACTCGAGAGCTTTCCATCGTTATGGTTCATCGGAACTTGCGGTTTGTTGGCACTAGCATATATGTTAGTTAATAGTAGCATTGACTTAGACAGTGCAGCGTCGCCGAAATCGAATCCCTCCTGCAATTCTAATAGAGTGCAGAGAACGTGCTTATTTTACCAAATGCATTGTACACCTATATGCTGCTAAGAGGCGTTTGCATGATTATTGCATTACTAATGCAAGTATATGCCGAGTGTGCGTATGTGTGGCGCGTGATGGGGCATAAATAATCGTGTGTGAGCGCCCCTCGATAATATCTCAAATGCATTAGTAACATTCGTCATAAGGTACAATTTTCAATTATCCGATTGTGACTCGACTTGCTTCGTACTTGCAATCTCAAATCGAGCTACATCTAAATTGAGCTAACAAAGAGAGGTCACTCTATCGTTGCGTAAATTGAACATTTCTAAATATTGCTCGCAAGCGTTTTGAAAAATCATCGCCACTCTGCTACTGATGACGAATACGTATTCGAAACACAGAATGAATCACCAATACAATACTATGAAAAATAATTGATAATCAAGTTTGAAGGGTCGTGCGCAAGCGTCGCTTGATTTATTCGAAACTATATTCGTTTCGCATGTGTATCTCTCGATAGTCGATATTCATACATTTTCACAAGTGCATCGGCAGCGCTGATAGATCAATGGGTCTCGCACGAGAATCATACCTTACTCGGCGCGCAAATGTATTTCCAAGCCCCTCGCTCAGTAACTCGTATATATATATGTGGAAGTAGCTTTCTCGGCTTTGGAGAGAGAGAGAGAGAGAGAGAGAGAGAGAGAGAGAGAGAGAGAGAGAGAGTCGGAGAGTCAGCTACACCCAGGAGTCACTGCAGCACCTCTAGCGTGTAATGCTCGAGCTAGGAGGCGCACACACATATACTGCCAGCTTTGAACAATGGCATGAAAATTCGAGCACATGCACAAAATACATCGGGGCTAGGCAGCAGCAGCATCGCCTGTGCTGCTACAACACGGCCAAGTGTATACCTTATAATCCGCTCACGAGCTCGACTACACGTGTATTTGCCCATATTACCTAGTAGCACTCTCACTCACACACATTTATACACACATGCATACACAGGCGCGCGCTCACACGTGCAGCCACCTCGTAGAAAGCATTGTGATAAATTTTACAAGCATCCATTGGTACGCGGGTGTATATATAAGCTCCCCCCGTACACACGCGTGCACTCGCACCCACCCACACACACCCCCATAGTATACGTAGAACTATCCGTAGCCGCACATATATAGGCTAGATCGATGCATCTATATGTACAGTGGCGTAGGTATGCGCTCGTATGCGGGCGCGTGTGTCGTACACCGTGGGTATACGAGACGCTGCATTATCATTCTATTCACAGAGCGAAACACTAGCTACTTTGGCGTTATATTGCTCGCGCATGTCGAGACTCTTCTTTCCGAGAGAACCGCGAAGAATGACAATGGGATGCGATACACACGGAGAGAGACACACATATGAATAAACCCTGCGGATAATATACATCGGTGACTGCCGTCTCCTTTTTTTGGTGTGCTTCATTTTTTTCCCGTACGTATTCTTTTTTCGTATGGCAGATGTTGCGCGTTCCTACCCCCCGAAATTAATAAATCAAGAGAACCTTTTTCTCCTCTGTTTATTCATAATTATTTAATTTCACGTAAAAATCACGCAGCTTATGTACTACGTAATTACCGAGTTACTTTTCTTAAAGAGGTTGTGCCGCGCGCGCGCTTTGTACGCAGCGAGTGTTGCGGTTAGCTACTACTGGCCCCTCTCATGCCTTATGCTACATATACCATGCTTTTTTGCACTTTTCATGATTTTCGTCACGAAAGCTTTTAAAAACTATAAAGGAGCTTAGCATTTATATTAATGAGTAGCGATATGCAACTTTCGGACGCTTTATTTTTTATGCTGTATGAGGTTCATTATTATGCGATGTTTTAACATTTAAATCGCAAGATTTTATGAGCTTGTTAGCATATATAAACAAGCCGGCCTGCTAAACTTTTTTCGTTTAAGCATAAATAATATATGGCATCAAAACGTTTTCACTGTATTTAAAATCATTGTATGATAAAAGTGGTTTGCTTGTTACGCCTATTTTTTAACGTTATCAATAATACTATGCAGGGTTTTCTATTTATTATTTAATAATATAATTTTCATGACGAATGTACGAATCTGATTATTTTAAGTCGAAAATCAAAGGAGAGATGTATTATGGAAATCAGTAACAAGGAAACGTTCGACTTGAGAAACGAAAGGGCTGCGATCGACGTTTTGAAATTCTGAGCTTGCAAGGAGTCAGTTTTCACACCTATACGTATATATATTTGTCGAACCGAGAGCGCTCCGCGCACGGGAGGGCATGCGCGGCGGTCTTCGCCCGACGACGCCGTTGTCGCTGCTGCCTCCGAATCCGAACCTCCTCTATCTCTGTCCCGCTCGCTTTCGGATGCCGGGCTCGTTGCCGGCACACAGCCACGGTGCTACTACTGGCGCGCATTCAGCCGTCGACTCTGGCCGTGGCTGGTACTACTAGCGCGAGAGAGACCACATGCAAAGCTGCTTTTGAGCTTTCTCTCTCTCTGTCTGTCTCCGTCTCTCTCTCTCTCTCTCTCTCTTTCGCCTCATTGTTAATTCGTTTGAATATATACTCACGTGCTGCGATCCGCCGGCGCGTAGCGTACAACCAAAACTCTGTATTCAAGGATGAATAGTGCACTGCCTCTACCATCTCGTCGGTATTTCATTCCGTCGTCGTTTAAGCGCTCCCGCTCCATTTGCACTTTAGGCGTCAAAAACTTGTGCTTGCGATGCAACAGTGTCACTTTCGCCTCAACCGAAGTTAACCGAGTCTCGAGCGAGTGAGTGAGCTATACAGTGCAGCAGCAGCTGAGTCGTCGCAGTCGCGCTCGCGCGCGCGCGCCTCCGTTTAATTTTCAGGGCTTGGAAATTTGAATTTCTGTCGGCTTACACACGGCAGCCCGTGTGCCAGGTCGTGTCGCTCTTATTCAGCGAAGGGAGTTTGCACGTGCCTCTTTTCTCTTTCGTTCGCTACGTGCACGCATATACTCGGCTGCCTGAACACACACACGCGTGCGCGATGATGCTGTTGACGTTTTACATCAGAATAGCGAGACTCTTTATTCGCTTGCAGTTTCGGTGGTGAAAATTTTACAGCGAGAAAGTGTATGTGCGGTGATCTCCGTGTGAGTACTGTCAAAAGTCTTGGTCAACTGATTGCAACTTCTAGTAAACGAGTTTCTCTGAATCTAGGCTACGAACTATTCGCAATCGTGTGCACAATACATTTGAATTTGCCGGTTCGGTTCGCTGGAAGAAGTTTTCTGCGCTGTGAATAGTATCGCGCACGTGCGACTTGTGTATGTAACATAAAAATGAAAATAATTCTGAAATTAAAAAATATTCCACCAATGCAAAATGTGATTCATTCTTTGAGTGCTTTTGACTAACAGTGTGTGTCCAATACGTCTAAGTGTGTCTTTAATAGCAACAGCAATAATTGTGCATTATTTTTCCTTTTTTTTTTATTTTAATGTTTGGATAATTAAAGTCCCTTGTACTGGATAACAATTGAGTTAGTTTTCTTGTTATCTACGTAGAAAATAATTAATTGAGTAATCATGGGATATCAGTGGTTCAACGCCCGCCTTTGCTGCTGTCTACTCGTTCTCAGCGGATTAATCGGTAAATAATGCATGACATCGTAATTCTCTTATATTTTTCTTCGATGAGTTCAAATCATGTATTAATAAACGTATGTAAATAGTAAGTACGCAACTATTTTATTTTGAATCCGAACTAAAATTGTTTTAGATAATGTATTTATTTTAAATCATTATAGACACATTATCTTTTTAATGTATATAAAGCATTTTACATATTAAAACTTTCTAGTAAAAGATGTTAGCTGTACATATTAAAATTTGCTATAAGTTTTCTCAGATATTTATTTTAAGTACTTTGTCATCTTTCCATTGATAATATCTAAACTCATTTGCCATTCAAGCTTAAAACTCGTGTATTCTGCAGCACCAAGTTTACAGACTATATTTCTATAAATTGCTCGAAAAACTCAAGAATACTGAACAATAGACCCTTTATTTCTAATTTTTATAAGGTTTCAAAAAAATACAATTGAGTTGTGCGTGAAAAATTTAAATAAGACACATTTAAGATTCTTTTCTGGTTCATTAATAGCGATGAAGTATGTCGATACTCGTTTATTTGTGATCATTAAAATTGTGGATGAAAAAGACGATATCTGGTATATTGAATAGGGAAAAAATCTTTTATTTCCACTCGATTAAAATAAGGATACAATCGATGAGAAGGTGTTATCATTGAGAGTAAATATTTATAAGTCCGCTTTTCTCTACAATCAAAGTAAATAAAGGTGAGGTACGAACGTAAGATACTATTTTCTGTTCTATTAATTATTCTAACAATAGTCTGCTTTTGTAGAAATCAAAAATGTGGAAATAATTGAAAATGTATTTTAAACCGATTTTATAAACATTTTTTACAATAGCTCAATTTTAATTATTTTATCTAATAAAATTCTTAAGACTAGTTCAGATTATCGAAGATTGACTAATGTTCAATCTGAAGGGATTCTATTTTCACACCTTTAGCGCGCTTTCACTCTTTTTTTTTAATTACATTTTTTGTCGATTTAAATGTAATATCAGATCCTAGCAACTTCTTACGTACGAATAGTTGAAATCAATGTCTCAACTTGATCAATTTTCTGAAAATAATTTAATACGAAGTTTAAAGGAGAGAAATATTTTCAAGAACAGATTTGAACTTTTCCTTCGAAATATTATTTTACAACAATTGATGAAAATTATGATAAAATCGTAATCAATTAAAATTAAGTACTCACAATCTAATCGATACAATTTTAACTTGCTTTAAATTAAAATTTACTCAAAATTGTACAAAAACCAATATTCAGAAACTGAATGGAGTAACTGAATGGAATTAGTTTTTTTTCTTAAACCACGAGTGATTGAAATTATCAGTCGCATTACTTTTAATGTAAATCGAACTACAACAGTCATTAGATTTAGACAGGTATGTTTCAAATCTTGTTTATGATTCATAGGCTTACTTTGTCACTCAACATCAAAATCGAAAAATCTATCTAGAATATTTATGATTAACAGGTTACAATCAGTCAAAAATTATTCTAACCTTTCAGTAAAACGTTCCACGATCACGCAGTAAACTCAATGTCCCGATGAAGCTATAGATTTCATTATAAATACATGTAATCTATTAGGTAAAGTATTTATGTGCCATGTCAATAAGTCACGTCATAATATAATGTGTACAGACTTAGTATCTTCATTTTTTGTCTTAAATTAACCTAATCTGAATTTAAACACGCTGCTTTCAACAAAATAAATGACAAGAACATGGTCGTGAACAAATGATGGGAAAGTGAAGTAAGAATGTCGAACGAAGAGAAGAGACAAAAATTAAATAGACTTGGAACTTTTCCAATGCCACTCGAGAAAGAAGAATGGGAGAAAGAGAGGGTGCGGAGGTAACGACAGGTACACAAAAATGCATGAGCAGACGATTCGATCCGTGACAATTCTTTTTAATGGTTGTCAGAATAGAATTTATTTACAATTTATTTTATGGTTCTACTTTTTGTGCAATATTTCACGGTAACTTGTAACCGACGAAAAAACTGTTGACTGACTAAGACTTGATAAATAAGTAAAACTTATCACGTTTAGTTTGAATTTAGAAAATTTCCCGAACAAGCTATTTTTCGGAATTGAATCATTATTTCATACGTTATTATCATGTCAAATTAAGATGACGTTATGAGAAATATTGATTGTTATGAATAGTAGTGTACGTGTTTTTTTAGATGGAGTTTGATTAATGTGATCGATCAAAAAAATAAATAAAAAAAAAATTCCAACAATCCCTCGTGGGAGCATGAATTATTTAGCGTTCGTTTATTTGATATTTATATTTGGGCATAAATGTTCCAATTTGTCATACTTCGATTGTTATTCGAAAAGCAAGTTAAATGTACCCTGTAGACTATATATTTATATTGATCGCATTAAAGATGAGCAAGTGGTCAGAATTTTTTAATTTTTACTGTGAAATACTTGTTGGAGAAACCGACATTCAATTTAAACGATCTGTTTTATAAAAAGTACAAAACTATACAATTGTCCCTTTGGTTTTGCAATATTTTTTATTCAAATTTTCGCCAATCTAAGTTGAAAGTTTAGATAAGCGCGCCAAAGGAAAAAAGAGATAAAGAGTTCGAAACTGTAACTAAAGATTTAAAAGATTCACGTCGAGATTCCTAAAGATCTTTGACTCAATTTGTTGAGAAACGAAACTCACAATATAACCGACGAAGTTCGCAAAATAATGTAATTAAGAAAGTTTATTCGCAAAATTTATCTTTGATAGAATAGGAATGATGAATTCAATTATTAACAGGTTGAAACAATATTCAATGAAAATGCAAATAAACACGTCCATGATGACAAAAATGTTGAAAAACTTTGTTATTACAACTCTGCTGAGCGGTCGATAATAAAGAATTTTCATAGGCTGGCTGGTCCTGGATTTAATACTAATGTTTTGTTATAATTCCCAAAGTTGCGCTTGGTGTAAGACTGAAAATATACAATTTCAAAGATGGCGTAGGAATTTTTTCAATTTACTGCTAAGTTCTGGAGTGAATGTAGGTCATGAAAAAATTTTAATACCTTTATTTGAACTTTAAATCCAGCTTAGCATCAAGAATTTTTTGTTTGTACTAAACTAGTTCGATATTGTTATTTTTTGAGAACATTTATTCATTTATCATGGTTACTTGAACATCATGGTTAAATGCTCATCATGGTTAAATAATTCATACTCATCATGGTTAAATAATTCACAATAGGATAGTTTGTTTACGTCATCTACATCTAACTCGTTTAACAACATTACTGTCCGTGACTTTACTAATCTTCTTTATCAATCAAAAATTAACTTTACATGCATTACAGTGCATTTCTAAAGTCAAACTATGTCGATTCTCACGATTAAAAGTGAAAGTTTAGAGAATGTCGTTCGATAGTCCAATTAAAACTTATTTGTTGGGACAACGACTTTTATGACATTTCAATTAACACTTTTGAAAATTGTCTTACTTTTCATTTCATAGGTCAAGTTCAAGATGTCATTTATTTTATTGCAAAAAAATATTGAAATTAAGAAAATCGAAGGTATTGATTTTGTACCTCTTTTGCATTTATTAAAAATCGTTAATCTTTAAATTTATTAGACACATAAGTTGGACAGACTTTTAATTTTCTCATTGCTGTAAACTGCTATTATCATCTTCTAGACGGTCTGTCTTGTACTATTTACTTCAGACTTTCAATTAATTTTTCAGGGTGGACATATTTTTAGTGACAAAGTTAAAGAATATTCTGTGGGATATCATGTACGATTCAACTTTTAACCATAATTGGTATTGCAAAGCCACGCATCAACTTATATAAATATTTTCACTTTGTCACTTGCATATTTACAGATGAAGGTTATTACCATCTAGTGGTGAAAAATTAAAGTGTCATTATCTTATTTAAAGTGGTTGAAACAAAAAAGTTTCATTTTCAGGTCATTTAAAATGTGCGTAATATTTGTCATATAATTGGAACAGCTTCAAGCCAATTATAAAGCGTTTAAATTGTCTTTTTTGAGTCATTAATAATATTGAATATTTCCACCAGAGTTTGTTTTAGATTATATCGTTACCAATTTTCACATTGATTAATTGGATCTTTTATAAAAAAAATTGAGGAAATACCAAAGTTAAAGTAAAAATGTATAATTTTTAACCGATTTTTAAGATATTTATTAAATATTTTTTAAAAAGCTACACAGATGGCATAAGCATGATAGTTAAAAAAAGAAATTAAGTGTGCATTTTTAGAAAAAATAATTAACGGTTGCGTGTCTTCTCCATTTCAGTAAATGTTGCTATTTCTTTTCGTTTGTTGTCTGACGCGTTGATTGCACCGAGCGCACAAAACTTACTTAATTAGAAAATACTTCACTAGTTTGAGATAACTCATGAATGTGGTACGCGCATGAATCTTGGCAGCGTAGATTTACACTTGTCTTATTACAAACTTCTTTAATGCTTGACGTTTAAACGCTATTCTTTGACGTTGCAAACTGCTTGAAGCAATGGTTTCGTCAATTATAAGTTTCCGAGTTATTGTTACAACGTTGACAAGAAGTCGAGAATGTTTTGCATAAGTACAATATATAATTCTAATTTAAGAACTAGCTTGAAAACAAGTCACGAATTTAAAAATTTTAAATTTACTACAGATTTCAACTCTTTTGAATTCAATCCTTTACTACCGCACATTTTACTGAGCTCGATGACGACCTATCGACGCTCCTTACGAAAAGTAGGAAGATTCAAATGTCTTAAGAAAGGTAGGAAGATTTTGATTTTTGACGAAAAGTAGGAAGTTTTGATATTTTTTGTCAAAATCAGGATGTTTCAATTTTTTGACGAAAAATAGGAAGTTTCAGATTTCCGAACGAAAGTTAGGAAGTTTCAAATGTCTGGACGAAAACTAGGCTGTTTCAAGGTTTTAAAAAAAATGCCAGAAGTTTTATAATAAAAAAATTTTATTGCGATAAAATATTAGTATAAAAATTATGATGTTCGCGAGGAATCAAAATTTTTGATACAGCGTGCGGAAAGTTCGTTTTTCGCAGTCAGTAGGATGCTTCGAAAGTAACAGATCCCGGTGCTATGGCTACAGCGTGCGGAAAGTTCGTAAGCGTGCGGAAAAACGAACTTTCCGCACGCTGTATCAAAAAATAGTATACTCAACTCGTGCGGAGTAGGTGTTCCCACTCGTTGCGTAATGTACTATTTCTCACACATTTTATTGAGATCCTCAATTTTTTTATTAGATAATCTTATCTTACCATGGTAAGCCCGAGAAACCTCTGTATTTATTAATTTTTTAATTGTTTTACCTTTTCTTAAAACATTGATTTCTTCTCCCTCTCTTTCAAAATTATATTTGATATTAATCAATTCTCTTTGGGAATCAAATATTATTTCGCGCACTTGCGAGATTTTGACAGTATTCCAATTGAAATTTTTGGAAAATTTTTTCAATCGATAAAATGTCATCTTGTTTTTTGGTCAAAAATCAGTATAAAATCCTAAGATTTCGAGGAATCATCCAATAATTTCAATTGGAATATTATAAAAATTTCACATGTGCGTGAAGTTATGTTTGATCAAAAAGTTGTTAAAATCAAATATAATTTTGAAGAAGGAGAAGATGTTAAAACTTTATATGAAGGCAAATCAATGTAAAATTTAATTGGGACAGAGATCTCTCGCGCTTACGACAATAAAATATAATTATCCACAAAAAAATTGTGGATATCAATGAAATGTGCTCAAATATTAATTCCCAATGAACACCATACTTTTTTTATAACATTTTATCTCAATAAAAAATTATTTATCATAAATCTTCTTACGTTTATTCAACGAACACCTGAACTATGCTAATTTTCCTAGAGACGATCGTAGCAAACCCTTTAAATACATTTGTCACAAGTCATTTGCATACAAGTTTAGCCTCAAATTTCATAATACATTAACAAATTATTTAATACGCAATACATATGAGATTTATAAAAAAGCATTGAGTTGCCAGAGTAATGATGCTGCGTAATCAGAGCAAACTCTTCGAATGTAAAATATGTCACAAGTACTTATGCAGGCAATATAGTTATCTCAATACATCCATAATCGAAGTTCATTTTTCGAAAGCATTTGGAGTAAAGAAACATTAGTTTGTGCATAAACGTAGTTCAATATAAATTAATAATAAGTAATGATAATTTTATAACAAGTAGCGAGGGCTCTATGCATAATTACTTTTGTGATAAATATTACTTATCTTGTTAAAAAGTAAAACTTCCTACTTTTTCGTCATAAAAAAAGTAAGATTCCCCAGTTTTCGTCAAAAATTCTAACGATTTCCTAGTTTACGTCAAATAAAACTATAACTTCCTACTTTTCTTCAGACATCGCGTGAAATGTCCTAGTTTTCGTCATAAATTTGAAACTTCCTACTTTTCGTAAGACATTTGAATCTTCCTACTTTTCGTAAGGGGCGTCGCTATATCGAGTTTAATACCAAGATTTTCTTCAGTTTACATTCATGTAAGCCTAAATGAAACCATATTACTTACAAAGAGACCACTCCAGCTCCGGGTCATGGATTTTCTCCAAAATTTTTTTGGGGTCTCCTGGTACCCAATACTGAAACTCCCTGTGCTTAGTTTGATCTCATGGGCTTTAGGGCCCATTTTTTAGAGGAATTTCCACATTATAAAAAAATCGTTGTTATTTTCTATATCTATATAGAAGTACTCAAACGAAAAAATGCAACGATAAAAAAGTTTTTTAATTTTTCAAAGAATTTGCTTGAATTTTTTCAGAATTTTTGGGACCATCTATCACTCTCTCTTTAAGAAGTCCTAAAATCTATAAAAAAAAGCGTCAAATTTGGGCCTCTGGAATTAAGTGATAGATGGTCCCAAAAATTCTGAAAAAATTCAAGCAGATTCTTTGAAAAATTAAAAAACTTTTTATCGTTGCATTTTTTCGTTTAAGTACTTCTATATAGATATAGAAAATAACAATAATTTTTTTATAATGTGGGAAATCCTCTTAAAAATGGGCCCTAAGGCCCATGAGATCAAACTAAGCATAGGGAGTTTCAGTATTGGGTACCAGGAGACCCCAAAAATTTTTTGGAGAAAATCCATGACCCGGAGCTGGGGTGGTCTTCTTGTTAGTACGAAACAAGCTATGTACATCTTGTGAAAAAAAATTTGAACGTACTGCTTTCTTTATCATAATCTTTCACATGCTTCATTTTATTTTGTGCTAATAGTATTTGCTTTTAAACGTGCAATATTTTCGAAGCTTTATACCGATCGATGTTTCATCATTTTCGTCCATCAGTTATCAAAATAATCTCATAATTCTTACTGGCAATGTCAAGGGTTCAGTGCGGCTTGCGCACTTGACAAAAAGTATGCGTTTTCCTTCGTAAAAGCATAAGCCCTGTCTACCCGAGCTAAATTACCCGTCATCCACATTCTCTCCGCAAATCGTTCAATTTCTCATATTTGATGCCACGTGCTTCGTGAAGGAGTAAAAAACCTTCCTGGATGCTAGCAACGAGGTTGTTGCTGCCAAGCAAATCGCGTATTCCTAGAAATCCATTAAGCATTTCTCTTTCCTCTCTCACTCGGTAGTTCTAGCTCACTGCCACGAAGAAAGAGAGAAGTAAATGATCTGCCTCAAATACGTTTCTTATTCGATAGCTACGTATAGATATACAACAGGAATGCGTTAGGGCTTGGCAAAAAGATCTTACGACATTACCACAATGATAATTTTTTCGTCCAAAAACTTTTGAGTAGGGATACAGATTTTTGAAAACTATTTTGTATCAATTTCCTTGTATTTTTAAATTTTTTTTATATCATATTTCTATTTCGACTAGTGTTGTTTATCATTAAGTTTTATGTCCTCGAATGCAATTATTGGTCAAGATTTTCTGTTTTCTTTCATCTACAAGATGATTTAGCCAAACTTGAAGATAATAAATTTTTTGAACTATTATCACTAATGAGCACTTGAGTTAATTACTGAACTCATTTTGTACCGAAATATTTTATTTTGGTTTTCAAATCTCTTATTTGTTCTCGAACCGAGCCGATGTTTCTTCGAGATACCATTAAGTAGAATTAGTAGGTTCAAAGTTTTTTATTGCCTTTGACGACGATTTTAATATATTTAAAAATTAATTAAATGTGAAAAAAATTTAACTTGTAATTTTTTCTGCGTCTTGCAACTTTATTTGTAAAAATGTTTGAAAATATAGCTATTAATCAGATGAATATATTAATTTTATAAATAAAATATTGATATCTTTGTAATACAAATAACAATGTTAATTTTGTGCCAGTTTTTCAAAAATCTAAAGTTTCCTAGAATTATTCAAGTATGTTTACGGACATATAGCAATAGAATTACAATAAGGTCGTCTCATTCTCGACAAAACGATTAGCGGTCCAGATAAATTTATATCATTATTGATTGATATTTTTATTAGTCTTGCTGACTTCTGTAGTAAACGTAAATTAGTCTGTATGTTTTTACATTGCTCATATTAGGACGTACATTTTCATACAAGAAAATCGCACCGTTGCACTTCACAAACTCAATCAACTTCGATATTGTCTCAAAAATATGAGAGAAACCACGATCTCATTCGATCAAATTTTAATGACTTATAATGTTCCTTGGCGATGTTGAAATTTACAAATGAGAATGGAGATTAACCGATCAAATGTTACACGATTCTCTTACCTGCATTACACTTGTTATTTATGTAAACGAAGTAATAAAAGGGATGTTTTAAAATATTGTGATTAAGCGTGAAAAATGAATCTACAGTAAAATAATAGCTATTGGTGGGCGAGTGTAACCCGTTAGTCAGCAAGATAAAAATTCTTCAATAATAATATTTTTGCGATTTTTCGCGTGCCCATAAAATAAATCATGAATACGTAGAATTTTATGTAAAAAGGTTTTGGAAAATCATAACAAACGATATGACATGACACAAGAGAGCTTAAAAATCGTAAAATTTTTTTTGGAAATCGAAATTGATTGAAGACCATTACAGTAATGAAACACGATGACAATAGAAAAAATAAAATATTACCTTCAATAAAACTTCTTTCGCAAGATTTAATTTAAATTTAAATTTTTTACATTTGAAACATTTTTTCTTATTTTCTTTTCTTTTTACAAATTACTGAAATATTAGCCCGACTATACGTTGTCATGCAAGTTTTTCAGAGTTCGAAACCGTATTGATGCATGGTAGAAGATAAAATAAAACAATATAAGCAGCCTACGTAAATCTAATAATCTGCAAATCATGAACTTAATGATCAGATTAAACATGTGCGCTTACTCCGGATAAGGCCTTGCAAGACATTGTTGCTGAATAAAATCGCGTGACACGTGCTTATGACGAATGATGCCGATGAAATGTGCGCCAGCCGTATAGCATCTATAAACTCCTACTCACGCGGACTCGAGCTAAACGGAAAAGCACCTCTTCATGTCGAACGAGTTACTTCCTGTGGCTTTACCACGTTCGATATTAGTCCGCTACGGGAGTGTGTAGACTAGTGCGAAACGTGACGTATACTGTGTGAGCTTTATACTATATAACGCCGCACGCATATGTATGGTTGGTATTACCTATCCTCTATCCGATGTACTTGCAATAACGCCCTTTTTTCATAAACGCTTTAGCTTGGGCAAATATTTTTACGACTTGTTGCGATGGCGATGCTCTAGTTTGCTATCGCAGCGACTTACGCGTGTGTGCGTTTTTACAAGAGATGAAATTTTTTTAAAACAACTAAAATTTATGGTCGGGAAAAATTAATGGTTATATACCCGCGGTAAATATGTAATGTGCGCGCTTCGAACGTGCAGCTTTCGATGAGGCTCTTCCTTTTATTTTTTCATCAGGCAATTTGTGTCCTATGTCGCGTCCAACAAATGAGAAGTTGGCACGCGCGAGGCGAAAATTACGTAACTGATTGATGGTCGTTTGGTTGAATTAAGAGAGACAAATTGCTTTTATTTTAAGCTTGCAACTTATTAGCGTTGGAATTCAATCATATGATCAATGCACGAGCAATGATGAATACATTTTTTTGTAATAACTCGAGTGAAATAAAGCATTCTGAATTAACGTAGCGTAAACCCTCATTTATGATTAACATGGATGGTAAATCTAGCCCAAAAGTTAAATTTTCATTTTAGTTTTTCTTCTAACAGAATATTTGCTTAAAAAGCTTTTTAGTACTTTTGAACATATCAAAATAAAAGTCATCATAAGGAATTTGAGATGAACATACAATAAACGTTCTAGAAACGAGATTGAACATTTTATTGTTGGGCTGTTATTTAAATATTTTTAAGTTAAAATATAGTAATATTACGTTTTTAAATGAAAGCATCAATGAATGCTCTCTCAAAAATCTATACTTCTGAATTTTAAAAAAAATTCTGTTACGTTACCTTTGATTTCTATTTTTCAAAAATTTTGAACACAAATTAAGCATCTGAGTATCACGATACATTCGGCAATTAACAAAAAAAATTGTTTGCATACGCATTACATATTTATAAGTACACCCAGCGATGTAAAAATATTACGGATACATACAAATATAATTTCACGCGTGAATTTGAGCTCTGAATTCAAGTAACCGTAGCAAATAATATACTACCTGTGTATGTAAACCGGAAAATGAGATGCAGAATCGACAAATTCTGGCAAGATGAGCAAAAAAATCTCCTTCAAAATATTACAGTGGTTGCTCATGCATGTAGACTTTTATGCAACTCTCGAGCTTTAGCTTGTGTACGTGTATATATGCCATACGTTCATTTATTATATTGATGTTATACACATCTGAGATAACTGCAACTTGTGGAAGGGGCTGCGCGCGGCCACTGGCACAGAGTACACCAGAGAGAGCGTGGGCACGTCGGAGAACTGAGACGGCTCTACATTTATGGCAAGTTTGCAGTAGGTTTGCTGGGTCGTGGCCGTGGTTTTGTGGCCACCTACACGTATAGAAGTACCCGCACACATATTTATGAATTTGGACTGATGTGTAGAATTGTGCCAATATAATGGTAAATTCACGATTTCATAAGCGAAAACTTCAGCGTAAGGATGTGTATTATAAGACTGTCATTCATTTTCCTCAAATCTGCAAATTATCTCGCTCAGCATACTGCAACCAGAGTTGCCGCTAGTAATTATTATTAATTAAATGCGTTTACTAATCGATAACTAGTTTCCTGAGCAACAGCTAATGAAAGCTGAGAATTTTTGTAACTATGAATTCAGTGACAGGAAATTAAATTGCTTAGCATTCTTTTGTACTGATATTTGAGATGACCCTATCATACAGGACCTTATTTAGGATAGCTCCTTACTGGAGTCCTCGAAAAAAATTTCCTTAGATAAAATAAAAATGTTGAAAAATTTACCAATCGATTATAAAACGTCCGTTTATAAAGAAATGCATTCAATTCAATCGCATTAATTGGTTGCATTCAATTGGGAGTGACGTGCTTAATTAAATTAATTTAGTCTGTGTTATTGATTTTGTGTTTATAGAATCAATAGATAAAGCTTGCATGACCGACGATTCTTGCGGATAAACCGAGAGATGAATGCGGTGAAGCTACAAGTTCACCTGGAGACAGACTGAAAGATTAACGATCGAAATCTGTCAGCCTAACTGCTTCCTAAGCTACATAAAGTAGAGCTTGACAAAAAAGAGCTTGCGTACACGAATACCATGAGTAGCCGCATTTGCGATAGCACAAGAACTTGGACACTTTTAGCATAGTTTTCTAAATAAATAGAGTAAAAAGAAAATAATAAAAATAGAGAGGCTGAACCAAAAGAAGAGTTTCCAATTGAATTCGAAAATCTCACGAGGAGATCGTGATTATAGCCTAACTTTTATTTTCGCCACTACGTGTACTAGGCACGCTTATATTCACAGGTATCCCAATAAAAGTAATGGTAAGAAATTTGCAGGGGCTATTTTCTCAGAGGAATCTGGGTAATTGTTATTGCGTCATTTTTTTCTTACACTTCTCTCTGTCTCTTTCACGCGCGAGTACACTTATTTTCAACCTATTAACTTAATTGGATTCTCCAAAGATAAAACCCTAATGTATTTTTAAATTTTTATATTTTAACTTAAAAATATCAAGGTAAAATATCAACATTTATGTATCTTTACAAGTTTACTGGTTAAAATTACTTTAATTTATATATATTAATTTATTTTATATATTGATTTTAAATTCGAACAAGAAATGAAAAAAAAATCATCGTAATTTTTTCAAGTATATTTCTATAAATTAAAATTATTCAAGTTCAATTTTTGGAACAACAAAGATAAGTTTATATTCTAATATAATGTGCCGACTTTAATCGATTTCTAACCCAAGTTTTGGTAATACGTTATTAGCCTCGATGGTTTGTAACACAGCTGAATTAAGCTGTGTTTGCATCACACTGCACTGCCATACACCTGCTCGCAACCATGTCAATTTCACTGCTTTCGAGCACCGTACAAGCTTCTGTTATTCATAGTAAAGAGATACTGGAGGAGGAAAATAGAGCTTTCACTATTACTTGCAGATAGTGTATGCAAGTGCACAAGACGAAGTAAGGGAGAAGGAGTGAGAGAAAGTTGCTGAACCTTACGGCTATTCCAGAATTGTGCAATACGGAATCGATCGGTTCTGCAACACTCGTAATCTGAACGTCAAGATTCTTTTGTCCTCTTAACTACATTAAGTGAAACTTTGGTTTATCTGCAGGAATCGCACCGTTTATCTTTAGATTCATAACAAATTTTTTATACTACACGAATAAAATAATTAATCAAGTTTTTCTGACACTGTTAATTTAGATTCTACTTGTTATAACAGTTTTCAATGAATCTTGTATTATAACAGTGCTAGGACTGCTTTTGAGAAAATTTCACGTTTTTAAGCGAACTGAAATGTTAGTTTTTAAATTATACTGCAACATTTTTCTTATTACTTTCTGCTTTTATCAATTCTAATCTAAAACAGATCACTTTGAAAGATACTCAATTGAACATTTTTACTTTAAGTATAAATTTTTAAATATATTTATGAATATTAAATTATTCAGTACTTTTATAATATCAACATCTGAATCATATAGATTTTTGATCCTAGAGCCCTTCTTCTGACTTTGCATTTTCACACCAAGCCTGTTGGAATTGAACAAAGGGATTCCATGACATAATAGTGACAAAGCAATCCCCCGGCGTACTATTGTATTAGTATAGCCGGCAAGTTGTAACTAATCTACCTTAATAAATATATTACCCCTTCTCGAAGAGTTAAAGTCTATTATAGTTAGTGTGTGACTTATGACTCTTATGAGACTATAATTATCATTCGGAATATTTATCATCTTTTGAGTAATGTTTTCCTCATAACCTCCGAAAAAGAAAAATAACTTAACGTCAATGTACATATTCAATGTCAGATTAAAATTTCAAATTTTGACACATAATTTCAATATTAGTTACGAACTCATCATTGTAAAATTTTGTGTCAAAATAAAAAAATATAAGGTATATTCATCCAGCTGGAAGTCAGCATGAGTTTTTCATTCTATCACATTATCCAAATGACTGGCTTCATGAGATTAGAGAAGTCCTCGATTCGTCTGAAAGAGAACTATATTGTTTACCTTTGAGAAGCGTGTCAGAATTTCCATCCGCAAAAAAGCCAGCGATTCGAGCTCGGAAACTGTGGCAGTGGAAACAAAAGCGAGTTTCTTACCCGCGTCGGTATGCAGCTCACCGCCTGCCTGCACCAGCGCGCGTTAGACGAACCGCATCGAGCTTGCGTACTTTCGGTACTTTCCAAGAGCGAATTTCCGTATGGCCAACTTTTGTGGAAATCAAGTGACTCTTTTACGAAAGGAACGCGCGCTATTCACACCACAGATACGCACGTAGGTGTACTCACGCACATTAACGAATGTCTCCACATACATAGATATGCTCTCCTGCGGAGAAAGAAATGTTTTCTGTGCTTTCTCTTGAGCTTTCTTGCGGCATTTGCAACGCTAGATTTCGATTTAAAATTCACTAGCACGTGCGTCGCGTCTCGCTGAAGATCAAGCTTCTCGTAGTCGGATAACGTTAGTTTGGTCTACATATAGATTGACACAAACGTACGATATGCGAGTGGAATGTCAATCATTGATGTTGCCTGCTCCCAGCGGTCTCTTACGCTTGCTTAGTCAAGTTTCAGTGACTGCTCAGTTTAAAGCGCAGCCTGCAGGAATACTTGAATGGGCTTTTGTGTGATTTTCAAGCAGATTTGAATAGTTTTAATTTTATATGATTTAGAGAATACTATGAGAACGGATTTTCACAAAGGATCTCGGAACAATATTTAGTTGTAATTTCAGAAAATGTATGTATATTCTATTATAAAATATAACGAATGTGTCAAATATACGATACAGATTTTAAATTGTTCGAAAATGCATTAGTTTTCGCTATAAAGTGAAATAGTTTGCTGCGACAGCCACTATGTTACATATATTTTTAAGCTAATCGATACGGTATAATGTTTGTAAAAGAATAAATAGAGTATCCATATGTTTCATTCAAAATCAGATTTTGAAGGTTACAAATTTATTTTAGTCTGCCCCTAACAATAAATATGTCAGAGAGTCGAATCCACGTCCCTTGTTGAATGAAATTTTCGAAATTTGTTAAATAAATTTATGACACATCGCCATAACTTGAGAGTATTATGTAGAGAATACACACATAATTTGTGGATCCAATGCGCATATTTAACGATTTGTCATCATAGCTTATATGAACTAATGTCTCAAAAATCGAAATTCACTCTGCCGCAGCACCAGCCTTACGGAAAAATACGTATACAGTTTATAATTGAAAGGGAGCGCGCGCGAGACCGAGGTAACAAATTGGAAATGTCCAGGACACCCATAATACTAAAAAGCGTCTATATTCATATGCGCGCGATATATGGGACGATATGAAACGAATGTTAAAGCGTGGAATTAATTCAGAGCTCCCTGTGCGCATTCGGAATCTGACGGGACATTGCATACGGCTCCGGCAGCAACAGCAGCGAAGAGAAGACTGGAAGTGTACGCTGACGTTTACATTGGCCTCCAATTGAACGTAGAAATATTAAATCAATTTAATTATAAAATGTTTCAATTCTTTGTAGTCGTTCGATTTTTCGTTTCGTATCGACAGCGTGACAGAAATATTGAAGCCAAGCATGTTTTTAGCTTTTAGCTCTACGGTTTTTTTCCAATGCATACAGCGAAAGTCAATAGCGGCAATTCAGAAACGAAGTGACCGTTCTTTATTTCGTAAAAGAAACATTAAAGTAGTACGCGCAGCTGCTGTAATTGAGATTGTAAGAAAACTTGTTTTCAGATATTGAGTAAAGGTTTCACCATTAAAATGCATCTTAGAAACACGCTCGGAAAATGATCTGCCTCTGACACCATTGAACAATGAGCAGGGAGTATATATACAGGTGCACGTGACGTTCTCAAAATGATAATGAAGCAGCCCATTGAAGGCCTAGCTACAAAACGTTTTGTGAATCGAAACTGCAGGAGCAAGTCGGGAGGCTCTGTTGCGCAGCGCTTGCGAGTCTGAGGGAGAACCCCTGGCTATATAGTTATACAGTATACACATAGAGTTTCGCATTTTGACAACTGGCTGTTACGTCCTTGATGCACGCATTGGCGTGTCATGTCGACGTTAATTTTGCCGAGCAGTTTATATTTACTGCTTTAGGCTTGCCAGAGAGAGCGAAGCCGATCTTGCATAGTTTTGAATTCTTGCTAGCGAGGGCCTAATGTATGTCTATTCGCTCCGATTTTGCTGTTGTCCGATATGCGAGTATATCACTATACAGCAGATAAACGTTTAAAATTACTGTTAGAGAGGACGCCTTTTCTGTGAACACAAGTGGCCGAGCTTGTATACGTGAGCAATACGGCTTTGGGTTAAGCATGAATGGAAGTACTCCAGAGATACAAGCATCAATAGTAATTAGACCGCTGATAGTGTCCTGTACAGCCTCTTTCGGTCAGCTGGGCAGAGTGCAATTTATCTTGCTCACTGCTGCAGTAAATGCTCTATTTCGAAATCGATTTTAAGTTTATTCAGAGTTTTTAATATAAACTTTGATTTTATAAAAATTACAAGAATCAATGATTCAAGATTTAATTGCCCGCTTAAAAAGTATTTTATTTTCATAGTAGCTCGTGAACACAATTCCAACCATTTTCAACTCGGTCATTGATACAAACTCGTTATGAAAAAGTTTCATTTCAAAGTTTATCAGTTCTACAGCGAAGATTTGTAGCTTTCGCTTTTTTCGATAAGTAGTCAACGTTCGTTTGGTCGATATACGTCATAAAAGAAAGTTGAACTTGTGCACTCTGAAAGGAATTTTTATAAACGCCGGAACTCGTGAAAACGACATTTCATTGACAATCATAGTCAAAGATTTTTTTTTTAAATTTGAATTATGTAACACTGATTTTAGTTTTTCATATGTTTTTATCACACTGAAAATTTTAATGACTAATTTTGTAAAATTAAACTTAACCGATTTTTTTTTTTATATTTACAGGTACGTACTGCATCAAGCAACATTTATCCAATTTTTTAGATGGGTGCGTATGTAAATTCTAATATAATCTAGAATCTCATTGGTTCAAAACTTAATTTAAAATATGATATATAAATTTGAAGAAATCAAATTAATGCATCCAATACCTTGTTAAGATGCGCTTCGCACACTGTCACTGACGAGTTTGCATTTCATCAAGAATTTATGGACTTTATTCAGACTATTTTCATACTTTTCTCCAGAAAATTGAGTTGTTCGCGCTTCTAGTTCATTCAACCTATTTACTTTCTCTTTCGTTTTTCTAATAAGGCATACCCTTAGGATTACACAGTCGCCGTAATAAGGTGAGAGTGAGTTCAGAAATAAATTTTTCGCAGTTCAAGAATATTTAGTATTTTCTACGGAGTTACGGCAATTTACAATTTTAAAAAGTGATTGCCCATGATATGAAATAAGGAAAATTACTTTTACCTGAATGTGGGTGTTGTAAGATAAAAGTCTATGCTTACCACCAATCAATAATGTACTATTTACAATAATCTATAACTGTAACTTATGTAGCTTAAAAAAAAGTGCTATAAGCTATTTTTCATTTGTCAATTGCACATAAAACCGCTCACCTAGGTAATCCTCGCATGGAAGGAAAAATATTTCCCAAACTTATAAAGCCACTTAACGCGTTTTGCTGCAAGCGCGTACAATGGTCAACATTAGTCAGACTATAAAGCTGCTTGGTCACGGTTTCCACTGGTAGAAAGTTAAATGCGAGGGCAAAAAACACACAGCGAGTTGCCGCCTCCACTGCCACTACCCGCGCACCATGAAAAAAACTGTAAGCAGTACTGCAATTAATGCAAACACTGGCGCTTAAAGAGAAAAGCTCTGAAAAATGAAAAGCTCGCTCGAGCGAAAAAACTCGCGAGTCCTCGATAAGCGCGAAAAGTGAAACTGCAAAAGAAATCAAAACAAGTAATCGTACGACCAATGCAGTAAGTAACCTAGAGAGTGAGAAAGAGAGCAAACAACTGCGTGTGTGAAAAAACGAAGCAAAGAAGCCCAAAAACTGCCAGGAGAGGGCGAAAAGCTTATAACCTTATATATTGTTCATGTGAGTTTTTGAGTTCATATAAGCTGCATAGCTGCAAAAGAGCCGCAAGTGCCATACACAAAATGGAACACAAAAAAAATTTTTATGCTAACTCAGACGAGCAACAGAAAATTTGGTCACTGGAATAATACACTTACCGCGAACTATTTTCCAGAACAAATTACACAGCGAGAAAAATAAATGAATTATTAACATTGACGAACTTTTTCTAAATTTATTCGATTCTCCGCCGTTAAATTTATTCATTTGTTTACTTTTTCATCGAAAAAACACGGGAGGAAACTTTTTCTTTGTTTCGCTCGTAATGCACAGCGAGATGCAATGCTCGAGCGCTCGCGATATCTTTATGACGAAAAGCTCGTACGCGAGCTCGCATGCACCTAATCATGAATGATGACGTTTACATGAGGCTCTATAAAATAGCAGATAGCACGTGCTATATGTGTGCTGTGCGCCACGCCGGCAATCTGTTTTCTTGCGCGTATTCGACGGCAAACGTGTTCGCAGGGTTTCAGGAATTTTTTAGCGCAGTACTGCGCACACATAGACTGATGCTAAAGTTTTTTCCGATTCTTGTTTGATTAATTACTGCTGGCTTTAATTTTTGCTTTGTTTCCTTGCGCGCTGCCATATACAACAGGGATTTGTTCGCGTACGCGAAGGTTTTTTTTTGCCATACGCGCTCCGCTAGGCTTTTAAGCTTGATTACATTTTTATGAGTCGTTTTTCGCACTTGTAACGGAAGGAAATGATTCAAGTGATAAATCCAAGTAAAGATAGAGCTTTTCGTTTTCAATTAAAAGTCAAATAATTACAGGGGACAAGTTGAACACTCTTTCGAGCTTTAATGATTACAGATTCGTAGCAATTTCGGCCGGCGGGCCAAGGGCTGCAAGCTGCCTCAATTGCGCCATCATCGTTATCGATAGGTTTATAAATCTTCTAAACAATCTGCGCCGCTTATAGAGTGGCCGTGTAGACGACGGCGTTTTGCGCTCTGTTATATCGGGCACAGGTCGTTTACATTTCCAGCGAATACGGCCATTAAAGTCCAGTACTTATAACCGCATGGCTATTAAATGACGCATAAACGGCTGATCTGCTTCTTCTCTTTTTTAGCTTTGATTTATTTTTCAAGCGCTGTATAGCCCCGGAGCTATTGAACTGCTTTATTTAGCGCTTGCGCATATGGCTCGAGCTTTTTCGATGGAAAACAATTGAATTTCGCGTTTTCAACTGAATTTTGATCGTTTAATTCAATATAATTAGTTCTTGAAGCTCCCAAATGGAATAGAGGAAGCAGTTAATCAGAAAAGTTGGTGCATCAAGTAGTAGACTACTAAAAAGTATTCGAGAGAAGATGTCGGTACGTTCGGTCGGAGTAAAGAGCAGCTTGGAAGATAAAGCTGAGAAAATCGCGTCCAAGGAGTTTAGCTGGCAAAGAATTTTCCCGCAGCACTCGAAATTTGTCCAAGTTGCCTGTTTGTATGGATCTTTAAGTGTGGATTGCGGATGGAAAGAAAGAAAAAATGTACCTTAGTGCTTGGCTTGCCATCTTACTCATTCAATTTGATCTCTGGGTATTCTGATATTTATTTATTTGGCATTTTCACTCTCTCTGTTTATTGATATCTGAAATTCACTCAAGTTTTTGAATTAATTATTTTATCACTATCTTGCATAATCATCTTCGAGCTAGCCCTAAAATTATTATTAAATTTCAATGATTGGTAGGTCAACGTTTCTTTTTTGTATCAATCAACCATTAGATAAGATACCCGCTCTCTGTGCTGCAGCATGTAGCGAGAGCATTGCAGTCTAAAACTTGCAGATAGTATTAATAATTCGAGCTTGTAAGTTAGTTCAGTCGGATTCCACGTTAAACTTTAACGTTCAAACGACGTTCAGGAGGAAGTTCATCGGACAGAAAGCAGATATATGAGCGCTACAGCACGTATAGTTCTATGGAAGTATTGCCTGGCCTAAGAGTCTGCGCGAGCTTAAGCCCAGCAGAGAGGGTCGATTTCGTGTTTTACACCGCCAAGTATAGTACATTTTATCACCGGACGTATAAGCCTTGCACATGGCTACTGGCGCTGTCCCGCGGAATCCCGCAACGGCTAAAAAATATTCGAAAGCTCCGTAGCGAGCCGATCTTTGCTTTCTCTAAAACCGCTCCAGAGGTAGATAAAAACTCTGGAAGGCTAATCTAATCCAGCAAAAAATTCTGCTAGTCCAAGTTTGGCAGTGAGCGTACTAAGATGTATCGTCTATTTTGCACTTCAACGTTGCCTTCTGAGCTTTTAGAAAATCTACAATGTTATTCCCATTTAGTTAAAGTGATTCATGAGGGCAAAATAATATGCCAATAAGAATATCACATTAATGAAAAAATTATATTTATGGAGGTGTGAAGTAAATTTTTCTACTGCAAAAAAATCCACATTACTTTGAACAATCACAATAACATTTTCCCTGTAATCTAGGCATACCGAGCTTTCCAATAAAGCAAAGTGAGGCAAAAATCACGGAATTTCTGGTAAAGTTTACCGCCTGTGGAGATATCCCAATTTCAAATGTATATAACCATCGGACGTATATCGAAAGTACTGACTTTAGCGATTCTATTCAAAAAAAGAGGGACGGAAATCGGGATCCGTTGCTACTGCTACTGCTCCTGCTGTTACTACTGCGTAATGGATACACGGAATAGAAAAAGGTAGCAAGAGAGGTATAGGGATGGCAAAGCGAACTATCCCAACGCTGCTGACTACGGTGAGCAAAACGCAATACATTCTGCGAGCGAGAGGTGATACGGACACGCTATACGCAACGACAGCCCTCAATCTCGGGGCTCTGCTGCTACGTTTATCGAAGCTTCGTCCAGCAACAGTAGCAACACGCTAACGTCAATCCCTTCCCCCTCCTTCTCCGTGGCTGAATTTATGGACATCGATGTAATACGTAAATTGTAAACGATGCTCAGGCCGGCCAAAAGCACCAGCACAATTCTACGTCGAAGCAGCCTGACGAGCTTTGGTAGTGTGTGAGTGAGAGAGGGATAGAGAGTAAAGAGGGATCAATGCGGTACTTTTTCTTGCGCTTCGAAACGCTGAATGGCCCAAGAGTTTCATCAAATTTTTGTTGCTGGCCCAGGCCCGTTGAAGAATTTAACGCTTCAGTTTCAACTTAGCTCTACTTCTTTCGCATATCAATCTAACAGAGTTATAAAAAGAGGCATTCGCTTGGCAAAGAAGCATTCTTTACACGACTACATTGCTATGTATAGTTGGGATCAATCACGTCAAGATCTTGAAAAACTTCAGAAAAATATACAGCCGAAGACATTGATGATAAGTGTGCTTTAAACGAACTACTTTTTACCATTGTTGACTTGAACTAAAAATAATTGTTTTCATTTTTATATTGACTTTTTAATCAACAATGATGGATTTATTTAAAACCTTACTCTTTGAATTGGAGGACACTCTTTTATGTGTTCTAACTGTAAATAAATCGTTACATTAAACGTATTGGATCTAATCTACCTGACCCTTTGCAAGACATATAAAAAAGTTTACTGCAATGAAAACCGCAAAAACTCGTCGAATCAAAAATCATTCGTTTTAATGGAAGATAGCGATGCAGAGTACTGCGCCAAAGTTGCTAAGACCCTAACAGTGAATACAATAGTAATTCATTTATTGACGATGCACGAGATTCAAGCTTTTCGATATATACTAAATCACACGCGCACGTACAGGTAACTACAAGCCTCCGAACTAAAGGAAACGCAAGCAAAGCGCGCGTACGAGGCCACTACCTTTTGTCTCGTTTTCTCTGCCACCGCATCGCTTTTCCGAATCCTTGTACACCCTTGTTCTTTTGCTGAACTCGGCTAATTCTGGACACCTAGCCTGCAAGATTAGGTTCTTTGTTTCCAATGGCTTGGCCACACTGTATTATTTTGTATTGAATTCGAGCCCTGAGCCTCGTGACCGGATCTCGGAAATCCTTATATGATTGTACTATTTCAAGTTTGTAGCCCAGGATTTGGGCTTATTATATTTACGTCATATGAATGTTTTCATTATTATTATTTTCGTGAAAAATATCTCCTGGATCACTTTGAGAAAAGTATTATCCAATTTTTCTTAACTACACGGTTTTAACTGTTGAATTATCAATACCGCGTAGATCGGAAAAAAATTTAATGAACTTTTTAATCATAAGGGAAGAGATAAGGAACTTGGTAATAAATAAAAAACTGCTAAAGCTCTATGGTAAAATAACCTAAAAAGGGTGGCAAAAGCTTGCGCGGAGTCTAATATACTGATCCTTTATGATCCCCAGTGCAGACGTAGGAGTTTGAGAATAATTTTGCGGGTGTTAAATGATTAAGCACTGGTCTTTCCTTATAATACGATAACCGCTAAATTGAAATTAGCGAAGCAAATGCGGATCAGTGTCTTTGAATATCGCATAAGTCAAAAGGCGAAATTTTTAGCGCCTTAAGCGCGCACCTTTTTCTCTCGTGTGAAAAGTAAAAAATTCGGATAAGTTCAGGCAAACGAAAGAAAAGAAATCAAAAGGACGGATGCCGTGAAAAAGAACATAATGAATTTTCTTCGAGTGAAGCTGAAATTAGTTTTCTTAATTGAAGTCAGGAGCATGCGAATGTCGGCCGCTGAAGATCAGCCAGTATCTAGGTACCATTATTTTCTTGTATAATTGGAATCGTAAACCGCGATTCGGTTTAGCTGTCGCTGAGATTGACAGGAACGCTATCTATACGACCTCGACTAAAACCAACGTAAACTTTGACATTATTTTTACAATGTTCTTTAATTTTAATTTAAACGAGATTGTTTATTTGTTAATTTAAACTATCTGTAGGGAGAGCTTTTGATTGACTACCTTAGTTATTTATTTAAATCTAAATCGGTTTTCGATAATTAGACAACCGTTAATATGTCAGTCTTGGTTATTCACATTCCTTCGATATCGACAGATTGGAAATCTATTGTTGCCACGTGTATTATAAATGTAATTACTCATTAAATAATTAAAATGTATAAAGTACAGTCTTGATACTCGCAATCTTGATTGACCATATGCATTTAATTAAATAGGATTATCTACATAGGTGCATTTTCCGCAGTAATCAAATAACTTTTATACATTTTTTTACGTTTATAAATACAAAATGTTAAAAATAAACAAATTTATGAGCGTCGTTTTTGAGGTATCAATTATGGTGCTCGCTTTCTCTAAACGTAAAAATCGTGTATGATCACGCTCACACATTGTTTCTTGCGTTTTTATTCTGCGTTAATTAAAACTCACCAGCTACTGGTCAGCAAAGAAATAACAAAAATATGTAGGGTTAGTTTTAAAAATTGTATGTGATAATTTTTTCCCAGCAGAGGTATAAATGAATTTTATTATTCATCCACGTGAGAAACCTGTGAAATTGTCTTTTTAGCGAGAAAATTTCGCAACTATATACGGTCTACCGTACAGTGAACTACTGTATCTTCGCACATCTCATTGAGTAAAAATAATCCACGTACACAGTTTATGAAATTAAATCGGAAGCTAGATATTTGAAAATGCATAATTTTTCGAGGTAGATTTAATTTAAGTATAAGAGTTTCTGTTTTGTAAATCATACATCCGAATTACTGTGAAACAATTAAAATGTATAAATGTCATCATTTTCCATACATTTGTCTTGAATATGTACGAAATAAATAACTAACAGAATAAATAATATTATTATACACAATATTATAAAAAAATAATATTCTGTAATATTATGCAGAATTATTAATAAATAAATAACAGAAAAGGCAGTACATACATACAAATTTATGGTAAAGAAGCTTAGTGTGACCATCAATATATTTAACATTGTATGCGATATCGTATATTATATCATTTTATAGTAACTTGTTCAAATTAAGAGCATAGTTATCCCTCTGCTATCAGATCTACCTAGATGATTAATTAGTTACTAGTAGCTTTTGAAATTAAATACGGAGCTAAAATAAAAAAATTTTCCGCTCCTATATTTATGTTTTTCATTGGAAAGTATACGATTTTGGTAATTAATGAATCAGTTAGATAAAAATTCATTTTAGAAAAAAGATTGTAAAAATTTGAATATTTTATGCACACAAAATTTTGTTCGTAGTTAACGTAACAAACGAGTTGAAACTCAAGTTGATTAAATTTAAATTCGGTATATTTAAATTTACATTTTATTAATGGAGAATAATGCGGCATGATTTTAATGAAGCGCTCGATACGAAGTGAAATATAACTCATTTTAGAATTCCTTTTTAAGGAATGAAATGAATATTTGCACCGACTATCTCAACCATCTTGATTTTCTCACTTTTTTCGAAAGCGAGTAAGAGTAAGTTTTTTTTCTTTTGAACCCAAATGCATTTGGACAGCTCCGATTTGCTATTCTCATTTCCAACGAAAGTAAGCTTTCATGCTCTTCTTGCAAAGTTCATCTCTTATTTCCATATTCAAATTCTTGGTTACTTAAGCCTAGCCCGGTATCGCATGGTCATTAACGAAGTTAATTCTCCTTCGAGTATTCGAATTTGTTACATTAAAAAATTGGATGATCTAGAAATGAACTTAATGGCGGAGACCGTGTAAAATGACTTGGACTAGCATTCGGTACATTTTACTGCATTTTAATTCGTCCGCTCACACTTATTGATAATTCTTTTAAATTAAAAATATTTAAAATTTAGATTTTAGATTTCACAGTAATTTCGTTTCGAATATAATTATTATTTTATCTGTTGAAAGCATTTACTAGTAAAGTTCATTTATATAAATATGCAAACATTTTAAAGGAAAAACACTCAAGCTAAAATATAATAATTTGCGATAATGATCAAAGACAATGACAAATTTTAGTTCATCAAATTCAAAACTATCCATTAGTAAAAATTATGAAAATTATCATTCTATTATGAAAAGTTTTCTTGCGCATAATAAGTAATTATCTAAGTAGATAATGCCGTAACCCCCTGCAGTAAAATTAGAACATAGGCAAACTATTTAATCCGAAAGTTACGAAAATCTCGAAATTTGTGAGAAAATGAATCACGAGGACAAAAGCAGGGTAGCATTCTAATACCGAATAATCCTCTTGCCATGTGCAACCATAATTATTCGATAGTAGAAATGCAAATAAATAAAGCTTTAAACTCAAACTGATCCATTGCAGATTCTATATTTTTGCCTGCGAGTCACTTGTACGTTTTCAATTACAAGTTTATATCCAAGATAGCCAAGTCTGAGCCAGACTGAGAAAAAAGTTGCTAGCGGAAACGTATGCCGCTTAGGTCGTGCTTTTTCCTTTCCGGTCGTTTGGAGACGCAAGCGACCTAGTGAAAAGAGAAAAGTGTCCAGCTGCGCGTGTATATAGTACCACGCGTTTATATATCTGTATATTTTAAGTATAGCACAGACCCAAGTGGTGTGAAAGAAGTATGAAAACACTTTTACGCAGCTTACTCGTTGGTATTGAGGTGTCAAGACGTATGGAGTGCAAGCAGCTCTAGAATTTATCGACCACCAAGAATGATGCATGATCTCTTTTTTATAATTTTTTTGTTGTTGAAAAAGTCTTTATTCTTTGAATAATCGACTCTTTCTATTTACTCCTTATCTGAAACTACAAAATTACATAACTGATCTATAGAATTTACCATTTAATAAAAACGAGATAGATCTAGTGTAAAATTGATTGGAAATAAAACTCAAAGCTCGAAGATACGAAAAGAAAATTGTGATGATTTTATTAGAGCACTATAAACTTACATGGTTATATACCTTCGTAGAATAAATTGTATTAAACTCTTCTTAATCTAAACGTGCTTTGTAGTCCAGTGAAAACTTACATCAAATTGCATTTTGTTGGGGAGAGATGAAACGTCGTCTACTTTATGTTTTTGGGTGCGCTGAATTCATTGCTGATGCTGATGTTTTAGGTAAAAAATAACATCGGCAATGAATTCAGCGCACCCAAAAACATAAAGTAGACGACGTTTCATCTCTCCCCATAATAGTAACATAATGCAATTTGATGTAAGTTTTAAGGGCTCTCTATACACACTCAGTCGATAACAAATACGTAATTATTTTGTACCCATTTTTTTTATTCTCTGGGCAACCATTAAACTTGAAATTTCTTGGGAGTGATAATGAAACTTATAAAAATGTCCTTATGTCGTCAGTTTTCAATTTAATGAACGGTACTTTCAAACAAACTTGATTTTCTATTATTCCCCTTTTATAACCTAAAAAGCAACGTATTCTCAAACAATTAGTTAAAATGATTTCATTAAACATTTTATTGAAATCTAACGACATAGGCACATTATTATAAGTTTCACATTCCCTCACGCGAAATTTCAAGTTTAATAGCCGTCTAGAGAATAAAAAAAATGGGTACAAAATAATATTGGTATGTCGGTATTTGTCCCTCTGTATAGAGGAGCCTTAACTGAACTATTTGTAATGAATTTTATTGTTCATTTTCAAGTTTATTTTATTAAAAAATACGCGCAGATAAATTTAAAGATATAAATTACCTTATTTTAAAACGACGTACGAAAAAGTTTTACAGTGAACGATGTCTGCTACTCTAAAACTTTTGAATGGCTAGTATAGCGTGCAGTAGCAAATAAGCGTACTTTAACTGTCAATCATTTAAACTTTTGTAATAAAAAATAATTGCGAACTTGTTCGTAAATCCTTAATTAAATTGTCTCAGTGAACAATAAAAATGTTAAAAACCACCATTACAGTTTTGACTAAAATTTGAGTTAGTATAAATACTTTTATACTATACAAATATCAAAATTCTACGGAGATATTGGAAAAACATGATTAAAACGAAGTATGAGCTCTATGAATAATTAAAAACTCGAATGAAATATTTTCCGACGAACTTCCGTAAATTTTTCAAGTGAAATTTGATCTTAGTGTCCTGTTATATTATTTTTATTGAAACGTTGAATCGATCCTTAGTCGTGATGTAGAAGCTTTAAAAAAAGCTCATTTGAAATCCATCAATTGAGGCGATTGAGTCTTTATTGAAAATAAAAAAGCTTAGTTGAAAAAGAAAGGGAAAAGAGCGTAGATCGTCCGTGAAAAATGCCTAGATTAAAAAACAGGGAAGAGAGCGCGCATACTTGCCAGGGGTATACGCTTTCGGGTTTTAATCAGAGTGTATAGGTGTACATTTTACAAATGGGATGTGCAACCCTCGTGAACGTGTCCTGGGTATTTCGATTATCGCAAAAAGAATCGTGTGCGTGTGTGTGTGTGTGTGTGTGTCCGTGTCCCGTGCTTCGAAACCAGTTGATTGAACGCCGCAGTAAAACGAATAAACGGACGAAAAAGAGAAATAGAAAAATGGCTGGCTATGGTCAGGTAGCTTGCTTGCATATAGCCGCCTACACACGCTCGTTGTACGTATCCTGCGCACACAGGCTCAGAGCGGCGAGGTAGCGGAAAATTAGAATCTGTTCGTTGAAAACCGTCGCTCGACCACGACTCGATTCGAAGGACTCGGGCAACTAGCCAGCCTGAAACGGACCCGTATCATTTCGTGAGTGCCTGCTGTGTACCCCCAACCCTCCTAGGCTCGATGCTATATTTATCGTTCAAATCTACCGTTTCGTCGCAACCGTTCGTCGTCGTTGATCTGCCTTAGTTTTTGAAAAATCGACTAGGTACGAATGACCTAGACAACTCACGAGTTCGACCAGTGCCTTGCAGCAGCTCTCTCCTACGTATAAGGGTGTTACTTGGCACTCGTCTCGACAGTTTATATTGGTGTGTAAACGCGATTCAAAAACAATAAAATTTAAAAAGCCTGCAGAAGCGTATTTGGGGGAAAAACTATATACATACGAGAGTGAGCGAGATGGAGAGAATCGATAAAACACGTCACTGCAGGTTTGATGGATTTTCAGGCAAACCATTATCCTCGGTATGCAAGCAGTGCAGCAACAACAGCAGTAACAGCACCAGTGGCTATCCCGTGACTATTCTTCTATTTTGTTTCCTTTATTTTGTACGATACAGGCACAACTCGGTCGTGCGTTAATAGCTCGAAGAGTGAATTTTTATTTTCCTTTGCTCTCACTCCACCCAGCTTAGCTTTACTTTTGACTGTGCAAGTAATACCTCGTCGTCGCATACATTCGATCGATCGACGATTTTGCCGATAACTGCATTGTGACAATTTTCGACTGATTTACCAAAGGCCAGGAAAAACAATTCTACTAATGGAAAATACCGGTGAAACAGAATTTTAACCATTTTTTTTTCATCTTCACTGACACTCATGCAAAATCACTCATATTAATCAAGTGCTACAATAGTTTTACATCTTTGTTTAAAAAGTCATTTATAAAAGTGAAAATATCTGTCTAGAAAATTGTGTATCAAAATGTAAAGATAAGAATTGAAGAAGAACGCATATCCTTTGCCCATCAGTTTTTTAAAAATTTCTCGAGGTCTTTCGAGTTTTTTTTTGTAATTTTCCGCGAATAAGTTTAATCTGAACTGAATCATAAAATTATTGTTTATGATTTTCTTAAGTTAAAACATGAAAAAATATTATACGATTATAAATCAAGTCTCGCTGAGTTTTCATTTTATTTGCGCAATCATTTTCGAACAAACACAGTCAAGACTCGCGGCGCGTTAGCGCCAAGCTTGATTAATCAATCTCTTTTCTCGATCGTTGCCCGCCAGACGCCGCGCGCCGGCAAACGCACAAATATTATAGTTGGAATAATATGCGCAAGGACTACTACTAGCAGCCGACCCACAGCTACCACGTACCGGCGGCAGAGAAAATAAACAAAAATATACAGCCGGTGTACGTCGATGTGTGTATTTATGTATTTGGCCTGTATACGCGCGTTCGTGGAAAGCAATTTGCGGCTGGAAAATTCATCTTACGACGTGGCATGAAACATAAATACGACGACTTCTACATGTTTGTGCACACAGCATGTGTCTGGGCGCGTTATGAGAACATACAGTAGCTTATAAGCTCTAGGACACTTGTATAATGCGCGGCTCGGAGCTACATAGGCTCGCCGCTCTGTGCGCGCTCACTCGTGTGCAAGTATCGATCGTAACAGTTTGCGCTGTTCGAGCTTATCACTACTCTCGCATCGATCATAAATACGTAAGAACGCACATACTCGCGCGCGCATGTCGCATTGTACGAGCTGCAACTTTTATTCGCATAATGCATCGCACGTAAGCCGATGGAAAGTGCATGCATGCGATCGGCCGGACAACATGAGACAAAGAGAAAAACATGAGACGACTAAGGCGACGATGACAGGGATGCATTTGTTAATCGTGGTGGCAATTTTTGAACGCCGCGCGAAAGAAGCGACAGTTTATGGTCTAGCCCCGGCACGCTCTGGATTTTCGCCTCTTGAAAAGGGAGATAATTTCTTGTAATTACGGCAGCACTCTACGCCGCTCTACTCTACTCTACCCCGTGAGGCTTTTACCCATTTTCCACCATACCACGGCTGCCTCAACTACGGTAATTGTACTTAATGAGATCGTTGTTGTACTCGCCGCTGTTGTTGTTATTGTTGTATATTTTGTATTTGCCACGATACAAAGCTCCTTTAATGCACTGCGATGTTTCACGTGAACTCGTGTATGTATAATCTGTGCGCAGTACACTACTCCACGTAGCCGGGCTCGAAGATACTTTTTCCCGCATTGATTTTGTCATTAACGGTCTATTTGTCGTACTCGATGACTTCTTCTGTGCACGCATTAAAGTTAAAAAGGCCGCTGCGAGTTACCTTTTCAATGTAAACAGTAATTTAAAAGCGCGCAAATTACTCGACATTCAAGAGCAGAGTTTAAGCGATCACTTGTCAGTTTGAAAAATTACCCCCCGCAGAAGCATTCGAAGTACCTTGGCGAACGCTGCTCGTGTTTTTTTCATAAAAACGATGTTTTTCGCGTGGAATAATTAATTGAAATCCTGTAGATGTCTATTTTTTTGTAGCATATGTGCGTTGGAAAATTTGCTGCAACTTATTGCTGCATTTCCTTGTTTCCCTGCGATAATATCGGTAGTTTTTTATACTCTACTAGCAGAATTTCCGTAGATTATCCGTACGACTTTTCTGTCGACACTCCTCGAATTTTTCTCTCCTCGCCTGCACACTTGATAATCTCGCGCTGCCGTGAGTTTACGTCACACAATAAAAAAGTTTAACTTACAAGCGCGTATGCACGCATATCGAAGATATGGGGAGAGAAAAAAGCTCGTGCCAGAGACTGTATGGCACACGCGTATACACATCGGCAAACCATCATCTTGCTTTTGTTATTCGCACATGTTGAGCGCGCGCGCAAAGGCTGCATTAACAGATTAAAAGTGGAAAAAAACAGCGCATCGAGCGATATTACTTGCAGCGCAGTGCAATATAATGCACGCTCACACCCCCAACGCGCGGGGCCATAAGCCGCTCGCGCTGCCGCTGTACTGCCGCTGATGCTCTTCCGAAAGCTTTTCTCCTAGCGCGTGCGTATATTTTAAAAGTCCTTTCTATATATTATGCCGGGTGAGAGGATCTTTTCTTGCAATCCACTGTGAGAATCCCGTTTCCGTCAGCCATCTATTTTTTTATCGCTCATTGCGTTATTTCAAGCGAGAGCTTGTTTTTTTGATAACCAAGAAAATTCTTGTTAAAAGTACTTTATCTTCGGGCAGAGATATTTCTCATTGCTTATCTCGGGTCCATGAAACGACTGATGAAAATATCACTCGATTCATTACGATTTTATTAAAACGATTGATTCAACAGTGAGAAAAATAAAATTCTTAAAAGTTTCTAAGCAAAAGGTAAAACTTGTTTCGCAGACCTGTTAATTAAAACATATTCGTACTTTACGGTACGACTACTAACAATATCCCTCAAAGCGAATGATCACTCAATAGACAAAGGAGGTAAACAGTTGCACAGTAAGCACCAAAGTGTAAACACAACACGTTATCGGTCAGATTTGCTGGAAGATAAGCTGCGTATAAAGAACAGCGCGATTTACGTGCATAAATAGGGCTGTTCGAGCGACGTCGTAAAAGTAGTGCTAGCCCACCTGCGATGCATCCTCGCACGACTCTCACTGTGTCATATCTCGCTTCTCTCTATATGCGTGTATGTATAAATTCACAAGTTACGTCTGCTTTTATGCATGCGCGCACATATAACACTGATGCAGGAGAGAAAAGCAAAGAAAAGAGAATTACGTTCGGAAATCGAGTATGTAATCTCGCGAATCGAACGGCATATTTTTTATCTCAAAGCTCGGCATAATACATCTCGCGCATCGCGTCTCGCGTCTGCCGAGCTACGGTACAAACATAGACTTTTGCATGCAACGGTTACTTCTGCTCTTTCGCCCGCGCGCAAATATAATGCCATGCAAATCCAAGTTTTACGACGCACTCCGAAACACGTATATTTGCACGCACTGTACGAAGTTGGTTTGCTCTCTGCGGTGGAATTGCAACGCTGCAGTCATATGCGACATACGATGCATGAGCTCTATAGTGTGTCTACGTGCATTGTTTAGAGCTATCTTTCCCTTGGAAACCAGAAAGATTCATAAATCAAAGTCTTAAAACGTAAAAAAATTGATAAATCTAAAATTATGATTTACTGAGTGGAAGAGACAAAGAGAAAAATACACACAAGATTCTCAAAAAATTAGTATAAAAACTTGTGAGCGTCTATCGTTATTTACAGAATTGCGTAAGGACTTGAGTACATTTTGCGGAGAGCGAAGGCAGGGCGAAACGACTTGAGTCTACCTTTTCTAGATCTAAAATATAATGCGGAGTGTAATCTGACTAAAAAAAAAGTATGATGATTTCAAACATAACTGACGCACACGTTGAATTTCGCGAATTTAATTTTAATGGTTGGTACATTTAGTAATCAAAGGCCCATTTTCGTGACCATCTAGAAGTAAGCCAAATCACGATAATAAAAAATATGTGCTCGGAAAAAAGAAAAATATAGTTTCAGACCTTGTGTCATCCGCTTATTGTTAGATACTCACATGCAACTCACAACGCGTTTTTCTCGAAAATACGAAAAGTAGACTTGAGTCAATTTACCCTTCTACCACAGACTTATGTAAAATTTATTTAAAAATATTTTATAGGAATCATTTCCAATTATTTTTAACATTAATAAGTTTAATTATATTCATAAGTAGTTGTTAAAAGGTAAATAATACGATAATGATCTAACGTTGATATTATTTTATAGTTTGAATTTAAGAGGAAAAGATTTCATAAAAATACACGCAAAAAGTAACAGAATAAATTTCAACAGATGATTTATTGTTTTTTTTTATTTAATGTTCCCATTCCTACAAAATATTTCTTTTTATTTAGTCCTTCTCTTGTAAACAAGTTATTGCAAATCATTGATTTAATCGTAACTACCTCGAAATGTTTAGTGAGGAAGAGAAAACTCATTTTGTCTAATTGAAAATTCCAGAGAGAGCCATAGTTTCAACTAGAGTTATCAATTTTACAACGTTCTGCACAATCTAAGAACGTAATTATTTAAATTATTGTTCTCATCGACTTAAATGATACACATGTACTTACAGCGCTGAGTGTATAATTATCCAATTGAATCAGAGGGCCAGCATTTATATGACAAGGAATAGAACTTTTGAATATAATGATCTGAATCAACGTACGAGTTTTAGGATGAAACTTGTACCAATCACTACTGCAGCTAAAAAAACCATACACAAAGTTCTAAATCATAAAAATTTGACTAAAAATTCTGAGTAATTTGAAATATAAAAAAATTTACTGAATATTTTGGAAGAATTTTTTATACATTTTAATTACTTTTCAAACTTAAAAAAATTTCTGAATATTAATACCAATGATTTATTGACAGTATTTAACAGCGTGCGGGAAGTTCGTTTTCCCCCAAGGTTAATTGTGCGGAAAGTATTATTTCATCACAGCGTGCGAGAAAATCTTAAAATCGACTTCTTGCACTCGATGATGAAAAATACTATACGTAACTAAGGCGGTTATCAATCTTGCACTCGTGTCAATGCAACCCTCGGTACGCTCGGGCTGCAAACTGACACTCTTGCCCCGCCTCAGTTACGTAATGCACTATAATTCAATTTAGTTATGATACGTAGTATATAGATTTTCTGCAATACTAGATTGTAAGACTGAACAAAACTAATTATCCGACCCAACGGATAAAATAACCCAATGTACTACTATTACATGTAACGAAAAATAATATGAAAACAATTGCACATTAGTGAAAAATCGAAGTTTTGAAGTTTTTAAAAATGTAATAGAAAGGCGGCGGAAAATTGCTAAAAAAATATAATTTTTAAAATTTCTCTGAAAATATTTTATGATAACAGGTGTTGATATGCTTTTTTCTGCAAAACGAGGAGTTAATATTTCGAGTTTGGTTGAAAAATCATATTCACACAAGCAGTGGTGGATTAGAAATAGATCCTGAACAAAGGTGTGATGATGATTAATCGCTCGAGGTTCAGGTAATACACAATTTTTTAATTTTCATCATCGTAAACACATTTTTTAATTCAAATCATAGTAAGCCTGTGTTTACGTATCTGCATATTTATAAATGTCAATTATCATTTCTTCTCGCAGTTGTCACATCCGTAGTCATTGTGACCTTCGTTGACTGTCTTCTAGTGTAAGGAGAAGTTGCTTTGATTACCAAATTTCTTATCACATTTGTCACTTGAGCAATCTTTGCGACTTTAAACTGTCGTTTGGTGCATCAACAAATCAGATTTACTTCTAAATTTCTTTTCGCATTGGTCACATGCAAAATCTTTACGACCTTCCGTGTACTGACCTTTGGAGGGTGAGTAAATTAAATTTCAGTCCGAATTTTCGTTCGCACTTGTCACATTGGTATAATCTTTGCGACCTTCGTGAATTGTATTTTAGTGTGTGAGCAAATGCGATTTTTCTTCAAATTTCTTCTCACAATTATTGCATGTGTAATCGTTTCGACCTTCGTGAACTTTTTTCTGGTGCAAAAGCAAATGCAATTTGTTTTCAAACTTACTTTCGCACTTGTCGTATGCGTAATTTTTCTGGACATTGTGTATTGTTCTTTGATGGAAGAGTAACTGACTTTTTTGTTTAAATTTCTTTTCGCACTGTCTTATGTGCAACAGCAAACTATGTTTATTTCCAAATCTCTTGGCGCACTTTTCACATAAGTAATCTATGAAAACTTCGTGGAATATTCTTTTGTGTTTAACTAACTTTGATTTATTTTCATATTTTCTTTCGCACTTGTTGCACGTGAAATTTTCGCGATCTTTGTGTACCAATTTTTAATGCGTAATCAAACTCGATTTTTTCACAAATTTCTTCTCACAATTGTCGCATGGAAAATCTTTGCAGGCTTGATGTTCTGATATTTGGTGTTTACTCAAATGACTTCGGAACGCAAATTTCTCCTCGCACTTGTCGCATGCGTAATTTTTTCGTTCATTGTGAATTGTTCCTCGGTGTTATCATGCTCAATTCGAGTGTAAATGCCTCCTGGCAAATATCACAAACGTACTTTTTGTCGTCTGAAACAAAAATATCTTGCTCATTTATAATATTATCTGAGACAACTTCCTCTGATTTCTTCTTACTTTTATCCATTTTGATGCCTAAATTAAACGATGGATCCTTTTAATTAATTTCATAAAAATTGAATAGGTAAAACTTATCTTCTGACATATTATGGCTTCCTTTATCGGGAAAGGTAACATTCAAACTAATTTGTTTTTACTACAAACATGATCAGTGTGTCGAAACTACTATACTATGTCAAAATCGTTTATGATCATATTTTTTACAATTGAATTATCGATTTATCTGTTCATACATTTTGCTCACAATACTTGAATTCAAACTTGGTGACGATGTTTTCGTATAAATTTTTGGTGTTCTAAAACTAAGCGTTTCAAAAAAATTCCCTGTGACATAGAGTAATATTGTAAAAAATTTAATATTCATCTCAAAAATTGCCGCCCCCACGCCATAGCGAGATTGGCATGTTCCATAACCCGCCACTGCATACAAGTTTCATACAATATTTTATTGGCATAGGTGCTAAATATGATTGAAAATGTTGATACATACTTTTTATCAAAAATTGCCATTGAATGATCGATATAAAATTGACCTGATAAACATATTAAAGATATGTAAGACATCCACGCTGCAAATGATAATACCATGGATATTTTTTCAAAGGAATCTGTAGCTTGAAGAGCCTACAAAAGAAGTTTCGACTTGCTTTATCAATGGTTATTTAATTGCAAATAATATGATTTCAAACTGCTCATAAATGTTAGTAAAAATTTAAAATAGCTACTGCAAATATTACCAATAGTTGGAAACATTAATTCTAGCAAATATTAATTCTAACAAATATTAATTCTAAATATTAATTCTAGCAAAATTATTATACTTCAAATAAATTGAGTTTTTTCAAAAAATTATAAGACAGAACTCATCATAGCGGCCAAGCATTTCTAGAAATTTTTCTTTAAACACAATTGTATTAATAACAATTTATTAACTGTGTATGTGCAGTTTAAATTTTTGATCGTAAATATAATACTTATAGAAGTAAAAATATTATTGTGAAGTAACTTAATTGAAAAAAATTCAAGCAATCCACCCCAATTTAATTACGAAAAAAACTTTTAAAAAATCACGTGCGTTTAGTAAGTCAAATTTTTCTTGAGATCTCTCATGTGGGTACTCTACGTCTGCGTGTACAATTCTCAATTTTTTTCTACGAGTTATACAATATTTTTCCTCACAAGAGTGTAAAGTGCACTTTTCATCGCGCATGTTGAATGTAGAGACCGGCTCGTTTGTCACAGCGTGCGATTGTTTTCGTTGTCGCATCGTTCACACTATTTTACGCTGTGCTGCTACTCATCTACTCAGGGAATAGTAGATTACACAACGGGGGCGGGAGGTTGTCGATCTACACGAGTGTCAAGATTGACAACCGCCCTAGCTGCGTACACTAATTTTCATTACAACGTACGGAAAGTCGATTTTAAAATCGCCAGCCAAGCGCGAAAGTAGCACTTTCCGCGCGCAGTGATGAAAAACAATTGCCAGCGTATACAGTGAGTCGGTTTCTATCACGCGATACGCGCGAGTATTGTGACATATTTTATTCTCGCGTGAGGAAAACTCTGAAAAACTACAAGCAATTTTTGTTGTATTAAATTTTTCTTAAATTCAATATTCTTTCAAGCATGTTATGAAAGAATTAATTCTTGAAAAATCGACAATGTACAGTAAAAAGGGCTCCATTTTTATTGAGACATGAAGAAAGTATGGGTAAAGCAATATTTTTTTTGTGCGTTCAGTTAAAACAAAAAAAATTTAAGGAAAAAATCGCCGTTCCAGAATTTGTGTTATTGTTAACTAGTATTTATACTAACTGCGTATCCAAGAAAAGGTAATGTTATTGTCAATATATAAATTTTGATGCAGTACATCGATTTCACAATACCGTCCAGTTGTGTAGCCATTCTGTTGAGAAAAAATTATTAATCAATTCAAAATCAATATATTATTTACATAAACCAATATACGTAACTCTAATAGTCTACCATGGAAATGAACTATTTTGGCTAGCTTTATGCGGATATATCTGTTTTCTTCATTTGAAGTAATGTATACGTCTGAGGTTTGCGTATATTCATGTAACTTGTCATAACGATAACTATTGAGAGCGATAAAATGTGAAAAAAATTTATTTTCATAAATATATGCAGGAGTGTCAGTTTGCAGCTTGAGCTTAGCAAGGGTTGCATTGACAAAAGCATATTATATGCGATGACATTGTGCGAGAAGTAACTACTTTCCGCACGTTTTGATAAAAAATCGTGTTTGAAATATTGAAAATAGTCGAGTTTCCAGCTGTTTTCCTCGTACAGTTTTCTTTTTTAGGGTAGGCAAGATACTTCGGTACAGACTTATAAAAAAAAAAAAATTTAACACTTTAAAATGTATACCTTCGGCTGTTGATTGAACGAAGGATTTGAAATAAAAGAAAATTTTAAGATACGGCACAAGTTTCAATCTATTTTCGAGCATTCGTCAGATATTGATGATTTTTTGATTTTTTTAGTGTATAACATAAGAACGAGTCGACCGAGTGACTATCTCAAAAAAAATAACCGGAGAAAACTGATGAAAAATCGACGATTTTAAATTCCAAACTCTACTGCAAGTGAAAATCAAATCGATCGAATTTTTGGTTTTTGAAATAAAATTTTATGAACAAAACAATGTTTCCTTCTCACAAAGCTATGTAAACCTTGAAAATAATTTATAATATAAAAACCACGAATAGCACTTAATAGCGCATATACTATTGTTTGAGACCTCAGCTCAGCATGAGCTGTAAGAATAGCATTCCAAAAGTGCTACCAATGGCCAGTATCGTAAGTTACGCCAATTCATACTTTTGCCTTCTTTTTTGCTATATAAGTTGCTATTAAAAGCAAATCGCGTAAAAAATATTTAGTATTTGATTATTTGCCAGATGTGAATATCAAACAACATTTGTCTAAAATGTGTTCAATCCTCGTGCAAATCAATCTAAAGCGGACTAAATCAATCTAATTGCTGACGTTTGTTATTTATCGACATCGAAATATAAATTTAGCAAAAGTTTGTCAGGCACGGAATTTTTTTGCACAAAAATTTAAGTTTAACAAAGCATGTGTGATAGGTACGCTATTATAAAAATTTGATCACAAATAAGTTTGCCACAAGTTTGAATCCACGCAGTATTAAAAAGTATTTCCATAAGGATATCATTATTACCATACAATTTTGAAGAATCCCATCAATAAACATGTGCCGTACATGTACATTATGTCACACGAGGCGTATGCATTTTTCAAAGTACAATCTAAAACCACAGCTATCACCGTTAAAAAATAAAAATATTTTTCTCTATCTATAAAATATTCAACGTCGAAAAATAAAGTTACTGGGAGTGTATCATTCTTAAAATAATAACTATTGAGAATTTGTGGAACAGCAGTTGACAAAAGGTGACAGAAAAGAAGAGTCATTAAATTACCACCTTTAAAAAGTAAAGGTTAAAAAGTGCGAGTAAAAAACTTTGAGTATAAACAACACTTACCAAGGCCAAGAAAACTTATGATGAAAGGAATTTTTGAATACCAATCTAGTATTTCTTTTTCTTTCGTTTCAATAATCGTCTCATGTATGTTTTTCAATTTATCGTAGAATATTTTGTTCTAAAATTAAATTTATGAATAAATTTGATCATTGAATCATAACGAACTTGAAAATACCTGTGAGTCACTTGAAATAAATATTATATAGATAGCAACGGTTATCCCAGTAAATAATAATATGAATGCATTTAATCCAATGACAATGAAGGATGGATACGGCTGGTGCAGTTCTTGATAAACTCGTAAAATCTAAAAAAATTTTTTATTAATATTTTTCAAGAGTACTGCTGTACCAAATGACGATATCTGCTAAAGAAGCACAAAATAACTCGCGATGGCAGTAATTGAACTCGTACCCACCATGCATTTTTTACACTGATATACATTAAAAACATAAAAAAATGTATTTTAAACAATTACCGATGATGTAAGAGTAAGTAGTATTACTCCAAAATAAAGTATCCTTCCTGAAATCTTCATCCACTTTTTATCATAAGGCCAAACAAAAGTACATCGTTCAATCAATTTTAAAATCCATAAGTATTTTCGTTCAAAATAAGTATCCGCTGATGTTTTCATTCTTAAAAGTTGTTAGTTGTTCAATCAAATAATTTCTATTGGTTTGTATATTTTTGTTACTCGTCGAACACTTTCGAGTCCGAATTTGAACTGTTTGTTAGTAAAGAGCTACTATAATCAATGATTCTATGTTATTCTTGTGTCACAAGTGTAAATATAACTTGAAATATTGATATTCCTTTCCATTTCCATTTTATTAATTATTATTTCAATTAAATTTTAAATTTTCTAAAGTAGTTTTAATTTGATTTATATTTTAAAATTATTTAACAGAAATTGTCATTAAATATTCTGTAATACAGTAAACGTTAATGAAATTTATTTGAAATAAATGATGTATAAAATCACAATTAAGTATGTTTGCTCATTTGCTTCAACAACCAAAATTTAGTTTTTAGGTATACGTGCTTTTATTAAATTAGACAGCGGTAAAACAGAATAAATGATTTTACATTAAATTTTTTTTAATAGTTAGTATTTAAAACACAAGTAATTTCGATGAAATTTTCGTTTACAATAATTTTAAAAAATTGCAAAATATATATAATTATTTGTCAACTATTCATTTGGAATAAAAAATTATTTTTATGTATTATTGATGCGTAAAAAATTATTCAATTTCAAAATAAAACTTCTTGTTCTTTTTGCTCTTCTTTTTGCTTTTGTGACAGTCAATTTTTATTTTGCCGTCATCGATATCAAAGTCACAGCCTGAAAAAAATTTTAAAGTTTTCATTAAATTTTTATTTAGATTGAAAATAAAAATGCAGTTGATTGAAAAGAAAATCAAGTACCTTTATCAAGGGCTTCTTGAATTACTTTCCATTGGCTCTTAGTAATGGTTTTAGTTTCTTCTGACGACTCTTTGGACTCATCGGAATCAAAATCACAGTGTGAGCACCCACTAATAACGATATTTTTATTCTTCTTATGATGAGGTGCTTCATACACGTCATATAACTGATACCACTGTCCTGATCCCAAATCTTGATATAATTGGCCGTTTGAATAATAATACGAATGTGATCTTACAAGCTTTAAGCAACATCTGAATAAAAAAAAACATCATGTATTCACTTTGTTATTTAGTATAATAATTCACTACATACTAACAAGAATATGATGAAAGTTATCAAAATATTTTTTGGTGACATGATGAAAACTATGAAAGAATGAAAATCAAATATGACTATTGATGCCGTGTTTACATTCAACTGAGCTCAGAAGTCAACTGTCATATACGTATACGTGGTACTCGATTAGTTATATTAATAGAGTTAAGAAGCGGTAGATTATTGGTCAGTGACTCCTACCGCTACTAAAATTTCTTTTAACGTACTGCTACAAGCAAAACAATGTAGTCATCGCTTCCTTATTGTATTGAATATTTATAATCCAGTTGATTTCTATAATAATTATACTTTATATAAAATAAATTGAAATATACAAAGTCAAGGCACGCGATGATTATCAAATCATGAATTATTTTAATTAAATCTAAAATTTTCATGATATGCTGGTTATTTAATACTTAATCTAAATCAAACATCTTAACCCACGCATATATCGTATCTACTTCAGCACATACAACTGTCCGAAAAACTAAACATATATTTGATGGAAAAAAAAACTTGGATACGAGGCCAATAAATAAATAGCCCAGTATTCGTAAGCCGCCAGAGGTTTCTATAGGAGCGTAACGAATGACGTTACAAACTATCTAAGTTCCACGCACCATATTTCCTTTTCTTTCTTTCCTTCGCGCTTATACACATGCACACTCGCATAAGTACATGCATTTCCTCGCGGGCCAGGCGGGCTGCGGTGCAATGTGTATATAAATATATATGCACTGGCTGGCACCGCGGTAAAGCCCTCACTCTACTTTCCTTAAATTTATATGCCCACTCGGGAGGGTATACGCGTGCTAGGGTCTACTTGCTTCCAGTGGGCTGGTTGCTTTGTTTTACCTGCTTTCTCTCTGACTCTTTTCTCTCTTTCTCTGACTCTCTCTCACTCTTTCACTGTTTCTACTCTTATTTGATTTTACTCGACGTGTTTTATGCCCCTTATTTCGAATGCACTTGTTTTTCCTGTTCGAGCTTGTTTCTTTTATGCCTTATGCTTTTGGCACGCGCACAAACTTCACTACGTACACATAGAGTATGTCACATATCGAGGAATTGTAAACTGCAGAAGTTCCGAAAAATCTTGAGTAAAAAGGGGTGTACGAAAGAAGGGGGAAATTTTTTTATTTTCTAGAAATCTCAATAACAAAGACTTTTGCCGCTCTCTAACTCTCTTTCGGTCACATTTAAAAAAAACGCATTTTGAATACAAATTGAGATTATACAAAAATAAAAAAATTCTGGAGTGCTGCTGTATAGCTTATACTTCAAGAAATATCACTGGACAATGAGACTTTTTCCCCGACTTTCTGTTTCTCTTATCCAATTTTTCCCAACGTTATATCTATACATACACTTAATGTAAAAGCAGCCAAAGAAGCTGACTTTTAATTGAAAGCAATTTCATTACGTGGAATTTCGCAGTTGACTGCACTGCTCTGGAAACCTGCCGTATTCTTTCTCGGCTTCGTATCCGATCCTGTTCAGATGTATAGTTCAAACCAGTACACGCGCTCATCTCGATTAGTATTCAACGCGCACTTGGTCAAACCAAAGCTACTGCAGAAAAAAAACTAAGGGGGAAAAAGGATCATGGATTCCGGGATTATTGAAAAATTTTCATGTTCGATTTTTTGCGTGACTGGACGCAAAAATCGATATACCCAGGAGAACCAACAATAGCTGCAGTTACACGCGTTCTCTCAACTTTGCGCTGCAAAAGAATATTAAACACGCAATGCCCAAATTGTTGATGTGTGTAAGATATTTTATTTTGCAATGTGCTGTTTTAGTTTTGTTTTATTCATTATGAGCAACAATTTTTATCAAAGTTTTTATACTCTAATTTTATGTCAAAATACTTGATTGAAAGGGTCGAGAATAATTAAAAGAAATAATTAAAAGTTGAATATCTTTGTTGCATCGTGTTCTGTTTTACATACTTCATACTTGTGATATGGGCAAACCTTTCCATTACTAGGCATGAATCAATTATTGCTCTGTCAGCTGTGTTCATTCGTTTGACTTTTTGGATGAAATTCTTGTATACGGTATTCAAATTTGAACTATACATGGATACTCGTGTGCGTTCGTGTAATTGTGAAAAGTTTATATAATTTGTATAACTGCTGGATGCATTGAAAGTGAAGTTTGGCGAAAAATAATCTCTCGTGCTAACAATCCTTCCGTTACGAGGAGAATTGTGCGTTATTTTGTTTTAATGAATGTCATTCAATTTTAATGAAGACGAGACAATAGATTCTGCTTGATCATGATTCCCTTAAAAACTCGTGAATAGTTTTATTTTGTTTAAAAATTGATACTCGTAGAAACGAGACTCTATGTATTAAATATATTTATTCAAATAAATTTTCAAAGCGTTTCTTTTTAATCATCACACTGCTATCCACCAGGCGCTTCAAATATATTGCTGCACCACCAGCAATATATTTATGACACAAAATAATTCTTAGTCTGAAACTTGAGCTGTGACTTTCTCTTTTGATTCTTAACATTCAAAATTGCCTCTTCTTGCCATCGGTCGTTTTCAGCGAGCTTATACTGCACCGATAAAAGTCTTACTTCAATGCAGAAGAAAAAATAAGTACGATCGGCCCCATTTAACTTGAGTCCCGAGTCTACGGCGTTGGCTGTTTGCATGCCTACCGTTCATGCAGTTGGATATTATACTGCGCTCTCGCTCGCGTAGAGATCTTCGTTATTTCTTCACTCGCACCTTTGCCTTTTCGGCGATATAACGTCTTTTGGGCTCTCGGTCACGATCAGAAATCAAGATATAAATATCGATTTGGCCGCACGTGGCGTGGAGCAAAGCTGGCTCTATACCCCACCCGCCCTTGCAGCTTCTCTCCTTCCTCGCTCTATCGTATCTTCTTTCGCGCAGTGCAAGCTGCAGCAGCGGTAGCAGCAGCAGCGAGAGAGAAATTTAGATAGGTTTTGCTCTTTCTCTAGAGCAGCAATAGTAGTAACGGAGCAAAAGCAGCTATCTCTCTCGGCATTCGTCTCTTTCGAAGCTTTCTAAGCTATAGCTCTTCTTGTCTACTCTATGCTGCCTCGATCTCTTTTCCTGATCTCAAATGGGGTCATTGTCGATGCAGCGTGATTGATGTCCTCTTTCAGCCCCTGACTAGTAGGGCTTGCCATTGCGGAGCCAGGCTAGTATTTTCAATTCGCGTGCGCACGAGTCCTTAGCTATACACACCTCCATATCTGCCCGCGCTCCGCTGCACTGTCGCAGCGAGCTCGACATTTTTTTTTTCACTCGCGCTCGCTAATGCGATAGCTTTCTTTGCAGCGACTTGCGCTCGAAATTAAAGAAAATTTATTCAACATGCAAATCCATGCACGCGATTGGTTGGAAATCGATGCAAACCTTATGTCTTTTTCATAGATTTATCAAAAGATTAATTGAAGCTGGTTATCCCTCGTGTATACGTATCGCAACCTACACACGACCTGCAGTACGTTTGAAAATTTAATGAAAGAAACTTTATGAAACTACATGTTTTTACCTATTTTTTTGGCTAGTTTTACTTATTCAAGCAATCTAAGCAACGTCTCTATGTAAATATTTAATTTCTAATTTCTAAGGCTTACTTGAGCTCGTTAATAATTGTGAATTCTGTCTAACCTTGCAGATTATAAAATTTTACTTGCGATCGATGATGATTTTTCAAAACTAACTTATTTAATATTATCAAATTAATATTCTTACTGTTACGTTAGTTTTTTAGAGTAATTCATAGAAAATTTAGATTCTTGTTAAAACTTTTGGTTATGTTTTATTCATACGGATTGTAAATTATTCTCTTTACAAAAACACCAATATTCACAGAGAAGAGTTGATCCTTTTCTTTTGCAGCCATAATTTCTACGTACGTAAGTAAATTAATATTTCACCTGATTTCATAAAAGACACAAGCTTTGACGAAGGAGCTTATTTTTGCATAAACATATACTTTTTACGTCGCACCTTAACGCACGTTCAAAAAAACTTGTTTACCACGCTGCAAAAACCATTCCATCATAGTCGAGTATTGGGTCCTTGCTGTTCTATAAGGTACCCGTTGAATGCAAATATTACTCGTGACTAATTCAATGGCACGAGTATTTGACCAATATCAATATAACCGCATCCGCAAAATCAATGAGCAAATCAATAGCTTTTTACGTGACAGTACTTCATTATGCACCATTGGATTCAAAGCTTCACTGTATGAAGGATACCCCCTGTGAAAAAATGTACGTGCAAGTAGATACAGGTCAAATAGAATTTAAAGCGAAGCCAGACTAAGACGAACAGAAAAAAAGGAACGACTTGGCCTCTGGCCAGTGCTGTACACGTTCTGTTGCATCTATACGTAATTCAGCGGTATATTTTTGTATTATAAAAAGGGAAGGTCGCGTGTGGTCGTACGTGGCCATATATGCAGGGCCCATCGTCCGCTTAAATCACTTACTGCAAGCTCATACATATAAGGCGTACACCGTGCGCCGCGCTGCAGACTAACTCTCCCTCTCGTGAAATCTACTGCGCGCCTAGATTCGCTTGAAAAACCACCAGGTCGCATGAGACAGACAGAGTAAGTGAGAGAAAGAGAGAGAGAGAGAGCGAGCGAGGGAAGCGGAGAAAGAGAACTTTCGTGCATAAAGAATGGTAGTAGTGCAGAAGCAGCTACAGCAGTAGCTTCACAATCGAATAAAAGTCTTCTAATGTCAGTATTAGTGTCATATGCATATTTCAATGGATCAACTCGTAAGAGATGATAGACTTCAGTCTGGCGCGCGAGTTCGCGATGATGATTTCCTTCGCTTCTATAAGCAATGCCGGTGGATAAAGTTATAAATAATGATAATTTTCAATTATTAGATTACGCGAGTTGTAAGGGAATGATTTGTTTCACCTCTCGAGCTGAGTCATTTTATGTGTATAATCATTGTAGAACAGCGTCGTCACGCTTCATTCGCGAATCATCGTACAAACGTTACACTTGTTTAACGCGTGGAGTTACGAAGAACGTTTGGTCACCCTCGTGAAATAAGATTCATGTGGCTTACAAAGTCTGAAATATAAAATTATAATTACCGTTATTTTGCATTATAAACACTTGTACAATTAATTATAATGTATTTAATCTAAATAAACCCGAGACTATATAATTCTTCCAAACAAATCTCAATTTATTGCAAGTTTTATATCTGCAGCCATTTTTCTTGAACCGAAAAATGTATCTCGCGAATTATAAAATAGAAAAAAAAACATCTCAACGGAAAATTGTGCTGGTCGTTCATTAAATCTGACATTTATTCTTCATACTCTCGGCGGTAAAAATAATCCTTGCGTTTCGTGTATTGCAGCTTGTTCAGGATGATTATGGCATTTCTCCTTTTCTCCCTCTTCGTTCTCTCTATCTTTCTTCTCTTCTTCAACGATGTGGCTCGCATTCAAGCTCTACTGAATGAGCATGCGCTTGTCATTATATATACCTCTAGTCTAGCAACATATTTCGCTGTTAAGTCCGAGCTTGCGTGCAACCGTCTTGCGCGGGCTGATATAAAAGAAACCGCGTGATGTTAATTAGGCTTCCCTATAGATTAATTACAAGAAATAAAGTTATCTTTCCCGTCAGGAAAATAAAATGAAATAAATGCACTCGCGCAGCTCACGGATCGCGTAATATACTCTTTGTCTCTCGTCGGAGCTTTTCATCAAGCCGGGTTTCTTTTTTTCCAGCTCGCGAGCGCGAAAATGAGTCTAGCTCTCGAAAATCCGCACAGCTCGCACGCAGCATTGGCGCGCGTCGAATGAAAAGCTCGCGACGATGATCGCAAGCGGCTAGACTCGCTCGCTTGTGGAATCAGTTGCGCAAAGAGTACTTTCAGCGTGCTTTCAACGCTCCGCGACTGGCAAAAGAACTGCGCGCGCCAAATCTCAACTGTTTGGGTGCACGCGATCTCGCAATCACATGCGAGATTCTCCGCTGGCGCATGTTTGTAGGTGTGTGTATATGTGTGTGTGTGTGTGTGTGTGTGTCTGTGTCTGTGTATATGCGAGCTGTGCAGTGGCCCTAAACATGTTCGCACGACGCGCGCTCTTATCGCAGTCGCGCTCTACTACTGCTGCTGCTGCTGCTGCTGCAAAGTGAAATTATTCCACGCTGTTTATGCCCTGCCAGCTCCTATATACCTACCGACCTATGTACTTAACGCTCGCGTAGCAGAGTATGAATGTGGTCGCGGCGCGGCGCCTATTCAGCGTGTATATATACACGCGCGCGCGCGGGCGATATATGTATGTGTGAATGTTTACGTGAACGGCGAGTGCGCGCGCGGAGGCTACTTTGTCGTGCTAGAATGCAGTCAAAAAGCTCGCGACTACTGGAGCAGCGCACCCTGTAACGCGAATCTCGTGCCGCCGCGCTCATACGCGACGTGATTAATCGCTCCCATGTTTAAGCATGTTATATTTAATCGACCGCTTTTCTGTCAAACTTTCAATTACCTTTCTCGTGTTCGCTTTTTCCTGCTAAAAGCTACATGACCAAAGTTTTCATTTCTTTTTTTTCAAAATCAGCTTAAATTTAACAGCGTATAATAAATTATGAAAAGCAGCATTTTATGTCAAATTGTTCAATTTTTTTCTCGATCAACACTGTAAAAAACCTCAAGTTTAATGTAGATTATAGTTTGAAATTAGTCGTTAAAATTAACGAAACTGATACTGAATTTTATTCAAGTTACTTATATAAATAAAGTCTTTATTATAAATAAACGTATCATTTCATTCATTATTGATGTACGTTTTACAAAAACTGCTAACCAAGTTCATGATACATTCACATACGACACTCGTAAAGCAAAACTAAACTAAAAAGATTTAATCCTATAGAATACTGTTTTATTGTTCGGTTAATTTTACAAGAATTATTGAAAATAAATCATTTTTCAAACCTATCTCAACCGCCAGATGCCGAGTACCTTTGTATGTAAATCTGCTAGTAATAAAGTAGAAGTAATAGTATAAGTTGAAGCACGTAAATATCATAATTTCTAATTACAAATATAAGTAAAGTTTAAATGTAGACAGTTTTTTTCCTCCGTGAATATGAATCTATTTCACGTAAAAAAATTAATATTAATGTACTCTCAAATAAAATTTTAAAAAATTCACATTAAATATTGATTAAAAAATTCATGTAGAACGATTTCTGAGAAAATCTGTAATTTAAATTTAAATCACACTACTATTAATGTAAATATTGTGTGGATCATTTTCAAAACTGTAAAATTTATTAATCAGTTTCAAAAACTTGAAAATATGTATAGAGTTATGAAACTTTGGGATTATTTGTACCACGTTCTAATGTGTAGTGCTCTTTATCACGGACGACAACCTCAAGTTATGTAACAGCGTAATTGAAGGTATTTTTACGACAATTATGAATGAAAATTTAAATCAAAAGCAGCCTGGAGGTGAAAAAAGACAATTCATTATTTGCTATCGAACTGGCTCTTGGATTTGTTGGACTGCGCTCTGGACTTTTCCTTTCTCTCGTTTTTTCGTATAGAAAAGGCAGCGCGCGCAGCTTGCTGAGTTAACAAATAGGCTTTGAATCTCTGGTGACTATTCGTACGCGGCCCCGCAGCATACCTATAGGTATACAAAGCTCGAGCTTGCACAGTTGAAACAGATCATGTATAGGCATTTCTTAACAAGGCCAAGCACGAGCGTGCGCGCTTACCCCACGTGTGCCCGACTCCCTGTACGACGTACTATTTTTTTCCTCATTAGCTGATCGCAATCGCTTTAACCGTTGTGATTACGTGTTAAACGCGTGTGCGTTCGCTGCGATTAGGGTTGAAGCTAACCCCCGCTTCTTTATTATTCGTCGTTTTTTCCTCCTCACGTGTTTAACGGCTCTTAGACACGTGCCGAGCATTCTCGATTTCGGTGTTTAAACTTTTTTGTTTTTTATAAGAAAAATTATAGCGCAAAATAATGCTCTACTCCATCGAATATATGGCTCAATTTCTTGTTGTAAATTAAATGCCAACTGTAATGTCAAGAACGATGCGAGGAAATCTTTTATCTTCGCGCTTGGATAATTTCCCGGAAAGGTAGACTACTTTCATGAATCTAAAAGAGCTACGCGTAAACTGCTAGTGGCGTAATTTCTGCATCATCCGCATAATAGCCTTACGTATACATAGAAAATGTGTAAATGTGATACTCAAGATGTAAAAAAGTGTGCGTATATCATGTACTTGGCATTCATAAAATGTCGACGCACCACCGAGGAAACAAATGTGCGAACGTGGCGTACAAACTCCGACGAGCAAAAGAAGCCCAGTGCTAATTGCATTTATGTAATTAATAAAGCTCGCTTATAGTATTAGTGGTAGTGCAAGGCTCGTTATGCAGCAGCAGCAGCCTTCGCAGCGGTAGCGCGCGGGGCGCTTTAATATCGAGCTCGTCCAGCAAAAGGCGAGAGCTCGTAATTTCAGTCTCTTTTTCATTTAAGTAGCCCGAGCGTCTTTTTCACACCTTCTTGACAATTATAAAGATAAGCCAGTAGATTTGTACGAACGCTCGGGACCTCCGATATACGGTATAGACGACAGTCGACTCAGAAGTATCAAAATTAGGCAAAAAAGAGTTGACGATGGCGATATCGATGGACACGTTTGTGTATGTAGTTGAACACGTACTGGTTCAAATATTTCGAGAGGGTCCGAGGATAACGCACACATACCGTTGACAAAGAGCAAAGCTTTCGCACTCGTTTTGTAGTAGCAAAACTTCAAATTCTCTGCCAAACACCGTATTCATACGTTCGCATTTGTTCATAAAAGACTTTTTTTTAATACAGTTCTTTAAAAATACTACCATTTTCTTTTACACTGCCGGTTTGTTACTTTCAATTTTTCGTTTTGAAAAATGTTTAATTTTGAAACTCAATATGGTAATTTACATAATACAAAAATTTATTCGTGCAAATTGAGTTCAGTGTCAACAATCCGCTTGCTAATACTGTTTATGCTAAATCAATTACATACTCTTCAGGAATTCAAGTATGAACGAATTATAAAAGTATATTAATAACGGTAATAACAATATAATAATATACTGCAAAATCACTATTATTATCGTTGTTACTCGATGATTACCATCAACTTTCTGTGTCACGCACATCCCTTGAAGCGATTATTAATCTAATTTCAAGATCCAATGAGCGGATTATAATCTGAATAGCTTTCAGCTCTGATTCTCTTTGAAATTGAGTATTAATGCCTCATCCTGCAATACAAGTTACTGTATTGATGCATTTAACTGTATAGCGACACCCAGCACAAACTTAATATTACACCTAACATTTTGACAAGTATTTCATTAACTGATTGATTTATGTGAAAAGTAATGAAAGAAACTAACTTATCGATAGTAACAGAGTTCAGATTAGAGAATAATCAACTTTTTTGATTAAAAAGAATAGATAAAACAACATTTTTAGCAGGAGTTCAAAGGAAGTAATTACTTTCCACCAATACAAAAAAAAATTTCTTTTATTTGAAACTTGCATCAAAGTAACTTTTTGATCTGCAAAAAAAATTTTGACTGAATTATTTTGAAAAATTAGATAGAGTACCTTAGGTAACTTCCATTAATAGAAATACATATTATTCTCTTGCTAGCTTTTGACCACCGCAAAAGTTTCATGGCCATTAAAACTGGGCAGTTAACAACGAATATTGTCAATAAGTTTTACAAAAGTATAGTTTTTCAAACCTTGCGCTATCGTATAATAACGCTAAAAATATTAATTTGGCATAATCAACGCTAAAAAGATAATTGAACAATTAATAAAGTTATAAATGTAACTGTGAATGTATGAAATAAGTGGAAGAAATGGGTAGAAAATTCAGAACAGGATAAAAGTAGAAGCAGCTGCAATATTGGAATCGAAGGATGGCAGTAAATTGTAACAACGAATAAGCTTGCAAGTACTCTTACCATTGCCATCATATCTGCAAATAAAAGAAGGAAAATATTCTCGTATATTATAGAATCCTTTTTGTCCAATTGTGCAAAAAGATCGAAACGAATCGTATAAAGTATAATACGAGATGTGGAAAGAGAAAGAGAGAGAGGCAGAGAAAGAGGAAGAAAGCGCGTAAAAAGAGCGCGAGAACCACTGGGGAATCGCGCTGAAGTAGTAATAGGAGAAAGTAGTTGGACGCGTACTTCAACGACTTTTTATCGGCTCTGTTCTCCCTCTTTCTCTCTTTCTCTCCCGCTCTGTTTTTTCTAAATGTACGGAAAATAGAAAAAAAAGAAGACGAGGATCCGTTGAAATCCTCCCGGCAAAACGAATTTGTCGGCATATCGATGTGAAAAAAGATCGTCGTCGTCTATCGCAAATTGACAATCACGCGCCAAGCGCGTATATCACGCCCTCGCTCGCGCCGACAAAAACTCGGACCAATATCAATATACACTATTTATACGTACGTATTATACGCTCGTAAATGGGACGCATCGTGCTCGGCGCAAGCCCACCGCGATTGTTTGCGCGCTGCATGCATTGAGCTTCGCGTGCATAAACTGCACTGCGTGGAGCCTTTTTACCTCAAATTACGCAGGCTTTTGATCGCACGCGTGCGAGTGCTATCTATAATTATAAACGACTGCATTTTGCCCCTCTGTGCTTTTTACGTTTAACAGGACTGCGTGCCAGAGAAATTGTGTTATTGCAGTCCCTCTCTCTCTCTGCTTTTTATGCTTACCATAAATACTAGCGTACACATTTGAGTTAATGAATAGAAGCTGCGATTCTCATTTTGCTGAAATGCCGACCAAACAATCTCGCGCTAAACGCGCGCCAAAACAGATGTACTTTCGGCCTAACTACGTCTGTGCCTCTCGCCACGTGCTTGTAAACAAAACTTCTAGGATAATTTAGTTTCGATATTTCGGTCTCTCGCTCGGAATTTCCGACTTATGATGGGTGGGGTCAAGAGCTAGTCGGCTCGATTTTTTTAATTGCTATGAATAATTACGGCTCGCGGCTAAGCGCGCACCGCTTCGAGCTTTATAGCATTCACAGTCCGATCGGGTCTATAATCAACTTATCCTCGAGGCCTATATGCAAATCGTCTAATTCAGCCACGCATATACGCATTAAGAATGAGCATTTACATTTGTTCATAAGTCCCCAGGTAGCAGCTCGATGCAAACGTGCGTCGAGCTACATACGCACGTACACACTCGCTCACATATTATATACATATATTATACACAGCGCGTTTATTCGCTCTCGCGCGCGCCGGTATATACGCAACGTAATACAGAATAGAAGCGCGACTAATATACACCCACGCGCGCGCGCGCACCAACTAAACTATATGGCGAGCAAATAAATGACATAAATACGATACTGCGCCGTGGATGCGCGTTGCATCGGACTCGGGGGCTTGGTGTGTACTACTACTACGTATGCATGTGTGTGGGTGGCTGCTCGTAACGCACATGCTTTTGCATAGCGCATACATACACATACGTGTGCGCGCACATAGACGACAAAGCCGGTCGCAGACGCGATGAGACTGCAGCAGTAGTCGAGCGAACAAACGTGAGAGAAATTGCATGATGGCACGCAGTACAGAAATAACGGCTGAGTGCATTGGGTTATTAACGTCGCGTGGGAATTATACCCTTGTATACATGTGGAGCTGCTGCTGCTGCTGCTTCGTGCGCAGTCTAGTATATAGTGCGACGGACTACTACTACTACGTTGCTGCGCGAGGACTGAAGTAGCTGCTGCTGCTTCTGCCGCGGTGCAGTGGCAACGACCGATCTGTCGCTCGCTCGTTGCAGCTCGCGGAACAGAGAGAGAGCGAGAGAGCTGACTTTATCGGCTCGTGGAATATGCAAGAGTCGGCGCGCGGCACGAAAGTTATGTCAGGTGCTTCGTTTTCCTCCTTGCGATGCCTGCAGTGCATATAGTAACGTATCCGGCTCCGGGGACAAATAAACGATTGATTTTAAACGTGTAGACACGCGCATAGAAATATCCTGTCTTGGACGAGTCGGCCGTGAGTAGTTTGTGATCATTTTCGATAACTATACCCGTGGTAAAGATATAACAATATGTCTTTTTGTTTAAGTATAAGTCAAAACAGTAAAATTTTACTTGAACTACGTGAAATCGGAGAAATGTGTGTCGTGTACATTATTGAATAAGTCGCTAGGTACGTCGGGATAAACTTTAAAGCTCGAGTAACAGAACAGAAATCTGTACGAAAATAAGTAAGCCAGAATATTTATTCTCTCCTGAAACATTTGAGCTTGGTTCTTTATTTTTTTCATGAACTTTCTCCGGCACTATATGGTCCAGGCGCGGATATAGCGATAGGAGTAAACTCGGCAGTTCATAAACGACTTGTCGTGTCAAGCGCATATAGCTGTGCGTCGGCAAAGCTCGATAAATTGATCCTCAACGTTCGATTGAATTTGCATTCTCGGACTGCTCAACCGAATCGACGCATAGAGCTCGTCGGCGACGCGAGGCAAAGAGAAAAAAACAGCTAAAAAGAAAACATGCCTCACGTCTAAAGTATCGTTGGACATGGCTATGAACAGCTTTGAAAACTCGTTAAAACTTTCAGAGATACAAATTAATACGTTAACTTAACTTTTTTGCAAAACTTTCCCTGTTTAGTTTTAATAAAATCTATTCGTTTGACAAGTTCGATTTACTTGCTACTATGGCATTTTTTGCAAAAAAAAAGAGGAATTTCTTTCGAATGAATTTGAGTACATCTTTTATATCCATTGATGAATTTATTTACGGTAATGTATAAAATGATTAATGATAAGTCATTGCAAGTTAATATAGGCCATTTCAGCTTGCTGTTAAATATGAGACCGTTAAGTTCGCTGATGCGCCGACATTCCATCTCAAGTATGTATGAAAGAAGGGTCTTGCTAAAGATTTTGCGAAGAAATTTGGGAGTACTCGCGCAAGTTTTAGCGATGTCTGATGTTGTGGCTCAAAATTATTTCAAGCTTTTGAAACTACCCTGTACTTAACTGACGTCAATGGCAAACTTTAAATACTCTCGTCCACTTATAGCTCGTTCAGAAAACAGTAAAATAATTATACTTGTTAGTTTCTTTGATAGTTGATTACCGTGAAACTGTAAAATATACTATCAAAAATGGGTCACTATAGTTTATTTATAAGTCTTAATTGACAAAACAATTATCAAAAATATTTTTGATATAAAATTATAAAATATTTTATAAAAATTATAATTGAAAATTTTTTAATAACATAAAAAGTGCAGTATAAGACTTTTATAATGTATATGGTAATCTTTATTGAACAATGAAAAAGACACATCTTCTATGAAATGATTATCTGATAGTATAGCTATCGATCCTTATAAGAATCGCTAAGCAGGACAGTCTCGAAAACTTGGAAATGGTGGGATGTTTGCTTTGTTTGAAACGTTCTAGTGCATCTACAAAGTTTAACCATTAAATTAGCAAACCTTAGTCATTGATATAATTTCCCAATATCTGAGGCAGTTACCTTTTGTAACATTCTAGCCTCTTTTCTGATTCCAAAAAGCCTGAGCGTTCCAATAAAAACCATCGTGCGCCTATTTTGAATCAACATTTTTCAAGGACTTCATTTTTATACAAAAATTTCGTTCTAAAGAGCTTAAAATTCTTTTTCATAAAAAACAAAATGAAACGGTAAATTACATTAACTACAAATGATGATTGAATAAGTGATAAAAATGATTATTATTCTACGTAGAATTTAGCTTATTATACATAATTCAATTTCTTGTATGAAGGATCTTAGAGATAAGTAGCAGTTTCATTGTTGTGAAATTCAGCATGTATAAAAACCTCTACACTATGGTATTATAACTAGCTGTTATTTTGAAGATTAGTGCGCGAGTCACGTGCATGCAGAAAGACAATGCAATAGATTAATATCCTAAAAAATGAATATTTTACTGATGATTTTTGATATTCAAATTAGCATGTTGGTAAGAGTTTCAAAACTTGGGTGATCAATTTTCAGCAAAGAAGCTCTAATTACAGGTCCCGTGAGGATTACAGAGTTGAGGCTTTTCTTTATGTTCAAAACTGATCTGAACTGATATGTTTACGTTTCTTTATTGGCTTTATTTTTCCTTGAACAAACTTTTAAATATAATGCAACATCAGTCTATAGGGTATGCTGTACACCTAACTCAAGCCAAAGAGCATTAACCATTTTTCATTATATATGATAAGAAAGAAGCGTAATACTCACAACGAAGTTTTACTAGCGATGCTTTTCATCCCTTTTCACGCAGTATACAACGTCCCTTATCATCTCCGCACTGCGACTATATAGAGTGCCCAAGCATAGAACTTAATAACACAACAAATATACAAAGTACGTTCCGGGAGGAAGCGAAAAAATAAATAAAACGCTGCGCAGCAACAAGCACCTCCTGCAGGTATATAATGTTCCGAAGTCTTTATGGTACAGGGGAAAAAAAAGGAAGACGAGAGAAAAAATCGTGTGCGGTGGCTACTGCTATTGCTATGGCTGCTGCAGCGGCGTCGCCTGCGCCGTATATGCATATACACTGTACCTGCTCGGTACCGAGAATGCGGAAAAACTTAAATATTTATTGGAATTTAAAAGTTCTTTCTCTCTCCCGGTGGAGTATTTAAGAGTTCGGTGAAAGTAATAAGACGAGGGTGACGCTCTGCAGCTCGCTCGCTCGCACAGAAGGATAGTTCTTTCGGGCCGGCGCGCGCGGAGAGATTTTCCTCGCGGGGCCGAACGTTTTGCAAAAGACCAAGTTTTCTAACTTACTAATAGACTCGAAGACCTTTATACTTGCTTTCTTATATTTATATACGCGCACCCGCGCACCTATAGGCGCTGCGCTATAGGCTTGCTGCATATAACTACTTGGACGCACCGGTGACGATATAATATACACCCGCGTGCAGCGAGCGCCTTATAATACACGTATCATATAAAAAGCGAACACCAGGTACACAAGCAGCGCAGCATCGCGCACTCTTTTCCAAAGTAGGACATCAACAACTTTGCCTTCTTCCGCAGTCCCAACCCTACTGGCCAGGCTCGACACGCCCAAGTGCAGTCAGCTGCATATGCGCGCGCGCTGGGCTTTTTCAATCAAATCATATTTTTCGAGTCTTTCTTTTGCTTCCACCTGAGTAAAGATGAAAAGTCATTGAAAATGTTTTTTTTTTACATTATAAAGTTACAAACTGTATTCAATGTTTGCTTTTCGTTTTAATATTATTATCTGTAGCAAATATATTAAAGTGATCAAAAAAGACCATATAACTGTTTGGTAGAAATCAACATTTTATAGTTAGTGTTTATGCAACTAAAAAATGCCTAGCACTTGAAGAGGTATCAATTTATAGTCTATTTTTCATATTTTATTTTTATTTTTTCCTATCAAATGACCACACCAAATAAATATTATTGAACCATTAAGTTAATAGCATTTCATAACAATGGAAATTTGATGTTCTTGTTTCAGGTGAGTTTTACTGTTTCAACACTAAGCTGAAATTGTTCGAAGCTCTTCTATGGAATGAATAAAGTTCTTCAAAATTATAAGGTTTTTAATATTTTTATTTTAAGAATTTATGGTGAAGACATGAAAACCTATCGATAATTTTTTGTCTCAATATCATGAACATAACCAAATTGCACTTTTCGTCAATAAACACCTTATTTTATTTTTATATAAAATACGTTACATAATAAGCATGAATCATCTGTGTTGCTCTTGTACCTTTTTAATGCTGCAGATTTGATGGCATCGAACCCGAGGGAAATAAGCTTGTTTTTATCTCTGCGCGTTGGAGCCTTTTTATTATTTTATTTTTCATTTTTCACTGTCTATCTTCCCCAGCTTTTGACAGTATTTTATCTTTCATTCGCCCGTCTTTATCAATTTTCCTTAATTTACTTCGAGTCACTGATGCCGCATTAAAACAAAAATAAAAAAAATTAATTCGCACTAATTGTTAATAACAAATACAAAATTGCCACCTAGTCATGATTTTTTTGAATAAAGGGTAACAGTACGTATAGGGATCTCGATATACGTATATGTAGAGGTATGTTGAAGTCTGCATATCCGTCCGGATGTTGAACACGTACGCGTGTAAAGGCCGATCGCACGGAGGGTGCGTATATAATGTATGTGTGATTCGAATAGCTATGCACAAAGAGCTTGCTCGGCTGTGCAGCCGCCTCCGCTTCGTCAAAGCGCCTGATATGTCAACGACGTCGACGTATTTTCTCTATATTACGTACCCATACACACGCATGATTGCATTGAAAGGATAGACGCTGCGGTTGAATGATCGCTAAACAAGGGGCGATTTTTATTAAGAAAATGCAGCATCGATAGTTACTTATCTGATATTAAAAGCATTTTATATGAATTATTTAACAGTCGGGATCGTTGTCATTTTTAAATTTTAAAATATTCAAAGATATTTTTTTTTATCTCCCTTCCAAATATAGTATGAGATTTTCATCGTCAGCTAAAAATTATTTAACATTTTATAAATATTACAGAGTCAACTAATGAATTCAAACTAAACAAAAAAAGAGGATTATATCTTGAAAACTCTTTTGCCGTTTGCTCTATAATTTCTATAATAATAATTCGCAAAAATATTTTCAAAATTATCAATCATCAGAGTATGCAAATATTCTACGTAAATTAAAGCTCCAATTATCAAAATTATTATAGATGCCTACAGGTCTTACCAAAGCTTTAAAAGCTCAAAGTTAAATACTAATTTATTTTATGCTAAGCAAAAAAAAATATTTAATCCTCTTCAATACACAGTTTTACCGTACTTGGGTAAAATGATTTTCCTCGTAGCATGGCGTTCGACTTCGCGAAAGCTCACTTCTTTTGCAGCTCATGTTTGCAGGTACAATAGAGAAAGAGAGAGAGAGAGAGAGAGAGAGAGAGAGAGAGAGAGAGAGAGAGAGAGAGAGAGAGAGAGAGAGAGAGAGAGAGAGAGAGAGAGAGAGAGAGAAAGCGGCGATCAGAGGGAGGTTGAACTTGGGTGGTACGCTAACTTCCAGTGGTATAGGTCTTATATAGAGAAGCTTTTAAAATTGAAATGTTTTTCCGTTTGAAATGCACGCGTGGAGGGAATAGCAATTTGTGTTAGCAGCAGCATTGGCAGACTTGCTTGTGCGCACAAAGCCGGGCCAATTAGGTCTTAGATCATCTCAAAGGAGATCCCGCAATGTATAGTGAGCTGCAGTAGCGCGGCAAGCTGCTGCTTCTGCGAGAGGATGTGTATATAAGAACTGCTAACGACAGCTGAGCTTTTTAGACGATTGAACCTTCCTTCGATGTACGTACAGTCTGTTTATAGGCACCTGCGTGAGTTCCGTATACATAAAGACATAAAAGGCACTAAGCAGCCTGCGTCAGAGAGTCAACGTTTGCTACCGATGCTCGACTGTACGCGTGTTTGATCTCTCATCGATAAATTATTAGAAGAAATTCAAATTATCGTGGTTTGAACCTTTGCCTTGAAAACAAGCCACAAACAAGCCTATTACGAAGTAAAAATATCTTTCAAAAGCTCCCTATTAATTAGCATAAAATGATAAAGTATAAAAATAAACTACGAAAATTCACTGCTATAATTCTGTAAAAGTCATTTTTCCATTTTTCAATTCCGGTTGACAGTTTAAAAGTTCTGTAAGATGATCATAATTTTCTATTGTTTTAGTAATTGACCCTTACAATCACACATTAACAAAAGAATAATTCATTAAATTAACAAAATAATATACCATGAAATGAATGCAAAATAAATTGGTTGTTTTATCGTTAAACACAATAAAATATAATACAAATTCATAAAGAATGAATACAAATTATGATCAAAAGACTTGATTGAACAGAGATACACAATAAGATTATAAATATTGAGAAAAAAATTTAGATTTAATGTATAGCCCAATTAGCGATTGGTTTCTTTTACGGTCAATGTTCCGTGACTTCACACATCTTGACAATCGAATGTGTATATAGCTACAAAATGCACAGTACAGCAAGTTCTGAGAAGACAATCGACATATGTACCGGGCAGTCGATTCAATACGGCTCACCTTCCTTAAGCGAATGACATCCTCAAATCACAATGGAGCCATAGGGATGTCTATATGATGACGTAGGACAACCTCGTCGAGTAGTACAAGCGAACTGGATGTAGCATAGAAGTAGCGAACCCGTTGTAAGGGCAATTAGCGACTAATGAGGTTGGAATCCTAAGCTTCACCGAGATCGTGCCGACGTTCGGCTATATACTGCAGTCGGATAGTCACATTTCTAACACGTGCGAAACGTTATCGCCTGTCTCCCAACGTCTTGCGCACATATTACAGTGTGTCTTATGTAGTTCTATCTGATGAAGAATGATGAGCTAACTTGCGAATTATATTATAATGTAACTTTTGCTTACTCTTGAATTGTAAATTCATAGGCACACTTTTTTACATCGCCTTGTTGAAATATTTTGATTTTCTTCCGAACGAAATGAATATTTAGATATATCATATTTATGCGGAATTTTTTTTCGAAAGAATCAATTTCATTTCAATTCCATATATATTACAAAAGAAAACGCATTTGCTTGTTTTCTTCTCTTTTAGAATAATCTCGCCTTTCATGCGCCAAAGGCATGGATTGAATTTCTTTGTTTATCCTATTCTGTTATAGGAATAAATTAGCTTCACAAGAAAGAATACTAAGTACGGGAGGAGAAAAGGAGGATTCGCACCCTTTAAAATAAGAGCCGACGAAAAACAATAGAGCTACAACACAGATCATACGTATAGCGCGCTTATATTTGTAAGTAGTAAAAGTCGTGGCAACGCTGCTCCCTGAATTCTCTCGTTGCTTTTGATTGTGGAAAACGTAAACAAGCGCGAACTCTTTGTAATGTGTATCTTATGCACGCGATACAGACTGCGCGAGGCTTTGATAGGACAACGAGAAGAAAAAAAATTCAAAGTCCAAATGGTAATTAATGTTCGTCCTCGCGCTGTCAGAAACAAAGGCACACAGAGTTTTATGCAGTGGATGGAGAGTCAGCGGCTCTACTGCTATATACTTATGCTCATGTCCAAATCGAGGAGAAAAATTCTCATGCGTAAACATATAGACATGATGTGCCCACTAATATCTTATATGGGTGTATATATCTATGCTTCAGCCGACAAGGCGCTAGCCCTCCTTTTGATATATTCTACAGTGTACGCTATACGCGTTTTACATACTTTACGATGCTCAGGTATGAGACTTTGAGATGCAGAACAGTCGTTTGATCTCCGTAGATGAGGCTTTCCGTGTGTACGCTGCAAGAGCGGGCAAGGCACACAGAAAATTTATCCTACTTTTGCATTCAATTTTTTCCTCGTTACCCACAGGCCGTCTTTATTGATTTTTCGACGAAAATTACCATAACTGCAACTTGCCCTGCATCTGATCCTGACTCTTTAAAACCCGCAGCAAGCTCGTTATTTTATTTATTGTAGTCTTTTATTTTCAAAAAATTGGACTAAGCCTTCTCGTTTATTCATTTACATTAATTTTACTTATGGATATTTTATCACTTTTGTAAAAAAATATCACTGAACATATGGGGCGAAACACCATTGCTGCCCCAGCACCTCGCGAGAGTGACAAAAACGACCCGATTGCTCAGTTTTGAGCTCGCTTGCAAAGGCTCAAATAAAATTTGTAAAAATTAATTAATTAGTGGTTTCAATAGGGTTTGACCTGAGCTTTCTACTGGTGGGGTCAAAAATGCAAACATGTGCCTCCATAACCTAAAAAAAATAACTTGAAGGTAAATTACGCTGTAAGATCTAGAGAACAAATCCAATCGACTTTTAGAGTAGCCAGATCGAAAGATCTCGCGATTTTACTTCGGAATTGATCCTAAAAAAGTGGGTATTTTTGATTTTCTGGAGCGCTAAAGGAGGAAAGAATCGTTTTCGATCGTTTTGGTGGGTCACTTAGCGGACTACGACTCTCTTTGCTTTATTAATGCATTAAAAATTACTCGCAAAAAAACAAATATATGATTTCGATGTATTTTTTCTTCAGCTTTTTGATGGCGGTACTTATTTTTGGAAAAAATGATTTTTTCAATGATAAAATGCAAAAAAAACATTAAAACAAATCGTCATTATCTACGCTTTCTTCTAATAACTCATTGAAACCCCATATAAAACAATTTTTTTCGAAACCATAACTGGACTTATACAGTAATTTTAATTTTATTGAGGGGGCGTCCCGACGATTTAAAAAAAATCGATTTGAAAATTGTTCTAAATTTTTGAAAACGAATTATTTATTATTTTTAGGAAATTTAAAATGCGCTTGAGTATATTTCTAATATAGTTTTTCCAAAAAAATGACCAAAAACGAGTCAATTAGTGGTAATGTATTGAAAAATTTTTCAGCCATTATTATTATTGACCATTTGTACCAGGTATCTTGTTCTATTTTTATAATATTTTACCAGATACATTATTTGTTAAATTTTAAAATTATACGTAATACTTACAAACTAAAAATTTAAATAAGCATAATTTTTATCAGAAAAGTATATAAAAAACATCCATCATCTTCAGCATCGGAGTTAGTGTACTAACTTTCTCAGGTAGAGATTGAATCTCCTGGCGATTTAATCTTTTTAATCAGCAAAGTGAAATATCGTAAGCAACAAAATTACATAAACTTGTTTGGCTATTTGTCTGTGTTGTTCGCGCTGCAAAACTCTTTCGCTCTTTCATGCACCATACATGCATAATGAAGTCTTTACAACTTTTCAACTCGCAAAATTGAATATGAAAATCTCGCAATTAACAAAGTTCCGACGAACGCCGGCGAGCGGCTTTAGTTTACACACGAAGCTCGTCGCTTAATTTTTCATAAACTTTACAGACATAATAAACAGTAGCCTTACTACTGTGTTGCATGTTGCTAGGCGCCTTCACGGAACTATCGTTTACGCGCGCCTTTTCTTGCCTATCGAGTAGCATGAGTTACATTTAACTTGAAGTTTTTCGAGGCGCATAGAAAGTCTGCTGCGCTGTCGATTGATTAGTGATTAACATCGCTAAGAATCCAGGTTGGCCGGTTAACCTTTAATTTTTCAAGAACGCGCTCTTCAAAATTGATGAATTGAACACAGGCTGGAATGGAGAGCTCATAGAACTGTTTGCAAAGTTTGCAATTTACATTGGTTATTGTATTGATCGCAATACTATCGATGCACAGAAAAATATTCTTTATACTTTTACTCGCTTTCTACTTAGCATAACACGGAATTATAATAAAGGCATTATTAAACTTTTTAAATGTTTTTCAATTGTCAAACTTCGAGTAAAAATGGCATTCCTTTCACACTAGTTCGTTTCCATTTTCCATATTTGCCCAAGGTGCGCGAATTTCAATTTCTAGTAGCGACGTGGCGACGCAGAAAAAGTTACGCGCTCGAAAGTAAGTAAGAAAGTAGCTGAGCATTGTAGCATTAAATTATAAGGCTGAATGTATAAATAGAAGCGAATATATATAGTTACAAGCACGAGGATGAGGGCGATTTTAACGAGAGCTTTTGGCCTAGCCCCGTGAGACCACTAGCTCGCAGCAGCAGCGCCCGCCCGTGTGCGCGCCGACACGCTTTGAGGGGGGAACTCAAATGCAAATTCACGGGTTCGAAAATGCTTTACATATAAGCGTCAGTCACACGGTCAATTTGACGTTTGCCTCGTGTAACCCTTTTTATCCCTCACCTCCCCGCCTCTCTCTCTCTCTCTCTCTCATTCTCTCTCGCTCTTCCATACGTCCAGTCATCGGGCATTACTTTGCCTCGCCTCTATCCCCATATTACTACGTGATTTTAGCGCCGCATATAATCTTGTGACTATGTACCCGCGTATACTGGCACAACATCATGGTCCTTTGTGTCAATCAAACATCTAATTATTAACAGATTTTCTTCATTCGAGTCGAGTACATACAGCGCAGTCTTTGTGACAAATTCATCGGTCGTCGCTGGGCTGGCTGCCGCTACCGAGTTTGAAGATTCGCGGTTTTTAATCGGATTAAGCTCGAAGCGAGAAAATTTTATTCATCATTTCAGCTGTTTTCGTGTGAATTATTTTAATTAATGTACGCCACGTTCCGGTAGATTTATTTCGTTATTGACTGATGAATAATTGTAATATGCTTCAATGATACTTTTTAGACTCGCATTTGCTATAAGATAATTATTTCGTACTGCCAACTTTTCGAATTTTAATTCAAAAACAATGTGCACTGGCATCTATATGGAATTCAAATTACAATAATTAATAAAACCAATAAATAATAATGATACTTTTAATAATAATTTCACTAATTCCATGTATAATAAAAATAAGAGCAAGAAAATAGATTGAGAGCGGCTGAAAAATAACTTTGAAATATTTTTGGATATTCAAATGATTTAAACGACTTTTTGCAAGCTTGCACTCTTCTTTTGAAGGTCTACATACTAAAAATGATTTTTTAACCATAAGCATTCACTTCCAAACATTCAACAACATGAATATACACCGTACATCCACTTTACATACATGTACTTCCAAAAAATAGTTAACTCTCGCCTTCGTGCACTTTAGAGAGAGTATCCTTTTGTATTATTCTCGGAACGTTCCATAGCCCACTTGAAAATGTTGTGTTTTACTTCAGCCACGATCGACTTTATGACAAGCTGTGCTACTTAGTAACTGTGCTCGACAATACCGTTCACGCAATTAGGACTCACCCGCAGATTCTTTGAGACGCTCAAGTTTGCTTGAGAGCTGCTTCTCGCTGCGTTCAAAATACAGATAGGTACTTTAGGAAACTTTATATATTGAGAGGATGTCATTATGCAATGTTTGTGTTTACGTTTATAATTTCGTTGATATTGATACATATAAGTGCATACATTTTTGGTACAGTTTTGGTAGCTGTTGAATTTTGTGGGGATTTTTTTGCATATTTTCGAAAAAATAGAAAACTCATAAAAATTAGAGAAAATCCATGCATTTTTAACACCACATTTATTTTTAGACTTTAAGACTATTTTTTTACTTTTTAAAAGCTCTGAGTTTATCAACATGATTTTTGATAACAAACTTGAATCTCTGATGGTGCCCGATAGTCCCAACTTTGAATTTCTGTAGATCGATGAGGAATAGACCTAAAGTACTCAAATTTTGGGGATTTTCATTTTTCAAAGTAAATAGTTCGAATTTTGTTTTTTAAATTACTAACTACTTTCTCATATAGCCCACATACATATAACTATAATGCGCGCACACGTATATATAATATACATAGGAAGTTTTGAGAAAATATTTGAAACTATCGAGCAAAGAGCCGGAGAAGTGACTTTACAAAGATGCACGCGGACACTCGAGAGCCAGCATGTCTTTGAACTTGTTCAGAATGAAATTCTCAAGTCTTGAGTTTACTCATGCTTCGTTGACGATTTTCAAGAGAATCAATTCCTCAGGGAGAATTGACGTTGGCTTAATTTATTTAAATACGTTAACTCCATATAGTTGGCTTGATGAAATTACATTTTCAAAGTGACAAAGCAAACACTATGTCGGCTATTTTATTAACATTATCAGCTAGCTTTATTATCAAAGTATAAGAAGGGAAGATTTTCTTTTACATTTCTGTTAAATCCGCTTTCTTTCTGCAGTTCAACGTTTATGTTCGAAGGCAACAATTATGAAGTGTACATTTATATAACTCTGCTCGAGCATGTAAACTAAACTATGAAAGGCTGAAATTACCCGAAGTAGCAATTCGCGATGCCATACACTGGTGCAGCTCCTGTTTACGAGACAGTCAGTAGCGACGACTGCTACGACTCCGACTTGCTCGGGTTGTAATAGAAGGGCGCGCGAGACTGTTAAACGATGCGGTCGCGTCAAGCGACGACGAGGTGGGATAATACGAGTGCGCGCGTTATACAGACCAAGACAATACGAGAGAGGCCCTTGTCCCATACGCTATCGCACATAAGCAAGACGCGCGGAAACACGACTATCAGTCAGTGGCAGTAGAAGCTATATATGCTGCTGCATACATACACACGAATGTGTGTGTTTGTGTGTGAGTATGTGAGTGCCGAGTCTTGTCAGCACCGTTTGCTTACTTAGGTAGCCGTTCGGTCAGGCGTTGAATGCAGCACAACTACTCGCTGACAGACGATCAGCTATTGCACATGCGTATTCTGTGATGTCAAGTAACGATTATTCGTTGACGACTTTTTGTACATTGGGTAGTAAGTAATGTAATAAAATAATTCTTGTTGTTTACATGATATTTTCGTTATTTACAAAAGTCAAATTCATAAAGCTTTAGGGCTGTCATGATCAGTGTTTATAGTAGTATGAAAACAATTTTTGTTTATGTTTGGCATTAGAAAATTAACACGTTTTCATGTAAAATTTTGAATTCCGAAGTTAAACAAAATATTTACTTTTTACAAAGTTGTTTACATGTTTCTTTTTGTCTTTTACCTTACTTTTGCATACTCACTGAAAACTTGATTTTTTTTCAATACTCGATGCCGTTTCAATTATTTTATATATAGACTTTACGTTTCGTGAAAAATGTGTCTCGAATGAACAGTACGTTTGCATAAAATTAATGTTATGCGATTTTTATATGAAAATTATACCAAATTTTAGTCATCGAAGGACACATTTATTATGAGACTAGAAGAGAATACAAATTTGATGTAGAAATTTGATGCACATATTTCACTTTTGAGATAGAATATAAATTAGAATTGAAATGAGGATTCGTTTCTGTGACAAGTGAATATTACAATAGACTTTTTTAACCTTACTGGTCTAGTTCCCTTTTTTTCGCTCGCGTAGAAGCGCAGCAGCCCCCCGAGCACACAAAAAGCTTCAACGCGTATCTAGAGTCTCGACTTGCCATGGACAGATATGCTCACACGGCTAGCCGCCAACACATCTGAACCATTTTCGACGAATGTAAATGCATTTTCCAAGCGCAGCTATGTTTTGCAACTTGACGAAAGTATATTTGAATTGCTCTTTTCAACGTCACTTTTTGCAACTTGTCTCAAGCTTTTGTCTTGCATCTAGAATTTGGCGCAAAATGTCCGTTTTTGATAAAAAAATTGTCGTACTTTTCATTCGCTCTGCTTGAAAATAATTTTAATTTATCAATTTTGGCTCTTCTGTATTAGTAAAATATTCAAATCATTTTTAGAACTAATAATTAATGCATTGAAAACATTAGAGAAGAAAAAAAACTTTCACAACAGAATTGAGAAAAAAAGTTAATCAATCGACGGATTCTCATAATAGTTGTTTACGTTGTTAGTCTTAACGGGTGTAGAGGTAGTTCGAGTAATGTATTAAGCTCGTTTTATCTTTAGAGCATCAAAATATCAGTAGGAAAGTGGATTGTCTTACCCACGCTATGAAACTAACTTCGCACGGCTTCGTTGAGAAGTATACATGTGGTTTGGGAATATGGTATATAAAATAATGAAGGATATCCTTATTTTTTTCTAAATCTTAAAAAGTTGTATATGCTTTCCTTGACGATCATTATATTTTAGACTGTTCATTGTAGGTAAAATTTCTCAAAGCTTCTTTTCTGTTACGATTTAATTGATAAAAACCAAACAAGCCACGTGGATTCGTTACTTTAAAATTTTTTTTCCACTAAAGTACATTCAGCGATAAAGGCAGTCACCAATAATTATAAAATAATTACTAACAAAATTTAAACTAAAAATATATCCTGTAGGAGATATACAAATTGAAATTTAAAACTATTAAAACTTCTGAAAAGCTATTCTGTATTCGAAAAACTAATAAGGATAATAAATTATTATTTTTGATAAATTAAAATTTATTTCACTATTTTTCTGGTTTTAGCCAGTTTTGGTATAGATATTTCGCTTCTATCAAGAATCAATCGTATTTCATCGAAATAATCGAAGTGTTTCAGTGGCGGCATTACCTTGTCACGTAAACTGCTTTGCTTATCTGCACGCTCTTATAAATGCCACTGCCTGATGCCATGTGAGCCACGCCAGAGGAAACTGCGCTCGGCTTATCAACTTCAGCTGCGGCATTGTACTGCTTGAAAAGGTTTTCAAAAGAATTTCGCCCTCTCCTCTTTGACTGTGCGCGTGTACGTTGTAATGGCCCTTTTATTCGCGCAACGCATTCAAACGTGAGCATTTTCCACGAGATTTGACGTTTTATACTCGCGCAAAGGTTAGCTCGGGATGAGCTTAGCTGCAGCGAGGGCTCGCAAATCCTATTGACGAGAACACACGCTGTCATTCATCAAGGTACACCGAATATGAAACTTTTATCAACTTTTTCTCTTGCTCGGCGACGCCGCGCTCTTTAAAGATAATCGCTACGATCAGTCATTCGGAGCACAATGTGTGTCAACTATTTCGAGTGTCCAGGTAGCTCTAACGTAGCGCAGCAGTAGTAGCATACTAATGGCCAAATAGAATTTGCATGTGTGCGCGCGCGCGCGCGTGTGTGTGTGTGTGTGTGTGTGTGTGTGTGTGTGTGTGTGTGTGTGTGTGTGTGTGTGTGTGTGTGTGTGTGTGTGTGTGTGTGTGTAGCTAAACTGGGTACGCGATTACGTTTAGTAGTTGTTGAAAATGAACTTGAATGAATTCGTGGCCATAAATCGCCTCGTACTGTTTCATCACTGCATTTAGCAACACAAACTGCGGCGCTCTGTACTGCATCATGTGGAAGTAAAACTGGCCATTACAACTACTCAAAACGACGTATATTTCTCTTTCTCCTCTAGGTCCTAGCGCATATAACTGATCATTCATCAAAAGAATCATCTCGCTTAATATAATGAAAATCTACTGTCTCTCTCTCTCCCTGCTCTTGTGCAGGCGCGCACATACAGGTATGTACATATCTAGGTGGTCCAAAGTTCTCGTATGGGCCATTAATTCGCCCCTGCCGCTGCTGCTGCACAGTACGAAGCATGCCATAAAATCCGCGGGACAAAAAAGTCCGCGCGCGCACACGAAAGCTACGAAGATCCTGCACACCACTTAGCGCCATGAATATAACATAGTGATACCATAACGCCCGTTACATATACACCAAAGTGAGTCTCCATTACCCTGATAAATTAGAGCGGCGGATCGCTGCTAGAGAGCTGCGTAGCACAGTAACAATGCTTCACTCGTCATCTAACCGCGTATGTATATAGTTATATATAGTGTTAAAGCCTCGTCGTCGTCGTCTTCGCATACACGGAGACACATATAATGCATATTATGTACGCACAAACGCATGCGCACGTATGCTTCTTATGCAGTACACTCGTATATATAGGCTCTGTGCTTGGAGTTTACTAATGAGCAGCTCCTGTACGGCGTGCATATATGCATTCGAATTAAACGACAAAAAGAAAAGTAACGAGCATTAGGTATTGCCGCTCTTTCTCTGTGACGCTTTTCCACTCTGAGCTTGACACTTTTCCTCCGTTGGTTTGCTGCCGCTGCGGCGTCGACGTCGCGCAGCCGAATGTGTCTTTTGCCTCTTTGCTTCCTTGACCCCGTTGTGCTTGTGCATATCCTGCGTATATATACGTGTACACGCGCGTATATGTAATATATACTCTACTCGATTTAGACTGCTAATGTCTTTGTGATGTAGTGCGACTCTCGAGTGATATACACGTCTTGTATAAATACGCCATGCCTCGCAACTTGTCTCTTTTTGCCCTGTAAGTTTACATCGCCCTCCTTATCTTTCCCTCTTCGTCGAGTACATGAGCCACTATAGTCTTGTGCAGTATACGCAAGCTAAACCCTTACGTTAGAAACCTTATTAATTGCCATGAAAATGCCTTTTGTTATTCATCAAATAGCATTTCTGATGTATTATTGCAACGTCTAGGTGAAAAATGTACAAGCGATTTGAGTTATTAATGATTTCTTTAATAAAGATAAAAAAGAAACTGATATCCTTTTTCATACGAAATGCCCAGCTATTTTATCAATCGTTGAAGATTTTCGACATAATATTTATCAAATAACTAAACAAATACTATTGAACTGATGGTATGTTAACGAGTTTTTATTACAAAGCTCTACGAATAAAAGTTTCTTTTAGAATTTTTCCGAGTTTTATAAAATTAAACGTTGCCTTGAATTCGCGCTTTGCCCTCTATCTTTTATTTTCTTTACTTTTTGCATTTGCTTGTTTAGTCTAATAAATTCCCTTCCACATTTCCTTTGCATCCACAAAGCTCTCCATATAGTAAGCTGTTGCCGTGAAATTACATGCTAACTAACGTTAGAAACCCTTGAGAGCAATGGGGTGCTACTTGTTGTAGTTAAGGTTGTTGATAATTAGAAACTCTCCTTACAACTATTGGGTTCGATCGAAGGTTCGTATCGATAAGCTATTCAGCTCGTCCAGAAAATACGGCAAACCGTATTGTTGTAAAAGATCGGGCAAGAAACAAGGTATTTTGCCTCCACTGTATGGCTGATTTGTTTTCTTTATCTGCGCTATATACGCTGAAATATTCGACATTTATCGTTCTGAAAGAATGTTGTACTCGACCGAAAGCACACCTAAAATTCCACCTACACTCGTAGGAATGTATATATTTTTCGAGGTTCAAAGTAATTGAATTAGATCTCATTTGTTCAGCCTTGATGGTAAACGTATAAAGTAATTTTATATATTGTAGGAAGTTGAAATTCGTTTTCCGTCGGATATTTACAAGATCGCCTCTATTTCCGTTGAGATGCGCTTCTTCTTATTTTTCCTAATGTGTACAACATCGAACTGCCTTACATATATACTCTCGTTTTTATCGGCCATTACAAGTTCTATGTACTTACCGTACAAGATGAGCAAGTTCGAGCATCAACGCTCTTTGCTCCTGCAGCCAGCATATACAGCTGATCTCAATTTTTTTTATCCTTTATAGTGGCTTTGGTATTCAGGGGAGACTTGGGGGAGATGCACTGCGTCAACGGAACGAACTTAGTCGCGCCAGAATGTAATTGCTGCGATTGAGGCGATTTTTCTTGGGCCATTTTTTCTTCTGTAACTCTTCGCAAGAAGTTCGCTCGACTACTTCTTAGTAAATGGAAATTTGTTCGGTGTGCCACCCTCGAATGAAATCTTGATCGATTAATTTTTTCGAGTTAAGCCGGTAGCATGGAGAGTTTGTAAAAGGTCTGAGTAAAGTACTGACAAAGATACGGTCGAGACTAATTGAACAAATGAATGGAAAAAAATGAGTAAGATTAGTTTAGGTATTAGGCGTTTTTTGCGTGTGGGGGCTTTGTCGCACATACTTAGATTATAGATGTAATTTTTTCTACTTCGACAGTAATAGATTGTGTTTTGTTGTTGCTATCTTTAAACATTAATAATATTTATAAAAATTCGTTTTTATTGCACAATTGTGAACATTTCTAATCTTTGAACTTTTTAAAAAAGGTTAAAGTAGTATAATAAAAATATCTTGCCGTTGGTTTGAAAATATATTTTTATATAGATGTCCAATATATTATATTGTTGTTTGAACGAAGCCAATAATGGTTAATTGGATGCATTTAATTATAGCTAATTGAACTGAAATCTAAAACAGCAGTCAGGTACAAGCACTTAATAATTTGACGTTCATCTGCGTTCAAGCGCGGAGCTTGGGTAATGAGGTTTTTCAGTTTAATTTTATTCCATGCAGACGAAAGCTTTTATATATATAAAAAAAAGAGGAAGGAAGGTCTTCTGGTGTAAATTAGCAACATGCTATTAGCGAATACTATTTTCCATTTAAAAAGCTCGGGTAACAAGCAAAAAGGTCCCGTTAGGACAAACACGTTTCATAAGTCATGTTCTTTCGTCGGTGTACACGGAGAACGTGAAAAAAATTTGATTACTTTGGACTTCGACAGGCGCATTACATGCGGTGAAGTACGACAGGGCACGTCCGTTCGCCGGCGCGCGCGCGCGCGTTAGTATTAAGGCCACAAGCGACACTCGGCACATGCATACATGCATACACATACACAGACTCACGTATACATAGATAAATACGCGATCGAGCGAACTGCACACGAACCGATCAATCAGTACACTGCATGTAGTGTCGCCCGGCTCATGTGTGTATGTGTGTGTCTCTCTCTCTCTCTTTCGTAATATATACGGCTTTTACATGTTGTACATACGTGTAGCACACAGTGTGTAATGTGTATACGTGCCGGTCTTTGTTCGTTTAAGACTGCACGTACGGCACATCGCAAGAAAGCCCTGTAGAATTATTACAGCGCATGGTGTATATATGGTAGCAGCGTCGCGTCGTCCTTGCTGCAGCAGCAGCAGCAAGCCTCGGCCTGTCGTGCGCAGTCATGACTCGGACTATAAAATCTTATCTGTCGGCCCACGTCGACTACTCCGAGGTCTAGGCTTGCGCTATGCGTATGTGCACGCGCGCGTGTACACGTATACACGAGGCTCGTGTGCGAAGATTATGCCAGTGCAGCCAGTATTATGCCACAGTCCGGTAGAAGCACCCTCACACAGACATTTTCAGGTAAATTTCCAGCTTCTGAATTATATACGTATTAGATGTATAAACTACGACTATACACGTACACATATATATACATACGTATATATTGCGAGGAGCGAGAGAAGCTCGGGATATTAACGGATGGACAGGCCTGCTGTTTCACACGTACGGCAGTAGTCGTCGTACCCGAGACGACGTTTCAACGCGGGTTGTTATCAGGGCCTACTTGGGGGAGGAGGATACGAACGCGCACACGCGTGCACACACATGTACTCACACCCCTTGGCGAATGGCCATACGAAGGTTGTCTGGAAAGTTGTGCGTTTGCGAGCGGCAACCGGTGACGGCTTTATGCCTGTGATTAGCGACCTATGACCCCAGCTGAGACCTCTTTACGACGCGGCATATTTTATTGCCATTTCTGACAGATAATATTAAGGGTGAGCGTGAGTCACTGTAATTATTTCGTCGCGATAAATCCGCATTTCAGAGATTGCAAAATGTCCCTTCACTTCGAAATTATACTCGAGCTCTCGAATGCGCGAGAGACGAGGAAGAGTCGAAAATCCTTCCCAAGCCACAGGAGCTAAGGTTCGCTGAATAAACTTTGAGCGTACACATGTATATAAAATACGAAAACTGGCTTGTGGTAAAAATCAGAAGCTACGCGCACGTTTTTATCGCGTTCGCTTGAAGAGCAAAGAGAGGTCTCAACCATCCTCGATGTACGTAGACGTATACGCGCACATAGGCGGAAGCTGAGCAGGCCAAATAAGCACGTTCTTTATGTGCGCCATATATATAAAACGCGGCGCAGACGCGCTCAGTCTCTATATGGGAATTCGCGCGAGTATCGCGATGTACGCGCGAGAGGCACTTCTTGCACCCGCACATCCTATTCTCCAGCGCTCGCATCGCGCGTACACGCATAAACGTAACAATAACGAGCCTACCTACCTATACCCACCTACCAACCAACCAACCTGCGAAGCTTCCACGCTGTACTTGGCTGAGAAATTCTTCTTCTTTCGCTGCTGCGAAAATTGATCCGCGCGCAGCAGCAGCAGCATGCATGTACACACGAGTATGTTGCCATATATATATGCAGTCGAGTAGTAAAACCGCGAACGAGAGCGAACGCATACATCGTATGTGTGTGCATGTAACACAAAGAGAATCGTCGCGGCCATTATTTCGTTGCAGCGGTGGTTTTGCACCGGCGCATCGCGGCTATAGCAGCACCAGAGCAGCGCAGCGCAGTACAGTGCAAGCCATTATACCGGTAGCACTTTTGCCGCGGGTATGCGCGTTTTTTTGTGTTCAGCTGCCAACTGACCGTAGGCTCGGCACCACTACTAGGAGCTCGTGCGCGCGCGAGTCCGCAGTAAAAGCCCGTATAGTTTTCCGCGAGATACACCGCAAGGATTTTTTGAAGAGCATCCAAATTGCAGCGAGTATATATCAGGATCGGCCCCTCATGTAACCGCGAGCGAAAGAATCGAATAATTCCTATACGTATAGCAAAGTACCGAGAGCTATCTCGGTCTTGAGGTGTTGGAAGATATTCATTTAACGTCTTTATGATTATACCAATGCCCAGTGATCTTTATTTCTGTGCCCTTTCATCTAGTCGCAGTTCACAGCAGCAGCAGCAGCCGAGATTGTATTTTGCGCGAAACCAATACGTGTCTCAATTTGGAGAAAACATAAATACAAACGAAGAAACTACTGACGCTCGTAGTATCTGCTGTTTTTGCTCTCCGCGCGCTCGCTAGCAACTCGGCAGCAGCCGGGGGTTTATATTAGATAATGTAGTACTGCAGCGTAAGCACGAAGCGTAGGAAAAACGATCTATAGAGACTGCCGAGTGAACATTAAACGAGCTGCACCGGCAAAAGTCTGGCTCAAAGTACAATGAGACTAGAAAGAGAGAGAAGAACGGAGTCGTTGAAATCTTTGAAATGACTAATAAAGGCTAGCGACTTTCTCTCTCTCTCTCTCTCTCTCCCCCTCGCAAAATCCACTATACATGCTCCGTAGCTCTTGCGAATACAGGTGCAAGTAAGAGAGAGCTGTTTTGCTTGCACGCAACGACTATGCTGTGTAGGTGCGCGCGCGCGCAAAATATGTCGCTACATATAGCGTACATCGTACAAGTACCGCGTGCGGATATCATCCCATGCAGATACGAGTATAGCATAGTCTTTGTGATCGTCGTAGTAGTAGTCGTCGTCTCGTTGCTACTGCTGCTTCTGCTGAGCCGAAAAGTTTACCTTTACTGCGAAAAGTTTATCCAGAATCACAGTCGGAGCTCTCTCTCCCTGCCTTCCCCAAAATCTGCATATAGCCGGAACGCGTCTCTGTTTTCGACGTTTTCTCGTCTGTTTCGCGCCACAGGCATATACCTAAGCCGACAGACACCGACAGCAAATGCGCATATACCTATGTTATGCGTGCGATCAGTCACGCATAGCTTTTCAGTTTCTCAACATTTTACTCGATAAATCTCGGATAATGTCTGCACATTATATCGCGTACACCTTATTATGTATTCTCTAATCAAGCCCGAGTTTAAAAATAACTCAATTATTGCAATTATTTATCCCAGTCGTGATATTTGACCTAGATTGCAAATAAAACTCTCATCAATAAAAACAATAATTGAATCGAATACGTACAAATGTGTATGATGAAATATGGTGAGCAATAAAGGAAAAAAACAATTCATGTTGAAAATAGTCCAACTTGTTTTTGAAATGGAAGATTAAAAATAACTGTTAAATAGTTACAAACATTACTTTTCAAACATTTCTGCAAAGAGCATAGAAGTATAATTATGAACTTGAACGATAAAATATTTGAAGCAAATCCTAGCTGATGTCCAAGTGATGCATGAGTCAATTTGCTCGAAGAAACTTGGGCATTAAATATTTATCAAGCACAATCAAAGGGGTTATATCAAGCGTGCGCAAAAGTGGTAATGAATATTTTCCTCTCGTCGAAATTGGATTCTTATATGGCCCCTGTTGCTGTTATATGTAAGAAGCGCGGAATGTGCAAATATCCGGCGCCGGGGTAAGGTAGTATAGGTCCTTTTCCACTGCTGCTGTTGCCGCTGCTGAGCACTCGCAACGTTCCACAGATGAATTTCCCAACGAGTTTCATTCTTATTTCTCCCAGGACCCTTCCTAGCTCTGTCCCTCCTGCCATTTCTCTTTACACACGTAAGCAAGCGCGTGCGTGTGTGTGAATACGTATAAGTGTGTGTACGTACACGTTTATGCATATGTAACTACGTTTGCTATGAGTGATATGCCAGAGGCGTTATACGCTCGTGCGTAGAGCAGTGTATACAGGAATTTTCATCGAGGGCAAAAATTGCATTCGTGGCCCGCTGGCAACTCGCTGAAATGGGATACTCGCGTCACGCACGCCCGGCGTGTACAGATGCAATCGCCCGAGATACACGCCAAGGTTGTTGCTAGCTGCTTCTACTTCTATTGCGCGTTCGTGTTTGTGCGTGCGTGTGTGTGTGTGTGTACAGCCAGTCGACAAAATGACATTCAGCGCCTGGGGAATCGTATATTTAGATGAAAATTGCGCTTATTTTGATTTTTCCAATGAATATCGACGCGTGCGCTGATGTTGTTTACTCTAGTTTCCCGAGTGTCAATCGCAAGATTCATATTCAATTTTTTTTTTATTATTTCAACCGATAGTTTTCACGGAGGGAAAGAGATGGAAAAAATTTACCCCACAACTTGCTGCGGTTTAAAATTTGCGAGCCAAGTACATAATATGGTTTTGAGGGAGCAGGGCCCAAAGTTGCGGAAGAAGCCTCCGCGTGTTTAGCGACGAAGTTCATTCATTAAATTGAAATAACGAAGACGTGATTGCGAAACTATCTACAACGAAGGTGAAACTTGATTTTGCTTTGTAAGATCACAAGTACTTTAGGCTCCTTTGTAACCAGCGATTCCTGAAACTTCCTAATGAAAACAACCGAGAGAGAGTATAGAAAACGTACATCCTTGCGCAATGAATATGCATTATCTAGGCATACTTTTCATTCGACGGGAAAGTCTAATCCGGTACGGCTCTGTACATTCGATGCAAATGCATAATTAAAGGTATACAAGTAGCTGTAAAACTTTTTGAGCAAGAAAGTACCTTTAGCAGTATATTTATAAAAGCTCCTATGTAATAGACTAGTCAATTCAATTAATATCGTATTATGTACCATTGATCAAAGCTCCGTACTCGACGCTGGCCTAAGAAAATTTAGCACTTTCAATGCTCTCCGCTGCAGCTTTATAAAAACCATCAATCGACGCAATGGCACATAACGGGGCAGCACTTTGCTCTTGGCCATGCCTGGCTATATACAGCAGCTAGCACGCGGGTGTACGCGAGCTCACACGCCCACACGTAGCAGCAGCCCCCGTAGTGTACATAGGGAGTATAGAGAGCCGAGCTGCTACTACTACTACTACTACTACCCCCGTACCGAAAGCGTCTGGGCCACCGCCGCTGACGCTGCCGCCGCGCGCGTCACTCGCTCTGCTACAAATGGTCGGTGCGAGCGCTCGACAAAGCTCCTTTGGGAATCAGACAGCAACGGTATAGTGGCAGCGGCTCGTTTGTCACAACGTCGCGCATGCTGAGCCTCTGGTGATTCCCATCTTGCCCGTGTGTATTGTGTATGCTTGTGTGTGTGTGTGTGTGTGTGTGTGTGTGTGTGTGTGTGTGTGTGTGTGTGTGTGTGTGTGTGTGGGTGCATGAGCGCCACACTATGGATAACGCTGCAATGCACGCATGAAGCGCAATGCGGTATTTCAGCAACTTTTCTAGCTCGTGTATCCGTCAAAAAAGCTGTCATCGATAGCGCTCCATTAAGAACTTTTCCTGATCATATGGTGAGATATCGTTGGCTAGACTAATGCTTTGCAATGAGACAGCAATGGGGCAAATTGGATACGATGAAAAACCTTTGATATGAAGTTTAATTATCATCTTCATGGACTTGTACTTGCAATTTTTAAATAAATTTTATCGAAATATTCTCGCACGTGTTTGATACTCGGGCTAGGAAAAATTACCAAAGAAAATTATTCAGAGAATGAATTTGATAAATAATATATTTAAAAATTCTTCATTTATGGTTTCTCGGTTCTCCAAAATATTAATCTATAAGCAATGGAAAAAGCAAGAAGCATCTGGGAAAATTGGGAAAATTTTAAGCAAGATCTTTCTTTTCTCTTTTTGTCTCTCTTTATCCTTCTTTCAAAGTAGAAGAATAAACAAATTAGCACAAAAAATCATCATAAACTATATAGATGACCTAGAAAAAAGGAGTGAAATATTCGTATCGTTGCGGACGAACTGGGCTAGAGAACGGGAAGTGGGAAAAAGGAGAGTGGAGAGGCAGAGAGCGACAAAGAGAGGAAAAATAACGAGATACATAGAGTTGCTAAAGCAAAAGCACTTCGCTTACCTCGACGAGACCCAAGAGAATCGCTAGGATAATTCTCGAATACGCTGGCCGCGACCTGGGTATAAAGGTTTGCTTTAAAAATATTTTAATATTATGCAAATGTGATTAAGCTGCGCATTTTTCTTTACTTTCTTTTCTCGTACCTTTAATACGACTTAACCCTGTGAGATGAATCGAAAAAAGGGCCAAGAGATAAATAGCATGAGAACGTAGAAGATGAAAATTTTCTACTCTCGTTGAAAGAGAGAAAATTTTACTTCTTTTGATGGCGATAATACAATTTAAAAAGGTCGATTATATCAGCGAGGGACTGTAAAAGCGTAGAACTAGAAAACGAACGATTTCAAACGAGAAAACGTTTATACTGGTTTTATTCCCTAAGATATGATCTGGCTAAAGAGAAAGAAGAGGAATCTTTAATACCGTGGAGTTATGCGCATCATCGGCGACCACCTCACCGAAAGAAAGCGTCACCTTTCATTTATAAGTTATTACATATTTTGCAAAGTGCATTCTTGCAGTGACGTATAGCTCTCATATTGCTCGATACAACTGGTCCTTTTTTGTTTCATTTCATGAAAATGCTCTGCCTGCTCGATCAAACTGCAACGAAAATACCTTACCCTATATGTAGCGATCCTACATATTTTTCATTCTTCGGTCCTCGAACAATTTCACGCATAAATCAATGAAGTTGCTGGGGCTAGAGTCTGCAAGTTTCCCATGCATTTCATTCAAATTCTTCCGCAATTTAAAACAATTTTCTCCACCTCGACCCCGCTCTACTCCGAGAAAATTTTAGCACTTGAACCCCGTAAATAAAGATATCATGAGCAGCTGTCTTGATCTATTAGTGAAAAAATGCCATTATCTGCCGCACGTCTCGAGTGTACCAGCTCGGTTTCAGTTTTGCCAATACAGTCGGTACAGTATTGTACACGGATGCCTAAATGTACTTGTACTTGACGCGATTACAACAGGAAAAGAAAACTCGGCTAATATATCATGTGCACGAAGCGATATTTGCTCACTCGGCTTTGCCGCTTGGCTAATTCTCCACGCTGCATGTAAGCGCGCAACGAAGGAGACAGATTTATAACGCGCAATTTTTCTTGCAGCAGCGCTTGCGTGTATTAACAAGCCAAGAAGCGAGAGAAAGGGAGGGAGGGAGAGGGGTCGCATTTGCGTTATTAATTAACCTTCTCGCGCCCTCGGAATTTTGTGGCGGTCGATACCGCCTACTACGGTCCCCGCATCGAAAAAGAATGAGAGATAGCACCGACTTAAAAATGAATTCTACCCCGATGCTCGCGCGCGGTTAAGCGACTTCCACTTCGTGAAAGAGGAGCAGTTTCTCTCTCTCTATGCTCGAGTAAATCAGTCTGTCTGCGCGTGGGTGTGAATTTGTATAACACGTGTGTAACATATTCGTCCTGACTCACGAGAATTTAAGCGGGTGCCGATGACTATCTTCGGAAGCTCGTGTCTCACTTTTGTCTGGATCGCTCAAAAAAGTTTTTCTGAATCGAACGTCCGGCCTCGAAAAGTTGACTTATTCTCGACGCTCAGGATTTTTCCCGTCTGACTAACTTTCAATGCGATTAATCGATTAGATGCAAATTTCGCTCCTCGTCATCGTTCCAACTCGTTTATACGTCAAAAGAGAGCTCGGTCGTATTTATTCATAGCTTATCAACGATTCCAGTGCACGCTAGATTTAATTCATAAAAAAATATTCAGCTGTAGCAATTATATCGACGTAATAAAGCGAATTCCTCGAGTTCGTTGGCATGTGATATGTAATTAATTATGTTCGATGTATATATTATGTCTTGATGTGTTTCAACCGAGCGCAGGAGGGGGTGTCGTTTCATATGCGTTTATTAAACGATCGACTATGTATAATAATACGTGTACGTCCCTTGTCAGAGAAACTTCATACTCAACATTGTGATATTGCGGGACAGTTCATTACACGCTGCAACGCGTCACGCACAACATAATGCGGGATTAGAATACCCAGAATAGCGTCTGGTACATTGTAGTTAGTGCCACCTACCTCATAAAGGGGACACGATCGCGAAGACGACACTTTTCTATTTGCTTTTTTCCACGTACATTTTAACGCGCGCGATTCAGCACTGACAGTTGCAATTGTGTAAAAATACTCACGTATTCTCAACGTACTTTTAATGAAAGTTGTGAATTTCGCTGATAATAATTTTTGAACTAATTAGTTTTTTGTGGAAGAGAATCCTTGCAAATGAAAACTAAAAAATGTATACTTTGCTTGGCAGTATCGTGCGGTTGAATGTAAATAAATGAAGAGGTCAGATAATTTCGAATCCACCTTTAAAATTACGCATGGTTAGTCGCAATATTTAATTTTTCATGAGACACATGAACTGACAAAAAAATACCGTATAATTATGAATAAAGGCTCAGTGAAAAGCATATTCCCCTCCATTGAAACTAAATCCAAATTTAAGAGATTTAATATTGTTCCATTCGACAAAAAACGAGAAATGAAGGTGACAAGTAAGGTGAAATTTATTTTTGGCAGTACTGATTAGATCATAAATGACTTCCCATATAGATTGTGATAAACCAAGCCAATTTTTTTCAGCTCACGAATGTATATCATCAATAAGAAAATTAAAATTCAATACAATAGTGCGCTTGTCGGCTCTTAGTGAAGAATTGAATATATTATACAGCAAGATTCGATATTCTAATTTTTTGGCCTACGGCCGAGCCCCAATCTGTATAATGCTCATTATACGCATAGGTAGCATATAGATGAAACTTGCCCAGACGTGCAGGCTCGTTATTATATGCAAAAGCTTGCCCGGAACAGTGTGTGGCTTTCACCTAATAAGATAAGTTCGTGTCTGTTGATTCATACGAACGTAATGTGCGCCCATAATTTCTGCTTGCAAACATCGGATTATTGTAGGTCCATATATTTGCAGAGGAGCAATGTTAGAGGGATACAGAAATTTGTCCATATCTGATTTCAAATAATTTATCCCTATTGCACCAACTTGATATGAACATATTTAAAGTAGAAAGCTAAAATAGTTCAAATGTAACTTATACTTGGTTATATTGGAAAAAATTCTAGCACGAGTGTTTTTTTCTTTCCTAACCATTTTAGTGGAAAATGTAACATTACATTTTGCCTAAAAATGTTAAAATGTGTTTAGGGTTACTTAGTTTGTAAATAGAAAATATATTTTGCGGCTAATCACTATACTTCTTTGAAAATTGATACCTCTTCGGAAGTATATTATGTTCAAAATAAACTTATATTGACTTTAGCTAACTTATACGCAGTTCTATAAGTAGCACCTACTATGCGTGTTAACCACTTTTATACTTCGATTCACAAATATTTTCAAGTATTTAGTGTGCTTCAAGTAATAAAGTTTATACCAATAAGCTAAGGAAGGGTTCCTAACTCTTAATCTCTATGTAAATGAACCCTACAGCGCATCGATATCAATTGCCCAAAAAAACTCAATCACTTTCTTATAAAGCCATAATTATAAGCTCGTACTTGGTATCAGTCATTCAGCTGTCAAATCAATTTTGGGTGTAAGTTCACTTATCATACTTAATTTACCTTTCGATGACAGGAATAATCCGATGAAATTGAGTTTTCCAACTGCTACGTATACGCAAGTATAGATATCTAGCTCGCACAGCTGATCCAAGCAGAGCATTTGATAAATTTCGTGTTTTCGCCCGGCGATAAGAAGTTTATTCAAGTGATTTTCAAGTGCCGTGCGTGCGCCGCTCCTACATGAATGGAATACGCTTGGTTATACATATACATCAGTAAGGTATCAAACAGAGGGTCTATATTGCAAAAATAGGGGAGTGTCGCGTGCGAAATAAACGCAGTTCTGCTCAATGCTACTGCTGCTGCTGAATACTGCAAGAAGAAAAAAGATAAGGTATTATGCGAGTTCTCAAGGGAACGCGGTGAAGATAGTGAACCCATCGATCTTGAAGGGCTAGCCATCATGGCGTGTAATCATTCTCAAAATTGCCATGCGAAATAGACGTCGCAGCATTGATTCCTACCCTTATTGCAGCCCTACTTTGTGACTGAGTGTGTATTTTACTTTTCAAAAACACCAGATGTTATAATGTCGGTACATGGAAAAGATCTCATTCTTCTTTCGAAAAATCTTTATTGAATCTATTCGTTTTAACTTTTTAAAAGTAATTATTGCATAGAAATAATTTATTATTCAGACAATCCCCATTATGAATTTCTGTTCACGTGAAAGATTAAATAACTACTATGTTTGATAAAAAAACTCTAAAAGTAGTGACAATTCAGCCCACCCACTGCAATCATGTATTTAATGATCAAAGAATATTATTTCACTACAAACCCCCAACTTCGATCTACTGCATTATACTCAGAAAATAAATTCGTAAATTTTCTGTGAATTCGAATGTCCAAAAAGGAAATTTTCTCAATTAAAACAAGATTAAAACAAGAGATAGTCTTCACAAACTTTGGTAATTAACTGAACTATTTTAAATCATCACGGAACTCATAAAGTAAAAATTTATTTAATATGCATGTTTAAATAATTACTTTTATAGTCATACACGTGCATAAAAATTATTTGAGAGTACTCATTACAATGAACACTCGTATTGTGCATATCGGAAAAATAAATCTTTGTTGTAAACAATTCTCAATAAGTTACAACAACCGTAACAATTGATGCATATCAAAACGTTTCTGTATTTTCTCTCTCTCTCTCTCTCTCTCTCTCTCTCTCTCTCTCTCCTCTCTCTCTCTCTCTCTCTCTCTCTGGCCTCTTTTTCTAACTTTCTGTCTCTCTAAGACAACTACGTAGATGGAATATTATCCTCTTCGACGGGCAAGATTAACTAGTCCTTTTACATATAGTAAAGATTCCTTGGAACAATTCATGACCATGTGTATTCGATGCTTGTTATGCACTGCGCATAGCCACAGTGTCAATATACATATATACACGTCTACATAAAAGAACACGATAGACGCAGGTATCTCTAGGAAATTCCGAGGCGCGTGTACGTGCAAAAAAAAGGAATGATAAAAAAAGGAAGAATGAGACGGACGTGGTATAGTAGTCGAAGCGAGTAGTTATATCACACAATATAAGCGCTAATTGAGCTCGCAGCTCACGCACCGATTTAGTGCCTCGAACCTTATGGACCGTAGAGCGTTGTATATTACCTAGCTCCATTCTTCGCGTATAATATTTATATACTCTGCATTATACGCGTCTCTTCGAACGTTCAACGCCAGAAGTACATCCAGTCTTCTTGTTTTTTGATACTCGGTAAGAAAATGTTTGTACTAAAAATTAGCTGCACTTGCAATAGTATAGAATTACGTGCTGATGCAACCAGATGAAGCATATTTTTTGTTGCATTTTCATGCATTTATGTGTACGTGGGAAAACAGGATATCAGAAAAATAAAAATTGTTGATGACATCAAGCTATCGACTAATTTTGGATTGAAGATAAAAAAATGTACTTCATAAATTAAATTCTATACGATAAGAAATAAACCAGCTTAAAATTGATTTCATACATTAAAAAAAAGGGGAAACAAGAAAAATCTTGACTTTCGCAACCTAATCATGCTCAACGATTCGTATAATCTCACTTCTTTCTGCACTAAAACTTGAAGCCATGCAATATATACAAGTTGATGGTAGAAATGGTCATAAAAGTCAGGTGTTATTACACTGTTTCTATGCTGCACTTCAACACGCAAATTATGCTAATATACCTATCTTACAGTGTACATCCAAGTTTCTTTTGATTAAAAATACAAGTTTTGCTTTTTAAAAACACTTTCTTTTTCAAATATACATCGGACAGAGGGCAATAGCTGCCCTTTTAACTAATTTCAACATTTATTGGTAACCCTTCGTAATAACAAATCCAACAATCTAGAAAAAAAATTATTTAGCCAATACAAACAGTTGCTCGTCATTCTATAAACAGTAATCTACGTGCCAACGAAGCCCAAGAAAAATAATCGTCGTCTGTCGAAACTCCAATCTTTCTCGTCACATGCAATATAGAAAGTAAATATCTCGAGGACATAATATCTCGTGAATGTCTATATGTATGCGGTTAAAAAATAACATATAGATTTCTAGGTGGTTTTCATCAAATTCCCGAAAACAAGGGGCGCTGAATACATTCGCACTACGAAATATTCAATTGGGAAAGAGAAAAAGAGCCCCGAGCCACCGAAAGAACAACACGCAGTAAAATCTACAGAAGGGTGCATTTATATGCACATGGACGTAGGCAGCGCGGAACTTAAATGGCGTATAGCCTTCATACATAATTGAGCGAGCCGAATCGAGTGAAATGAATCTGCGCTAAGGTTCTCTGACCGTTTGCCAATGGAAATCGAAATGGCGATAGTATGTATAGTGAATTACCACCGTTATAGGGAAATCAAAGGGAAAGAGAAGCTAATAGAACCTGCTACGATTCACGTGTATACACAGATCCATAGTCGAAGCGGACGAATTAAAGTCGTATATTCGCTGCCCTCTCTCTTTCTCTCTCGCGAGATAGATACACCGTCGGTCAAGTGGTAGGTAATTGCTGGTCTCTGCACCTTATACGGATAGCCGCCACCGACGCTGCCGCCGCCGCTCTCCCACACGACTGTGAGCGCTCCAAAGGCTTTTCAAGAGAGATTGAAGGGAGAAGAGGATTTAATGTCTGCCGAGGGACTAACGCGCCGCGCACGAAGAGAAATCGTCAGAGGGGCTGCTTACTTTGTGTGTGATAGATAAAAAAATACCACCCCTATGATGGTAGGCCTTGGCTTCGAACCGTTATTTATGTTATATACATTCCGCCAGAAAGAGAGAAGAGAGAGACCGGCAGCAGCTAGTTCCGTGCAACGTCGCTGGAAATTGCTGGTATTTCGTAGCTGCGCGATGAAACGTTTTTTTGTCGAATCTCAGAGCATTGCTTTGATAACTAATTGTTTTCGAAAAAATATAGATGTAATACGACGTGGATGCCTCGTAAAAGTGCAGGATAATAAATAGATAGCCAAGTTTGTTGTTTCAAAGAGTAAAGTCATTGAAGTAATAGCTCTGTTAATGCAGCTCGTGCTGCGGTAACAATTTTCGAATGACGTATACATTCTTCGGTCTATGACAGGCCGTCTTCGGCGTTCACTCTTCAAGGGCGCACTGCATTTTAACTGTAATAATATTATGAACAAATTGAAAGCGTTTTTGCAGAGGAGACGTTTTTTTTACGCTACTATACTATCGTGAAAGTTAATTTTATGAGGTTTTAAGTGAGTTACGCGTCATAAAGCGAGCTTTCTGAAGAGGCTAGAAAAATAAGTTAAAGAAAATTGATCGTTACCTCGTCGTCGCCTCGGCACACCGCTAGAGAATGTAACTAAAGTGTTTCTTAAACAAGAGTCACCGACGAGCCGCTCTCCATAAAAATCGAATTTCCCGAGGGTCCAATCCCTCAGCGAAAATGTCAAACATTTTTCGCGAGCCCATCTCTCGCTCGACGCCTCGTTAAAGCTCTGCACGCGATTTTTATGTACAAGCTCCAAAATCGAAAAGCATTTGTCCGTGATTTCCGATATAGTTTCAATTGTAACGTCGAGAAAGTTTTGGCGCGCATTGTTAGCGCGTGTCAGTAGACCATCCGTCAATTTCAATTTTCCGTCTTTGCTACAGCTTGTCGATATCGCTTGTCCCATGGACTGTAGGTTCGAATCGAGCTGGCATTGCAATCGAGCGATTAAAGCCGTACAAGTGTGCGAGGCGCCGGGCGTGGACACTTTGCGCGCCCACCAGATAATCGTGTCTCGTCGCCTCCTACGCGCCTATACCTATACGCTGCTTTCTTCGCGTATCGCCGCGAATCTATTATATGCCACAGTACACGCTGCAAGCACCGAACTTGCTCGGCGTGTTGAATCGTACGTGCGAGAAACAGCCCCTTTGGATGCAGGCTGCCGTGAGCGCCTATATTCGTAATCGCTTATATATGTTTGCTCCCCCGCGCACAGCTCTCGAAGCCAAGATTGCTCCTGCGTATCAAGATCGCACACTCTCATTGTTCGTTACTGTTTATCACTATGTGCGAACAATATTTTACCCTTCTTTGGCCTTTGCCGAAACGTGCTCTCATACGTTTTTGTAGATAATATATATTTTCTGCTCCGAATAACTCAAAACTATCGTGCGTTTGCTTTCTAAGAGAAGATAAGAACGTAACGTTTTTATTTGGTGGTGTACAAAGAGAGAGAGAGCTTGCGGCGAAAAAGTCAATAACTTAAAATACTTATGAATTATGAGAATAATGGATTCCTTCAAAGATCGTCTTTTTCAATACCATTGCGAGAAAACGAGTTCCTGTAAATTTAATAATTTGTCTGGCATAGCGCCTAATTCACAAGACGCGCCATTCTACCCGCTTTGAAATTCCGCCAAAATTCTGTCCAGCTTAATACAAATGTTGTAAATTTAAGATTCGGTTGGTCGTTTTGCGAGAAAAAAACACTCTTAAGAAATACGTCAGAATAATTTTGGTTCACAAAATCTCATGCTCCCTTATTTAAGGTTGAGGGATTTGAAGATCTACGTGATAAATAATACCTATCTAGCTTTACTTTTTTTAATTTACTAAAATTCAAACCTTATACTTTGATGAGATTTTGAATAAATCGCATTGTTAATAATTGATATAGCAAATATCTAAAAATAAATTTACCGAATATTTTAAACAGTAATTAAACAGACATTTAATCTATACATTTACGACACAGGCAAATGAAGTGTAAATTGAAAATCTCCTTTTAATTGAACAAAGTAGGCATGATCACCCCTCGTCAGTGGTGAGACGATCGAATATTCTATCAACGCTCGTGTAATAACCAGCGAGTCATGATCACCCTTAAGCATACCATGTTGCTTGCATATGCGAATATGTATTTTAGTGTGTGGACAACACAAACAGCGACTCAATTTATTACAAAAGCTGATCTAATGAGCCTTATTACTAGAAAACTCAATAAAGGCTTTATCTAAACATTTTTGTTAAAATTTAGTGAGATTGTACGTGTAAACACAAAAAATTCAAAACTTAAAAAATAATGAAGATCCAAAAAAAGTCTTTAAAAACGTCTTTGATATCATTTTAACAAGTATGAGTCTGCAAAGTGTAATATTTCATGTAATATTACGATACTATGATAATCGCGCATGAACGCCTGAAAAGTTTTTGGATGGATCATAGCGCACTCGACTAGTTTTCCAAACCCTATACCTCTGAACTAGTAAATTGAATGTTTCTTCAGAGATCAAAGGTTCTATGCATTCCCTTCTTCGCATGGTAGAAGAAATAAGAAACATAAGGGAAACCTCTGGACGATTATCCTTGGCGTTCGACCTCTTCTGTGCGCCCGGCGTCTGTAGCGGTGTAGGTTCGAATGGGCTACGTGTGTTTTCAACCTATGCGTAATCCAGCCATGGGTATAAAAACTCGGAAGCTTTCATATATGCAGTATCTACATTCGGATGAAAAGTCAAAGTACACAGCGCCTCTGTCTTGTTTCGGCAAAAAGAGAGATGACGAGAAGGTATTTTAATATTGGTCGGCTGGAGAGAGAAAAAGAGAGAGAGAGTGAAGAAACTCATCCGCGAGAGACGAAAAGCAGAAGCAAGAGCTTTTTGAGATTATTTTTCCAATACGCAGTTGGGCTGGGGTAAAAAAAATGTTTGCGGTTGTATGCACCGGCGCTGTTTTTTTGAACCTTCAAAAGTAATAGATGATTGTAATATGTTATTTTTCTGCATAGTTTGTCCATTGATAACTTGTAAAAAATGTTTTTTTTTTCACCAGACTCAACAAAAAAGATCACGTTCGTATTTTTGCAAAGAGATTCTTTATAATTATAATTAAATTTAAAATATATTCTTTGTTTTATTATTAATTGAAAAGCTGTACACGACTTGAGCTTTTATTTTATTATTTACTGTGTAAAGCACGATATTAATTAAGTTAAGCTATAAATATACCAAATATGAATATGCATTGTATTATTCACCACATGGGTGCAATAATTTACTTTTCACGCAAAAATACTCAGTAAAGCATTAAAGATTGTAATTTTGAATTTCGTCCTTAGATAAAAAGTCAAAACCGAAAAGATGTTTTTTTTAAATGTTATAGTTATAAATTTTTAGTGTCATTAGTAGTGATTGAGTTGTATGCGAAACTACTTTAAAAATATATATGTTGCCACGTGTAGTGGATATGCGTTAATTTTCTGTCTTCGAAGCGATTCCCGCATTCGGTTTAAGTGTTCAAAACTCCTTCAGTTGAAATTCACAGACTATGATCTTGAAAGAGCTTATATAGTACCTGCATTCAAGTCTATGGATGAAGGGATAAGAGACACAATAGATAGAAAAAAGATAATATAAAGAAAATAACCAGATTTTGTGTACAGTTATGAAATTCTAATAGAATAAATTTAATTCCAAATGGGTCTTGTATACTTGTTTTATATTTACTGATGCAAATTTTAAGTAAAACTTTTTTGGACACAAATGAACTACTTTGAATACACTCTACAATTAAAACAAAGCTTTCACGAGTATTAGATTTCTTTCGGTATTTTTCAGTGTCTTAGGCGACTGTTGTTATTTGTACTTGTGCTTTTTTTTTGTCTGCGATTATATGTATATACACGAAGGGTTCCGTAGCTAAGTGAAGAATCGAGGTAACGAAAACTGCTGCTTACACCACGATTAAATATTTATCGTTCCATCGAGTCTGAGGGAGTTTTCTGTGAGTAAACTTATTCTCGTCGAAGTTTGTTTTGGAATTTTCGATGTACCTGTGAGATCACGCAGGGCTTTTCCTTGTTCTTTCTCAGCAGGTGGTGGATGCCGTATAAAAATATAACCACACTCCCTCCAGTCATGCAATCTCGATCAATTATTTCATTATTTTTTATACTCTGAACTGTTATAACACTTGTTATCAATAACTTTTTGTTACAAAACTACTTTTTACACTTTAATACTGCAAGCAATCATTTGTCATTACATACATTATCGTTGCATAACGAGTCTCCTCATTTATCGAGTAAATTGATTAAAATCAGTAATTTATTTTATCAGTAATTACCCAAATTCTGCACTTTGATCGAAGCTTTCAATTGAATCTAGCTTAATGAGGCACCATTAAATCGCATTACACAGATGAAAAATCAATAGTAAAAAAAGCTGGAATATCACTAATATTCACCTGGGTCAAACAAAACGTGCTCAAATATTGATTTTAAATAATTTTTCCCTCTTTCAATTTTTCTCTGCATCGTTCTCTTTTACTTACTCATTAATAACAGTCTAGTTTTTTAAAAAGTAAATGATTTCGAATTTTCGCTCAAATATGTGTATGTGCGGTCAAGGAAATTGAGATAAAATAGCATCCGAGCAATAAAGTGCTCCAAGAAAAATGAACAGTCTTTTTCAACGCGAGTGTATTCCTGAAGTGTCCTCGCCGCTATGATGTTCTCCGCGTGTTCTCTGAGAATAACAGAAGTAAACTAAAAACTACTCTTATATATATCAGCCGAGAGTAAAGATACGACGAGTGATGCAGTCACTATATACACATATACATGGACACATGCGAGCGCGCGATTTCATTCGTAAAGAGAAACATTCGCTAAAGTAGACGCGTACACTTTCATATCTATATCTGTGTCTTATACCGTTTACCCTTCAGGGTGGCGCAAGGAAGAAGCTTGAAAAAGAAATTGCTGCACGTTCATGATAAAAAATCACTCCGATTCGAAGACGTTCTCTCTTCTTTCTCCTATTCTACTCGACGGAAAAATATAGCGAGCGAGTGTTTTTGCTTTTTAACAGACCATATAGGAGAAAATGGTACGCACGTCTCCTTATTTGTCTATTTCATCAGCAACGAATATGTGTTTCCTTAGTCTCGGGACGTATTTTTGGGCGACGGTAAACATTGCATGAATGCCCTCTAGTGTTTGCGGGAATAACAAATATACAACATTTGTGCACGATTCACCTTGGCAGATATATTGAGTGGGTATCTAACCAAGTAACAGGTTGTTTAACCTCAGTTAAACATATGTTATGATTGTTAAGCTGAACCTTCACTTTGAAAAAAAAGGGCCCGAAATGTATCAATGCTATTACAAGGGCGTTGATAAAGGGGAAAATTGAAGAAGATGTTTAGTATCAAAAATGCTATTTATAAGTCATTTTAAGTAACCTGAACCTACACGAGAATTCTCAGAATTCTCAAAATTTTAAAGATTTTATGTTTTCTGTCTATTATTACTTGTGGATATTTGTTTATATTTTGTGATTTCATCTGTTATTTACTTTTTGAACCTGACGGAGACTAAATTTATTCGATAATTTTTAAATTTGAATAATTTATGATAATCTTTTTTGTGTTTCAGGTAAGTTCATATTGATTTAAATAAAACGCTTTTGGTAAGTTATTTTTTGATGCACCAAATGAAAAATATTTTGCAACCAATTGGCAGATCAATTGAAATTTATAAAAACAATTTGTTTCTCGGAAAAATAGTATGCGTTCTCGTAATATTATCATTTGTCAATAACTAAGAGTAGTGCACGGTGATGCAACTAGTGTCAAAAACCAAGTGTAGTAATTAAAATTTCATAATTACGGTAATTTAATTACGACTATTTGTAATTGAAAAAATCCATAAACCAAAAATGAACCGCCGTTAATCTACTGTAAAAAAAGGAACTAATGATTCAGGAGAAGGCGATATCAAAGTGAAGATTGAAGAAGCATATCGTTCAAGTTGACTAGTTTTAATGAGTGCATGTAGCGCGCGAAATCCCTCGGCGTAATGTTGCTATTCCAAGGAAGTTAAATCGAGAGAAAAGATAATGATACTTCTTTGTTCCTTTCTGGTAATTATCTCTTTTTACTTGAAAATCTGTACATAGCCGAGATTGCAAGTTGGAGAGTAAGCGGGGGTAGGCAAGTTGAATGTGGTGCAATACAACAGCAGCGGCAGTAGCATCATTTGAAAAAAAGTCTCGGGACTGCGCGACGCTGCACTTTGGCATTTAAAAACATCGTTAACAAGCCTTCTCGAGTGAATTTAAGTGGTAGTCGTAAAAAGTTTTCCCCACAATTCAGCTTTCGTCTATCTATACATTTATTTTTTTTTAAAACCTCCTCCTCGTCGTCGTCTTCCTTCTCTCGCTTGCACGCTCCTATGGTTGCATGTTAACGAGCATCCAACAAACTGCCACGCTGTATAAGATCAGCGTGGCGAGTGCACTTTGGCTGTCCATAGGATATGTTATTAGTAGTTGAATCTAGCAGCAGCTAGCTGTCTCCGGGTGACATAGGCGCGCGCGCGAGCAAAGCTCGAGAATCTTGACAAACTGAAGAGGTCAAGAGTGCGGAGCATGCCGAGTATCTGCTGGGCGCTGCAAAAAAGACAACACCTTTTGCTACTGCCGTTGCCACCGCAACTGCTTAACTTTACCTGCTCTTTTACTTCTGACTGTTGATCTGGTCGAGTAACTGACTCGGCTGCTGCCGCTGTCGGCGTCGCCTACTCGAGCTTCTTAATTAAGAAATGCCTTCTAGACGAGATTCAATTTGTTTCGCAGTGGAGCAGTTACAAAGCAAGACGCTTGCGTGAGATTCAGAAACTGCAAATGAAAACGCCCTCTCGCCTCTACACCTCTCGAGACTTTGCATGCGTGAGCGTAGTCGGAATTCGATTATGAAGAGATTCTTTTTGATGACCTTATGCTTGCTTCCTTTCTGCAGCGCCTCCATATACTTGCATTTTTCATTGTCCCATCCTATTTGGAAATTCTGAGCTCACCTCGTTGCTTACGTCTTCTCCCCATGGCTTCATCTCTCATGGTAATTTTTTCCTCTTCATCTACAATGTTTTCGAGTCTAGCTGTAAGTTGAAAAACTTTTTTAAGAATCATATAAAAAAATAATTCGATTTAATCTTTGGAAAAGTTACGGGTAATTGTTCAGTTACATTTGAAATAGAAAGAGCGAGATAAAATATTCCTTTAGCTTAATGAAGCTTCTATCGACAATAAGTGGAATTTTTTTATCGTACTCTAAATTGCGAACATTGTTTTGTAATTTACTTAATTTTATTTCACCTGAATTGTGTATTATTTTGAAATAGAAAGTCTTACTTTTTATAACATCTTTGCATAGTTGCTTGATTAGTAATGAATTAATGATCCATTTGAATATTTAGAAAGAAAAATTATTACTTTCCTCAGTAAAATTTAAACCTTAAATATTTAATAATTATTTTAATGCAAAATATTGATCAAACGATAATGGATAAAATGAAAAATTCAGAAAATTCATTGTAAGAGTCTGGAAAAATGTATCATCGCGTGGAATTTCTCGATTTCATTTTTAGATAGTCTCGAATATGTGCTAAAAAAAATTTCATTAAATATCAACGGCCATATCAAGTACGATCAAAAATCAGAATTTATTTTCGAAAAATAGATGGCAAAGGTAACTGGCTCGCATAGAGAATCATATGATTCTATACAATCTATACAATTCCACTGGGAGGATAGATTTAAAAAAAAAATAAAATCGGTCGATGCGTTTATACATACACCAGGTGCGATAGGTGTGTAGCGCAACTTTCACAGCGAATGCATATCTAAAGTTTCTTTATTTCCTTTGCCGTGCGCTGTTGCTAGCCTGACAAAATCGTTAGTGCACCAGGGAATTTCCACACCCGAACGAGTCTTTTGGGAAGTGCCAAGCAATGGGCAGCTTGCGGTTTACTATTCGATCGAGACCGTTGATTAAAACAACAGCTTCAAAAGCGTTGTAAAATCAGAACTACGAGCCATTTTCTCGATATAGAAACTCTCAGTGTGGTACATAATTTAAGAAGTCCGTCACCTTGTCAGCTAACTCATTTTCCAACCCTTTGGTAACGCGTTGGAAATCCATCGCAAATGCTCAAAAGCATTCTCGTGGACGAAATTAGTTGAAGGTTTTTTCAAATTCTAGCCTGTACTTTGCGATTGTGCGCATAATTGGTGCGAACTTTTATAAATGCATAATCGAAGACGAATAAGCTGTCGAAAAGAGAGCGAGGAAAAATGCGAACGAGTATATATGTATGCAGAGCTGGCGAAGAAAGTAGCGCTCCGGCAGTTGCACATTTTCGCATTCGCTTACAGCGCTCATAGCGCGTTTGTGTAGTGCGTGCTTAACGCGAGCTTCCATTAATCCGAAACGAGGCCATTCTCACAAACCATTAATACAAGTGAATATACCTGCCACATACTGCCGCCCGCTCGTACTACTCTCGTGTATATGGCCTAGTGCAGCTTGTGTGCGTAACGTGCACAGGGCGCGCGCGCTATTTTTAAGCAGTACACCCCAAATGCCATGGCACTGCCTGGTGTACAGCCCGCATAAATATATGCTCTTAACTTCTTTTTGTACGTAAAAGCTTTTTCGTGCGCTTTACGTGTCGTTAATTAAAATATTTCTAAAAATATGTTCTATCTCGCACTTGCGCCCACGCCGCACACGCGTTCACACACACGCTCACATACAGAAGCACACGCACACTCGAGACTCTTCCATAAAGGGAAAAATTTGAATCAATGCTACGTTCAATTAAATCAAAATGTGTCTCTTTACGACGCACCCTTTAAAATCTGGTACCAATTTAATATCGCGCCCAAACGACCGAATAAAGTCCTATGATCGACAGATTTTTTTAATGGCTCGAATCCAGCCAGTTGTATAACAACTAACTTGAAACGTTATTAAGATACTCATCATTTACTACTACAAACTGTTCATCTTGCACTGCCTATCGAGACTGAAATTGTATCAACATTAAGCCATGAAAAAAAGTTTCGTCGAGCGCGCCAAGCTTTTACAAAAAAGAAAGTACCAAGTCGCAACTAACACTGTAGTTAAATAAAACTCTAAGTAAAACTCATGGCAGTATTATTAGGCTCTAGATATATAGCTATTTTTATGTCGAGAGAAAAAGACGATATAGTGCTTCAAGTGCAAGCACTGAAGTTGCCAGTGTCCGCAGGCTCGATCCCCATATACCCTGCGCTTTGTGTATCCGAATACACGTGTACGCATGGTGGCAGTGCAAAGCAATCGCTTTGACCAAATGACGTATGCATAAACGCGAGGGGAAAATGACTTTATGGTTTTATTTGCTCTTTTCTATAAAACACCGGATATTTTCTGAGCGCGATCGAGACTCTGGATTCGAGAAGGAAATAGCGTCGGCCTGCACGAGAATGCATAAATACGCCATTACCATGTGCAATGGACAGTTTCGTTTCCTAGAGGGCAACTTATATTTATGTACGATTGCGAGCATAAAACTCGAATGCGACTATTCACGCGAAGACACAGTAAAAGTTTTTGTTTTACAGCGCGGCGGCCATGCAATGGCGGGGGTCATAACATTTCTCTCTCTCTCTCTCTCGTCGGAATTGATAATGCAATTGATTTTTGACACTCGAAGCCTATGATGCTATACAAGGACCATTTCGCCGCTTTGCGCACCCGTTTTATGCTTATACTGCTACTACTCCATTGCTCTTAACTCATCCCCCATCTATGAAACGCGAGCAGCGTATTAGATTGCGTTTTGCGCGCGGCTCGTATCTCCCTTTCTTCTCTCTCTCTCTCCCCTTTCCCTCCAATGGTGCCTCTTCAATGATATAATATGCGCAAAGGCACGCGATCACGTACACGAAGCGATAGCGAGTGAACATTTCATGCCGTTTTCTTGCGCTATCACGGCCCTCATTGTGTATTACGCACCAACTCGTACGCGCGGGCGCACCGCCTCTCGCAATGATGTGAGTGCATATAAATGTCTAAATTATTTCCGTTCTTGCATTTAGCGATGCACTCGTAAACTCTAATTATACGTCACCTCTCATTCTCACCTTCTTTTTTGCTGCTTATGACTTTACTTTTTAAGTGGTAATGTGCGACTGCGAGCCGCGCGCCTGTAGCTATGTAATACGTGTATTCAGAGGAGCATTTGGAGCAAAGTTACAGTATGAAGTCGGAATGTTAAAGTTGAACTACAAGCGCATTGTTAGTTTGATATTTATGATATTGAAGGTTTGGGCAAGAGTAAAATTATTAAAAGTTTCAGCTTGGTCGTCGCTTTATTGTTGTTGTTTAGGTTTTGTTTATTTATTTTTTAATTAAATCCAAAAGTACGCGAGCATCGAGACCTATGAAAAGGTACACTACTTTACTAGGAGCAGATGCAACACCTGCCAACCAATTAGAAGTTTTCAATGCTACCATGGCTTCGATATCACCAAAACTCCGTGCCATGAAAATTACAGCCGCCATTCGCGTCTAAAATATATTAAGCCCATTTCACGGATCGCACCACGAAACAGCAGTTTTAGAAGAATTGACACTATACACACGTTTATAGATGTGAGAGATTTTAAACGCAATGTTTAGAGTTTACAGATAAAGAACGAGAGCGTATATATATTATTTATAGGTGCGAAGGAAAATAGGAGTCGCAGCGAGCAAGAAAAGACCGATACTTTACGTCTGCAAGCTTCATATGTGCAGCGTGACGATATAACCTTTTCATGGAGATGGCCATAACACTGCGCGCGTAGTATAAGGCGTTGCTTGCGCGCAAGACCGACGCTCTAACTTTTTAACTCTTTCTGGGTCGTGAAAAATTTTTTCTCTTTTCATACGGCAAGCTGCTATATGTGCGGGTGCCCTATTACCTGGGACGTATACGCGTGTACGCGCAGCACAGCACAGCACACACAGAGCCCTTTGTTCACTTAATTTAAAATCTTCCGCGCGCGCTGGCTTACACGCTGGGTTGGCGCGCGCGCAAGACACGCGCGAGCACGTAAACGATGCCTCGCGTGTGCGTATGTGCAACGTTATACATAAGCACGAATAGCTTATATACTCGGGCTGCTTTAGTTTTAATTTATGGCCTAAGCGAAGGCGAAGAAAATCTGACTCGGTGCTTTGCTGCTGTCCGCAAACTTTGCCCGCGAGGAAATTGAATCTTATGATCGTTGCGCGCTGCTTAAAATGCTATCAAGTGCACGCTTCGTATAAAATTTTTAGAAAAAAAAATTTATTAAACTTTGGAATATGAACCCGTACATGTTGCCGCGAAATCTAAGCCTCGGTTAAAGATTTTCAGTTGACATATTCATCTGGATATTTAAAATTTTTTTTGAAATGGTAAAATTCAATTTTTAAATTTACAGGACTAAAAGCAAAGTGATGCTAATAATGTATTAAGTTCTTTAGAAAAAAGAAAAAAAAATAATCCACAATAATGCGTCGAAATTTGTCACCGCTCTTTTACCGACGATACTTCAAAAAAAAAAGGAAAAAAAAGATTAATGTATCTCTCTACGTGCTTCGCGTCTATCTATGTGACTATACGAATAATGGCAGATAGCTGCATACATATACAGTGTAGAATACACACACACACACATATATAGAAAAGGTGTGCTACTACTCGTACTCTATATATGTGCTTGTCGCTATATACCGAAGTACGTTCATTATGTCTATTCTTTTGGCTCGACTCCAAATCGTATTCCACTCTCTGTCTCTCTCTCTTTTCTCTCTCATCCTCGGCAATACAGTATATATGCGTCTGATGTGAGGCTGCGCGTGCTGATTTCAACACAAACTCAAGCCCGGACATCGTAAAAACGGAAATTATCAACTATATACATGGCCTGCTATATAACTACTACGAGCGCGCGCGTGCAGAGCGCGATCGATAAATAAAAAAAACATTCCCTCGCTACGGGCACGTATTCGCGACCGTATACGTACACGTGTATATAATGCGAGAGAAAACTCTCTCGGTCGTTCTGCGCGCGAAAAATTCCATGAAGCTGCGATTGCAGAAAAGCCAAGGGGAAATTATCCTATTAACTGGCTTCATACACTCGTCGAAATGTGCTCGCCTGTGCCTCACAGCACATGCATCATTTTCGGCCTGGTTCTCTCGTAATAAGCGACACGACGTGTCAGCAGCAGTGACACGCGACAAGCAACAAGACGCACGAGTTTATAAGCAAGTGCGAGCGAGACGTATGTATGTAGATACGCGTAGAGCATAACTGCAAATGTCGTAAAAAAAACTTGTACTTTTTAATGTCTTTCTTTGGCAGATGTGTGCAGCATGTGCGCGCGTACAGACATATATGTTTACAATGCGTAGGATAACAATGATTATAATGAAACACATAAAATATACCGTACGTGAGTAGTGCGCTCCATCGCTTTGCTATTGCATCGAACTGCCGAAATTGTAACTGATGCCCTACATTGGAGCGCGGGGGTGTTATTTTTTGAGCGGCTCAATGCCGGAAGCGGAACTAGAACTAGGACCCCTGCTCTTTTTAGTACTGCATGGACCCTAAACAAAGAAAAAAACGACCCTTTTTTATGATCAGCCATAAGCATTGGAAATAACATCTATATACGAGACGGGCGTGCGTGCGATGTCCTGATGTCCGCCTCGATCCCAATTACGTTGTGTATATAAACGCATTCAGTCTGCATCTGTTCGCGACATTTTAATTATGCTTGACAACGGTATTGGAAATCTCTTCGAGTTCGACTGTAAAACGACTAAAACTAAAAATATAGCATTTCATAAACAGGCGAAAACGTTCTATCAATGTGGATCGAGAGTAAAATTTTTTTTACGAAATGAGAAAAAATTTGTAAGATGATTTTTTGACGATCAACGGATGTGCCCTTAAAAACTATGTCTCTCGATAATCATATAACGAGGACTTCATAGGAAGTTTGTCCAAATTATGAAAATTTAAGGTCATATCTTTTGAACTAATTGTATCATAGTTTCAAAAAACGACTTTGAGCTACTGAACTTTCTTTTGAATATGCCAGAGGTGAAAATTACTTATATTGTCAGCTCTTACGAATCAATAAAAATGGTTTACTTCTGACTCTAAATAAATCATGGAAAAATTAATCACGACAGATTGCCAGATTACCACTGCAGCTCATTTCGCTGCACATAAGCATAACGCGATTTTGATGACTAATGCTTTGTGCAGATTCATCTCGGCGAAATAAATCATCGCAACTGCAATCCCACATCTTTACTCTTAAGGAGCTGATCTTCTTTCCAAGTAAAAGCTCGCAATCTCTACTCGAAATATGCCCCAACCCGCATCCACAATCTCGCTCTGCACACGTACATATATTTTGGACTCAATGTTTACTGTAGCCGCGGCGAAAAAACGTATTTCTTTATGTCAAGCGCTGATAAAAATACAAATTACAGTAATAACGTCTGCCAAAAGCCCCGTCCCAAATTATGAAATACCGCAGCTGCTGGTTTCTTTGAATTCCTTGATCAGCGGACACTTGGCAAACGAAAAAAAACGAGGAATCAATTTCTTCGAGAAAATACCTGCTGCATTGCTTCTATAGACGGGAGATAAAAGTTTATTCCGATAGTTACATTCGCGATACAGGCATGGTTTGCGTATCCGCGTGTACACTGGTCGCTACGGGCGTCTGCGCAAGCATCCAACGAGCCGTGTGGTCCTCGAGTATAATGCGAAATGCGCGGAGCAGCGCAGGCAAATCGCAAAGATTATTAAAGGAGAGCACATGGCTGCTGGGCGAGTTCGTACATAAAGCTTGTACAGACATTTTCAATAGATCGACGTTTGCGAATACTCGATGTTATCAAAGCCGTGTGCCTGCGATGTGCAGCACCTGCACACATGGTCTCGCAGTTCTACATAGAGCGCACATGGTTCAGCTCTGGCGATAAGTTAAAAATAAGTGCTCGTTGGAAAATTTCGCTCCGACGTTCCTATTCATACGATGTACGTCGAAGCGTATGGTTTGAAATTGAGCTATTATTATTATATATTCGTACGATGGCTTGAGTGCAGCACGCAACATTAACGAATAATAACGTCGGTGTGATTAGGTCGATTGGCGTTTAGCGCGTAGGTGTAAGCGCATAAATCAGCGCCCAGCAGTACTGCAGGCAAGATGAATCAGTTATTGAGTACCTTATCGAGGATAATTAAACTCATTTGGACGCGTAATTTTTTCATTGCGCTTTTTCATACGATTGCCTGCCCCGAAGCTGCATATATAACGCGATCAATAAGCATGCGAGACGCACAGCTCTGCGCTCATGTAATTATGATCGGAGGAACCGATGCACGAATCGAAGATTAAAATCATCGAGGTGAGTGGGTATCGTAGGAATGATCGTCGTGAGCGGGTTATTTGATTAAATGTGATACTGCAAAGTAGGCAAGAAATTTATAAAACTAATGGCAGGTTCATATTAAAAGAGCTCATCTGGCAGTTAAGTCCGTTAATGTCTATATCGTCCCTCTTCACTTGGCAGTTATATTACTGCAGCTAAACGATTTTTTGCACATATAATTCAAGTGAACTCTTGAAGGAAAAGAAGAAGAAGCAGTGGTAGTGGTAGTGGTAGTGGTAGTGGTGGTGGTAGTAGCAGCAGCAGCAGCAGCGGCAGTCTGTGCATGTACACGTTAAATATATAAGCTTTCCCATTTATGAAGTTCGCCTGCGCTTATAAGCGCATTAAAATAGCATTAATACGTATAGATATGGCTACGGTGTACGTGTGTGCGTCAAGGACCGAAAGACGCGCAGGCCAGTTCCTACCTACGCAGCAGCGCCAGTGTGCGCCGCGAGTATATAGCGCACCGTAAAGACAGAGAAGAGATGGGATTTCAAGAAAAAAAAACGAAAAAGATTATATAATAAGCGGAGGAATGAGGAGAAGAGTTTTAAGCAGAGAAAGAGAGATAGAGAGAGAGAGAAAAAAGGAGACGAGGCGGAAGAGAGGAGGACACGGCAGCGGCTATGGTATATGGGCAAAGATCGTATGCGGCGAGAGGGAAAAGAAGCGACGAAGGGAAACCGGTTTTTGCCGTGGATCGGATTAAAAACCGCACTACATGCGCGCAGGGCCCCAACGGCTGCGCAGCAGCTCGCGAAGCTCGACCATATACAACTCGGCAGCAGCAGCAGCAGCTCTGGCGATCGCGTTCGTATACTAAATTAGAAAGTCCAGAACAAGCTCAGGGTGAACCGACACGTATATAATGCGCATATAACCGAGAACGAGTGCGTTGCACTGACCATCAGTGCGTCTAGTGCTTCTGCAGCCTTCGAGGGATATCTTATAATCGCACTCGCGCGTCTCTATCTGAAAATCCATATACGCACGGACCCCAACGCGTTTTAATACCCGTACACAACCGAGTGTTGGTTCATGCTCTCTCCCTCTCTCTTGTGGCTGCACGTTATTATATGCACAACTCACATTCGTTGGCACGCAGAAGCAGAGGGAGAAGAGGAGCAATCTCATCGCCGAATAATTTCGCCCTTTCCACTCTCCTTCTTTTGTGCGTTGTCCACGCAGCGATATATGCCTTCTGCTATACGCAGCTGTAGTTCTGATACTTTTCAGAGATTATGCGTGGATATACATTGGTGTATAGAAGTAGCCGTTGCAATTCTGCCCTGCGCCATATGTTCGCTGGATTAGAGATATATGTATCGATTATGTATTCATATTTTAGCCTCTCAATAAGTGAGAAAAATCCTTTATGTGCCCGTTGAATGCGTTGAAGGCTTAGGTATACGCTGTGTCTTTATTAGCGCATACTTCATCATGGATTATTTTTGGTTTTACTTTTTATTATAGTGAACGACAATTAAAATTGAAGCGCGAAAATGATTATTTACTATCGAGAAATAAGCACAGTCGACGAACGATCGCTTCTCATAATAAAGATATCAACTACGAAAAAGGACCTATTTTTTGTACAGAGCCGCACATTGATATAATCTGCAAATACATCAAACATCTGCGTGAATTTTATATAACTAACGTGCATAGCTGCTAAGAAAGTTTTGCTGAGATTAATCCGCCACTTTGACAGATCGATTGAGATCTATTTACAAAGAAACTCCAGGCAAACGCAAACAAGCGGAGCAGGGAAATAATTGAAGCGTGTCAGTAGCAGGAATCACACCAATAATAGATTGATACTTTTTGCTCGAAAGTTACACGATGACGAGTCGAAAGTGTCGCATGTCAAAGATCTAATGCAAAGATCTTCTGCATTGGAATGAGTCTATTATTATTTGCACTGTTACCTATGTTGAGAATTGAAATTATAAACTTATAATTTGTACAATTTTACGCTATTTTGATCATGCAGTTATTACAGGTCACAAATAAAGTAATCAAAAGGTGTAAACATGTTAGATGATTAATGAGCATTTATGGTTATATCTTGGCTTATTGTTTATTTCGAATGAGAGCATAATTGAAGTTATTTTGTAAACACAAATCTTTGAGGAATGCTAGCTACGCATGCTACACAGCTTAGGTACGCCCGGCATTTCAAATCGACAGACAATTCGTGCCCTTTAGTATCTGCATATAACTATTGTATTGTCTGATATCTGCATATTCAGTCAATCATAGTTGAAGCGTTATTTCAATTCAATTATATTTTATTCAAGAAGCACTGATTTCCAGAGCTTGCATTGAGTTTCTAGTCATAATTCTAAAGATTTAAATAAAAAAATGATATCTAAAAATTGGTTTAATCGCTGATATTTCAACGCTATTGCATCGATCCGCTCCCATAATTATAATACTGCTTTAGCACAGATAAATGGGAAATCTAAGCTTAATACATACAATTGAATTAACCCAGAAATATAACCTAAAAAATGTTAACAAAGCTGAAGTTAATACATTTATGAAAAGCACAGCTACTTAACTTATCGACAGCCACAGCGTCGAAAGAATCGATATGACTTTACACAGTATGTACACGAGCTTTGTTTCATTTTTAGAGTTAGGTCTGTGCTGTGCAGCACTGCCTCGGTGGGCAGATCACCTTACGTCATCGTCACCGTCGCTTCTCGTTATTATCTGAATTGTAAGCCCCAGTGTAATAACTAAATCTTATTACAAAGGCTGAGTTTGTCGCTGCCATGTACTTAGATGCCAACTTTTCCTCATTAGGTCGCTCGGCCGGCCAGGCCGCCCATGAAACAACTCGCATACATCGCTTTGGAAATGCGGGTGGAATTTGACAAATTTTTCGCGTAACAATGTACGAGCTTGCACACTACGCCGTAGGAATTCCGAGCTAAAAGTTGCAAAAAGAAGACTCGCGCTGCTGGCGCAGGACGAATGAAACTGAGCGACCCTATTACACACATGTGTTTGTGGAAGCTACACGCGGCACTACTCACGAACTAGGGTGCTGGTAATGAGGGTGGGCACTCGAGTGAAAGTACAAATCGAAATTGCAGGATAAAAGAGATAAATAAATGGCAAAGTAAAGATCCTCGGAATCCAACCGAAAAATTGTATTCCAAACGGATTATTCTATTAGAGCGAGCTTGCGAGAGAGCTCAATCTGAATTTTATAGCTTTATTAATTGTTGCAGTGCACAATTTTTCTACGGTGGTGGTGGCGTATAGCAGCTCACTAATAATTATGCATGCGTCCGTGTCGGTTATGCGGGGGGAAACAATGAAAGTCGATAAAGAGAAAATATTCAAATCTCGAAGCGAGAGAGCAAGAGAGACGGGAAGCTACACCGTGCGCAGTGCATTCGGCAAATAAATATCATTCCTCTCCCCTTTGGCTGAGTGTTAGCCGTGTATAAACGCGGCCCGATCGCGTTTCCGTATTTATACATCATGCAGATTTATTCATTTTTCTACGTATCGACGTCATGTATGGCACACGTATGCCTGACTATATATATACGCGATATATACGCAAATTTATTGTCTGCAATACGATTGCCCATACGCCGAATCCAATTATCATGGATCCATGGCGAAATGGACGCGCGCGCGAGTCGGGTCAATAAAAAATCCTGGATATTATAAAATTTTGCAGCGTTTTTTAATAGTCGATCAGAAATAAAAAAAAAATACGTGGAAGATAGGCCAGCGCCAAAAAATGTATTGAGAGGTGGCCGAAGAAAATGAAATAAAAAAATGGTTCGAAAAGCTGTGCGAGAGCGCAAAGTGAAGGAGCGAACTTTGGATCGTGCAAGAAAAAGTATATGAACCACGTACTCGGAGAGGAGCTGGGATAAAAAAAAACGTCTTTCAGAAACTAATTATCTTTTGCGAGGGCATGGTTAACGTCGAAAAATACCTAGGCAGAAAAAGGGAGAGAAAGAGAGGCTGCGGGAAACGAAACGGCAGCACATTGTCGGAATAGTGGATCAGATGAGCATAGGTATACATTACATACTTATGAGCCACGCGACTGCTCTCCCGATAATTTTACTTGAAGAGCCCGCGCTCGAAACAACCATTGGTAAATGCCTGGTGTGCATGTGTGCAGTGACGGCTGCTGTGAGTTTGTACAAAGCAGCGAAGGGCCACTCGCAGGCTATGTGCACGGCTCTCGACTCACCTATAGGTCAAAACAATAAACAAAGTTAATTACTTTACACTTTGCATGACTGTATTGGTGGACACCGATAGCATCTGCTTTTCAGCCCGATACAAATGTCTGTGCGCGGATTTCAGGAAAGTGCATCGCGTGGGCTGGACGACACGACTCGTCGAGTTGGTAAATTGATTGAACCCATCGAAACTACTCGACAATGCGCTCGGTAGCTCAATCGTGTAAAAGTAGCAATTTTCAACGGCATTCGCGAGTGGAACAACATGCGGCAGCGCGAGGGAAAAGGAACAAAGTAAAATCATCCGTGAAAGCTTCCATTGACTTATAGACCCGTGCAATATTGATGCAGCCAACGTGAAATATTTAATCAGAATCAGAAGCATGTCGTGCTTTAACGTTCCAACAATCCGAAGTAATTTTATGGCCTTACATCATACCTACGGCTTCGCTATTAGTAGCAGCGGATGTTATATGTATGCGCATTTACAGCAAGAAGCGAACATCTGGAGTAAAACAATCGGCCGCCATTACGCTAAAATATATTTACACTGGCGCTCGAGTTGCATGCATGTTTGCTGCAATAGGTAACGATATGTATACATCGAATGTAATTTAGATTCTGAATATTTTAGCTCCACTTTAGTCTGCATAGGCATCATTGCGGATGGTTTGTCAATAGATATGCGCACTGCACAAACTGCTCGAGGCCCGGAGAGCAACTACGCCGCGCGCGCGCTCTGTGTTATGTATGTTTGACGTTGTCTCTGCTTGTACCACCTACCAATTTACCATAATTGCAGCCGCGCTCGCGCGCGCATCCGTGAACTCGTTTTTCGATCGCCGTGATTCGCTATCTTCGCATAGACACAAAAAAAATTAATTTAAAGAAACTTGCGAGAGGATCGATAGAAAACATCCCCGCACGAAGGCAAGTTAAATATATCGCTCGCGTCACGAAGGCGTAAGAAGAAAAATAACAAGCATTATTAAATTCAATCGACGCTCGCGCATGGGTCATAAAAAAATAATAATCACACTTTGCTCACACAAAGGTGAGAATTAATACGTTGCACGTATAGCACGAGCATAAAGGATTAGCTATTGCGATTCGCGCTTGCTTGCTTGCTTTGCCGCGCGTGAGCGATCGAGGAAGTGACATTTTTCAAAATAATTTTCCTCTGAGAAACGCGCGGCGCGCTCGTGTAGAGCTCTATACCTGCACGCGCGCTTGGTCCACACAAAAATAATTAATAGCTCGTAGCAGCAGCTATTTGCAGCAGAGCTAAAAAGTTCGCGCTCGCGCAAGGGTCGCTCCGCGCCGGGCGTTAGTATTATACGCGTATGCCTTAATTGCGAGCGTAATAGCCCAAGATTCCGTATCAGCATTAGCGAAAAAAATAAACAATTATAAAATGCCCGTATTTATGCACATATATAGTACTCGGGCTTTTCTCCCTCTCTCTTGCTCTCTCGTGGTCGTAAATCATAAACCGCATACATCCGCGTATGTGGGTATACGAGCTAGCTGCTGCTGCTGTATGTATATAAAATATTCGCGTGAGCACAAGCGCAGCTGTATATACGAGCGATACACACGTATACACCATGGATGTGCGTGCGCGCGAGCCTGCATGTGTATAATGTGCCGCGCTTCAACCTTCGCTGCACGTTGGCTTCGGGCTGCCTGACTGGCTGTGGCCTATCCGTATGTTTAATATGTGAAATACATGTAAAAGTTAGACTATGCTGTACTACCCTGTGCAGATATAGCGAAGCACGCTGCACACTATGCGCGCAAGCCTGTGTATTACATGACAATCGCGGCCCGACGAGGCGAACGCGATATAGCAGGCATGAGAGAGGCTTATGCGCAGGAAGAGCATGAGCTCGAAAAAGGAAATCTCGTCGTACGTAAGTTATTTAATTCGTACGATTATCTCGCGGCGAGACTGTGACTCGCGATCTCGGTGCGTATAAATATACGCGCGACGCAAAATTACCAGACGTTGTCGTCGTCGTCGTCGTCGTCGTCGTCGTCGTCTAGGGTCATCGCTACACGACTGTACTTTCATACTAACGTACCACCCCGGCTCGAGCCGGCGGAGAAGAAGGAAGATATCCTTTGGCGTCTTTTTTACTACCTTCCGCGCTGAGCGCAGCATAGCAAACGCCCGGTAACGACTTTGCGAAAGCAAAGAGAAAAGCTTCGACGACGACGACATTGCGTTGATCGTGCGACTATATAGATGTTCCTTATAGTCCCTATAGGTGCGTTCGTTTTTTCCCTTTATCTGCTCCGCAGTCTGCTTCAATTGCGAAAACTCCGTTATATTGAGGAAATGGGATATTGCGGTAATAAGTACCTTTCCCCGCAGCTTTAAATGTGCGTTTAATTCCTACAAATCGAATTCCCCCGGCCCCCACAACCTAGACAACGACTGGAATCATATAATAATGCTAATTGATTTTGTTTGCTGTAGCTTTTGTCATAGAGAACTTTCACATTTTGTTATGTTGAATATTATTGCATCTGTACTTTTGATAATGCGTTATAGGCCCACGCAATCTTGAGACGAGGCAATTCGTAACTTGTAATAACATTTGTCAATACGCGATGATGAAATAAAACCGATTAGCTTGTTGCTTAAAATAATATTTTTGTTTCTTTTTTCGCTTGCTCCTTATCGATATTTCTATTACAAATTCAAATTGATCAATCGTCGAGGCTTACCTCAAAAAATAATCTTCTTATAGCAGAAGCTATCAAGTAAACCCATTAGAAAATTGTCTCGGCGTTGGAAAATAAGTTGCTCGAATGAAATGTACTCGATTCAAATGAAAAAGTAATCTTTCTGAAACGAGATGAAAGTTTCATTGCACTTGAAAATAAATATACATGTTTTATTTGTAAAAGTGATGCATTTTAAACCAATGACAAAGAAACAGGTCCTCGTTGGAGCATTGTGCCATTCGGCATTTAAAAAAAGTTAATGTTATGCGTAGAAAAACTCATTTCTAAGTGATAGATTGCCGTATCAACATGACAGATAAATAAATATAGTATTTATACACATAATTTTTATGGGACGTACATTTTTTTGTTCAAACATAAATACAGACACACCGGCCTTTATACAAATACAGCTGAGCTGCTACCGATTAAGCATTAATATTATTTTAGCTTTCACTTTCATAATCCATCACGTATGAATTCCTTTTATTTTCATACAATCACATCATATATATCAGGCTTCCACATTCATTCAAAATAATAAGTTATTGCAAAAATTTTAATTCTCTAGCTGTAATGCCAACTAAACCTTTTTTAGACATTAAAAATGAGAATCGGAAACATATTCTCTCTTAATTTATTACAATGTGCATGTAAAAAATTATTCATTTTATGTGTGAGTAGAAAAAAAAACATACTTGTGTTCGAAAAAATGTATAATAACATTATTATCCAGCATCCAGCTTAAAGAACAAAATAATTGCGAATAGTGAAGTTGCATGAAAGTATGATTATAAGCAAAAGAATCTATGGAGCTTTTGCTGAATTTTATCATAACAGATGAAAGCCAAACGTTATGTTGAATTCGCCAGCGATACCACAAGCATACAATGACCTCTTGTACATATAAGAAACATTCCAAATGTAAAACTTGCTGCTTACAGAGCATGCATCTGAGCGTGAAAATTCACAAGTTTTTCTTTTCTTTGTTCGAGGATCTCAAACAATATTATGTGTACGCAGAATAGTATACGCATATGAATGCAATTTTTTTCTTTTACAACCATAATTCAGAACAAGAGATTTTCACAGAATGTTACGTTGAAAAAATGTTTGCATAATATACTACCTTCCGATGTAAGCCTTCGATGGGACATCTCATGATGTAAGCTCGTAACGTCGCGGTGCATCGTTGACAGTGAGCTGGTTAAAAGCTTACATAGCTTGCATACGTCGAGCAGATGAATCGACTGCGCGGAACATCTGGATCGTTTTTAGTGCTTCAGGAGCCTCTTGTTCTATCAGCATCGCGCCAGTACGCATGAGGCGGTTGTGCAGAAAAAGAAACGAAAACAAACAGCGACCGCGACGGCGGATGCGAAAGTTTGGTTACTTATAAATGAGTTAAAAGCACATTACGAAGAAAGACAGTTAGCCGGCTGCAGCTAATATATGCTACATGCAATATTTTCTTTACAAAGGCAGAATAACATGTTAAAATTAAGCAGTCAGAATTTTTTTTTCTCTCTATTTTTCTGAGCACGCTCGAACAAAAGGAAATCAAAATTCGTCCATACAGTTTCGTCGACGATTCAAGAGCTTCCGAGCGTGTATACGTTGCATGGATGTACTTCAAAGTCGCGATACATAGTCGTAGCACAGTAGATTCATCGGATTATGATGCACCAGTAAGCCTTTAATCATGCAGTCTTCTTTTGTTTGTTTGATGCGCTTCTGTTGCTGCTTGGTATAATATAGATGCATAGCTTTGTCGAGCTTATAGAGAAGAGACTGCGAGAGAGAAAGAGAGAGAGACGGAGAGATGAGCTTGTCACCCAAGTTATACACACTTAAACATGTACAGTACGTAGGTATGTGACGCGTACGTGTATGTGTGTCTGTGCTTTTCACGTATGTGAAGGTGGTGCATTTCGCAGGATGCACGCTGTGCACGAGAGAGGTGACGCGACGACTCCTCACTGTGCACAAGAAAGCGAACGCGCGCGGGAGGAAAATTAATTCTTCGCCTGTTAGCAAGTTTGCTTTCTCTGTGTGAGCGCAAGCTCCATATAACCAACACCATGTAAGATATTAACTCGCCTCGAAGCGCTAAGATTAATGACTTAATGTATAAATACATGTATACGATACGTATACGTTATTCGCGTGCAATATGTACGGTATTCAAGCGTTTCGCTTTTGCTTGGGCTCTCTCTCTCTCTCTCTATCTCGGGCGGCGCTCTCGAGCTCTACGTTATATTTCATTAGCTCGAATTAGCCAAATACAGCGCGCGTTCCGGTCCCGCCCGTGCGGTCGTAAAAAAAATCCTCCTTTGATAATTATGCGCCTCGTTGCTTTGTATTACTTTACGCGCAAAAACCCAATGGGTCGTTGATTAATTAAACCTCGCGCTATGAGGAACGCAGAAAAAATGCAAAAATTGCCGAGTAAGCGAGCAACGAGCCACGAGCGTTAGCAGCTTTGCGAATCGCGGACTTAAAATATAATGACGATATACATAACGCGCGCCGCGTATCTAAATTCAATATCTGTGTACGAAGCTCTGGCAACTTATCCGATTTCCAACGAGGCGTTTGACGCAGCAGCGCACCCGATCGGCTCATTGAAAGCACGCGTAAACAACAACGAGCTTGTAAATTACATCAGTCAGCAATATCCATGAGGCAAGCTTTGCTGTCTCGACCACAATCGTCGTCGTCGTCTTCCAGGCTTATTATGTACGAGAAGCGAGAAAGTCTTGTGCAAAATAAAAAAAGAAGAAGGAAAAAACAAACGGCCTGCGAGTGCTCCCCGCGCGTCAGTCTCTTTCGCTCGTGAGGGCCGAGACAAAAGAAACCATGAACTCCGGTGCGCGGCTATTTTCGTAATACTTTTCGAATCTGCGAGGTGCCTGCATTTAACGTAGTGCGAAAAAGAGCATTGACTAAGCAAATGCCGGTATTCTCTCTCCTCGGGCAGGCCACGTCATGTGTAACTCCTTTTTTTCTAACCCATTATCTCATTTTCTCATTCCTCCGCGCAGATTACCCTGGGCGCGCGAGCTGTGAGCTATATGGCGCACACAATGGCCATCGCGCGTGTATCGCAGATTAGCTATTCTTCTCCTCCTCGGGCTTTCTCTTTCTTTTTCGCGTATTCTATATGTGGCGCGTAGAATATGGTATAATATACAGTATAACTCGGGGCGTGAATAAGAAAAGAGAAAAGAAAACAAGTCAAGAAAAAGAGGGAGAGAGAGAGAGAAAGAAGACGGATGCAGGCATATTCGGTGAGCGCATTGAGATGCATTGGAACGATATATTCACTCGCGAGGCGCGCACTACTCAGATATTTCGTGTGCGGAACATCAGTGCAGTGGTTTATTGCGAAATATTACCCCGACGTAGTGTGAGCCAAGCCATACACAGCAGCAGCAGCCGAAGCTGCATACAGCACGCCAGTCATGAACGAGGCCGTACAATGCCCACAACAGAAAACCTACAAGAAGTGTATATGCTACTGCTTTTGCAGTGTACAGAGAGAGAGAGAGAGAGAGAGAAGAGAGAAAGAAAGAGAGCGAGAAAAAGTTGCTAGCTAAAGTACATAATGTACGAGTAACCCGTTCGCACGGCTCTTTTTTTGTCTTTTATCTTTACCCGTGGCTTTTCACTTGCTACACACGTCACGAGACATGAATCAGTTTTCATTTGTGTATAAAAATCCATTACCGGGCCTGCTGTAGTTTGTTGTTGGCGTAGAAACTTTAGTTTTCAAAAAGTCTAGTTTGAAAATATGTTATAAAATCTACCTTGAAGCTTAGTGCATATTCTGCGCTTGTCATCCAACTTGACCCTGAAGCTTGGATTACGTCAAGTCTTATCGAAACCTTATTTAAAATGATTCATGAATACACTTATCAATTATGTAAAACTACTGGTTTTCAATGTTTTATATGTAGTACTAGTTGCGGAAAAAATAAATCACTTGTTTATGATGGCTGAATTACTTCTGCAGCTCTTGATTTTCATTTGCAATTTTGTTTATTTAAATCTCGTAATGTTTCATCGTTACTTATGCATCTATACACGTGGCTTTGCCATCACAAGTTTAATAGACTTGCATGTAAAGGTACGACATGAGAGGGCCATAATATATAGCCGCAAGAGAATGAATAGTTCAACTTTTGTCGCTGCTCTTGCTATTTTTCTGACGTCTTGCTCTATTTTTCGGGAGATTATATTTCATGTGGTAAGCGTTCAAGAATTCCATTTGAATGGGAGTCGCATTTCAGTCAAAGGGAGCACGAGGGGAAAGAGTTAAATTTACATGCTGCACGCTCCGAAGATGTACTGATACTTATACACGATGCTATCATTATAATTTTTGCAGTACCACGGTAACAAATTTTCACTAAGCTCCAGAATGATGTAGATAACTCTTGCGAAGAACAATTTCGCGTAATGCAATGGACGATGAATACGGCTAGAAGATTGAAAATGCAATGTTGTCGCAAATTACGAATGCTTTAGAAAACGTTTAAATTAATGAATTTTTCAGAAATATTTTTATTGCGACCCATTAGCCAAATGGTGTTTAAACATGTAATACACGTGGATTCTTCGTTGAAGAAAAGTAACAAGATGGCATTGCAACATCTGCAGCGTTTCTACTACTAATCATATTTTTAGATAATTTCAACAAAGACGTATTGTTCGTGTAATTATATAACTCGAAAAACTGATATTATCCTTGCATCAAAATGTAATTTACACCAAAATCCAGTACAATGACCTCTGTCAAAAGCAATTGGCGAATACATTATCGCGTTATATCCTATTGTCTGACTTATAATTAATAAAAGTCAAATATGAATTACGTAAATCTGAAGCTCTACATCAAATGGATGGAAAGGTTTTTTTCATTTAATTAACTTTGTTATATAATTTAAAATTCATAAATAATTCGATACACTGGTATAAAACCAAAGATATCTTCACGAGTTTCGTTGAAAATAAACGGACGATCGAAACGAGCAAAGTTCGATTTTGAGAATACATCATTCCTCGACACACGCGAATGCAGACTCCAGTTTTGACTGAGAGATTGAATTATTAACCATGTAGCTTTTTATCAGTATGGAAGGTTACAGCGCGACGAAGCTGCTAAAGCCCGGAAAAATTCTAATCCATTTACGTTCAATCTCTCCACTGTCCCTTGCGATTAAATTAGTGTCGGAACTACTAGCCGTAGCACGCCGTAAATTCTTTTTCACGGGTATGCAATGTAATAAGATTATCGACAATCAATCGCTGGTATGAACCTCTCGAGTGTTTCACGCTACAACAGTTCCTACAATAGCAAAAGCATACGTGCAGTGTGCAGCGCATGAATTTCGGAAAACGGTGCTCCGTTCGATTGCGTGCGGGTGGCTGTATGTGTGTGTATGTGTGTGGGTGTGCGTGTTTGTGTGTGCGATGTCAAGCTATGCATCGAAGTGCCCTGCCGATAACTAACATTGACACGAATCCATCCACGTACGTATCTATGACGAATCGCCATCCTGAATAAACATATTCTCGCACACTCGTACGAACGCCAAAGATTTATATCCATCGAGCGTTCTTGCCCATCAAATCCGATTCGGGCCGCGCGCGGGGATATAAAATATTTTCTTCGTCGCCAGCGACGCTTTTCCATCGGTTGCAGTGCAGCGCGAGCGACAGCGGCAGCAGCAGCAGTCAGTCGCGCTGATCGAATCTTCAAATGGATTATTTTCGTATTCATGCGATAGCTAACCAATCTGTAGTTCGGGAATATCTATATACAAAGCTAACTCGATTAGTGAACTTTTTATCCACTGTGTGATTTCTGGAAAAATGGAGTCGCGTAACAACTGTTACGACTGCTGCTACAGCTACTCTACTATAACTGCATGGCGAGCCGTGATTCAGCGCACGTGCACGGCCGATATTGGAGAGAAAGAGAGACACGATTAAAAACTTTTCTTTTTTTTCCCCCCAACTGTCCGAGTGAAAAACTTGTGAATGGATTTTCATGAAAGTAATTTTGACTTGAGCTGGAGAATTTGAATTGGTGCACTTGAAGTGAACATCCTCGTGTTTTTCAATTTTTACGTCAAACTCTTCTGAGTAGTGCATATATTGCCTATTGTTTTTAGTGTAATATACCGATATAAGTATGAAAGCTAAGAACCCCATAATCCGTCTATTTCGATTATTTATGAGCCGCCCAAGAAGTTTTCTCTCTCTTTCGAACGCGGTGTATCATCATATGGGGACTTTATCTGCACATTGGAATTTAATTAACTTTGGCGTTGGGAGCGTGCGCCGTATAGAAGCGTTAAAATATGCTTACGCATTGCAGGTTCAAGCCGAACGTCTAATAAATCGAGACTCCTGCGCTGCTACCTCATGCCACAGGGAAGAGGAGAGGATAGCTGGGCTGCATAAAGAAAAATTAGGTCCCGCCAAAAACCTCAAAATAATAACGAGCTACCGAGAGTGCGGCTTTTAAGTAAAAACAGATGCGCGCCGCGCGTTCGAGCAACGTCATCGCGCGCTCCTCCCGACTGACATGCGCGCGGCATGCGCGGGGGTGCGGCAAAAAACGCATTCATCGCGGAGATGCGCCACAGCGGGCGCGCGCGAAAGTGTCTCACTCGAATAGCCTCATAAATCCTCGTCCCTATATACTTTTGCAGTCGCGTATATAGCAGCTCGAGCTGCCGACGAAATGCCTCGACTCTTTTGACTTCACTAGTGGTAGCACTTCTCCACTGCAGCGCGTATATAGTAGCAGTAGCAGTAGCAGCAGCTTGACTGTATGCGCTTCTGGAATGCGTGAGTAATGAGACCGAGAAGTGAAGCCGAAACGAGCTCGGGGAGAGCTCCTGGAGAAATGTCTTTTTTCTAAACTGCAACTTTTTGGCCGACTCGCGTGTGCACCCGCGCGAATTCTTTTACCACTTGCCCCTATTCTTTCAAGTTCGCGCGCGCGCGCCTTTTTTCCTAAATTACAGCCGAAACCGAAACGCTTCGCTTTCTATTGCTCTCTTAGCCGCATTAGAAAGGTTGGGATAACAAATAATTTGCGGTTTTACACTTCTCTTTTCGTTTGTTGTAAATAAATACTTTAATGTGCGATCTTTTTCTCCTTAGTCCTTGAATTCTACACTTTAACGGGTAAATATCAGTAATAAAAACGTATACAAGGAATGAAAAATATTTACTTGAAATGCATTCTAGTAGTCCTTTAACTGCGAGTTTCAAGTTTATGAAGTTAAGAAATTCAATATGGACTTCATAAAAAGCTCCGAATGAAAAAGTACAATTCACAAAAAAATTTCAATGCAGCGTCCCCCCCGATTTCGAGAACAATAAAAAGAAACTTGAAATTCTCACTAAATAACACTTCTTCAATAAGCTACTGCTGTTTTAAAACTGGCACTTGACTTAATTGGGAAAAAGGGAGGGAGCCAAAAATAGCCAGAAGTTTGCTGATATACATTTTTTATATTTTCCGCTGAAAAGAAGCAGTTATTTTATTGTAACGTAGGCGTGCAGAGGTAAAATAAAACACGATAATACAATATACTTTCGGTTGAAATATACAGAAGAGCTGCACTGGTTAACACCCGCAGGTTCCTCCGCCTGGTGTATACTTCGTTGCTGTTGCAAATGAAAGGCTTTCGAGCATTAGGGTTAGGAAACCAATTTTTCAAGAGTCACTCGCACGCGCCCTTATTATACTTACTTTGTGGGCAACCAACAGGCACAGCGGCATTCATATCAAATCCAAAAGCAATCGAGCATACACGTGCGACTGAAGTCAATGGATGTTTACATAGGAGTAAATAAAGGTCGAAGTCGATGGCGCTATACTTTCTAAACGAAGCCGATGCGAAACTATGCTGCGACTCGTTTCGGCACAGTAATCCTAAAGGGTTTAATTAACAATTTGACAATGCCTTAATTTCCGTGCTTCACTGACGTATCTGCGGCAATTCGATTCCATCGTCATTTACATGCTGATCCCACTTACATTATCACATATCGAAATACATTCGAATGCAAGCTTCAACGTTGCCAATCGATTTTTTACTTTTTTATTCGTTTCAATATCGAAAAAAAAACTGGTTGCGGTTTTTACAACAGTAAGCTCGAGCATTGTGAGCGAATCACGATCGCGATAAGCTGAATCGTCGAAAAAACAGGACTATGGATATACCAGAGAATTTTAATAGAGGCACATGGCCCGGAGTAACGCGCCGCGCGAGCTCAGTCAAAGACAAATGTCAAAGAGCTTCTCGTCGAAACTAATCCGACTATTTCGGTACGAATCTTCAAAGCAAAAGCAAGCGCCACAACGCCTTTATAAGCATGTACACGCGCGTGTTTCGTTACTGCTTCAATGCTCCTTCCAAAACTGAAAAAAAATCAAAGCAAAACGGAACACTTCCTATATGGATGTATTGTGTATCCCGCATTGCGAGACACTTGGCGGCTAAGTTTTCGCTCTCTCACTTGTACTACTGTATCCCTGGAGGCTTTATTAAATTTTCATTTTGTCCGTGGACATTTAATAACGCCTGTCAAATGCAAACCGGCTGAAAAATTCAAAGATTCGAAAATCGTTTTTTTGCCACACGGTACAGTACCGTTACACGTACCTGTTATTTTTTCGATTCCGCGTATAGTTTTGAATAACGCGAGAAAATTTGAAAAGCAATGTATGCACGACATCGAGCATGACCGAGAGAGCTTGGGTGCCGATCTGCCGTTAAATTGAACAAGTGTCGAAAAAAATCGTACGAATATACGTGTTACACAGATATATAAATAAAAAAAGAAAATAATAAAAAACCTAAAAAAAGGAGAAAAAACACGAAAAAAAACGCCCGATTGGGATAGAAAAGAATCGCGCAGAGATTTATGTAACACGATAAAAAAGATAAATAGAAAAAGAAGCAAGTGCCACGAAAACTCAGTGGGTCACAAAGCGCGCGAGAGCGCGTATATACTTGCGCGCGCAGCCCAAATCCTTTGTCGTTCTGAGCAAACGAATTTATTCAACTGCCAGAAAGCTCGCAATCAGTTCCTTCCTTCTTTTTTTCGTGCAGACTCTTTTTCCACAAAAATCAGATAAGCCCAGCTGCAGCAGCAGCAGCGGCACACGCTACACACGCTATACAGCTCGAGCTTTGAGCTAAATTCTTCTTTTGTTTAATCTGTCGAAACATCAAAATTTTAAGCGATGACTGGGTTGCTTATACCGACTCTGGAACGCACGCTCGCACACTTTTACACACCCACAAGCAGATGCAAACGAACTTACACATACTTCTCCGTGAAAAATATCATTTGTTATTCTTTACGAAATAACTTCTCTTCTGAGACTGAACTAAACTAACTATTTTTACAAGCCCGCAGTCGGAGAAATTGCTTTTAATCTTACTTTCTTCTCTTGATTCTTCTCCGACTGAAAAATAAATTAGATTGCATCTTGTCATTCAAGAATAGCGCGCACTTTTGAAATTAAATTTTTTTCTCAATTGATTTATCAAGTTCCTTTGTGCTTCACCATGAAAGACTGATAAGCAACTGTTTTTCTTGGGCAAAGCAGATACTCACCTCTTTCGGGCTCGCGCGCTGTTTATTGTTTTTCTCGATGGAATATGAAATTCAATAGAGCCGCTCGGCGCAATTTATGTTCACCGTATACTTCCACTCTATTCGATTGACAATTATTTTTATCGCGGGCACGAGCATTACTTAACATATATACACGCGGCAGGATATTATCCTTATGCACGATATATCTCAATAAACACAAAGCTCTGTGGAGCTGAAAGTACATATGCTGCGCTATGCAAGCAGCTATTATCGCGACGGACCGCGTTTTTCGCGCCTGCACTAGAAAAATTATAATAACGTCTCTCGGCGGTTGGCAAACAAAGCGTCGAGGTGCGACGATATTTGCCGCCTGCACACCCCTGGCTGCCTCGCCTTATGTACGGTGCAAGCGCGCTGCTCTTCGGGGCCTATTATTAAACATTTCTACAATATGACGTCTGCAATGAGCAAAGTCAAATTTGTTTAATATGCGAAATATATTTCTCATTCTCTACATTCATACCGCATACATATGTATGCTTTTAAACTAGCATGGAGTATGTGTGTATGAATGTGACAATGCCTTATTCCGAAAAAGTAAAGTAAGCTCATGGTTCTGCCAATACTAAACACTCATACAACTTGAAAATAAATTCAAAGGGTCAAAGGATGGTGTGATTGGCAAATAACATTAATCACGTAGTGACCAAAGGACGAATGAAAGGCAAAATAAAGAACGCACCGTAGAAGTTTTGCGCGTATAAATAGGAAATATACATCTATATTCTACGTACATACGGTGATGTGTGACGAAAACGACTGTTTGCTTACGAGACTCGAGATTTACCTTTCGTTAGAACATTGTAGCGAAACTCGTAGTCACGGGCCGCACGCGAGTTGACTTTCTCAATTTTTTGAGTAATCTCTGCTCCAGAAACTCGAAAATGGAAAAATAGTTCATATTCGAAAAGTAAGGCGTTTGTGGCATACATACGATGATATTGAAAGAAAGTAAGTAGCCGCACACGCCCGCTTAATGACAATGTGTGGTATTAATCATACCACTAGAGCGAGTGAGTTTACGTAGACATACATATAAATGTGTAAAAAAATAGCGCTTATATTGTGAGTTGTCGTCACAGACCTAGTTGCATTTGAATGACGCTTCAGTGCACGCGGACTTTTGTAGATCCGCTTTTGACTCGTGCGCGGCCATTGGCACACTGCTGCTAGTATCTTCATAAAACAAGTACATGTGCCAGAGGTTTGTGAAAAAAAAACAAAGAACTTTTACGTGAAGCTCTTTGGTTTCAATTTCGAGGAAGCAGTGCATGTGTGTGTGCTATGTAAGTTGGGTACGGGTGTGGGGTCGCGAGAGGTCGCGGCCCAGGTACACTCGCGAAAGCTTCATTCAAAGTTCTCTCTTTCCCGACGCTGACACTCGAGTTTTGAATGTTTGTGGCTTTGCGGACGTCCATGCGTATTCGTTTTTACAGTGTACGCTTAAATGCATCGCCCGCTCTAATGGATGAAAGAGAATCCGAGCGAAGAGCTTTCCACTGTGGCACACTATCGCGTCGTTTCTTCTTTTTCTTTCATTTTCATTTTCATTGTGACTAAGGATTCGTGATGCGCGCGAGTGCATTTGTTTGTAGAACATTGAAAGGAAAAGCAAAATTTTTAATAAAATGCGCGACAATAGCCTCGTAACAGCAAAGGGGTTTGACGAGATTCATCGAGGCTTTACTTGAAAAACCTACTGTTCAAGTACATCATCGTATTGTAATGTGTATATATAAGAGGACTCTCAATTTCTCATAAAGCTGAATCACTTATGATACTCAGTAAATCAACGAGTTTGAAAAATGTGATGCCCTAAGCAATTTTTGCCCAGGATGACAGAAAATTTCGCTGTGTAGCTCCTTGTATCATCGTAGGCGTGCCAATTAAAATTCACGTGCGCCCATCAAAAGCTCGGAAGTCGTCGAAGTAGCAGCAGCAGCAGCAGCAGTAGAAGAACTGGAAGAAAAAAAAAAAGTAAGCTGTAGCGTCAAGTGAGACTGCGAAAGGTGGAAATAAGAAGACAGAATGATCGTCTTTGAGGGCGAGAGCGAGCGAGCGAGGGAAAGAGAGAAACAAGAACAAAAGGTTTCTCTCGGTGCGAGGTATTAGGAATAAAGCGACTATTTTTCCGACGCGCGTCTATATACCGTCTCGTGCCTTTCGTCGTCGTCTTTTTCCCTTCAGCTCCGCTGAGAAAACCTAGCCGGATGATAGCGAGAAAAGAGAGAGAGAGAGAAAGACGGAGCGCGCAGAGACAGAAAAAGTATATAACGAGAAGAAGCCACGATGCAATTGTTCTCGATTTCCTCTCTTCCTCACTCAGCCATCGTCTGTTAGCTCTCTCTCCTCTCACTCGTTCTCGCTAGCTTTCTCGCTCGGAGAAAAAAGAGGAGAAAAGTCAAAAAATCTGCTGCACGCTTTTGAGTGAGAGTGAGGAAGAGAGAGCTAGTTGGCGAACCTCGCACAGTACTGCACAGGGTGTTTCGCTCGAAATAACGAACGGCGCGCGGAAAAGCCTAGGTGTTTCGTGTAGAGAGAGACAGAGAGATGCTGCTGCGCATAAACGCGAAAAAGAATGCTGAAGGTACTTCGGAGGAAAAAAGGAGGAGCAGGAAAAAGAGTCTCGAGTTATAGGGAGGATTACGAGATTGCCACAAGGGGATTACGAAGATGGCTCCCGAGGACGTCCAATCTCGAGGATAAACACTTTCCGACGCTCTTATGCTGGCAGCTTTTCGTCGTCATTGCTCGCCCGGTTGGCTGCATATACGCGCGGCGGGCACATACCCATACACCTACCTCTTTATGACGAGATTCTCTTTTTTTTTCGCCTATATACACGCATATACACGCCAACACCCAAACACTGCACGGCGGCAGTAGTGCTCACCTGCACGCTGTGCACCTTCGCCCCGGCACGTAGACTAACATACATCGACGTTATGAGAGCGTCAGCGAGTTTAGCCCAGTAGTGCTCTCCGTGTATAGTGCAGCATTACACCCGCACAAATACACCTATATACATATACGCCCGCGCTCGCTATTATAAGCGCGCGCCAACTTTCATTTTTTATCGTCCTCGAGCACGCGTCCAATATTTAAGCACCTATGACCCCTGCCCTATTTTAGCAGTTGGTTGCTACGTTCCTTTTTTTCACCAAATGGTCTCGGTGCATATCTGCCAGTATAAAAACAAAATTGCTCAAATCGAAGACATCTTTCCAGACGTAATGGACAATATTTAAAAATACAAAATAGAAACTGGGATTACTTTCTTTGAATGCATTTTAGAATTTTTTCTGCTTTTTATATTTTTTACTAACTCAATATTTCACCTATTATCAAATTATCGCTACTACAACATACATTTTAATCTTTTTAATGCAAAATGTGAATTTATTCATACAAAATAATCTTTGCGATAATTTCCAGTTATTTTAAATATCCTTATGAGATCACGTGCAAGGGATTTAGAATGCAAAAACAAAACAAGATCCGTCACTTCTTAAAAGTAACGAATTTAAATTCCAATCACATGTCGATTCCTAAGAATTAATTTTCATAATAATGATGAGAAGTATTTCACACGCAATATTTTTCTTCGAGTTATACGCTGCGTATACATGTTTTTTTTTCTTTACATATATTGTATTAGCTACTAGAATTATCGTGTCCAAACATTAAAACTTATCGACTACGTGCCCACTGGGTTTGTGTGTTTACACGTACAATGTATCGATATTGTACAAGTGGCAATTTATGTCAACTTCCCTGCCAATTTGATCATTAAAAAAATATCGATTTTATCTGAGAAAGTATTGTGTGTTTTTCAAGGAAAAAATGTATTATTTTAGAATTTTCTGCAAAATCGATAAGTTGCAACTCACAAATTATCGCGTGATATTCTAAAGAAATCGAAGAAACAATAGCGCTCCTATAACTGAAAAAGATGTCTGGAAGGCAAGAGAGAAAAATTGAAAAGGAAATTCCGACTCTAAAAAGTCGTTGCATAAATATTCGAGGTATAATGTGCCGCAAAAAAGTGCATGTATCTTGTATATGGCTGTAACGAGACGACGTGGGCAATTCGAGACTGGTAATGGAACTAAATATAGAGAGAAAGGGAGATAAAAACCGAGAGAGAGAGAGAGAGAGAGAGAGAGAGAGAGAGAGAGAGAGAGAGAGCGAGGGAAGGTTGGGCTCAGTCTAAGTGAACAGTAGAATTAGCCCATCTTCCAAATGCGTTTTTCGCCCTTCATTAGGCGGCGGGCGCCGACGCTTGCGATATAGTATTTCGCTGGCGCTGCGGCAGTGCTGCCTCGCGTATACGTACACGTGCTCGCGCGCTGGCGAAAATCTCGTTTTCCATCGTCTAATCACCATCCGCCCCGTTAGCGCGTGAGGTAGATGGTGACCGGAGCAGGGAATATTAAAAATTTAATTACGAAAATACTGCTCCAGGAGCCCGGCCAACCAACCAGCGCAGCAGCGTTGTCAGTGGCAGAAACATAGAGCAAACCCTGCGAGCCCGAGCCGCAAGGCTTCTTCATTCATATTCATCGTAATAGAACTGGAGAATAGCTCGAGAGCTATATACACGCGCGCGTGCTATCGCGAAATTCAATCGACCGTGCCGACACTGCCGCCGCCGCCGCCCCTTCGTATTCTGTACTCATGGACACACTGGCCTATAAGCTGGTTGTGCGCTAGTCAGCTTATATGTATGGTCTGCACTCGCCAGATCCAAAAGCTTCATAATAGGCCTCCGCCTCACGTGCTTTTCATCAACGTTTAATCAAAGCCCCGATTTATGGAAATGTATATCTTGACATCCCGTGAGTCTTAAAGTTTCACGTGAAGTCGCCGAAACTTTTTTTATTTCGAACTCGATCCATTGCGGAGTTTTCTGCCAAAAACTATTTTTGCGAACGACGTGTATTTATGACTTTTCATTTTTCGCCGCGAAAATAATATGCGGTCGTTAAACGTCGCAGATAAATCTCTGATCGTAGCCTTACTGTATCGATCGTACCAAATAAAACAGAATTTTTTCTCGACGCCAACTCGTTGAGATTTTGCAGAGCTGTACATTAAAAATGCCATTTAATGAGATTTGAAGCGCAGCTACGAGTCGAAAAACGGCATCTAAATCATCGCTCCTTGAAGCTGCATATACGGTTATAGTTCTTTCGAGTTCAAGCACCAGAAATCACGTCCGATATTTTTTTGCATCTCTCGCGCATATACACGTGTATATGTGTATGTAGCTCACAGCGATGCCAGTATCTTCCGTATAAATCACTGAAAAGCGATAATATCCGATTTCACGGGGCCCTTTCATGCTTCGTCCGCTGCGTGTTTTGCACATTCGACTAATCGATAAATCTGTGTATTAACCACAGCGTATCCTGCGTCAAATATGAATGCCGAGAGGTGTGCAGGCCTGATCAAACTGAAAAGGAAAAGTACTGCAACTACCGTGGTACGCCAAAGCAAGCAAAAAAGGGTTGACTCGACTTTTCTTGCCGGAGAAATTTTATTGTGTATAATGGCTATCGCATCCGTGCGCATACGCCTGCGGAGAAAAGTTGGTCACGCGAGATAAACGTTTATATATTGTATTCTTCGCATGCATTATCCGCCATGGTGAGCTGACATAGTAAAACTTGTTTTCCGCGCGTATAAGTACGCTATATGCAATCTGCAATGTCGCTTCCGCCGATGAACGCTTGACGATATTGGAAACATATATCTATACATCTCCTATATACCTAGTTATAAATTTTACTCTTCGTTTTTGCTCGCGCTCCTCACAGACCCTCGAAACTATACATGAAACACTGCATCGATGCCTCGTTTCAATCTCTTTTCTATTCGTGGTTTGGCTAAGGGTACTGCTGCTGCAGTTACTACCACCATTACTCCAATATATACACTAAAATATCCATTAACTTTAGCAGTTTGCGAGTTTTTCATCAAATAAAATGGGTAAAACGCTAAGAATAATTTTTAGTTTTTCATTTAAATATTATTTTTTGGAAACGTAAATAAACGTAGACGAGGATTTTCATTATTAGTTTTATTCTGTTATTTGGTCATCTATCGTATATGCATGTATAAATATACAATTTTAACGATTCTTTACTTTGAAATAGGGAGTGGGATTTCAATTTCAGATCGAAATTGAAATGTCAGTGAGTTCAAATTGAATCGCGCACCACTCGAACTTATATATTTTAACCAAACCTGTTACAATACGTATGCATTTACATTGTATCTAGCCTAAGGTTTAATTAACTCAATAATTGCTTAACTTTATGTCATTTTGTGTTACAGGTGAGTCTCAAGCTGCTTCCATTAGTAATAATGATTTCAGGTCTTTTCGAAGTAAGTGATGAATACATGATTTTGAAAAGTAAAATAAATTTCACATATTTTAAACGACAAGTAGAATTGGCTGTTTTCTATTGTCCTATATGAATTTAGCTGACTGTTTTACAAGAGCAGACAAATGACATTTTTAATAAACTTTGCTTGCTCTTATTCAGAAAAAATACGAATTACACATTACAAAATATGCTGAAAAAATCCGCATCATGAACAAGCGCTGCAAAGCCGATATATGTTATAACAGAGTTTGATAAAAGATTGCATCCCACGCAAAGCATAATATGTACATCTTACACATGGCTACGCAACAAACATTGAACAAGAACAGCTTGTTATGAAAAATTCAATCTCCTCGTGGCTTAGGAGCAGCAACCTACTTTCCATTTTTCTACGATTATGCAAGTTCACTAGTATCGTCACTAGTTCATTTAAATATATATCATATGTAGATAAACTTTATTGGTAGTCTCTTACCTTGGTCCTTTTTTGCACCCCCTCGCATAATTCATGCACTGAGTCAGTAAATGAGATGAGTTTGAAAAATGTAAATCTTGCCTTTCAATAAATTTGAATAATTTACCTCGTGCGAATGTATTATGAACTTTGTTCCTGATCAAATCTGCCTCTAGGTGCACGCGTCGATCATTATCGCAAGCAAAAAAAATCACGGCGAGCATCGCGATGCATAATACGTGCACTGCTTCTGGCCTTTTTCCGATTTTACCAATGCTCATACGCGAACCGCGCTACTGCATTCTCAGGCTCGTCTCACTTTTTCCCATATTTATCGTGTCGATTTATCCATACATGGCATCAGCGATAGCTACTGTTCTGCAACAGATTCGTGTGATCCTTCAGGTTCAACAACTTGAGTTTCTTATTTCGCTGCCGCCTGCCTATATCAATTGCATAGCTCAGGGTGTTAGCTACAGTCATGGTCAAGTTTTCCGTCTGTAATCGCATCAATACCCTTCTGGTGGCAATTTAAAATATTAAGGAGAGAATAATCAATGTGAAATCAGTGGTCAGAATATCGCATCAATTTGAATGCGAAATCCATATTGAACCACAGCTAAGCCAAAAATAAGTGGTATGACCATCGATTGTTAAGTGAATGCACGCAAATATATAACTCCAAAGGTAGAATAATGCATTATAGTGGACATTAATGGGGATCAGCTACAGGCGTTACATTCATACATCATAAGCGTGGGGGAACCCTGAGAAAAGTATTATTGCATTTTTGTTAAAACAAAAACTAAACAGTGCAAACACCTTTGGCTGGCGATAATTCCCTTCACTCAAATCTCATAAGCAATTTTAACTTATCAAAACTACAAGAAATGGATAAGCGTTTTTTTAATAATCATTGATATTATAATTTTCTTGCTTTTAAATTAAGTTTTATGATTTACCTGAAACATTCAATATAATTTTTACTCTCGATCCTTATTTTTCACGAGTATTATGCGCAAATGCTACTTCGCGCAGTTTCAAACTTTGCGAAGTTGTAATAAGAATGAAGCGGCAGCGAGGGATGGGAAAGTAGCGGCGGTCTTGAAAATTTAGATTCAATGTTCAAATTGTAATTCCTTATGCACTAGCACAAGACGGCAAAAATACTTTGGCTCTCTGGACTGGCTAAGGTTTTCTCAGTGCTCTACTTTAACGTAAGGCTACCGAGTGTGCTTGGGCCAACTTTTCAGCTCGGATTGTGCATTTAGCGGCGCGTGGATATACGTAATTGTCGGCGAGTATGGGAGTTGAAAAAGAACAAGCATTTTTTTCTCACACTGAAACCAGCTATTTTAACATTGGTACCTACTTTGCCTTACTAAAAACATTTTTTCAATTGTTTTAACTTTTACTCGTGAGTTTTGAAGAAAAAATTTGAATTTTATGAACCATTGAATTGTTGATATTTGCCATTAAATTTTTTTTTTTCATATCATTCATATCATGTGCTTTTTCAAAAATTATTAATAAATCGTAAAACTAGAAAATGACAAAAAAAATAATGTCTTGAACTTCATGAATTATATTAAAGTGACTCCATTATTAATAATTTTAAGAACTTAATTACACGATTTTTTCCTGTGTCAGAACGAACGAACTCCAGAAATTTTTTTTCATTATTATTTAAACACTTATGCTTCCTTGAATAAATCTTAAAAGTAATATTTCCATAAAACTATATCCTATTTTCTAAAATTTAAAAAATGTTTTACACTGAGTTATACTGCAAATTGTTCTTTAAACTAACGTAAAAGGTTTTCAAATTATAATAAATTTTCATATGATATTTTGTGCTTAAATGTACTTGATGATAGTAATGTGTGCTTAATGGAGTACAAAAACAGCCAGAGCAAGTGATGAATGTCATATTTGAAAATACCCTTAACATTATTCAATTATCGGAATAAAAATGAAAAAAAGTAATTCAGAAAAATAACGCTTTTATACATGCAAAGTGTTTCGCTTTTTTAGTGCTTTTCAATATTAATACATTATCAAAGTAAATTATAGTCTACTGATATAATGTAACAATTGAACGCATTAGAGAGTAGTAAAGTGTCTACGTTAAACTAAAACTATAGGGACAGAATTTATTATATTAAAAAAGATTGTAAGAACGTAGCATGTGTACGAAGCAGGTTATAATGGTAAATCACAAAGAGAGAAATCTTTACAACGATCCCTTAGTTTTTTTTCTAAAAAAAAAAAAAATGAGACCACAAAAAAAAGTTGCGGAGTTAAGCTCGGAGCTTTGGAGAAAGCTTTATGAAAAGACTGCTGCTCCTCTTATTAAACAACGAATTGAGGACGTCATACTATGGAGCTAAATACCTAGTTAATGAAAAAAGAAAGCGAGAGCAAGTGAGAGATTGTAAATGATCACGTCGTTTCTTCGACCCTTGTAATGTCTTTTAATAAACTGTTGAATATTATCCGTAATTTTTAATGCGAAAATAAAATCATTTTGAATTTGTTTATTTTTGGCATTAAAATTTTGATAAAAAGCATACGTGGCTCAGATTAAAAAATTAAAATTTGAGAAAATATAATGATCGCAAAGAATAACAAAAATGTAACAATTTTTTGTATTTTCAAACGATAAAAATGCCACTCGTGATGTTATAGAGGATCTGCAAAGAATACATGAATTTATACATGTTTTCAGAATATTTCTACCTCGACGAATCCAGGTTTCCCAAGAGAAAGGGTCGATATTTTTCAAGGTAAAAGAAGGCAGCCACTCAGTGCTCCACGTGTGTATGGATACGTGATCTTATTCCACCTTGTGCTTCCAAAGGTTCGATGCCTCCAAATCTCAAAATTTAACAAGTTGCACTCGTCGCCGCAGAAAATTTGTGCTATACTCGACAAGCACAATCCTCTGGGAAGTGCGCCAAAACGGCTCGACTACCTCTCAGTGTATTTCCTTTTTGCGAGTTTTTCTTTTTGTGAGGTTCGTGTAATGCTTTTGTCATACGAACACATTTTGCGTGTATATGCGTGTTCGAAGAGTCTCAAAAAATTTTTGTTTTTACACTTTCTATTCATTAAATTATAATGAACTCCACAGTCAAAGACGTGTTATTACACTTTTATAAAGACAAAGATATTGTTATAAACTATCAGGTTAGAAATTGAACATCAGGTAAATTAATTTTTCTAAAATAAGTTTATTTAAAATTGTTAACAGTTCTATTCAAATGGTAGACTTGTCGAAAAAATGGCATCGTAAACTCCATAGTAATTGGAAATAATTCGTGCGTTTTCAAAATAATAAAAAGTCAACTAATTTTTGTACATACTAGTGCCTTAATATACGCGTATTATGCATTGGCAAATGTAAGCAAGGACATCTTTTTAAAACGTAATAAATTTAAGACCCGAAATCACGAATCAAATTAAAACCCGACCTACCGCAATGAGAATTTTGTATTCAGCGCGATCCCGAATTTTATATCCTTCATAAATTACTCAAACGCGTAAATATTGTACTCTTAAAAAAGAGTTACTACGCATCTGATGTTATATTAACTGGAAATATCTGACATTTTATGTGAATACATACATTACTTTGCATTATAAGATCATGTAAGCGAGTTCAGAATATTTCTAAAGCTTATTATATACAAGAATAGAATGCGAAATTTTGAACTTATAAGGGCCATATGGTCAGAGAGTAGAGGTCATGTAAACCACATTCTCGTTTCTGTGGCATATCGCGGTATGAAATAGAATGCACCTGCATGCTGCCTCATTAATGCTATTTGAAATAATTATTATATGATTATTTTGGGTTATAACGAATTAAATTTTCTGTTCGTCTGTGAAGCTATTTCTTTGTTCATGACTTATTGAAATGTAAATTTCTTGAAATAAAAAGTGAACATTTTTCTAGACGATTCGCCAATGTCACCCGCTCGGAAATATACGCATTTATAATCGTATACTCAAGATTGTAGAATATTTTAAATGACTTCTTTACAATATTTTATGACCGATGAAGAATCCCTGAGCACTTGAAAAAAATTATCAAAAAAATTAAAGGATTTTTGCAGAAAATCTGAACGACTGATCATCATGTAGATAATTAAAAACCTACGTTGAATTGTAATTGCAACAAATTAAATGAAATACTTGACAGTAAATCCAGAAAGTAAAAGCAGTTTCGTGATATTCAAGGCTACCTGTGTATGACCGTATGTCTTCTCGACTCCTTTGTCCAGATGATTCGGTGAACAGCTTGAAATTAGAAAAACAAAGCGTGGAACGCGGGGGCCAGCATAATTAACGAGGAAACGAAAACGAAGACTCGCTGGAAGTATGAATTAAGCGTTACACACACGTATACATGTGCCCGTAGATTCGCGCGTAGGTATATACATTTCTCGTCCGTACAATTGCCGCCCGAGTCTGGTTCATTAAAAGCATTGCCAGCTTAACCACGTGACAAATCCGCTTTGAGTAGATGCTCAAGCAGTACACACACACGTGCACCTACACACACAAATACGTGTGTGTACAGTGTTTATACCTGGTACGTAGCTTTAATGCAAGAGCGCATCAGAGCAGGAGTTGTTGCAGGTACAGAGAGAGAGAGAGAGAGAGGGAGAGAGACGTGCGCGCTGAACTCTCGTTTGTATTTACGCGGAAATGGGTACGGCTGGTCGAAGCTTAACACGATGCGCTACAAGTTTGCCGATGTTTCTGGCGCTGCGGCTGCTATACTGCAGTGGGTTGTCGAAGCCGCTTAACAGGTGGCGAGAGCGAGAGCAAGTAAGAGAGATAGAGAGAGAGAGGCACCAGCGCGCGAGAGGAGGACAGGGAACTTTGATTTGCGTCCGATTATATATAATCTATATGCAGTATGTACGTGTTTGAGTGCTGACAGCTACTGTCAAGGGATCGCTCCGCCGCGTATACAATACACAGATATAAGATGGATGTCAGCGGAGATGGCACTACTGCACGGGGCCGTTGTTGCGCTTCGCTCAATCGATGGATAAGCGCCTTTGTTTACATACGCTACTTTGAGTTTTGCTGTTGATGTTGCCACCCTGGATGGATGTAGCCGGATTGAGCTTCGTGATCCGAAAGGCTCTTTTGCAGCAGACTCTTTAGTTTTCCGCGCCATTCGTTTACTTTGAACTGCATCAACAATACCCTAGAGTCAATAATTTGCAGTCGCTTTTATAAGCATTTATTGTATCGCAGAGTTGGCGCAACTGCTTGATATATTTTGATATTATTCGAACGCCGTGGCGAATGCACGCTTTCATTATCACGTGCGTTTGCATTCAGAAAAATAGTATTTACAATTGAAAGAAATATGCTGATTCATGCAAATCAATGGAGAAAAAAACCTCGGAATTGTATCTCAATAAGGTTCTTTCATTAGTATCGGGTAAACGCAGCGCCGTCACGAGCTAATAATCACTGGATGCGAGCGTCAACGTCGTCACCCTTTAGGGACACGGAAAAGCCTTCGTCATCGTCATTATAAAAGTACACCGAATGAGCTGCAAAGATACAAGCAAAGCTTCGGGTTTAGGGAAGTCTCGCATCGGAGCACTTAACTGTCTCAAAGGCGTAACAACTCCCTCCCTCTCTTTCTCCCTACCCCTTTCGTTTTTCCTCTTTACAATCGTAATTGAATTGCTTTTGGCTATTTGCGAGTTGCTGAGAAAAAAGAAGGTCCTTTACTTTGTACAAACACTGTAGCTCACGCGCGTGACATTATCATCGCTTCCACCACCAAAAAAGTCATCTTTGCGCCGGTAAAGAGGAAGAAAGTGAGAGAGAGAGAGAGAGATAGAAGCCTGTGTAGGAATAGCTCAAGAATAGGGTAGGCAAGTCGGTGTGCGCGACGCTCGTTTTCTTCGCTAGAGCAAACACACATCCGGCCATTTCGATTCTACACGCTTTTGTAAATAGAGAAAAAGACCACGAGTGATGCGCGGTAAATAGCGATTCGAAGGCCGTTACTGTACTACGCGTGTAGCCTTTTCTTTAAAACGCCCAAGTGTGTGTGTACTCCGAAAAGGACCTTGCGATATTAAGAATCAAAGAAGCGAGAAATGTCGAGAGACTTGTTTTTCGTACCCAAAGAAAACGTCACGTTTCTTCGAAAATTCCCCAGAGTGGAGTGCTAAAGATGTAGCAGGTCACATTGTGTCACCTAATGTTACAGTAGCTTCGGAGCTTGATTTTCTTGGCTTTTTTCATATTGAACATATTGTTTGTGGTATTTGCACAAGAATCCTTCCAACCAAGATGTTTGAAAGGTTCTGTAAAATATTTTTGCATGACAAGTACAACAATTTTTAAAAATATTCGAGAGGTAGTAATATTATACTTTCTAGTCTCTATTATTCCACATTCGTGGCTGAAAATTATTGAAAATTCCTTATGATCCGATAATTATGGTAATATTTTCAGAGCCAAGAGATAAATACTCATTGACCCTCACTTCTTATCTTGGGCTGATTAATAATAATTAAAATTTAAAATTGCATCAAAAATAAATGTTCAAAGCACGCAAAGCTTCCGTTTTCCAGGCTGCTTCTTTTAATTAACGAGCTTTTTCTCGTTAATTAAAAGAGCGTTAAATTAATTAAATGCAGGTTACCAAAATTTTAATGAAATAAGTCTAGCCGGTGAAGCACGCGTTCTTTATGCCAACCGACTTGGGTTGAAAATAAAAGCACGTGCACACAAAAAATCTGCCTAGTCGCACACGGACTCTTCCAACCATATTCAATATCCGAAAAAACTTCTCCTCCGAAGAAGGAAAACTCCAGCTGCGCGAATGCATCTGCAGTGTCCATACGTCTTGAAAGGTCAAGCGCGCTTCCGAAATATCGCCCTCGTACAAATATACAAGTATTTTCCGTCGTGCCAGAACAAATGAAAAAAACGGAGACAAACAAGAATCGAACCATACGAACATGCGCTCGAACGTACTACTATGTTCATACGTTTAGGTTCATACAAGCATTCGTATAGCCAATATATACAGTATATAGGTATAGTTTTGTAGGAAGCGTGAGACTGATCAGGTCCTATTGCTCGCACACAAAGCCAAGTGAGAGAAAAAAAATTCGAGCAAAATTTTTTTTCTTAGCACCAGCTTTATACTCGAGGCAATATTTTCGAGGATATTTTACAAATTTTTGACCGTATACAAGACATACAATCGAGGTCAAGTCAATAACTATACTTGTTCCTTATTTATACTACGCTGTATACCGCGAAATTACATTTTTTGGAAAGTAACGTAACATTTAAAATGTAGCTATCACGTTTTTTTCGTTACAGCGAGCAACACGCAGCTTTTGTGTGTAAGGAATTGCGTAATTTTAATGGCAATTAATCGTGCATAGATTATACTTTCTTCCTCGAGGATATATATATATGGCAGAGACAGAAAATCTTTTGGGCACATTATTATACGATCGCGCGCGTATACATGTACGCCCAAGCGGACAGTGGAGCTGCGCGCGTATATATGTTTATAACACCTGGCAGATTAATAAATTCTTGGCCAGGGGAATTAACGGTTCACGCTCGCGTAATTATACGGCTGGCTGCGCGGTGATATACACTGGCCGTGATGGGAACAACGCCAGCTACGTCCCAGTCAACGAGATTAGGATCGGACGTTATTTTGAAATGAGGATGGATCACGTGTTGTATATAGTTGGCTTTGCTTGTTTTCGGACCTTCGAGACCATATCTACCTATTATTTATTTCTGATTCGGTTTTTTATTATCCGCCCTGCTTCGCGACCCGATCTCTCTAACAGCAGCTACCATGTGCTGTAATTTCTAAATCACGTGATAATATTTTGTGATTCGATGATGGATTCAACCTTACAAATTTGTCGATGCTTATTTTTTTACGCGAATTCTTTTGATTATTTTTAAGAAAAAAGTACTTATTGCAGTTCTTGTATAACATAATAAATGATCAAGCATAAATAAGTTGAATAATTTTTGCTCGTATGAAATAAGTGCAATTTTTTATGCGTAGTCAAAAAAAAGGTACAATTCAGATAAAGATTATTTTGAAAATGATACTTAGCGTTTATTGTTTTTAAATGGATATGAATTATCTCACTCCGCGAGTAACTCGAGACAAAGCGGGTCATCAGTTAGATGTGGTACTAAAGATCCGAATACTATAAATCTTGTATACTCTTTTCAGTGGCAGCTGAGGCGTTCCATGAAAGCAAATAAAATGGAAACTACTGCCCTTTATTTATCAGTTATAATAATTATCATTGTACAGGCATTCGCATTCCAGATAAAGCCAAAGACATAAAACAAGCGTTACAAGTTCGAATTTCGATTTCATTTTAATCTAAGTTTAACCAATATTTATGTGTGAATAAATATATCAATTTTTAGACATAGGTAGTTGGTAACGAAAAAGAATGATGAAGAGGAATGAGGCTTCTTCTTTTTTCACGATCTTTGCTCATAAGTATTTTAAAAAAGGAGCGAAACTCACAAGTCGGGAGCCCTGCAGCCCTTGCAAATCAAAGCGATACTAAGATAGTAATTAGGGCGTCTATAGGTATACAGCATATGCCTTCTCATTATCGCATAACACGCTTCTTCGTGTGCGTATTCGTATACATATAAAAACAAAATGTGTTTTAGCTGCGTTATATAGAGGAGAAGGCGAGTCCGTTGATCTTGTTTTCTTTATCTTTTACTTTTATTTTTTTATACTAATGCAGCAGGAAGTTTTTCGCAATTGCTCGGCTTTAATTACGTTGATTAATTGAATGCAGATGAAATGAATACCTCTACTCTCTTGATGGAGAAGAGGAAAGTTTGGCATTCTTTTTTCTTCTCGTTTCATACTTCGCTCTCTCGCTCCTCTTTCTCTACTACTCTTTCTCTCCTCTCCTCTTTTCATTCTATTTTCACAGAGGAGCCTGGCCAAGTCTGTCTGCGTGCAATCTTTAAATCGATTCACGGAGTTGATTAAGCACGTGATTTAATGGTTTTTGGCGCAAGTAATTTATCTTTGGCACTGAGCTACCTTTGTGCGGAGGTGCGAGCTAATTTTGTGACTTACTGCCCGTACCATCAACAGTAGAGAATATACGTGGCAAAAAATACACATCGTTGTCCGAGCGCATGCTTTTATAATTTTTTCAACCATTTAGACCAGAACTCGTCCTTAATCTCTCCGAACTTTGCCTTTTGGCCCAGTCGAATCAGCTGCAAGAAATAATCCGTTTACTCGTTCAGCTGCTCGACTTATAGACGTTGCAAAAAAGCTAGGAGAGCTTTGAAGATCAATTTTAAAATACGCCAATGGATTTTCAACGGTTGACTCTCGCTGGCAAAAGTCGTGAAAGATATATGACGCATTTCGCTACGCGGCATCTCTCGGTATCATCATTATTGTCCTGCGTGCGCGAGTTGATTGCTTCCACTTCATTTTTGCTCTAATTAACAGCCCTTGCAGCGTTTAACCTTAATCATTTGAAGCTCCATTCTTATAAGATCTACGCACCCCATGCACGACTGCGCGCTATACGTACGCAGTATTTACTCTCGTGTCACGTATCGTCGTAAAAGGTACTCGAGGGTCGAAGCACTGCTGCTGCTGCTGAGCAGCCTGACCTCGCCGTAGTGTGTTGCAGCTCCGCGAAGTAAAAACGGTACAGCTACCGAGCGGTAGCGGAGGCGCGCTGCAACACCGAGTTCTCCAGAGTATCATCATCGTCAAAGTGCACAATGTTATAGCTCCCAGCTCCGCGACTTCGACTCCAGCCTCCCTTTTGTCTCACGAGAAAACTACACATATATGCCTGAGCGCAGGAAGCTAAGGATTTTCGCGCTCCAAGTTTATTCGCGCGTGCAGCGGGAGCATCTGTAGCAGCAGTAGCAACAGCCTATTTTTCTATATACGCGCTGACGGAGAAGCGCGCGAGTCGTGCTACCATCGCCACGCTATATGAGTAAAACGAGCGCAGCAGATCAGACTTGTTCTCCTACTGTGCGCGGTAAAGGGATTCCCATACCTGTAGGTATTGTACACATTTGCGGGTGTCTTCGTTTCATCTCTGTCTCTCCCTCAGTCTCGCACACACATACACACACACACTCTTTCTGTATACAGCACTCGCGCGACGAGTCTAGCTCTTCTTCTTGTCTTCCTTACGGAGCAAAGAAAGTCTCGCGGTTGAGGGAAAAAGCCAAAGCCGCACGCATGGAAGAGAGGCTGCTGCTGCGTCGGAACAAAAAGACAAGAGGAATAGAAAAAAAGGCCGCGTGCGCGCGCGTATACGTATATATACGGAAAAGGGAGAAGAAAAAAGCGCGCGCGAGAGAGCGACGACGAGAACACGAGGCCTTAGAGAAAATCCCACGAGTAAAGAGAATCTCGAGACGTCGTCTTCTATCTTACAGCTCTCTTTAAATTATTCTATGTGTTATATTACTGTTGTAGAGGCACCTTTAGCTACTGCTAGGCTGTTGTTTTAGTTAGCCTTTTCATCGGATTTTTTCACTGACGATGCGCGATGTCACGGCGCATATATGTTTGCTTCCGTATAGCTCGTATTGTTCCGTATTTCAGGATCAGTTTTAATGATTTCGAATCACCTGCACGAGAATTTATTCATTACCGATATCGGCATCAATTTAATTTTTCTGACTCTGCCAATTTTAGCACGATAATAAAATTTTTATGGAATGCCAGGACAATAATTGCGTATCATGCATCAAACGCGAATCGTAAAATCACTTTAAATTTATCCAACTATTTCCCCCAATTATGACTGCATCAATAAAAAGTAAATACTTACTGATTATTCATAAATAAATATAAGCATATTAATCTATCTATGCAAGTTACAGTGCTCAAAAGTGCGAATACTTTGTTCTACAATTTGCCCTTGAACTATAGGTGCAGATAAAAAACAATAAAACGATCATTGCTCAAGCAAATGAACATTTACATATTCATGGATGAACTTTAAAAATAACGGACTATTTAAATATTTCTCAGGTAAATATTGTGATCCGCTACTAGAAAAAAATTTAAGTAACCTGTCTACAGCAACATCAATCATTTTGAAAAGTGGTCGAAATGATTGATGACAAATTTTGAGCTTCGCGGTCAATTAAGCGCGATAAGAACTGACCAGTGTCGCAACTTTTACGATTATGTATTCTTAGCACAACTCGTATTCTTTGGCTTATCTAGAACATGAAGGGCAGTACAGATTATGGACCAGATATTATAAACAAGTAAATTTTTCTTGTTCAATTTTGGTAGTTACAATATTAAGTATTATTTTATATTAATAAATGATAATATTAGAAAAATGTATTACATTGTATCGATGCCTGCCTAAGTTTGTACTGACTGAATTGTGTATATATCACGCATAATTTTACTGAATATTCAAACATATTATCGCTTTGTACTTTCTCACTTATATTCTCAAAAGTGACTTGTTACTATAGCGAAAGAGTCTTTCCCGTGACACGCGACGTAGCGGCCGGTCGAAAAGTTGTAAAGTGAATGAGCGAGAAATAATAATAGTAATGTTTTGTTGTAACCGATAGCTAATGGTTCAATTCTATTTTGATAGAAAGATTTTACTAATAAAAAGGTGACATACGTAATATTGAAAATTTTAGATAATTAATCACAAAAAATAGAGTACTTTTAAGAATGATTGTACAGCGCAAAACGTGCTAAAAGTAAGTTAGTTAATTTTTGTTCAACATTGAAAGTTGTCTTTGAATTTAGTGTTAGTGTGGTAATGATTTTTTATTACTAACGATTGGCAATGCAACTAATCAACTTATTCATACCTATTAAATTATTCTACTTGACAGATAGATACGATAGTTACTGAAGCAAGTTGGGAGTCCGATCGATATAAATATACTAATTGAACTAAATATAAAATATAATTGAACTAAAAATAAAATACATCATCTAAATATATTTTTAATTATGCGTAAGAGTGAAAATATTTTCTGTGCGCGTATGAGTTCATAACTAACTATAATCTATATGAAATTGAATAATACAGTATTTTGATTTAAGGGGACACACCTGTGTTAAACCCTATGTTTGGAAAAATATGAAAATTATATGTCATTATTATAATTTATTGTTTTTGATGTAAAAATATGTTTTTACAAGACTTTTTACATCAAAAAATATGACTCTAGTACCTAAAATTATTTATGTTAGTCCAGGATTCATCCACAAAGATTTATTATTTTTTAGATGTGTGCCGCATGATTCTGAATGCAATTCTTGACCAATTTGTATCTATGCGGTCTCAAAAGCTTTGTAAAAACATTCTCTTCCACCTAAGTGAAGCAGATTTTTGATAAGATTTTTTGTTCAATCTATCAGTCTTTAAATACAGCAATTAGCATTGATAAAATAGTTATTTTTGGCATTTTCTTTACATTTTAGTGTACAAAAAATTTCCCAAGCCTCTTATCAAAATTCTGTTTCACTTAGGTGGAAGAGAATGTTTTTACAAAGCTTTTGAGACCGCATAGATACAAATTGGTCAAGAATTGCATTCAGAATCATGCGGCACACATCTAAAAAATAATAAATCTTTGTGGATGAATCCTGGACTAACATAAATAATTTTAGGTACTAGAGTCATATTTTTTGATGTAAAAAGTCTTGTAAAAACATATTTTTACATCAAAAACAATAAATTATAATAATGATTTATAATTTTCATATTTTTCCAAACATAGGGTTTAACACAGGTGTGTCCCCTTAATAGAAGAATAAACAACCGATAAATTTTTAAAAATAGGTGTATCCCTTTATTTGTATATATTTATTTTTACGCAATATATAAATTTATCTCAGAACAAATGCTCAATCATATCGCGTTTTGACGCATGTTCAGGCGACGTTTGTAGGTATATTTGCTGCGTGTGCATATGTGTATGCGCTCTCTAACGGAAAATTGATCATAGGGTTTTTCTCGCGAGAGAACAGCGTGGTGCGCACAACCCAATACAAACTGCGCGCGGAATAACATTCCGTAAATAGGACGATACTAGAAAAAAAACTCGCGCGATCCATACAAACACACACACATACATACACACAAAGTCATGCGCTCACGCACATAAGCGTGTTTCATGTGGGAGTACCGACTTGCACCGAGTAAGCCAGCTCGAGATAATCTGCTTGTGTACGCAAGATCGATGCGCGCGCTCGCGTCTTTGCTATTTACTTGTGCGTGTATAATGCATTTGTGAGCTTACACATGCAAAAGAAGAGCGCAGCGCATGCAGGAAGATCGGATGTGGGTTCCACCTCGTTGTCGTTGTTGCATATCCTGCAAGCATCGTGCGGCAGTATTGCGTTTTAATATGAATTTTAATAAAGAAAATGTCAATATTGCTGCCTCAATGTAATTGTCTGCAGGATAAAACGATGGTAAATACCTTGACTAGATTGCGCCGCCAAGCTTGTGAAATTTAATAACATAGCTTATATACGGCGAAGCATTTCATTGTTGCAATGTTTTAATTCGGCTTACTCTCTAAACGTTTTGAGCTCCGTGAATTTATCCTAAGTTTATTATTTGTAAAATAACAAATATTTAAAATATTCGGATAAAATTCTAGGAAAAATATTTATAACATTCAACACAAAGTATTGATTGAATCGTATCATTTTTATTCATTGTTTTCACTTGATTGCAAATATTTCACCCATTCATATCTTTTTATTACTCATAGCTAGCTTTTTCGATACTTTTTGTTTTTATCATACAGAGAAATATTTTCAACATTTATGTAAAAAAATGGAATGAAAAATTGATCGTCATATATGAAGTGCAATTGCGCTTATGTTTACATTCTTATAGCTAAAACATAACGTTTTGCGACTCGAAGCAACGTGACACAATTACAACGGAATCAAAATGAGTCAATGCAATTCATTCAATTGCATAATGCAAATTATCTAAACCACTATTCCCGTCGCAATACGGATTATGATTATACGCATAAAATGTGTAACGTCCAGTTAAATATTTTACGCAACTAAGCAGCAGTTAGCTTTCCCTATCTCTCTCGCGTCATTTACGCATGGTAAACTCGACGAAGTAAATCAACGCGGGATGCCTGCTTATACTATAGTGCCGTGGCGCGCGTACATGTACCGAGCCGAGGACACTTTTTTCTATATTAAACTAACACGCACGAATAGTGGTAATGTTCAACACTCAGGTAGAGCTTCTCGCAACAGATACTTTCGGGTCATTAGGACGTAGTACGAGTCAGTCGAGATCTTGTACAATTCAAACTTTTTATATACGTGCATGGGCAACGCAACGCTAGAGTAGATATAAATCTAACTATCCTCGGAGCTCGCAAATCGCTTTGCAAGCCGTATATAGTTATATATACGTTCAACGTGCATCATCAATATTCTTCGATCTAACGCAAAATGCCAATCGAAAGCTCACATTTAGGCGCTTCTACTTGTCGATGGCATATGCAATGCGATGCATTGCATCACCGTATTTTTAAAATTCACTTGGTATCTCTATAAATCCACTCTCACCATTTCAGTGTTCATGGGTTAAACTTACTTCGCGCGTGACCAACTTATACTTGACGTCACATCGACTTGGTGGATTCATCTAAGTGACGCACACTTCTGAGCTTATTCACGCAGAATATCGTGAACTTTCGCAAACCGCTTCACAACGCTCCACGCGTTGACCGTATATAAATGAAGGGGTTGAATGGCCAAAACTGCAGCGACCAAATTGACGGCACCGGTATACACCACGTGTTTGTAAGATTGGCCTTACTAGTACGAACCTTTCCAAAGCATCAACAACTTTTTAATTGACAAGTGGATGCCCATACCGTAAATAAGAAATATAGATATATGTATTTATGTAATTTGTTTTCAGCTCTCGAGTGCCTTCATTTCGGACTGTACGATTTCACACTCAACAAGTCTCGTTTTGATAGTACTGCGAGCTCTTACCTCTCGTGCATCGTCAAGTGCATTATACCACGCGCTGACTTTTGCTTGCGTGTGACCTCCCGAATGGCCCTTACAAGACTTGCTTATACGAGCTTTTTATGTACACACGTCTCGTCTTAATGATGATGCATCCACTCCGTATACATACATATAAATATCTTACAGGCAGCAAGTAACGCGTGAGATGCAGCGTCGATATCGATGGCTCGTTCTTCAACAAGTTTAAAGTTCTTCTGGATTTTTCTTTTTCCAAGATCTATAATAATTTGACGATTTTGAGACGCATTATAAAATATTTTTGAACGCAATAAATCATTCGCAAATTTTTAAAAATTACACGAGTACATTCTTTCGAAAGTAAATGGTCGACGGCAAAAAAGTGAGTAATTTACCAATCAAAGCTTATTTTTTTGCCTAATCTAACCCCACCACTGTGAGGTTAAAAATTGTATAAAAGTTAATTCGATGGTTTATAAGTAGAAAAATAGATTTTCTTATAATTTCAAATTTTTAGTTTGATACTTTGTCAATGGTTTGCCTTTGAAAATTTAATGCTTTTCGCTACTTATTTTTTTTTTTCTTTACTTAGACAACTTAGACACTGTACCCAGTTTAAGCGCGAGCTACTGCATAATTGCCCGTCTCACTTAAAAGAATGAAGAGAAAAAAACTGCTTCGTCTGATTACAATTGATTATAGGTTACACGCCGTTGACTGACGAAGCGCTCGCGCTTGCGCTCGTTTATGATTGATGACTTCAAAAATAAGCGCGTGCACGCAGATGCATTTTTGGAACTCGTCGTTTTTGCTCATTTTCTATGGCAATACTGTTGAAATCACACACGAGGATTCCAATTCAAACTCCCAAATTTGTATACTTTTTACTAAGAAATCGAAGCGAATGCTTGACTTCTTTCAAAAAATCATCATTTGACATGAACGTGTCAAACGCGAGATTGTAAAAACATACTCTTGCTACAAAGAAATAGACACCGTGGTCTCGGGCTCTAGGGTTCTATTCGTGTGTGGCGTGAGTATGTATAACATAGCTTATTCTCAATTCAAACAATAATAGTTATCTTTACATATCCAGCTAGTATGACTGGGTAAGTTCCTTACTATTGGATTTTGGCGGTATTCAGACAACACGTTTGTTTTCAAAACAATTGCCCCTAGACGGAAAGACAAAAAAAGTTCAACGAAAGAAAAGCCGCAAGCATACAAAGCACCGCATATCTGAATATTCCAAAATGTCGCATGTACGCGTGCGCGCGACTTTACCTATATTATATACGTACAGTATGTGTGTAGTGTATATATATTGCGTACATAAATGAATATGACACGCGCGCAAGGTGCTAGAGTGCGGCCAGCTCCTCATCGACATGCAACAGTAGCAATTCATAGCGAGCTCTGCCTATAGTATACGTTTTACACACTTTTTGCATTAAATTTATGCTCGAAGGCTGCATATTGTTGCTAGCTCTCTTTTGCGATAACCCCATTTGATGAATAATTTTTTTCTAGTCTATATCACTAAACTACTTATAATTTGATTTACAAACAATCATATGTTCAAATGTTTCATAAATCTTAAATCAATAAAATGTTTCAATAATCTTAAAGTCGCTCGAGCTTTTTTACAGATTATTTTTTAGTATTATTCGGTGAAATTGAGCAACAAAAAAATCGGCTTGTACGTAAATGCAATAATATTATCCGCGACGATATATTATTTTCTCCTGAGTTGTAAAGAAAAAAATCTGCTGACTCAAAGTCTTGGGCAAACACATATGCGGGGCCAAACGACGAGGTTTATACGATCCTGAGCGCTTGCTCGATGAGGTAAGCCTCTCTCTGAGGTGCGAGAGAAAAAGGCGCGCGTTGGGAGAAGAGGAAAAGAGGAGAAGGTGCACAGGAGAAGGAGAATATAGTCGAAGAAAAAGAGGAAGAAAAAGAGAGGTAATGGCGTAACTGGCTCTTCGTTGCCGCCGTACAACCGCGCACACATGTACTATGTATGAGTATATATTCTTGCTGGAGGTAAGAAGCCGATGGCCTCAGTAAAAACATCCTCATGAAAGATCACACTGACGCACTGAAGGGGCAGAAGGAGAGAAAATTATGGTCAACACTGAGAGCTATATATACAAAGTCGTGCGCATCGAGCTGTTCGATTAGTATCTTTATCGTGCGTAGAATAGGCTTGTTCTAATTCACTCTAATCCATACGTTGAGAACAATGTATTGTAATTAGTTAAAAGTTTAGCGTATTCCAAAATCTATGAAAAATTTGAACCAAAATATTGCGCCGAGATTCTCGATCCTCTGATAGACACTTTATTATTTTACTTATTATTAATTATCAAACATTGATCTATATTACACAGCAATATTTAATAGTGATTTTTTTATTTACAGGTACGTAAACCCAATCCAGTTTTCATTGCTGAAAATGAGTAAGTTTTTTGTTAAGCACTAAAGAAAGGTTAATTAGATATACTTGTCAAGGTAGTCAAAGGCTATTATAATACATTTCTAGCTTAAAAAAACATTAACAACATCGCATTCGTCTTAATGGGTACAAAGCAATTCTTGCATATTGCATTATCGAGATCTTATGTAGCGGCATAAGTTTCAAGTTGTGACAGAACAGAAAGTTAATGTGACAACTACACTACCGGTCGCAAACCCTAAGGCTATGTATACTGATTTTAGATCGCCTGTTTATAACGCTATTGAAAAATTAGTTTAAATAAAAACATATGCAAATATTTCAAATGCTTTTGGTAAAATTAATACAAGTATAGTTGTCTTATCTATTTGAGCGCAAATAAAAGATACAGAATTACATGTTTATCAAATTGTTTCATGAGTAACTGAGACGCAATATTTTTCATCCGAAGAAAGATTTATTTATGACTGAGTAATTTCAAGTAATAAATCTGCTTGCACTTGAAAGTATAAAGAGCAAGTACTACTCGTCACTTCATTAAAAATGATGCATCGCCTTTTATTCGATCTTATTAAATTTTTTTTCGTGGGTGCTGTGGCTGCTGAGCGATTAATGTGCATCGGAATTCATCTCAAGTATGAACCAGAATATCTGAAAAAGGTCGATTTTTGAAAATGAAATTTCAAGCGAATCTGTTTTTTGTTGAAGTACCTAGGGATACTTGGAGCAGAGCATACACCACTGCAAATGTTGCCTAGAAAAAGAAGAAGAAAAAGGAGAACGAGTAGAAGGAGAAGAAGAAGAAGAAGAAGAAGAAGAAGAAGAAGAAGAAGAAGAGGTTGGACCGGTATGACGAGTTCTCCTCTGCAGATGCGAGGGCCTTACAGACTTGCAATCGTCGTTGGCTACCACAAGCGAATTGTATATTATGAGGACCATACGCGTACGGGTTCCTCTGGTTTTTACACCTTTTTTTCCGTCGTTTTTTTCGATCATCCAAGAGCCCCTTCGAACACACGAATATGTATACGAGCGCGCGCGCTCTCCGCGAAAAAAGGACCAAGTCGATAATCGAGCAGGAAAAAATATAATAACCCCCTTGCCGTTGTTTTTACGTTGCGCATTCCTTCGGAATGCTGCAGAGTCCGGTCTCTTTTTTTCTGCTCTTTGGTCCTGTTGAGTAGATGATGACTTCCTTAGGATCATTAAATATGTTCCTCACGAAGATGCGCCGTTTTGTTTTCGAATCTCGATGCATGGATATTATAAACACGTGCAATGTTTCCGCGATAAAGTTAAAATGCAAATACACACTTTTTTTTAACGGAATATTAATGTTTCTGTAGATACACGACGCCAAAAGCCGATTAAAAGACTATATTTATGTCCTGTAAACAGAGCTTTTTTTAAATCGTCCTTAACTATCATTTTTCATCAGGATTTTTGTCAGTATTTCGTACCTTAATTTTAAAACATATGCACGCATCGAGACAATTCAAATGTCAACACACATTCGTAATAAGTCTAGGGTCGAAATAAGGGACAAGTATTTTAATCATCGAAGAGAGTGCACGCGTGGATTAAACTGAAAAATCATTTGCTAGCACTTTCTCTGTTTGCATGAAAATTTTGCAAACTCATTTCATGTATACATAGATGAGAAAGTCAGTCGCGCGGGCTTTAATTTAGCACTAGCTCGCGAGTCGAGCGCTGCAGATCAAAAGGAATGCTCGAAAACGCGTTGAGCAAACATTATCGCAATGACTACGAAAGACTCATTGAGCGCTTGTTCAGAATCTACGCGTATATACGTATGTATTTACTCGGCCGAGCCGTAATGCACGAATACGAGTACCAACGAAAAAAAAGAAGAAACTCGCCTGCGAAAAAAAATCAAGTGGCACACTGAAAAATTAATACGCCGCTGTACCTAATCAGTCTGCTGCCATCCAAAAAGTGTTTAATTAAGAAGGCTGTATATGCGTTATTGAATTTGCGTTTCTCTGTCAATAAAAACAAAGTTACAGATTAAATGAAAAACTCAAAACATCGAAAGTGATTACACGAACTAACGCGTACAAGATATACTATAAATATTTATAAGCTTGCACGTGTCTTGTGCGGGCCCAGAAAAAGTAAACGCATGTATAGGTTTTTTGTGAATTGCTGGCTAAAGTGTATCGTCATATCAGGATAAAAGAATCAGTATAATTGGTTTGCTTGTTCACAATACACAAACAAACGGAGCATTTCAAGAAACTGTTACATTACCAGTTTTCTTTTTTTATTATTATATATTTTCCTAGTCAAAGCCATGCCGTACCTTTTTTCTATTATCGACCGAGCACTGAAAATTTATACAGAAGATAACGACACCATGTAATATCAATTTTAAGCTAAGTTTATTGAAAATCATAGTGTTGATGTCCATAGCTAAGCTGATATGCGTCACAAATTATTATAATCTAGTTTTTCAATGAAGTTTTTGACAGTAAATAACTGAGGAGAAGACAAAATCGGCCCAAAAATCAGAATTTAAATTCAGTCTTCTACTACTTCTACTGAATACTTATCCAAAAAGCTTTTTGTTGCAGAAACAAAATTTTAGGCTTGTTTTGCTACCTCTTTAAATTAAAGGTTTAATTTACTAGTTTATAGTTTATTTTAATACTTTATAGTTATCTCTTCAGGTTCTGGAGTCGCTATATTTTGATCGATCTCCTCAAATTCTCATCATGCTTCTCTTTAGTCTTGATCTACTGACTAATCAGCGGCTTTTTTAATGCTTTTAAAGGGCTTCGTATTTCAGAAAGTATTTTTTATTGTAAGTAATTGAATTTTCAAAGTATATGATTACAATTTTTATAAATTTTCCTTATTAGATGGTCACTGATCATAAAAATTAATTTCAACAGGAATATAATTGATTTCTCATTTTATAAATTAAAAAACTTAAAGATAAAAAGGAAAAAAAAGAATTCAATTCAGAGTCTTACGCTTATTGCCGTCTCTTTCTAAGCTGCCAGACGAGGGATTTACGATAAGCGTCTGAAGTTCAAGGATTTTAAGGCAAAAACACTTGACACCTTGAAACTACAGAAAGGGAAAAGTCCGCCATGACTTGCTTTTGAATAAAAAAATGTATTGAAAAAGTAATATGATTTGACGCCAGGGCTTTTAATCAGATAATAAGAGTTATTTGATTTTTTAAATAAAATGCTTGCGTGAAAAATATTGACAAAAACAGTTATTTCTTGAAAATTTGACAAAAATGCTAGATCCGCTCACAGTGAAAGACCAGTACATCGTTAAATATTTTTCTGGAAGAAATTCAAGCGTGTTTGAGGCTTGTTATAGTGATTCGAAACTTTTTAAAAATAATTGCCAAGAACTACTGGGGTTGAGAAATCTTAGTTTTATGGAGGTTACAGAAAAATGGCAAATATTTGACTTGGGTTACGTTGCGTACATCTTGCGCGCGCGTTCATAAAAAAAACTGAACTGGAAAATAAAAACTAGCGAGCTTTTCAACGTTCGACTGCGCGCAAGGGAGGTGAAACGATCGTGCACCTTATAACAAGGTATAGTCAAAGTTTTATGCATTTATTTCTTCGTGTTACACATAACTCAATGCATCCCGGCGCTGCAGCAGCAGCAGCGGCAGCAGTGAATTTTAAAGAAAAAAAATAGCATCGCGAAGAAAACCTAATTGAAAGAAAAAATTCGAGAAAATCCTCTGGCAGTTGAAGAGCCCTCAAAAGCAAGTAAACCCCAAATGCGTTGGCGGTGGCTACACGAAAATGCCACTTGAAAACGCCAAGGGAAATGAAAAAGAACGAGTACATAAGAAGTATACACATACATAGAGAAGGAGAGCGTGGGAGGCAGAAGAAACGCGCGGGCGAACACTGCTCCGCGCACGGTCTGAGATATAAGCCAAGTGCACACAAACACGCATGCATATTCAAACAACAACGACGCTGCGTGGAAGGGATGGATCCTGGAGGCAGCAGCAGGAGGAGGAAAAAAATTCGCGTGTAGCTAGTGGTGTGCATTGTGTTCGCACAAGGTACTTTTTGAGAGCATTGCCAAATAAGTTCAGGAAGCTCTTCTGCTCTCGCCTCTTTCTCTTACTCTCATTCGAGGCTCTTCGCGCGCTCAACCCTCTAGAAATCTTGGTAAATTTCTTCACCTTTAAGACGGCGCACACTCGAGTGCACGGCTCACACGTCTTACCGCGACAACTTCCTCAGGCACTGCAACTATTTTTTCATTGCCAAGTTTGCTCTGACTCGATTCTTTTTCTTTTTTGCTTGGTTGTTTCTATAGAGAGTCTCATTAATGTTCCAATCGAATTGATCTCCGTTGTTATTTGTAAACAAATTCATTATATAATTCAATGCTGTTCTAAATTTTCTGATAATATTATTTTCCGCCCCGATAATGGGGGAATATTCAAGGTTATTTTCCAAAACTCACATCAAAGAAACGAATTGTATTACCTATAACACAATTACAATGCTATATAATGTTTGAAAAGCAATTAAGTAGATAATACTGCCAGTAGAAAATCCATAAACAATGCGCTGGATGCCGTCATAATCATAACGGCGCATCATAAACTCATAATCGAGAGCAAGGCATATAGGTGATGTTCCGCAATCGCGGATAACCCCAGCACTCGGGCTCGTGCAGTAAGCACGCGCACACACACAATCTGTATCTGTATAATAAAAGCTTCGCTCTCGTGAATTTACTAATGGTATACTGGATGGAAACTGCTGCGCACGCGTTTATATACGTTGCATCAAAAATCCAAAACAGCCTATTACGATCATAATAATTCGCGCGAAAACAGCTGGATGATAAAAAAAAAAAGGAAAAATTTCAACGAACTACGGATCTGCAGTAGCTTTTCCTCATTCAGCACACATTCACCCTTCTTTATATTGCTATTTACAGCTGCGTAAATTACGTTAGAACGGCAAACGTATTTCGCTGCTATAGCGAGTAAAAAGCTATCTATCCACGGAGGCTAGAAATTGACACTCTACATAGCAGCTGTGTGTGTATATGTGTGTGCCGCTTGTATACCTATACTACTCGTGCTGGCATGAATAAAGAAAATTCTCTTAAGGCACTGTGAGAGAGAAAAATGTAGCACTTGCATATACGTAGTACTGCAGTATACACATCGTAGACAAGAAATGATCGTGTAAGAGAGAACGTGCAAACTTAATGCTTTTTATTTCTCTCTCCGAAGCGAGCTGCAAGCAGGAGACAATCACTTCTATATAACGTTATAATCAGTATAAAAAAAAGTATTTTGCATGATATCAAAACATAGTTAATCGAAAATGGAGGCGTATGATGATACAAGAAAAAAGGAAGAAAAAAATTATACTAGAGGAGAAAAAAATAGAGAGAAAAAAGTGAAAATAAAACACGAGCAAGTGCGCGTGAAAAATCACGGAAAGTAGAGAAATAAAATCAGATGTGAGGGGGTGCGCTGAGAAATTAGATCATAAGGAGAATGTACTGTTTAGAATGTTGACATTTCTTACGTGCATCGCATGACAGATGAATATATGTTGTGAAAGTATCCAATGTAACTCATGTTCCCTTTAAACGAGACGTTTCAATATGATAGGTATCGGATAAGTATTGTCACATATAGTATATATTTTTCTCGTTCGCCACACTTTCTCCGACAGAATATAAATATTTTCAAATATTATTATCCGAACCGTCTCTCGATAAGTGATTATTTCTCCAGAAAAATTTTACGAACTATTCGTTTAAAAATATTTATATAAATGTGTAACCCTTAAAAAGTGATGACCTTTTTGCGATGTAAATATTGCATGTCTAATCAGGCAGCTTAAGTAAACTTTACTAGTAAGAAAATAAAGTCTAAAAAACATTCTACTCACAATATCAGCTATAGCTGAGCGTGAAAAATGATAGAAGCCCAAATCGGTTTGATGCATATTTTTCTTTCCTTATACATGCAAACGTTTTTTATGGTAATACTAAGAAGCCAACAAAATCCACCTCATTTAAAGAAACAGAATCCACGAAATAGTGTACCCAAGATAACAAGCTCAGACTCGGAGTAATTCGCTCGCAAAAGAACGTTAGTATGCGTGCGCGTCAGTGGTCACTTTCCTTGCGCAGTGTGTGCGGTTAGATCATCAGAATCTCGTACACTCGTTAAATGGGGAAAAAAGCTCTTGGCTGATTTTGAGCCGGCAATCAAAAAGAGACTTTCGTTCACGTGTTAACGACTAAATCGTTGCTCGCCTCACCCCCTTCTTACTCTTTCTCCTTTTTCTCTCTTTATCTCGTGGTCTTGATCTTGCGTTTGATCCTCATTAACGTAAACAAAGTTCTTCTCATTTCAAAAGCCCGAGGAGATTTGCCAAATAAACCTATAGGTACGCGGAGGTAATTTTCGTAGCCGCGCGCAGATACAACAAAGCAGAGAGGACTGCTCGCTGAGTCGAAAATACGAATGAGAGGTGAAAGAGAAAAGGAAGGCAGTTTTACCTCGACCCGCAGCCTGAAGGACCGATTTATCTTAGGTATTCACTGTCATTAAGCGCGTACGGGCAATCGTTGGCAAGCCAGTAATTTTCGCCTGAAAGTCTAGTAAAAAAAAAGGAAAAAAAAAATTAAAACCCCGAAGGAAGCGAGGGTAACGAGGAAAAAAAATTGAGAGCAAGGCAGCGCCCACCAAAAAACCGGTGACACGGGATTAACATGTTACGAAGTTAACTAACTCTTGCACTGACTGACAACCCAGAGAATTTCGTTTTATAAAAATTTATATGCTTCCAGGTGTTTTTTCTCACTTCTATCCTGAATTTAACTAAGTGGTATATGATGGATCATAACTATTCACGCATGTAATAAAAATAATCACGAACCAATCTCAAAAATGTTTTAATTGAATATTTCCGGGCTAAGTGGTTTGCATCCGTTCCTTTTACCTTCGTTAAGAAAAACGTTTCTAGTATTTCATGGAAATTGCCTTTGAACGTATAAAATGTCAGTTTTTTCCGATTCTTTAAAATAAATGTTTGATTTTTAACATTTCACTTTGAACAGAGTTTTTAGTACTCTGGTGTAGGAGAGGCAAAAAAAGGTCGAAAATCGATAAATCCAAAGACCCTGCATAAAGTAACGCGCGGCCGCACGAAGCAAAGTAAGATATAATAAACCAAGGGCAAAAAAACTCGCGCAAAGTCTAATTTACTTTGGAAATTCGATCAAAATGTTCGTATACATACAGGTAGCTGCGAGGGCAGAGTCATTGCCAAAAGCCCAGCACCATGAAAAATTCATTTGGCACACCACCGTCTTGCGGGCCCTGCTTGTGTGTGCGCAGTTGTGCACCGTCATCTTTCGAGGCAATGAGCGTAACTCCGCAGGACGATTGGTGCAGAGAATTTGCCCGACGAAAAATGGCCCGGTAAATCCAAGCACGACCCAGTAATTTTACTCCGCGGCAATAAGGCGTGTACGATATGAAGAAAGTCAGTGAGCTGGGCAAAGACAAAGAGAAAAAAAGAAGTAATAAGACCATAATGCTTTTGCGACGAAGTGGAGAACACGCCATAACGCAAGAGGAAAGTAATAATTGTGGTTTGCTGTCCGAAAGGTGCTTGCGCACGACATCACAAAATTGCCCGTGTCCTACAGATGTATTTGCTTGATTCTTTAAAAAAAAAGATTAAGAAAAAAAATAGAAAAGTGGGGTAGGTGTAGGAAAATATACGATGACGCGCTGAATAGTAAAGGGATGAAAAAACGCGTTATCCGACGACAACGACTACGACCTGGAACTTGTGTAATCTTCCACTATTCTCGTCTTTCTTATTCTTTTTCTGATCAGATGACGATTGAACGTAACAGAAGAGTCGAGGTCATTTCACAAGATAAAGTAGGCGTCCCCACGTAGGTACTTACGTATAAAGATTTCCCGTTACGTCGAACGACTCGCTGAGTATTAGGAATGCTCTCTCTCTCTCTCGCCCGTAGGTGATACTTTAGACGACGACTGCGTCGCGCCGACGAGGAGGACAACTGCTCTTTTTTGCCTAGAGCCATCCTCTCTCGCTCTCCATCTGCTTGTCTAGAGGGCAAGCCGAGAGAGAAAGAAATAAGAGAATCGAGCAGATACACCTATGATAATAATAACAATGATACGAATGAACGAAAAAAAGGCAACGAGCAAAAGACAGAGAGAGATACTAGCGAGAGAAATTCCGAGCGGACCAAAATAAACGGCCTGTTGGCCCTGGGCTGCGTATTATTGTAAATCACGCTCCTCACCTGTCGTAATAGCTGGGCTGTTCTCTCTTTCGTTGGGCAACTATAAATATAGCGAGAGGGCTCCGCGCGTCGACACTCTTTCTCTCTATCTCTCTCTTTCTCTCTCTCTCTCTCTCTTTGCGAGCGCCTTGTTTGCGTGGCAGAAGGATTGGCCTCGAAGGATACCCCTCCCTTTTTGAGACTCTCTTTCTCTCTCGCTTCCTCTTTTGTTCTCTTCGTATAGCCTTTTTTAACGCTTCTGCTTGGCTTATCAAGACCGAATAGCACTTTAAAAAAGTTCACGCGCCCGCGCGAAATGAGGGCCTTTCTATGTGAGCTTGCCGATGAGAGGATAAGTGGACTTATCGCAAAACGCTCGACCAGACTGTGTTATGCTATACGCTTCAGACTTTTATTATTTTTTGTCTTTTACGACCATTAACGTTGTTCGATTAGCCTTCCAGTTTGCTTTATATGGTTATATCCGAGATCATAACTTGGAAGAGATTTTAGCCCTATATGTACGACTTTACGTCAAATAAGGGATCAGGACATTATATGTATACTTTAAACGAAAACTGCTTGAGATATACAGCGACTTTTTTCTCGAGTCCACAAGAGAGTAAAAATCTTTTGCAGCTAGCTGAGTATGATTTATTTTGCAAAAGTCAGCTGCTTTTAATAACGATAATTTAAAAACTAAAAATATTCTTTTTTTTCTCCACTTTTTTATGGGGATTTTGCACGAGCACGCGGCTGCTCAAGGAAGCTTAAATCATTCGATGTCTCCTGTTACACCTGCGCGAGCATCCGAGCATGCAAATACAAAAGAGCGCAAAAACATTTCGAGACTAGAATATCTTCATTTTTCATTTTTCGTTGCGCAATCGACGACGACATTCGTATGCCACGGGCAGCAGGGGTCATCTTGTATACGAGGCAACGTTTTCTGAAATACGGAATATAATTTAAAACGATGTCTACATATGCATAGGAGCGCGCTATCGATCCAGAATTTGAAAGTTAAATGTTGTTTTTGAAAATTTCACGACAACAACGCAGCAAGGGACCCCGATCGATACACGAAATGATTTAAGCTCGATGCATGTCCCGGAATTCCTGCAATTCTGCCTATAAACGATCGATTCAAGGACAAAACAAATTTGGAACGGTCGTAATAGTAGTAGTGCGCTCACTTCGGGGCTACATGCGGCAAAGCATTGGCCGCCAGAAAATCCCGGCGCAGTTCAAAAGCAATCTCCAACTGCTCCCGGACGCCGACGTACGTGGTATGCAAAAGGCCTCGCCGCTCCAGCGTGTCGTGAGTGCCGTATCACAAACGTTTGACAGTGTATAGGTAGTTGTGGCGGGTGCAGGCAGGCAGGCAGGCTCAACGCTGCTGTTTCTGCTGCTGCTGCTGCTGCTATACTGTAACTGTACAGGCTTCTGCCAGAAGTCCCGCGAGCTGATGAGGCAACAGGTGTCTGCGACGTGCACCAGCCTCCAGCCTATTGTATAGTGTGTGTGTGTGCCAGAAGCAGCAGCAGTACTGGCATCAACAGAAGCAGCAGCCAAAGCAGTTCTGTATACGCTTGGATACCATGGCTAGCACATTAGCTCTGATATCGCCGCGCGACAAAAAGTTTTTAAGCTTTTGATTTTATATTTTGATCGCGGGCAGTAGAGCCGAGGAAAGTTTTACAATGAACCATGCAAAATATATTCTTATTAAAGTGAAATGCTTGGTGCACGGTATATGGCAGTGCGAAAAAAAACCCTCGAATCTGGGTCAGAAGTTAAAAATATGGAGCATAAAGTTTCCTAACGTCGTCGCGTCCTTTTTGCCAACAAGCTGCGTCACCTTATATACTGCCTTTAGCTTTCCCCTCTATTCTCTCTATCTCGTAGTTGGCTTTCAGTCTTCCGAAACGAGAATACTAAAGCCAAAGGGTGTAAAAATACAGAGAAGAGCGAGAGCGAGAGAGAAAAAGACGAGCTCGGGTTGACGTCAGCTGCTCAACTCCGCACCTACGGCACGGAATACTGATCTCCATAGATGCGCGCCATGCTTCTCCGGTGCTATAGTGGCAACGACAACGACTGCCACGACTATCTTTCTCTCTCTCTCTCTCTCTCTTCTCCTCGCGCAACTCGTAAAAAGACAAGAGACAAAAGCACGCCTCGAGAATCATAAGACGTGCACGCTAATGCAATGAGCCGCGGAGAGCTTAATTCTTCATTGGTATCTTGTACACATAGTGTGTAGCTTGTACTGAAATATCCCAGCTTGTTTTTGTCACGACGATTTTTAGTCGCGGCTACATTATCATCCCGAGAAACAAAACACACAGAGGGACAACATGCATCGCACGCCGACTGAAAGCAAAGTATAAATCGTAGCTATTCTATTGTATGTAATTTTTGCGGATGCTTGTAGTTACGTTGTCGGGACTATACATTAGTGAAGAATTTTTTTCCTGGGTGCGACACCATCAAAAGGATTCCAACCAATTAATCAATTTTATGGGAGTTCACGCAGAGAATATTTTCACCATTAAGAATTTTGGAATTCAATTTTTGAAAAAAAAATTGCTAGATTATGTACTAATAACTGAAATTATATCTTTTCTTCGCAATGCATCAACAATTTATTATGGATTCAAGATATGAGAAACGTAAAGAGTAGCAGCGAAAAAGTCGTAGTTGAATTAAAATAGACAAAAGTGAGAGGGGAAAAAAAGCAAAACACGGTCGTGAATGAAGATGAGGCTTTAACAGCCAACCAAGCGAGTCTCTTTTTCTTAAGATTTACGTGTAAGTACTCCCACTCGACGAGAAGATTTTTTTAATTTTTTTCACCCTCTCCCTGTCTCGTTCTCCGTATCTCGTGTCGCATTATGGAGTATGATAAATGTTGAGGACATGCGTGAGGTAAGCGAGAAAAAGAGCACGAGGAGGAATTTTCAAGTACAAGTGTGGAGTGCGTAGATATAATATACATTCGCGTGTAAATACGCAACTCGCATAAAATACTGCAATCTCGGGTACTTTTGATTCATAAGCGTCTTGGAACCCTTGATGGCTGAGTAGACCATTATAGCGCTGATTCCTCGCAACTCGTAATTGTTTTATCTTTCTCGCTTTTCCACGCGTGCGTGTCGCTTATCGTTTTTTTTTAGTCTACCTCCCAGAGCCTTTGAGAAGTGGCATATAAATTTTGTGGTCGCATAGTTGATTAGTATTACGAAATTCCCAATGAGAAGGCACGAGGCAACTCTCTCTTTCGAGTAAAATTGTGAAAACAAGAGTTCGTGCAGAAACGTAAAACCGAGGCTCTGTGCAATGATACAGTACGAAATCAGAACAATCGTGCTACGACTATATTACGCGAGAATATACATCAACTCGAGGAGCTCGCTGAATGCAATATTTCGTCGCTTTGACGGGCGCAGTGTCAGCGCGCACGTCTCATTTACCCGAATGTACATAAAAGCGAGGTGCACAATTAAACGTCGAAAAATACTGGACATTCCTTTCTCTTTAAAATCTTCTCATAACAGGTACACCATTGAGCCCGTATAAGAAAGCCAAATTTAGTCCAAAGATGCGTGCAATACGGCTACCGGGCATAAAACATACGTGTGTGCATATGAAAACGAGCACAATGAGGAGGTGGGCGCGCGAGGAGGGGAGCGCATGAGAAGTTGGCTACGGAAGCGGCGAAGAAAGGAACGGGTCGAAAGGGAACACAAAAACGAGTAGAAATCTTGACAAAGACCCCGAGTATATGCACGCACCGACAAACCCATATGCATGGTTCTTGCTGCATATACTCCATATAGATCGTATAAGTGTGCGTGTACGTGCATAGGTACGCGAAAATACGTATACGCACGCACGTAGCAGCAGCGCGCGGAATCGCATCGAATTCGCTCGTCTTCTCACCCTCGTGCGAAACTCGTATTTACGCGCACAAAAGAATTAGACTGCAGCCCCACGAAAGAAAGAGAGAACAATACGAGAGCGTGGGACGCGGCGCCTATATATATACACGCTGCTATACCATGGCATGTGCATTTATATATGTATCGCCCATGCAGGCATATTACGAGCGTCGAGAAGAGAGCGACGAACTGTACAATTTATTATACGTATGACGCGCGGCGTTCTCCTTTTTTTCTTCGCGTGCTGCTGCTCTCAATGTGTATGAGTACGTGTGTGTGCGTGTGTGCGGATATGTATATGCGTGCACCACCAAACCCATTGCGCGCTCGCCTTGCGATCACTCGCGAGCTGCTACTGTTGCTGCGGCATGGAAATATGCGCCACATATAGAGAGAGCCAGCCCGCTTCAATTGCGTCAACACGTGTACGAACCCGTACCTAGCACGCAGGTGGGCAGCAGGTTCTACTCAAAATCGGTCAATTGTAAATTTCAATGGATTTTCGACTCTCTCTCTCTCTCCCTGAAAAGGTGCATATGCTTTTTTTTGGTCCATGCCTTTGGTGCATACGCTTTTTTTGATATTTAAAAAGCACCAGACTCGTCGAGTGATCTCGAAAAAAAAACTGTGTATGCTCGATCGATACATCTACAAAGAGAGAAAAAAATTCGCAATTCGAAATACCTGCAAATATAGAGAATCGTAATTTTTTCGTCGATGATTTCGGAAAATTTGAAAACGCGAATCGTTAAAAAAAAAGTTGAAAAAATAACTTCTCGATTTCGATGAAGCATTCCGTCACAATAGAGCAAAGCTCAAAAGCGAGCTTCACTCGGGTCTCTTTTTATACGAATCTAGATAATACTCTGATTAGGCACTTTGTGGACGGATCATTTTTCCACTCGATGCTCACCGAAATCGCGATTAAACTCTCTCAATTAGAATGCAAATGATATTATTCGATCTTCGCATAAACCGCTCTTCGCACAAACGATGCTTGTTCTACGCGGGCAGATAGAAGAGAGAAGAGAGTCGAGCGCTATATACATGTGTGTACTTGTAAGCTACTATGGCATGTCTGTAGGATAGATAAAGCCCAGGCTATCTGCGAACGCTCGATGCTAATCCTCCCTTTGGACGTGGCCGACGTCTACTCTGATTTCTATCAAGCCTCATCTTTACAAATTTTCTGCATCGCTCACCCTGCAATCTGCATCCCTCTGATCAGCGTATGCGCCGTTCACCGGCGGCGGTGGCAATATCTGGGTCGAGGGTCGTCCGTGTGTAGGTATAGTAACTTCTCTTTCTCAACACGTACAAATGTGTGTGTGTGTGTACGGTTGGATGTTTGTGTGTATATGTGCGTGTACGTCCTGCCCTCATTGACAACTACAACGACGTCACTAGCAGGCCACTGTACCGTAATTACTGATTTTAATGAAGACCTGCAAGAGGCGCGATTATCCGAACGATGAGAGAGCGTACATACGTGAAGGTTGGCTATTTGCCTTTTTTCTCATTTTTTTTCCCTTTTTTCGTTCCTTTCAGTTTGTCGTGCAAGAATAGCGATGCGATGAGGAATCTGACAATCGTGTGCCGCGTGTCTAAGGTCGTAATTTATTTTATTCTTTTTTTTTTACATACACATACCTACCTATTTTCGAACGTGTACCAGGTACGCGTGTGTAATTAAGAACACATCGTTCGGGAACTTATCTTCTCGTGTGTCTTATGTCGCTCGTATCTGCAGCACTCGTTACGCGCTGCTTTCATTGTTATAATACCTTCGTTTTCACGATAATTTTTTGCCTCCGAATGCTTTTCTCGGTCTCGCTTCTTGTTCCTATATTCGCGGAACCGCGCAAAAAAGGTTTTTTAATTATGCGAAATACCTACTTTAAGAAGTTTATTGTTATAAAAGATTGCGTTTAGCCGCAGGAGTGACGTTATACATTGTCGTTTTGTGGGGACGTGCGGTCAGGTCTAAAACTCTCGGCGAGGTCGACAACTGTAGTCGAGGTAAATTAAAACTCAACGACGAAATTCACCATTTTATTTGTTATTTGTTCGCTTGCGTACATTTAGAGCTGTTAATTAAAGCGTGCACTCGACATCATCGAAGAGCATACACTTGTGTTGAATATTATACACATCGCGAGCCTGTGTACGAGTGAATTCATACGCTCATATAAGTTTGCAAAGTCCAATTAACACCGAATTGACAAGGCGCATGATTTAATGATCGTATCATCGAAACCGTATCTAAATAAATTAAATCATATCTTTCTGCATTTTCGCTTTGGTCGTCAAAAATATTTTACGCTCCAATAATAAAGTTGCGTCAATCATCTCTATTATAAAAATCGAGCAGACCCCGACTTAACGTGCCAATATAAATAAAGTCATCTCGTATGTTTGTTGAAATATAGATTTCAACAAAATGTTAAAGTCGTATACTGTAATTATTCTCAGAAATATATCGAACGAAGAAATTACATGACCGAATGCGAATATTGTACGTATTTTTTACGACCAAAGAAGCCTTCTTCTCCCGGTGTACGCGAGGAATATCGAAATTTAAAAGCAGGAAGCGGCGAAAACGTTACCACATGCCTTGCACGCACGTTTTCTACAGTCTCCAATTGAACCGCAATCGATGCCCATCAAATTTATGTATACATATTGCAAACAACAAAGGAATAGCATCCTACCTTTTAATATTTTAATAAAATTTACGGTTTCTTTTACAATTTTAAAGAATAATGAAAAATGATATTTTGGCCATTGACCGCCTTTTTACCGTTCAATTGTTCAAAGCCTTGTCAATCATAGATTAACTACTGTTCAATTTTTCAACGCTTTAAAAATGAAGATGTGGATCGGTGATGTCAGCGAGGTCCATCCAATAAAAATGAATAAAGTTTGCCTTTTAAATAAATTGATGTGACGTTTATAATTATATTTTTAATTTTCATTTACTTGTGTACACTCTTGAATTAAAAATGAAAAAGCTAGGCTCTCTCTAGCCCGATGAAATATAGTTTCAATTTGTTTTCCAAATAATTTTTGCAGTTTTCTTAAGTTTTGAGAGTCGACTTTAGAATACTTGGCGAGGAAAGCGCGAGTTAAAACGGCAGAGTCCCATTGAGTTTGAATCGCATCGAGTTTGGAAAGACACGTTTAGCGCAAGTTACGAAAACCTCTCTCTCTCTCTCTCTCTCTCTCTCTCTTCGAATCGCGCCGAAATCTCATTTGAATGTTTAATTTAGCAAAGTTGTAATTTACTTGCGCTAACTGCCCGGGAGTGCAGCTGGTCCAGTTACTACCTGGGCCAGCAGCAGACCCGTAAACTGCCTAGCTTGTACATAAACAAAACGACCCCTAGGCTGGGTGGCGGAGTAGCTTTAAGAAACCACACGTACAAGCTTGAAACGGGAGCAGCTCTCTGCGCTGCTAGCTCTACATAAATCGGACGCGACTCGCTGAACTTCCTTCGAAAGTTTGAGGCTGCAAATGGCCAGCACACGATGTTTATTCTTGAAGCTGACTTTCGAGTGCCGTGGGTGTTCATCAAAGTGAATCGCGTATTGTTTGCACTGAGAGCTCGAAGCACGATATTTCATCTAAATCGTATGCATAGGTAGAGCGTGTGCAATAATACAACCCGCAATCAATGTAGCGTAACACGAGTCACTCTAGACTGAGAGTTATTTTTGTCGATAGAATAAAAAAAAATAAGTTGGCCTTCTTTTTCTCGTACATCGAATTCACTAAATTTTCGCAAGTTTTGGCTTTACTTGCACCCCTTAATAGATCAATACTTGTGTAGAAAAGTACCAGCGAATCGATGTGGCAATAACGAAGAATAGATCATTGGCTTTTAGCAATGGACAGTGGTCACAACAGGATGATTCAGAACGGAAAGCTTCGTCTTGGATCAGCGGGCTCGTCCGAGTATAACTACTACTGCTGCTTCCTCTTATACGCGTAAGTGTGCATCTATGTACGTTTATAAATGTACACATCTAGGCGTGCACGCGCGCAGCACAAAGCGCTGGATAATGGTCTTATCAACTTTTCCTCTCGTTTCTCTTTCATTATTGAAGGTTGCTGGTGGCTATTGATGCACGAGTAACTCCGTTGGAGCTGCGATACGTACGTGTGCGCATGCATCGATGGAAAAACTTTTACTTTTGTCCGCGGCATTGCTGTATTCCGAAACTTATTACGCTTGATTTTCCGTTTGCTATTCGAGACGTAGCGCGTCGTAAAAGCATCGCCGCAATCGAGTGATTTATGCGTGTTTATAATAAACTTAACATTAGGCAATATAAACGTCGAAAAGTTGCGTAGAAAATAAGGTCGCTTGAGCTCGTAAATGGGAATTATCAGAATGGAAAGAGGGCCGAGAGGAGTAGTAGCAAGGGAGGCCAAGGTAAAAGTTGAAAGAGCTGGAGAGTCAGATACAACTTTGACGCTAGATATATAGAGAAGGAAAGAGAGAGAGAGAGGGAGTCAGGGGAAGTTACTCGCGGAGCAATTTACACGACGAATCAGGGAGAAATCTGCATATTCCTCGCATAGTCATTACTTTAACGCATGCCTCTTCTCTGCGCCTGCTTCGATAAATCTCTATTAGCGCGTCAATTAAGCAGCTAATCGTATCCACGCACACATACACGTACATTACGTACGTACGCGTACATATATTCTGCGATAGGTGTGTGTCTGCGTATATATAATGTGCACGCATACGAGCAGTGCGCATGCATATATACACGACGCTGCTGCATTAGCTGCAATACATATACAAGGACTTGGAGCTAACGAATTGCGTAATTGTAGGGCCATAATTGCTAGTCTCTCGAACGAACTGTGCTATCTTTCGTCCCGAGCAAGTTCTGCGCGTTGGCACTGTTCTACTACTACTGCTACTATAGCTGTATAGCTAGCTGCGTCTTCGCACAGTGCACATGGGCCAGTGCTGCACGAGCCAGACGCAGGCAAGCCATAGAGAGCGAGAGAGAAAGACAGAGCCAGCAACATGCGCCCTGCGCGCTCCAATTGAAATGGCTTGTGTCTTGCGCTATTATAATGACACTTTATGCGAGCGCGACTAAACGACTCTAAGGACTCCCAGCTCGGTCGCTCCTTTGAACTTTAGCCATGGCAGGCGCAGCGCTGCACTGCAGGGCTCATTTGTGTAGTAATTATCTTTGCGGCGCTTCTTCAAGATGTCCTTTGAAACGACGACGACGGCTCACAATTGCTTTCTAGCTTCTCTATGTTATATAAGACTGACTTGGATCCGGGTGTTTAGCTTATGAAGACCACTTTACCTTCTGATCATACCGGAGCGCCAACTTAATCGAGTTATGCGAGCTTCTGTAATACGTATACATGTACAGAACTCCAGGGTGCCTTAGTTCTAATCATCTCTCTGATAACGATTTACAGTATTAACCAACCATTAAAAAAGGCAACAGGGCATGAAATTTCTGCGAATTATCAATGTGTTTTTGAATTGTAAAATTAGATATGAGCAATTCTTGAAGAGTCTTTAAAATTCAAGGCATATAGTCATACTTACGAAAAAAACACGACTTTTCGTCCTCTGTAACACAAATATAGTTACAGAAAAAACACTTATCAAAATTGTCATTGTTCCAGCGATTTCCCGTGTTTCTGAGACTTGAATTATATTAACACCAAATATCAACGTTCATTACGTACATCAAATGACGAAAGTAATTTCAATCGCAATTTAAGATTCATGTTAGAAGGTTTTTTATGCTGTAAAATTAGTCGTACGCCAGCAGTTTTACAAACCATCGATAAATTCAAGGCTAAAATTACTTTTGAAATTTTTGTCATTGGGCAGGTTTTCTTTTCAAAGCATAAGTAAAAGCCACTGGGTAAGGCTCAGAATTTTTTAAATAATCGTGCGCACGTATGTCACCGATCTTGACGCACTTTTGGTATGTTATAGTACATGGTAAAAAGGTCCCAAATCCAAAACTTTAGACCCCCCCCCCCTGTATAAACGTCTATTTTCTGGCGATACGAAGTCTTAAAAAATCTGGAAACAACTTTTTTCATTTTCTTTATTGAAATACATTACCTTGAATTTTTCCAAATATTTTAATTGAAGGTGATAGTATCTATGGCCGAAAAATGCTATTTTTAAGAAAAAAGATTCCTGCGGGACCCAGAGGTTCAGGTAAAAAAAATTCAAAATATTTTTTTTGAATTCCTTGTCGAATTTTAAATAATTTTGACCGTTCCATTTTTTCGATTGGAGCTTCCTAGCTCAATCTAGAGCATCACAAAGATTAATACGAAATTCTGAAGACATCTGAAAAATAATGTAACTATGATGAATGTTTATAATTTACTTTAGGCCTTCAGAATAAATATAGATCGAAAATAGAAGTTTTTAGGAGAGGAGAGGGTTAGGAGGGAGGAGCGGGTCTAAAATTTTGGTTTTGGGACCTTTTTACCATGTACTATAGCATACCAAAAGCGCGTCAAGATCGGTGACATACGTACGCACGATTATTTAAAAAATTCTGAACCTTACCCAACTATAAGTGGTATAAAATAACGTTTGTGAGCTAAATGATTGAACTCTATTCGATTTTCTTTACAGATCTTCATATATGGTGAAGATTTACTCTCCATAATCTCGTATATAATCCGGTATCAGCAAATTCAGCGACATTGTTAACATTGGCGTTTTTTTATGCATAACGTTAAAATAGCTTGCAACGACGAATAAGACCGTTAGGTCGCCATATAGAGACGTAGTCGGTCTTCGTCAATTCTGCTCTAGGCAAGTACGTTGCAAAAACTCTGATGGCTCATACAATCATCGATTTATTTTCGTTCAAGCGTATTTGTCTGATTTGTTTTTACTGCGAATCAAAGAGTATTTTATGACTGCATTCTACGAGGCTACATACGTACACTGACTGCCTCTTGTTTTTGTTAATTTCACACCTTTAACTTTATTATACTGAATTCGGAGTTTAAAATAGTCGTTGCCTAATCATATTTTCTTCGCTCGTCCATGACAAGTGCAGAAACAAATCCACTCTCTCTCTCTCTCTCTCTCTCTCTCTCTCTCTCTCTCTCTCTCTCTCTTTCTACCAAGGTGAACCGCAGCTCTAGGTCATCCGCAATGAAGGGTGCGAAGCGTTGAGCTCTCTAAGCTCATTTCAGCGGGGGTGTTTCGCTTTCTGCAAAGTCTACTGATATAATGTCAACGTTTGCTCTTGACATTATTATTTACAAAATTTACAAACATTTGCACAAATTTTATGCTTACACCGTTACTGTTTATTGAAATACACTTTGGTCCTTAAATCATAAATTCTTCAAAGATAATATTATAAGCGGTATAAAGTATTCGATTAAGTTCATAATGTTAATAAACACGCAATGAATACGTAAACTTTTTGTCATGCTTAAAGAGAACCGAATTGAAATTTTTTATAAGTAAATTGCTAAATTCGAAACTTATAATTAAGTACCAAATATGGTACATAGCTATGCTCCGGTATGAGGAACAATAAAATCGATCGTGTCAACGAACTTAAGTTGTATATTGTTAGACTTCACAACATTGCTATAGTGAATTCAATGTGTTGCGAGTCAAAGCAAACAGATGGACTAACCATGTGCGCATTATGCCATTCATTTTATAATGATTAACCACAAACATGCAACTACGTGACGCATAATTCGCAAAATTATCTGGACAAATTTTAAGCATTTTCAATGCGGATCGAGTATCAAATTACATAATTCGTTATTGAATTTCTCTGCTTATCTGCAAAAATTTACTGAAAAACAGGAAAAGACATTGTGGTCGTGAATCAATTTTCATGTATTCGATAACATTTTAAAGTCTTATGGCAAAATTTTAACTCGTATTATGTGTCACACCTATAAAACTGAGGACACTTGAGAATTCACTTTTATTTGTTTTTTTTTCAAAAGCTCTGCATTATATTGGAAAAATCGAAACATGATAGTAAAAATACTTTAAACTATAATGAATAGAAGAATGACAATGATTTTAGAATTTTATTTTTTGAGAGCCAGCAATTTTTTCAGACACAAAAGTCAACAAAAATTTGTTTAGTTGCTTCTTTGGTTTAATTAATTAATTTATTCTTATACAACACTTTTTTATAAACATTTTTATATCTCGTATTTTACTCGTTTTGATTTCAATAACTTTCACAAGAAAATTAAATTGTAAAATGTTACAACCTTTTTTCTACTGGATACTTCAATGATTTTTCCTCGTTATCATTACATTCAACAAAAACAATTCATTATTCATCATTTATTTGTCTTCGAAACACATCTGGTAAAGGATCCAAATGCCGTTAACTCATATAATTGAGCGTTCATACCGAAATAAAATCAAAGTACCTAACTGAATTGACCCTGATTTATGCGTATGACTGCGTGCTAATGTTCTCCGTAGATATGACACTTTTGCATAAGCCAAATATATAATCTTTCAAGAAGTTTAAACATTCAGCTCCGGATAAATCTGCATATTATTCATAAGTGGGTCGCGTGCTCTAAAGGTGGAAGACATCTCTTTAGACTTAATCCTAATCCGGGAGTGAAACTCTATACTAACGATTTAATTTTGGAACGCAAAACTCGAGCTCATAGTTACAATCATTCGATCATCGTCGCGCTGACTCGGGTTCGGGTTGGTGAAAAATTTTGGAAAAATGTCCATTTTAGTGTAATTCTCATGGCAGTTATTATTGCACAAAACTAAAGCTTTTGTGCGCCGCCCATTAAATACGCATTTAAACGTACGAATTTTCGAGAGCACACTATAAACTTTTCCTCGCATACACAAATGCTTTAGACGAACGAGAGAGGAAGAGAGACAGAGAGAGTTACCAGTAGTATTTTAGTAAGTATGTAAATATAAAATGGAGTTGGGTGAAAACGAGTCGGACGGAGGGATTATTATAAACTTGCAGCTCGCGGACCGATCAAAATACCTCATCGTAGCTTTCGAAAATTGCGTTTGACTCGCATAAGCCGAGAGAGAATCTCGTCGAGCAAGTAAAATCCAGGCGCACAGGACGCATATATACCTAAGTTGCTATCGAGCGAAAGGCACCTTGCTGTTACTGCTACTGCCGCCGCTGCTGATTCCCTTCCCCTCGTCGCTCGCTCGCTCGCGGCACCTTACCATTCATCTCTAACGCTGCAACTTTTATTTTTCATCGTCAGCGTGTTTTCATACACACGCGTCGTACGTACACCATACACACTCATACACATCTGGAAAGTCGGTCGCTAACAAGTGCATTGAGCCTCTCTCGCGCTACAGCGGCAGCGGCAGCAGCAGCAGCTGCGCGACTGCTGGTAAGGTTTATGCTTGCGTCAAGTAAGTGTAAATAAGATTAGTCGGGGTATGCGTCGCGACAGCGGCAGAGTAGCAGCATATATGAGCTACGGTAGGCACGGTGCTGCAGCAGTTCGCTAGCAGCAACTTTTCTGCATTCATATTTAAGCGCATGTATATGCGCTTTATATGCAGATCTATTGACTGTGCTCGCGCGCGGCTTTCTAGTCCCTTGCCTTTCTCACACGCCTTTTTTTTCTCGCGATCTCTCGGACGCGCCATTGTTTGTGTATGTGCGCGTATACACATCGTTCGCTATCCGCGTATCTTGCACATCCTTCTCTTTTGCAAGTTTTTTTCTCTTCTTCGGTAACGTTGCATGCGCGATTCGCTCCGAGCGCCAATATCATATACTTTCGAATTTTCACGCGACGAATGCGCATCGTGGAGCGTTTCGCACGCAGCTTTCACGCTGACAGCAATTGTCTCGAGGCAAATATTTACGCTTAATTATAACGAGTCGCCTGATTCGCAGCTCGTTATCGGTGCGTTTTACGGTAAAGTATATTTTGCGAAATTGTCCTCTCACAACGAGTTCGTCGTCGTAGTCGTTCCCGTCTTCGTGAAATATTTAGAGCACGCGAGAGTTCAAATATCGGTCTCTCTCTCTCTCGTGCTCGTAATATGCCTTGAATAACTGCACACACATGCGCTGCACTCTCGGCGCAAACACATCGAAACGAATCGGAAGCAGTTGACGCGTTCCAAGAAGTCCTCTCTTCCAGAAGAAATAATATTCGTCGCGGTGCAAAAGATGAAACGCTCTGACGTGACGGTATATACACAAATACAAGTGTGCGCGTACACGGATCGGCACTGCTGCACATGCGTGCCAATTTCCACGTTACATTTGATATTGTGGAAACGGGCAAAAAAGCATTCGAGGCTCGAGGAACTGCACTGCAGCGTGATCGCGAGCCGATACGCGCGGATCGAGCTTTTAATATATACGCACCGAGCTCGACCGCCGCAGTCCCATAATACGTGCATCGATTGTCGTAATTCGAGACGCGTCGCGCGTATGTACACCGCATGATGTATGCCTCGAACGAGTAGAATAAGGGCGTTAAGTACGCTGAGCGATTCGATGAGACTCGCGCGCAGTACTGCGCCCAAGATTCGTACGCGTAATGCAGATGCACACAACAAGCTACTACCCGGAGTAATTTCATCGCGGAGAGCCGATCTAAAGTTACGCTAGCAATGGCAAATACCGATACCTCAGCCGAGTGCGCACGCATCGTTTTAGACTTCGAAACTTCGTCATTGTGCACGGAGCTGCGCTTTTTTATATTACAACGCTTTTTTTGAGCTCGCACTTTACAAGCACATAAGCGTACATTAAATACGACGCGTGATTTTGTGCAAATTTAGCATTTTTAAAAATATACTTTAGAGCCATGGTCTGCGCTTCTTGCGCGCGTGCGAGGCATACTTAGCGAGCACAAGAGCTTCAACCATTGTTAATCCGAGCTGATTTTTTTTTCTTTCGAGTACGTATAATATTTCCAGGCTGCTGCCGGGTGTTGGGTTACATATTCGTGCAACGAATTTTGTTGACAATAATATTCATTGTTCTGGAAAATAGGGTCATGCGCATAAATGGCTCACTAGTTCAAATCATCGCTCGACTTTCGACATTTTCTTGCTCGTTCTTTTTTTTCCTCGCTTGCATTCTCAGTTTAGTCCGCGAACATGCAAACTTGTATAATTGCCCATATTCCGTTGCATCGAAATGTAGCCAAGTGCACTCGATGTAAGGATATTATATGTTGCAGTAGTGGGTCCTATCTAATGGATAACCGTACACATGCGATTTCAATTCCATTTCGTCTGTCTTTATCAAGGGATCGAGATAAAACATATAATGCAGTTCTCGTGAGAAAAAGTTTTATCGATAATAACTGCAATGACTCTATGAGAAACTATGTCTTCGGAGCACGCGCTGTGCATAGCGATATAAGTCGTCGAGTCGCATGCGTAGTTTCCACCTTCTTCGGCACAGATTCGTCGCAAGGACTTTTTGCGAAACAATATTTACATAATGTCGCTCGTAATTATGCATTAAGATTCGCGCCTATGTAATAACTCGCGTATAGCAGCTCTCTCGCACCTGCGCTCTGTGTGTGAAAGATATATATGCACTGCACGCAGCGCAGTGCGCCCATAACAAGGTGTCATATTCTCACGTAATTTATGAGTCCTGCGTCGCTGTTCGCGGAATGAAAAAAAGAAAACATATTTTTATTATGTCGAATCGCGGTCGGTGAACAACACTTTGCAGCGCGTGCAGCAGCATTATAATATTCGCGCATTATAGCCGCACCGCACATGCAGCACGGATCAGAGCTGCAACGAGTACTCGGAGCGAGTTTTAACACCTGTGCCCGAGCGCCCCGCAGCTCAAATCACATTGCACGGCGAGCAGCAGTTGCATTTACGTATACGAAAACCGCGTGGTCAGTCAAAACGAAAGTAGATTCGAGCCATATAATGATGATAATGCCGCGTGAAAATGAGCCAGCTGCAGCGCACTTTTCAACTGCAGTTAAAGGCCTATATAATGCCCGTATTTGCGCGATCATATACGTACGTACTTGCGAGCTCTATCATCGCTGTCGGCTTCGTTGGCGCTCGAAGAACCATCTCGCCTCGTTTTCCTGCGTCGCATCGCAGAAGTATTTATTTATAAAAAATACAGCGCGCGTAACCACAGTATATACTCTCGTGCACGCACGGTTCTAGTGCGTCGTATATACAGCAGTCCGATTACGGCCAAGGTTAAAAAAAAAGGTTGATTCTGCTTAAGGCGAGTGAATAAATCTTTGCGTGCTCGTAATGAAAAGAATATTTATAGAAAATTAACTTGAAAAATTATAACTGTTCATTTGTTAAATGGAAGATTGTTTGAATTTCCACTAAGAAGACCTTAAGATTACAATCAAGGTTTCTGACCCTCACCACGAGATTATCAAATAAATAAAAGTGAAGAGGACATGCAAATATAGCTACGAAGGTACAAGGATGTAGCTTGTACCAACGCATCAACGAACATCATAAAACACGTTCTACCACCGACGTGTTCCATGCAGCACGCACGCATACAGGCACGATAATGGGACAAAGAGTCGCGCGATTGCATTCACATGCTGCATATAAGCACCCAGTAGCCGAGTAGCTAAGCAGCAAACGCGTAGTTGTTACGGATGCAACGCACGAAGACAGCAATCGCTTATATAGCTACTAAAGCAAACGTAGTACGCCGAAGAAAAAGAAGATGAGAAACGAGTCAGTCACTAAGTACGACGTTGTTAGTGTCGCTGCCGAGACGTTGCGCGCACGATTTGCATTTGGCATCTCTTTCGGACCTTTGGCCGCCTGCGAGAGACGGGTAGCCGCGGACTGCGGAATAATAGTAGTAGTAGCCTCTGCACGAGCTCACGGAGAGTACTGCACTCTGTCCAGAGCTAACGAGGTGTATGTGCCGCCGCCGAGATAGAAATGAGACTCGAGGCGCTTCCGGGCTAAAGCTTTATATATACAACGGTTTCTTATACGCGCGTGTGTATACGTATACGATTTTGAATAAACTAAGAACTAAGATACGTTGACCCGCTCTGGCTCCATATAAGTCGGCGTCTTCGGGTCGTTCACGCTCGCAAGCAAGACCATACATCATTTTTTTTGAGATAAAGATGTGTTCGGATTGGGCGACACTTTTTGACTAATTAGAATAATCGCCGTGATTCCTACAGCGCTCGATTTAATTTGACTCTGCGTTCGTAATTGATGGATCGTCGTGTCAGACTGTGAAATTCGCTCTAAATCATATGTGGAACATACATCACGCGCGAATACATATTAATAAGATCACGCTTACCACATACATCTCGATTGACAAATAGCAAAAGAAAAAGAGCAGAGAAACGAGAAAATTGTCAAAGATCAACGGAACAGCAGGTCCTATTACGATTTGAAAATGGATCGAAAGCAAGAGAGAGCCAATAACGTAGGTAATATATGGTCTATTACGTCACGTCGTCGACTCCAAGTTCAAGATAAATAGACATAGATAGTTAAAATAACAGATATAGATACGGAAAAATCGTATAAACCGAATGAGCCCGCGCGCCTCTGGACGAGCTCAGACGCAAGTCCAACAGCAACAATGGCAAAAAGTTATACTGCTGCAGGGCCGCCGTTGCCGTCGCCGCCACGCTGGTCGAGAGAAAAACTCGTGCAACTGCAGCCAGCCAGTGGTCGTCGAGCTGTATACCTACGAGGATATCCTCGAGTCAGGAGCGAGCAAAAAAGTTGGATAAGAGTTTTAGTGCTACAAGTGCAGCCGGCTGTACGAATGTAAAACTACGTATACCTATATACGTATACACATTCGAGTATCGTCTGTATATTTCATTCGTCTTCGCTCGCGAGGATAATCTTCCATTCGTCGCGTAATCTCACCGCGCGCACAAGAGCGCCATCAGCTGCTGCTGCTGCTGCAAGCCTGTGTGAGACATCGTATAACGTAACGTCGCGAGACAGCATCTCTTTCGTGCCAGAGGAGGTGCGCAGGAGAGGGGCTACTTCAACTCAACCTCCCTCGCTCTCGGCGCGCGCGCGCTCGCTGTTGTTGCTGCTGGCTGATCCTTTTCGATCGCTCTCGAGCGAAGAAAATAAGATTGATGTCGAGTGAGGTGGATTCGCGCAGGCTACAAAATGAATATACTCGTCCTTCTATCATAAAATCTTGTATTAAAAGATGACGCCCTCGTAAATTCATTTGCTTTTCATGATCATTTAAGCTTATAAAGTCTTATCTGAAACTACTTAACTTTTTCTAGACTGTAAGCGAAGAACTTTGTTACTTTTTTATGGATTGATTTGTCATACTATTAAGAATTAAATGGAGATGAGTATTGATAATTTAAATTAGTTTTCAAAATAATCTAAATGTATTCTACCATACTAGTTTATTTGACTAACCGATTTGCCTAAAAAGAGGCTGTGGCTCATAAAAAGTATGTGTTATCATTTTAATTACAATTAGTGAAACAATTATACGAATTAGTATCGAAGAATATTGAATAAATACTAAAGAACTTCCGTATGAATGCTTGAAATTTGTAAAAAAAAGTATGAGTTTCTTGAAAATTCAGCGAGATTTCCCCTCGAGTAGCATTTTAAAGTTCCAGGCACGTGCTAGACAAGCTAGCATTAGTTCAGCTCAAGTTTCTGAGCTCGCGTATTATAAACCCCTTCAAAAATCATCATCATACAATTTAGACGTGGTGTGTGCGAAAAAAGCCAATCTAATAAAGTTAGCGATTCGTTAGGCGAAGCCTTTCACGTCTTGTCACGATTTATCGATTTCACGCTCAAGGCGCAAATGTGCATTAAACATCTTCCTCGCCTCATAGTTTTGACTTCAGCACCCGATAGCGTCGATCGCGGCCCGGCAAAAGTAACCTATCTAAATTTAGATATAAGCTCTGTCTTCAATAGTGTTAAAATTCGCTTAGGTCCTGTCTGCAGCATCACGTGCAAGATTGATAACCAGAGCCGCCATAGTAACCATATGGTGAATGATTTCGCCAAAAATCGTAGTAATGATATTCGATTGGCTGATTGATATTTAAGAATAAATTTTTTCTTAGCTAATAAACCACACAAGGATCGTGAAAGAAGTCACTTGTTGCGTATAAAATTGTTTTATGCACGCCAGAAAAAAAACGCTTATTTCACAAATGAATCTTCAATTTCATTTTTTTCAAGTAACTTTCAACAAGAATAAAACAAAGATGATACTTGTGAAAAAATAACGCACGACAGTGTTCGTATTTATTCTATAAGGATCATTGTACCTAGCTATGTGTAGCCTTGCTTTTTTCACCTTTTTTTAATTTGATTGATAATCGTCACTCGAAATGTCAAAGAGTAGGGTACTGTGTACAGACTCTGAAACGCTGTCATGGAAAGATGTTATTTTTGGAAAGAACTTGACAGATAAAGGAGCATCGTAATTTATAATGACTTCGCACTTGTGGGATATATCCAATAAACAATAATTATTCAGAGACACATCGAAAGCTCAATTGCGTTCTGATAATTTGATTTTGAAATGTAAATAAGCTCAGCCTGTGACTTTTCTATTGTGAGCCAGCCAAACGAAATTTGAGGGGGGGCACACGGGAAGGGGTTTATTTTGACTCTGCTCAAGCAAATCAGATCAGTGGTATGTTAATAGGTTCGAAAGTTTCTTGAAAAGTTTGTTTGAGAAACTCGCTGCTGCTGCTACCTACTGCACTATTGCCGTTGCGCGCCGAGGCCGAAATGGATGAGTCTTCTGGAGACTGATAGGTTTTTAAGAGTTACTGCTCATTAAACTTCTTCCCTGGCGATGCGTATTACTTTCCTTTACGGAAATGAGTTGGAAGGCCCCGGTCCTCGCGTATAATGATTTGGCCTATAGATAGACCATATCGGGCTCGCTGCCCGGGCGCAATACGGTAATTTTCGAATCAAATTACGATCGCTTTTGATATGGGATTTTAGATGAAAAGTAACCTTGGTTAATTTATGACTTTCGGATGATCGTGCTGATGTGAAAATACTGATTCTATCAGATAATGTGGCGTATTTATGCATTTTACAAGCAATCTCCCAAGTACTTCATGAAGTAACCGATAGTTAAGCTGTTATGCAATTCTGAGCATGCTGTAATCTTACGCTGTAAGCATATTTATTTAGAAGAATATCTTTTGATGCGTTCAATACAAGCTCAAATTTGCAGCATTGTTTCTAATATACCCTCAAAATCTACAGACATCTTCGATATGTCTAATGAGCATGGCTACAGTCTAACTGGGTAAAGGTTAATTAGACGCATCTTCAGTTGTCAAATGTAGACGTTATGCAAATCGTTGATATATTCTTGAGTGTAAATGTTTTGTCATGTGTGAGCTCCTCTTCTCGGTGCATTACATAATAAGTACGCGCACAAGACAGTTCTGTCGTCGTCATCGCGACGTGTGACGACGCTTTCTCGTTCTTCAAGACAAACTCGTTTCGATACGCGCTAAGATTCTCTCAGTTGTTGTTGCTGCTGCTACTGTTCTCAAGATTTAATGCGTTTTATCGTATAGCAAAGCACCTAAATGTGCACAGGCGTCTGTTTTTGCCTATTATCTAATGACTGCTGTTGCTGGCTCGAGGAATTCAGCAGAAGTAGATCGTTAAAAATTAAATATACATAATTAGCGCGTTCAAAGGTACCTTTATGTCCGTACCATTCATGAAATACAGACATAATTATGTATTATTGCTCCGTAAATCGTAATGATGTCAGTGGCATTACACTGTTTGGTGCGTTAATTTCATAGAGAGTCGCTTTTGTAGAGAGTTTTTTATTTTTACTTTTTGTTCAACGGTATCAAGAGACAAAATAGTAAAGTGAATCACTGGGAAACTCGATATACTTGATGATACGTTATTGATTTCCGTAATCAGTCATATTTTAACAAAAATATTGTCTTACCTCTTTCGTTTCCATCGTATTTTCTCGCATTTTAAGTTTCTTTCGTGGCAAAGGAAAAAATGCAATCATCAATAATTTAACTGTTGCATAAATGATCCTTTCACAGCGTATCGACCGATGTTGTGTGTTAAATGCGAAATGTATATGCAAAAGTTTCACTCCGTATATTTTCGATAATATTGTAACGACGTCTTTAAAAATTTTCATTTATTCATGGCATATCGATTTGTCTCGTATTTCCATCTTGCGCGCGCTGCAGTGTTGAAAATTTGTAAAATCACGGCGAAATCCACTCGACGACAAACAATCCTCTGGCATGGAGTATTACTTTACATTTCGCGCTCTATGCGAAGCGCTGCCACCGCAATAAAAAATACCCCCTTGTCTGCGCGAATATACGTGAACAGAATCAGTAGGAAAAAAATTGTAATAACTTCATTCTCGAAGATAGCCCCCGAAACACAAGAGTACCGAGAGATTCGCCAAGAGATTTATGTGCGAGTCTGTTGCAGTATATATGTATATTGCATTGTACACCGCACAGAGAGTCGACGGCAGACATGTACAGCGTAGAATGTCTGCTGTATAATAGTATATAGTTTCATTGCTATTTGGATCGCTGCCCATCTAAACTCCGCAGACTTCGTTAACCGATTCTCCCGAAAAAAAACATATACACACACATACAATATACATGTATTCATAGAGGAGCGACGAAAAAATGCATGCTACAACTTCTTATTTTTTTTTATTTTCATTTTATTTTAGTCCGCACAGGCTAGGTGAGGTCAAGTGCTGTTAGTCTGCAAATTTATTCGCGCTCGTGTAATTATAAGAAACGCCACGCCGCGATGAATAAATGTTTTTCAATTATTTCGACGAGGCGCAGCTCGCATATAATTTTTAAGTGGGACGACGACGCACCCGCGCCGCGCTGCTGCTGCTGCTGCTGCAAAAGTGCTTAAAATGCAGAGCCAAATCCTTGAATGAATGAAGTGCGCCACGGCGCAGCTTTCAATTTTCCTCCCATTTGAAAATAAAGACGACGAGGAGAAAAATAGAAACCTACCCACATAAGAATCGTGGCGCGTGCAATAAATTTTTACGTATAAATGCGATGTATATGAGACTTTAGGGACGTGTGCTGCGCGTGTCAAACGTATGGGGCACGCAGAGCGCAATATAGTAGAGAGTCGTATAATATAAAGCCCGCTGCAGTCGATGTAGCTAGGAGCAGCTCTATAGAAAAGCAATGAGAGAAATGAAAGGAGACGGTGGAAAAGAGCGAGCACTAGCTGGAGGAAGAGATAGACACAGGGGCTTGACTCGAATGTGGAAATGCGCGCAAACGACCACACGGCCCCATACACGCACACACATGATGCACACACGCACATAGACGCAAGCTGCAGGCGTACATCAGGTACAACGACGAATTATTCCCGCAGGGGCGTGGAGGAACGCGGTAGCCAGCCAGCTCCGAGCCAACTGTGCAGTTACTCAATTTCACGCTTACACATGCGAACCCGATCGAGAAAAAAGCGATATCTTCGAGTGAGCGAGAGCTTTAAAAAGCTCTCCCGATGCTCAATGTCAAACCCTTTCGTATAGGTACAAGGGTGTATTGTTTCCTAGGCTATCGCTGTTACACAGGATACTTTATCTCTCGTGTTTCTTTTCTCTGCAGTAGCTCTCACAGCCCCTGCGCTCGATGCATTTTTCACAGCAATAATCTCTGTTCGCGTTTGAAAATTTTATTATCTATTTGCTTTTTTCCCGTTCACGTGGCCTTGCTTATTTCTTTTTCACCAACGACAAACCGATTCGGGTCGTCGTCGTCGCCAGCAGCTATGGTGGAGTTAGAGGGCTAAGACGCTGTAAGCATATTTTTACAAACGCATAGATTCAGAATAACCGGAGATAAAACTCTACGACTCTCTTCCTGATATACTTTGTTTACGGCAAAACGCAAAAGCAAAGTTTGTACGCATGGCTAGCTGCGACGCGTGCAGCTAGTCTCCAGGCTCTATATACACACACATATGCATTTACTGCACGTACACGGACTCAAAGCTTAGCTTTGCCGGCTCGCGCATAATGTATATTATGAAAGTCAAAGTTACGTTTCGGAGAAAGTAATTAATTTTTTATTTTTTTCCGCGCCCGCCAAGCCGTCGGGACTTTTATTTATATATATGCATGCGGATGTGGTACGGGCGATATTTTTTTAAAACTTTGCTTTCAGTACTAAATTTTGCTTAGGTTAAAAAGATTTTTTGCTCCTTGGCCTTGCGGATGCAATATTAAACTGCGAAAAGAGTGCAGAGAGAACGTTAGCGCGCATGAAATGCACTAAACAAACAAACACTTGTTTAAAAATATTATCATTATGATATTTCCTCGACTTTGTCTCGGATGTATAAATCGATGATTGCGCAGACCATCCAGTGACACTTTTACTCATCATCTTTTATATTTAAAAAATGTATCATCTCGTTACTACCGTGTCGATTCTATAAGAGCACTTTGACTACGGCAGCAATCGCTTCATTAACTTTTATTCATCGGTGCGAATTTCATATCTCTCGCTCGATGGAAAATTTGTACGCACGAGGTATTGGGCAGGGGCCCCTTGAAAAATTCGAAAAAACAAAAGGGATATCTTATTGAAGCATTGAACATCGAGAGTACAAGAGTGTATATTATTCAAAAGTATAGCACGTCAAAGTGAAATTAATTGCGTCATGAGCTGCTCCAGTATCAGAATGTATATATTTCGAACATAAAACCGATCATCTCGTTAAAAGCAACCCTTACTCGCGCTCCATCAAACGCTCCCGCGATCGAATCAAAGTTCAAAGACTCGTCTGTGCTCTCCCACGCACATGCACACATACACTCGCATAGCACGCACACACCGAATACAAACTGTATCTGTACGCGCATACAGCTCAGGCACATAGCAACGATACATATACGCTTACTCGGGAAGAACAAAGGCAAACGTGCAGATTTATAAATATATTCCTTCGTTGTGTGCCCGCTGAATTTTTCGAGAGCTCCATTGATTTCCTTAACGAGAAGAGAAGTACACGGTACACACTGCACCGAGTGAGCTCGGACCTGAAAATACTCAGAGTTCTATACATATATACGTAAGGTACTTGGCGCGCGGCGCAATGCGCACAACAATTTTCCCCTTTCGGAGCTCGCGAGAGGGTTACGGAACTCTAATCGCGTAGCTCTGCCACGAGCCACGACTATTGCAATATTACATGTATACGTGAAATGTATGTAGATTTGAACGGCGCAGTATTTCTCGCCCACGCATTCGAACGAGAAAGAATAAATATAATGCGTGAATGCACGACTCTGCTGTACTGTGCATGCATGCAGCAGCGTGTCTTTTGAAAACAGCGAGCTTCTGTGTGCCAGCTCTCTCTCTCTCTCCTCTCCTCTCTCATCTCCTCTCTCTCTCTCTCTCTCCTCGCTCTCTCTCTCTCCTCTCTCTCTCGCTCTCTCTCTCCTCTCCTCCTCCTCTTCTCTCTCTCTCTCTCTCCTCTCTCTCTCCCTCCGCTCTCTCTCTCTCTCTCTCTCTCTCTAATAAGGTATAGAGACTGTGGAGCCACAGAAGCTTCTTTCTATAGAGAAAGAAGAGTGAGCTGAAGAGCAGCGCCGAAGAGGAGAAAGGGTGCGGCTTAGAGAATGGCTTAAGAATAGTCTATCACGGACACGCGTCCTCTAGACAGAGCAAGCTCACAATATAATGAAACTTAAAATGCGCCGAGCATCGGAGATGTGTAAAATGGGTATGCGCGTACAATATAATAAAATATCGTAGATTAAGGTAGACAGGCGCGCATTATATGCACGGTAACGCGCTTGCGCTTGCCTCCCCGCGAGCGAGCGCCGCACCGCGTATACATACATACATTCGTGATTCAAGAGGCCGCGCTTCCGGCTTGACGAATTTCGGAATTTGATTTATACGGGCGCCGATGTCTCCGGGAATCGTATCCCCATATACTACTTCCACTACTAGTACTGGTGCTGCGGCGCAGCAGCTCTCTACTTCCTCTCTAAACTTCTCTGCCGCCACCGTCGTCGTTGCTACTGTACGCCGCCGTTGTGCAACTCAACTCCTCTAATGAAGATGCATGCAGGCGAAATAACGCGAAATTATTATCATCCGGATGCTTCGTAGCGAACTTGCTTGTGTCTAGGGTGTATTGCAGGCGGCAGCAGCAGCGCAGCACTACTATAGCTTTGTGATATATCAATCAAAATGTTCGAGATGGAGCTACAGAGGTAGTAGTAGCTATATACGAGATAGATAGAGACTCGACTGAGGCAGTTCAAATCTTGCTGATGACGGGATCGTATCTGTGCAAATCTGCGCAACCTACGTACTGCCTAACGAGAGCCGAGTAACTCGTGCGACTCTCACTCGCTCGCTCTCACTCTCTCTCTCGGTACATGATTCGAAGTGCGTATTTTTATATGCGATTCACACGAGTACCGACGCGATGACTCGACGCATCCAGAGCACAATTCGAAAGCACTAATGTAATAATACGTTTTCACTTTTGGCGCGTGCGCTACTTACTTCTTTGCAGCAGTCCGCGTTCAACTACGCGATCGCGATAATAATATCGCGAGATTCGAACGAGAGTCAGCCAGACAGCCAGCCTGCGCGTACACAGTACGCCGAGAGTTGTCAATTGTGCTTATCTAGCTTCTCGAGACTCACTTTCTTTAATATACAAACTCGACTCGCGGCCAAGCGCGCGAATAGTTTGTTCCATTGGGTTTCCATTCGAGTGCACAGACGATTGTCTTCGCAAGGCAGCGCGCGGAGAGAAAGAGAGAGAGAGAGAGAGAGAGAGAGAGGAATTTCGATATCTGTCGGTGGAGGGCTTTGATGAGCTTTTTATCAACTTCAGAATACTCCGGGACGTATTTATTGTGGCTGTAAATAGCGAGCGCTACGTCTTCGAGTAGTTTTCGTTAAATGATAACCCAAAGGGTAAAATATAGTGGAGAAAAAAAAGTACAAGAAAAAAGCTTGCACGTAGATCGAACTATATAGATGGAGATGGGAGATATAGTAACCGGTTGGGACGCGGAAAAAGTTCAATGTGCATATATCTCGTACAAAGGGTATATAGGAAAAATAAATATGCTTCTTTGCCTGCGAGCCGATTGTTTTTCTGTAGCGTAAGAATAAGAATAAGCAAAAGATAGACTATATGCAGCGAATACCTGCGCGCAGTAAAAGAGAGTTAAGTAAAAGTAGTTTTATATAAACAAACGAGCTGCTGCGCGCATTTTGTTCAAGAATAGCTTTTCGGAAGTCTTGTAAAAAAGAAAAGAAAACTTATACACAGTAGCCACTGCGCTCCGGTCTCGTTCGATTAATTTTCTACGCTCTCTCTCTCTCTCTCTCTCGAAAGACGATACAAATTTTCATTTCGTCCTTGTTATATAAACGAGGCATAGAAATCGATTGATCATGCTCGGGTTATATAGGTACACACAGCAGTACGGCGACGAGGACAATGCAATGAAACGGCTAAACTTTTTCCGAAGGAAGCTCGCAACCGTTTGCCATTGTACTGGAGCGTGCAGTAGACGACGCATTGTGTCTAGCGAGCGAGCTAATCGAGAGAGAGAGAGAGAGAGAGACGACGATACACACACAGGTCGTATATTATATACTCGCGCAAACGTATAGAGCTGAGGTACGATCGCGACGCGTACGTATTATATGGATACACGAAGCTCCGCCGAGTGCATTACGAAACAGCGCCGCGTGTGCATCACCATTAATCATTCCGCAATAAATTCCCTCAATTTGATCCGCGCCTCTCCAGCTGCAGGAGGAGAAGGGAGTATTTCTCGCGCTCTTCTTAGTTCAATGATAATTCCCGAACGACGAGGTTAACGCGCTCCGATGCTCCGCTGCGAGACGGAGCGAGCGAGAGAGCTTCGCTCTGCGTTAGAGGTCCTTGAACTCTCCAAACACATGCACTTTTCATTCGAAGGTTTATTCAGCGTAATTGACCCGAAGAGTAACACAAGCTGCCGCACTATAGCATAGCTTATATATAGCTTATATGCTATATCGAGTGGGTGGGGGGAGCATTTGTTAGCCCGTGGGGGCGTATGCGTGTACTCGAGAATTGCAACAACGAGTTCTTGACCGACATATATAGCTGATCTCTCTTGTATCACGCGCAATTTATATACCTGCGCGCACTGCCACGATCGCGTTGGACGCAACGCAACGGCGGCGGAGGTGGCGTTTTAATGCGGCTCGCTGCACTTCTCCAAAAGAGCTGAATCGAACGTGTGTTGTATAGCGCACGCAACATTCAAAATGCTTTTATCTTGTTACTTACAGTTTGAGGGCTTGCTCGTGGATTGAGCTCTCAACTAAAATCGAAAATTAAGAGAATCGATTTACCCTGGAGAATCGACGTAATATGTTCAAAGTGTAAAAACAAAGATAAGGCCGGAGCGTTAGCTTCTTCAGGAAATATTACAGCTGTAAAAAAAGGTTCAAACTTTGAAACAAATTTATTGTTATTTGAGATAGCGTGGCGACGTCATATTTTTAGTAAGAAATGTTCAGACCAAGTAACACATGAGTATTTATATCTGTTCTTGCCTTACTGACGCTTTAACCACGTCTTTAACATACTCTTTTTTCGGCCGTGGATATTACATTTAATAATATATAAAGTAACGTTGAAAGCAAGCTCAATCAATTTTGTAGATGTATATGTTTAATTTATTGAACCCGTAAGAAAATGTGGCGGTGGAAATAAGTTGCACATAATTATTCATAACAGCTTATATTTTTTACTGTAAAACAAGTGACGAAGCTTATCAGTAAATAAATAATTTTGAATGGCCACGTTGTCATGCGGTGGTCTTGTGCTGCTGAGTATAAATACTCGTTTGGAAATATCCTCTTGCTCTTAGCATTTTATCGTATTAATGATTGCGATCGTCGCCTGAACTCGGTTTTTGTCTCCACACGACGATTCATTTCTCAGGAAAAGCGTCGATGCAGCAGTTCGACTCAACGACGAAAAGGACGTCCTACCGTTAGATCGAACTCGAGGCAAGTAGCAGCAGCAGCACCGGCGGCAGCAGTGGCGGCTTCAGCGAGAATCGTAGCTTATACCAGAGATCGAATGCGCTCTCCAGATATATAGATTGCCGTGAATGTTGATGATAGTCGCTGCGTGCCGCGCGACACACATACTCGGAAATCGACGACGAGTAATTATCTCATACCTGCTGCTGTTTCCTGTCGTGCGCGACTGTCCGACACAAACTGATTTTTTTTGAAATACGTGTCCTTTAAGATAACTATATACCTGTTCGCACAGTTTCCAAGCTGCTGGTAAGAATGTTTTCAACCGCCTCCTTCCATGAGATTTGATTTTTATGCATATAAAAAAAGAAACCATATCTTGAATGGCACCGTCTAGTACTTGAACTTGGAAGACTTAAAAGACGTCAACTTTTTACTGTAAAGTACATTGAATCCAAAAATAATTTTCAATGCCCACAGTTTGTGATGCATAAAAATAACCCAAACGCATGCTCGATTAGCTTTAAAAGCATTGTTTTTAATTAAGCCAAGCCCTCCTCAGATTGACGTATGAATTACGCACGCATCATACGGTTTACCACATCAAAGTTATCTAGACGAAAACAATTGCGCAGCTATAGCTTGCGGAATTCGTATACACACGTGTATGCGCAATCACAAAATAATACTCGCGTTGTTAATCATCGGTTTGACGGTCGCGCATACTGTAAACTTACTGCTCGCGGGCGCATCCGTCGCTTATTACACGCCTACAAGTGAAAATACCCGCCTGTGACGCGTTGTATGGAGTGTACCGCTGACTCCGGTTCCGAGAGTTCCCTAAAAAGCAACAAGTGCACGCAAGACGAATTGTTGAAGAGGATGAAGCACTGGAAAATCCCTGCAATAATTTTTGCCAGCTCGCACACAATTTTTGGCCTATTCAGAAAGGAGCGCGTGGCAGCCCTCGAATCGCGTAAAACTCGCACGAAGACCGGGCCACCACCAGCACCAGCACTATACGCGCACGCGGAGAAAGAGATTGTAGTTGTGGGCGATACAATAGTCGTCGCGATGACGTTACTTTCATTGTGCACGCAACAATATAATGTACACGGAAAGTTATGATACACAAAAAGCGGAGCCCGGGACCGGCCCAGCTAAATTTATGTCGAGCTACATTATGCGAATAAATGTAATAATAAACGTGATTATATCACAAACGATGTCACAATAGATATTATATCGTGCTCGTAAGGAATAAGGCCTGGTATAAACTGACTTGTAAGCTTGGTAGCTGCGTTGCCTCGTGGTAGTAGTAGTAGTACTAGTCCGCTGCGGGCTAAGCCGGATACGCCGCTGCCGCTTGTGCTGGCTAGCATAAAAAGTAGCGGATAATGGTGCCGATCATAGCCTTCTACCGGGAAAATCTCTTCTCGTCTTTCTAGCCCTTTTTTTCTGAATAATCATGTAATAATAATCTAGCCGCGAAGCAAATGGCAAATGTACTGCATAATACAGTGCCCGCAGCGGGTGACCGCGCGTTAGTAAGAGAGAGAAAGAGAGCTCTGTGTAGTAGTGCGCTTTGTTCGCCATCGTCGTCGTTGTGATTTTTCAAAGGCTCCTGGCGAGTCCAGCTTAATATATATCTATAGTAGGCGCGCACATACACACACAGATACATATATATTGGTAAGTGCGTTTCACGCACGAGAAAGCTAAAAGGGGTCAAGACTTACGCGCAGCAATCGAAAATATAAGCCTCGAATGTACCGTACGGTAAAACCGCGAGCAGCGCATTGTGAACTGTAGCTATAAGGCCATTATTTTATATATACAGCATATATAGGTGTGTGCGTGTGTGTACCAACTCCGACCAAGGTATATAGTATATACTCTGGTATAAGGTATATGCTACGCTGTAAAACCCACGAATCGGAGTAGGTGGACGTTGGCTGCGCGCCGAAAGAAGCGAGCGAGCGCGCGCCAAGAGATCCTCGAAACTCGTTCTCCCGGTTTTTTACCTTCCGTCCTCCCTCGAGCCTCTCTCTTTTTTCGTTATTATATTTTTTTAAAGGCGCGCGCGCAAAATTTGTCGAGTTTCTTACGACATTTGCCACTTACGAATTATATATTATCCACGTCTTTCGCTGCTCTGTAGCGACGTACAGACAAGTTTGATTTTCTTCGATTTTAGTCGTTCAATAATGCAAGCAGTTTTTCCTATCCTCGCAACGAATAAATGATGCAAAAAAAGAAAATAGAAAAGAAAGATAAACATTGGAACCTCGCGCGAGGTTGTAAATTAGCCCTCTTATAAGTCAAAGACGCGAATTATAAATAATCAACATCTTTTGTGTGTACCTATACTATATTTACCGAGTACTATATTGCGAAAGCACCGGAGGACCGGTTTTTCAAGTTCAAGATCACAATCGCGCAGAGAGCACAGCGCAGCGCAGCACAGCGCAGCCCGAGCGCGAGCGCAGCACGTGTAAGTGGCACTACTTGTACAGAATATAAACTGTCCTGCGCACGCGAATGAATAAGCAAGAAAATTATCCAAACAGTAAATACTTTCGGAGAAGAGGACGTATTATATATACGTTTATAAGCCGCGCAGTTGTATATTATCGATACGCGCGTATATAACATTATAGCCGCGAGTGAAGAGACACGCTGAAAGGGGGAAAAAAAATTAAAGACCAACGGTCTATGGATCTGTGCTGTACTAGGCATGTATATTATATAGATAATGCAGTAGTAGGTACGGAGGTCACACGACACACGAAGAGGTTACCACGGGTCGCAACGGGTTATTCACATCGTGATACGCTTGCCTAGAGAGAGAGAGATGCAACCATATACCTACGATATACGCTACTTCGGCGAAGATGCACCTCTCTCTTTTCCTAGCTCTTCTCTCTCTTATTCTTGGCTTGCTCTATCACGGCATTATAAATATACACGTGCACACGTGCTATATTTATTTGTTCGTTCGGTAATGACTCTAGAAACAGTGAAGAACAAATACACGCTGCTCGCGACGTTGTTGTTGTTTGTTGTGTAAGGCCCTCTGCAACCTGTTCCTTCTCTCTCCTTCCCCTCTTCAATGACTTTTTCGCTCCAATGTCGCGCAAATCGACGAGTCCCCTTGGTTTAATGAAGTTTCTCTAAAAACCACGAAAACTAATCCTTGCGAAGATCGCTGTGTGCTTGTGCGTTCAGTTCCCCCCAAAAAAGGAAAATTGAATGGAAAAAAAATTGCAGAGTGGTCGAGTTATTACGTAGCACAAACTTTTTTAAATTGTATGTATTTTTTGAATTTTTACCTGGGCTCCTCGCACATAAGGTATACAAGCCAGAGTCAAAGCACTCCTTGTAGTCGGAGAAGCGCAAATAATGGCGCGCGAGCGGCCCAAGCCGGTTCTTGACACGCTGTCTCCCTCTCCCCCTTCTCGACATCTTCTCGGGCCCCTTCGTGTTTTGCGTCTGGCGGCGTTGCCAAGTTTCCGCTTGCTTTCTTGCTCAGCTTCAAGACTGTGCTGTCGAGTCGTAACGTACTCTACACGTGTATATCTATATCGTGTATATTTATGCAGGTAAGCCTATGAACACTTTGCTCGCTGCGTCGCCACGAAAGTCATTTAAATCTGTTGAGATCTCGCATCCGCCGTCATCATAGAGCCTCGGTCTTTGACACTCGTCGTACGATGAATTCGAAACTATGGCGCGAAGAAATGATGCTTTAATCGATCGATCATATTGATAATCTGACTGCTCTCTCTTCTTTTATTTGTAACTCTGAGCCAAATCATAGACAATGGATCGTTTTGCTTACAGTTCGTTTGTGTATATGCAAAGTGGTTTAATTCCAGTAGCTTAATGCTAGTAGTTTTAATCTCTTATTTTTTAAATTTTATCTTATTAAAATGGAATTTTAAAAAATCGAAAATTGTCGTAGTTTTAGCGATTTTAAATTCAAAAACATTTTTAATAATTAATCATATATTTAGAAAGAGTTTTTATATTTATAAGGCTCCAACATTTATGTCGAACCACGTAGATAAAAATAAAAAATCATTGTTAGCTTTTAAAGCCAAAAACATATTTATAAAATATTTTTCAGATGTCAGTTTAATTATTCAGTACAGATATCTTTTCGATATTCATCCGATCGTATTTTTCATGTGATTAGCACTTTTTTAATAAGATAGTGGTTAAACAGGCTTCTTTTATTTCAACATATTTATTGTGTAAATTATACCTAATATAATAAAATAAACTTTAACTAGTAACAAAATCGTATCCTAATATTTTCATACTTTTTTTTTGTAAAATTCATCCCAAGAGAGATTTCGTTTTGGATTTTAAAATGAAAAAATCGATTGACAAAAATTATGTAAATTAGAAATGTGTGCATTATTTTTATCGGTGAACATGGAAAAAAGTAAATCATTCTTAGCGGTGAGCACACGCAGCCTCAAGTTTACGCATTAGCAATGCGTTGTGACAACAGCTATATAATATGCGACGCGAGGTGCGAGAAAAAAGTCATTTTGAGATGTAAAGCGCAAAAACTCCTTAAAATGCAAATCTTTGAAGTCAAAGCAGCAAGTGAGAGAGAAAGAGAGAGGGAGAGAGAGAGTCAATCAGGATTCTGCTAAACGACTTTTTAGAAAACTCTTAAAAGCTGCTCCAGGCTGGAAACGACAAAAAAAGTCCGGCCGCTAAAAGCTCATTCGACTTAAAAATTATGAATTCATCTTTTCATCTTCTCTGCGCTAGTTGGCCGATACGTAGCACGAGCGCAGTGCCTCTTTCTCTACACGTGCATATAATACTCATCCGCAGCCCAGGCTCGCTGGTGGTGTGCAATTATTAAAAGCTTTTTATGCGGTACCGGTGAGCACACATCTACGGGAGTAAACAAAAGCAGTACAGGGTCTTGCCATATGTATATTTATATAGATATATTTGCACACGCTGTTCAAAATGAACATTCGATGCTCGTGCGCGCTTCGTGTACTAGCTTTACTACAAACTCCATACAGAACTTGATGATTGTTAAAAAGAGAAATAAAGACTGCACATCAAACAAATCAGCTCCGAGCTGCGCTCCGCGCGCGCAGTTGTACATTTATTACATTCGTCCGACTGACAGAGATTGACAATTCAAATATAAAATTGGTTTTCACATTTTCAATGTATAACTCGGCTTTAAACTAAATCCACGCGCTCACAGGGTCCATCTTTTGCGCAAAAGCACGGCAAAAGTGCAGAATGCAAAATGACAGCGTGATTTCGTTTGACTCGTGTACTCTCCTCGCGCTGCACTGGGCAATCGTCCATTCAAATGTGGCACGCGCATCGACCGAGCCAACGATTGGCCGCGTGGCTCGTGCACGTCCACTTTTGAGAATTGCTGGCTCGCGAATGAACGGACACCGTCATCATCATCATCAGAGCTATCGAGGATGTAGATATGTGCGTGTGTTACGTATTTATCTCGAAACTTAATGTAGGTATATAGAGAGAGAGAGCTTGCGCTGCACGCGACTCGAGCAATTCGCAATATATATAGATGAACGCAATGGAGCTGGTCGCGTACAATATTGGGGAAGCGTATATATACTTATCGGGTGTATTCACTCGCGCACACACACGCTATCAACAGTCTGGCTGCGGCTCTAGACGACGTTGCCGCTCTTCTTTCATTGGTTCGTTCGTTTGTTCGTTTGAGCGCACGCGGAAAGAGCCTGCGGAGAGGCAGTTTCTTGATCGCGAGTTCGCAGCTAAGCAGACCGGCCAAGAATATAATACCTGCTTGCAATGCTCTATACCTATGTATGGGTACATTCGCTTATATACACAGGGCAAGAATATAAGCGTGCGTGATGTTGGGGACCAGCTGCCAGGCCTCGGGGGGCTTTGAATCTTTGATGGTTCGCGTGAGTCGTGCAGTGCTGCCTCTCAGTTCTCTCTCTCTTCTCTCGTTCTCTTTCTCTCTCCTTCTATCTTTTTCGCTCCGTACTTCGCATACATACTATGTAGGTATATATACCATATATACACTCAGCAGCCACAAGATGGAATTGAAGTGCTCAGCTCTCTTTTTCTCTCTCTCTCTCTCTCGCAAAACGAGGTAAGAAGGTCCAGTTTGATCCGTCAAGTCACGCGGGAGAGGAGCCAAGACTCACTAAAAGTTTGAGGGATGCAACGGAAAAACATTTCACAATCTACCTGCGTGACACTCGGACTCGCTGAAACAAGGATGAATTATTTCTTAACGTTTTTACGAGCTCGAGCTCTGATGGCCTCGCAGTCTCTTTTCCAGCATACATACGCACATTACATCTGCAACAGCAGCTGCCTTGTCTCGTGTCGCGCGCGGTGAGCTAAGCTCGTTCGATTATTTATGCTTTTATTGCTTGACGCGCGCTTAATTTTACGTCCCGTTATATTTTTCCATCGCAATTCCGTTTTATAAACATCGCAGCCTCAAATGCGTCGAAATATAATTAGTCAAGTGTATTGAATAATGTGCTTGAATTTTTGCTACGCCGAATGCCGGGCTAACTTGTCATATTTACGAAAGAATAATAATGAAGAAAGAGCAAGAGAATTAATTCAGACTCAATTTCGCAAATTAAAAAGGCACTTAGTCAGGTATCGATTTGAACTAGAGCGAGACCTCCCAGTTGCCAGGGGCATTTACACGGGCAACAGATCGATCCTTAAGTTCATTTGCTAGTGTATTAATGATACCATTTAGGTATATTTTCGACTCGATGAGCTCGCAGGGCAAAAAAGCCAGAGGTACAATTGCCGACGAATAAGAACGACTCGTATTAACGGCGCGAGATTGTCGTCAATAATAGATATTGGTAATGACAAGAGCTTTTATTTCGTTAGCTATAGAGTAGAAATTGAAAAATATTTCGCGAGACAGCGTATTGGTAGTAGCGCTTTGTCAGCAACAGCATGCGGCAATAGTAACATCATCGAGAGCATTCGAATGGCAAAAATCAATTCTTGGGTTCCGTTCGGTCTTACGATTGGCGCGAATCAAAGCGAATTCTCGACGAGGAGAGAGAGAGAGAAAAAGCTGCAGAACGATAAGGGGCGGCAGTGGTGCAAGGCCGAAGGGAGGGAAAAAAATCACTCCTATACATCGATCGTTGTCCATCGTCGATTTATTCGACAATAACTAACAGATTAGTACGGCATTATACGTTTATCGAAAGATTGAAAAGCGCCCGGAAAAAACATCGTATATAGGTATTACATTTGACAGTGTATGTACGCGGTAACATGTATCGACCGAAAAATGTAGTATAAAAAATGAAAACTAATATATTGGATACAGCGACTCAATGCGAGACCACGTCCATTTTCATATTGGAACAACGTACAGCTCTTACGGGAAGCATTTCGCTCTTAAAAAAATCCATTACAGCTCCGGTTCATGAAGCCCGCAATAGCTCCGGGTGCGGCTTATTCTGTACATTGATTTTTGTCAAATTTTTTTTTTCAACTAAAATTACATCCTGATTTGCTATAAGTTTTTTCATTGATTCCTCGATGAAAACCTATTTACGGTCACCGTGTATAAATACAATGAGAACGGTCCTTCATAAAAAAAATGAAAAAAAAAAGTTTGCATCGCGGCAACTTGATCGAGGGTGACGCTAATCAAATGTATGAGTTGAAACAAAAAGCGTCAGCGCAGGCAGTGGCAGCGTCGGCGATGCGCGTCGTCCTATGCGAATAAAATTCAGCAATCAGTTCCCCCTGAAAGTTGCGATGTAGCTTAATTTTGAAGCTTGACAGTCGCGCGCATCGCCGGAACACATCTTTTTTCTGTCTCTCTCTCGCGCGCGCAAACAAAAGCCCTACGGAGCCGCCGCCGCTGCTATAGGTGGCCTCTCCTTTTCCAAACCTCATTCTAAATAATCTGCAAGTTTCCACACAAAGTGTCAATAATCACACTCGGCGTCGGCTGCGGCGCGCACAGGCACACAGCGGCATTGCGCGCAATTCTCTTGGCAACTCGAGAAAAAGTTAAATGACCCGGGGACTCGCGCCAACACGCTCGCAAGTCGCAGCACAACGACGACGACGACGAGAGGGTGAGAGGGAGAGAGAGAAGTGCGAGGAAAAAAGTACACACATATACTCTTCTTTCCATTTCCAACGACAACGAACGAGCAGCACGAGAAAAAGATGGAAAAAAAGCCAACGTACCGACATCAGCGAAAGAATCCTAAGAAAAGACAAATAATCGAGAATACTGAAAAGTTGCACTAGGAACTAGAGAAGAAAACTGACTCTATATATGCGAACGGGCGGGTCCTCCCTAACTGTCTTTTTTTCTCGCTTTCTCTCTCCCTCTCACACTCCGTGCTCCCTCTTATAACTCTACAAGTAGACGAAGTTACTTTTTCAAGCAGCTTTATCTAGCGGAAGTGACGAATGCCGCGCAGTCGTATAGTCTCTCTCTCTTTCCCTGTCTGACTCTCGACGTAACTTTCCCGCTGGCTGCCTCTCTTTCCTCGGAATATGACGACAATCTTTTGTCCTTGGTATCTTCAACCCTTGTTCGCACATATATAATATAGATCTCATTTTCTTTTGACGTCTCTACTTTATAATGATTCGTGTATAAATCGTGTACACGTGTAGTTGAGAGCTGCTTCTGCTGCAAGCATGCGTGTGTCTTGGGAGATAGCGAGCTCCTATAGCTTTGTAAAGCGTAAAATTAACAAATTGTTTACATCGTAAGATGGAAATAGTGACGAGAAAGAGAGAAGAAGAAGAGAGTATAGAAGATGAAACAGAGAGAAATAGACTGTTGCCGAGTCAGACAGACAGATAGCAAGTAAGCAAAGCAGAAGAGCTGCTTTGATATACTCTTCGCCCTATATATATGCGCAGGGATTGTTTGGCGCTGCATCACGAGTAACCGAGCGTTTATTCAGAACTTAGTTTGTCTGCTCTAGTAGGTACACCTTATAGACTACTATATGCGTGTTCTGTCTTTGTGCTATTTATATACATGTAGCGATTCGTATTTACGCTTGATAGAATTATAATTTTGCGCCATTGAAAATGTTTATCATTTCATTAGACATCCCCGTTATTACAATCACGCAGCAAAAATATTCAAGTTGTAGTATAAACGAGCCGAGGTAACGTGCGTCTTGTAATTTTCATTGGTGCAGCTGAAGTAATACAGTGATAAAAATGTGGGCAAAAAAATGATCTACAAAATAAGAGAAGAAGTATATAAGATCAACTAATGAACCGTAATAAATTGAATCAAATTATTCGTGCGCGAACAATCCAATTTTCAAGAATTTGAGAAAGATTCACGAACTAACTATCTTTGAATTATCAAAGAAAATCAGTCTACAACCGAGCAACAGTTACCAGAAATTACAAATGATGAAAAGTAGCATACGACAAAGGAAATTTCATCTCGAAAGAGATCAGAGCTAAAATTTTCCAGTATCACTTTCTTAACAAACCAACAGTTTGTTAAGTGCACGAGTTCAAGTTTAAATAAAAGAAATAAATCGTAAAGAATTAAATTCTTATTATGACGTTAAAAGGTATTTGATTTGATTTGTGCAATATCGATGAAATTAATAATTTATATTAAAAATTCTAGATTTCACATTAAAATAAAATCGTATTGTTCTGCAATATTGCACCTTTATGTACGAATGCAAGAACATGGATCTTTTTGAATACATTTTCATTTCTTCAAAACATTTTATTTATTAGTAAACTAAGTCACGGGAGTCGTCGCACATATCAACATTTGAACGCATAAGCACACCTTATAGCTTAAATACATCTCTATCGCATTGAACAATCATCGTGCGATCGAGACCTCTCACTAAATTACGGGAAAGAGCATTCATAGCGTTGAGTTCGAATCTCTAATAGGTAATCCGTTTAGGCGCAAAATCAAAAGTGATTTGTAAATCACGACTAAAACTGATCATGCTGGTACGCAGTAGCAACAGATACGTTGGAATTGATGACGTTGTTTGCGCTGCTGGTTACTGCCTGAATTTATAGAGGACGAACTTATAAGGATGGTATGAAGTTAGTGACAAACAATTTCGAATTTGAATAAAGTACAATGACGATTGTGGGAATATTATTAAAAAAATATAATAAGTTATTGGGCTTGAAAAATAAACGATAAAAGCGTGTAAACTTGAACTTGTTTCTCATACCATCAAAATTATCAATGCAATTATTATGTAGGCCTAGATTTTATGTTACGCAATGCAATAGTAGTGCGAAAGTGATTTTTCATTTTTTTGGTCAAGCTAATATTCAGGTGATCTCTAAAAAATCATTTTACCGCCACAGGAATAAAAGCAAACGATAGAGGTGGTTGTTCAATATGTCCCGAAATTGGCTTCGAAAGTTTAAGTAATTCACTCGGCGAGCGCTGACCTACGCATAAAAACCGATTCTCTTTTCACTTGAGCTTTCTCTCTCTTTCTTTCTCTCTCTTTCCTAAACTTTGCCTTGCACCTTTTTACTTGAAAGGCGCATGAAAACTTTTACGTATATATGATGAGAAACGCTCTGCGCTTGCCAAGTATTTCCGAAAGATTGGAAAAAATGGTCAAAAAGATTAGATGCTCGCGTCATTTTTTTCGAAGTTAATAATTTCGAGGCTAGGTCGAAAGTATTTAAATCAACATTCGAAAAGTTTCCTCTCAATGTGGCAAGCGAGGAAGAAGTAAGTACCTCAGCTGTCAAATGAAAAACTATCGATTTTCAACTAAAACAATGCAAGTGGACGAAAATATCGCAATTATGCGCGCGTTGTGCCGCTAAGCTGAGCGTAAAATCAGATGCCATCTAATTTCGGCCTGATGTATCAGTGTTAGTTAGCCGTCGAGATATGTAGGGCAGTCACGCCTTGACTGTGCGAGGCTGAGTGGACGCAAACTGCCCGAATCGCCAACTGCACTTCAAAGTCAGCACGTGTGGGAGTGCAGCAGCAGCTTCGTCCTGACGCAAGCAGCGTCATGCAGTAAACCCGAAATCTCATCTACGAGTGCGCCGAGAGTCTCTCACGCTGTTATATACGTATATAGTAGGTAGACTCGTCAACCGTTGCGGCGCGTTTGTGTATTTACAATTTTCGACAAAGTGCTTGATAATGATATATCCAGCGAGCGACGTAGTGCCGTACAGGATCACAAGTGTGCTAAAGGTCTACCTATCGGTTCGCCACGAATAATGGGCTTAAACGATCGAGTGGAACCTTACGGTAGATGAGAGCCGTGCCTATCCACGACTGCTAAAGTTTCAGTGTAAAATGCGCAAGCTTATATTCGTTCATTCGGTTAAAAACGTATCAAGGTATAAAATGAAAAACGTTGCTGCACGTGCTTCATGGATCTCGTATATAGGATGCATCTTGTATATCTATAGATACAGAGTTACGCTGAGCTTGCAGCGGGCGGCAGTTGGACTTAAGTACACTTGAAAGGCGCATTTAATGGTGTATAAATATAAACTGCGCGAATCACCAAAACGAATTTAAATGTCGAGTTGAGTGCTGGATAAGACGGTCGCGCCGCGCGGTTGCCATGCACACACACACTCTTATACAACATTCGGGAGGGATTTAAATATTCGAGCGCAAGAAAGAGAGAAACGTGCGCGCGTGGAAAGCCGCATCTGTCCTTCATCTTTGCATATAGCACATATACCAGCCGAATAGAATCTCGACGCGCGTCGAGGTCGACGATATCCGGAATATATACGCTGTATAGCTGCGTGGCAGTAATTCAACTATTGTGGTGTAGAATTTGGGAGCCCCTAAAACAATCAACTATATTACAGCTCGCAGGTCGGTAGAAGGGGGGAGTAGGAGGTGGTTTGGGAGAGAGAATCGGAGCGCAATTATTCGCGGTACCAACGTGCACAACTTCTCGCTGAAGATATTAAGCATGTTGCCGTTGCAGTATCCAGCTCACCTATACACCCATGTATCCAAAGCACCCGTACATTCGCACACCCATATACAGGGTATATAGGTATATACACTACTTAAGAGCTCATTGATCCACACTAGTGCCGCTGTTGTGGTTGGACATTGTCGTCATTTAATTAAATGCATTTTCCGAGTTCCTGCTAGGTTCTCTCGCTCGCTCGCGGCGCGCAGACAGACATCAACCCTGCACAACGTGCTATGGGTGCCGGTTGCAACGGTGTCGGTAGCAGTATTGTAGCGGCTGCGTCGGCCACGGTTGCGTGTTCCGAATATATGTATGTGTTTTCCGAGAGTAAGACGAACCCACAGAGAGAGATAGTGAGTGAGGGAGAGATAGTGAGTGAGGGAGAGAGAGAGAGAGGAGAGAGAGAGAGAGAGAGAGAGAGAGAGAGAGAGAGAGAGGAGAGAGAGAGAGAGAAAGAGAAAAAGAGAGTCGAGTTATGCACATTTTGTAGCTTCGCGAGAGAAAACAATGTAATATACTATCTGTAGCTAAACGAAAAGGGAGCGCGCGGGGAACTTGATTTTAAACGCTGCAAATGTTTAAGCGCGTCGAGGCACACAACAACAGGCGCGCGGGGCACACACGCCCATACAGATATATACGAATCGCGCGCGAGTGATGAAGAATTCGAGACAAGTACGCAGAGATTGTTTGGTATCTTCTCAATTAAATCCACGCGCAGGCGATGCTCGCACTGCCACTGCGCCGCCGACGCCCGACGCCACCGCTGCTGCTGCTGCTGTTGCTGTTTTGGTTTCCCGCTTTTAAATCTTCATTGCTTCGGAGTCTTTGGATTTTTGCCGCTTTTAATTCGGCCGAGCATTTCGAAATGTTGCAGCTCTCGTATAAGCTCCTGCCCCCATATGGATATGGCACGCGAGGATTTAATCATTTACAATTGTATACATACCAATCTTATACTTCATATTCGTATAGGGGACGATATGTGTGCGCTCTGCATTCTCACATCTCGATGCATGTAATATCAAATGTTACTTCATTCCCGAATTATTAACGTGTTTATTTACTTTTCTGTTACAGGTGAGTTTGGACCATTCTTGCGAATATTGGCCTTTTCAAACTAAAAATAGAGGTACAGCAAGAACATACAATGTAATTATTTAAATTTCAAACCTGAGTAATTAAAACTGCATCTGTCATTCCATTTAAAAGAAAGTAAAAAGTAAATACAGGGAGATTCAAGTAGGCCCATGCATCCCTTTAGCTTTGGGCTTGATAAATTGCTCGCTGCGAGGCTCGGTGCGCTATCCTGCAGCGCGAAATTCCATCATCTTCGCGCCGGACAACATGAATATTAGAATAGAGATATATATTATCGAAGTGCGGTGCGGTAAGGTCTCGTGTGCGATTTGCGCAGTACAGTGCGGCTCTCGTGCAGATGCGAGCTCGCACCGGCCGCGTCATACTCATGATGCAGTCGGTCAGAATTCAGAGCTCTGGACACGCGCGAGACAAATCGCGACATTAATCGTCCGAGAGTATGTGCAGCCGGTACGTCATGCAGAGCGGCATGTTTGAGTTAATTCTGACTAATGATCGATTCCCTTTCTATCTGGCTCGCGCGATCTGATTAATCATCCCCAGCACACGATCGACCGAAAGTGCACTGCACCGTTCGCGCTTTCTTCGATGCTTATGGCTGCACATGTGTACTGCAACTCGCGCGCTCGAGCTTCCGTTAAAGAATCAACGCGACCGCGTGCGAACTGCACAACTGTGTGGAGCATCACGGAGAGATGTGACACAAACTTTTACCAATGCAGCCAGCCCCCCCGTCAGTCAGTCAGCCAGCGAGTAATTTCACGTTTTTGTAGGTACGCGCGGGCGAAAGGACATTTCTCACGTAGCAAATCAATTTCTTGCTGACGCATTATAAAATATAAAACGCATATTTTGCTTTTTCATTGCATTTTATTGCTCACGGTGACTCGGACAATACACAGATGTATGTATACACGCGTTGTCAATTGCCAATAGTCATCGCGGGTGCGCGCGCGAGAGATGCAAAAATATCCACCCAATGCGTCACCATTACGTGTGCATAAAGCGTAACAGATTCGCAAGCGAAGGTAAAAATTTGATCTCTCGATGAATAATTGCCGCGCTCGTTTCGATTTGACTTTATTAAAAGTTCACATTTGCAATATTTTATCCTTGCAGCTCTCCGATTCCGTCGATGCAATTGCCGACTATATATAGATTTTTTTTTCCTCGCGCGCGAGCGAGCATTATGTGTACATCAATCGACAGAGGCTACGATCGCCGATGCGACATAAATAATTCGCGATTCAATTCGATTATATTTCGAGGCAATACATTTACTTTTGGAAATTCGGCCATGCGCGCCCGCGGACGTGTGTGTGCAATCACGGCGAAGAAATACACGTTCGCAAGCGCGGTAAGTAATGTATAAAAACATACATTACACCCGACGAGCAAAATATATATGTACGTGTGTAAATAAAGAGATAAAGGTAAGCTATATATATCGACGTGCGGACTATATAGCAGAGCGAATAGCTATAGATCGCGTCGTGACAATTACTTCGCGTGCAGCAGCAGCAGCAGCAGCAGAGCAACGACGGCACAAGTTCCGAGGGACTCTCGTCGTCGTTGCGAAGTTAGTTGTTGCTGTAATATCTCGTGTATCTCTTTCCGATTATCCGAGAGCGGCTCTCTCGACGGCGGCTATGGCTAGAGCTCGGATGCGCGACTTGACTCGAACTAATTGGAAAGACTCGTCAGGATAGCAGCGGCAGCGGCGGCAGGACAGCTTCTCCTTTTCTTTTTCTACGGCGACTCTATGTCTTCGGCAATACATGTATTTATTGACCTCGTCGTTGTCGCCTCGCTGCGCCGATGCAGCAGCTAACCCGCACAATGTACGCGCGGCGCAGCGACGTTATATATATTATATATCTATATAGGCATGAGGGAGCGGGCGGAGCGCGGCGAAAAAAGAAGTTAGAAATTGCGCGCGTCCAGTTTGCGCTCTACTGATTATTTGCGCCGACGGCTATGTGTATAAGGACTTTTGCCTCTAACTTTTCTCTCTCTCTCGGACTGATCCGATCCCGACACGAACAAGTAAGTATAAGTAAGTAAGTAAGTAAGTAAGTAAGAAAGAAGCTGTGGGGGTATCAAGAAGAGTAGTAACCGTGTAGAGACTACTGCAGCCACTATTGCTATATATAAATTTTAGTGCCGGGGCAACATCTTTGTGTCTGCGGCAGTACTACTACATTTCGATATCGAAAGGATATTCGCTTTTTCGCGCTGCACTGCAGAGCCGCGGCGGCCGCCGACTATAACGAGATACTCGTGTACAGTGGCAGAGCGGCGGCGGATATTCTTCGTGCTCCTTTTTTCTTCGAGATGCAACTGTCAGTTTCAGATAGCAGCGGAGCTCGCAAGTTCGCAGTATTCGAGGCGGAGCATCTGCCGAGCTCGACTCGACTTGAGCTGCAGCAGCAGCAGCTATAAGGCAAAAACTTTGATACGGCGCGCGCACATAGTGGTTATGTGCCTCTCTCTCTCTTTCGAGCTATGTGTATAAGTATATAGTGGCTGCGGCTGTATCGAAGCTGAATTGATCTGCCACCAAAAAAGCATGAGCGAGTGCTACGCGCGCTCCTCGAGAGCTTATATATGTAGACGCGAGCTGCTGATGCTGCTGTGTGCTGTTAGCTTTGAGCCCACGAGCGAGCCAGAGCGAGAGAGAAAGACGCAGCATAGTTCGTATAATTATCCGCTATCTGGAGGCACGCGGAAGAGTTTGTTACTCCCCCCTCGCTCGCTCTCCGCAAAGGAAGTTACTTACTTGGGAGGAGTTTATTGTTTAGCTGCTACTGCCTGGTCGGCTTAGCTCGCGCGCGCGCGAGCCGAGCGGCATGAGCTTCGGACCGCTGCTGCTGCAGCTTTCAACTGATTGAAACGTACATTGGCTCGTTTGAGTTATTACTGGATTCGCGCCGCGAGCCCCCGCGCACGCCACGCGCACGGCTATGTAGGACTTTTAGCCCAGCTTGGATTGTTTGCGCTCGACGCAATCGGGTCCAACTTTTCTCTCTCGTTCCCATTCGCTATCCGATTATCACTGCGAGCAAAACATTCCGTCAATATTCGACTGTTTTTGCGCGCGCAGGAATTATATATTCCGTGGCAGACTACTGGAGCTTTTTTTTTATATCTGTTCTATCGAAGAGCCACAATACCCCAATCCTATTATTTATTAATGCGTCTTTGTGAAATTTGGAATGAAGAGAAAAAATTGTTCTTTCTTCTTAATCACGCTTTATTATCGAGTCGTGAAAAATAATAATTAAGTCATAAGATAAGACGCTTACAATTACAGAGGGCAAAACAATTTTCCCCGCAAGCGCTAAGAATTATCTTAATTCAAGTAGCACGCGCTATATACATAGCCGACGAGTTATATACCACCGCACAAACGTTTACAAAGTCGCGCACACACACACCGTTGCATCCAATGTATTTGGCTCGTCCGTTGTGCGCGCGCCTGTGTATAAGTTTTATACGTAAAAACGACTTTGTCTACAAGTGAAACACATTTTGCCTTATCTTGTAATTATTTTTAAAATATATATGCTGCCCTAGCTCGTGCTGTATATATATAGCTACTGCTGCTGCTGCTGCTGCTGCTGCTGCATGTGCGTATGTGTATACGGATAAACCTCAGGACTTCCTTTCTTACACGTAGACCGTCGCTTGGCGCGCGGAACACACATACGCACTCACGGTCTGAGTGAGCTTTTTATTTTCACAGCAGTACTTTATTTTTTCAGCAAGCAAGCGAGCACTCACTCGTATATATAAAGCAGAGCGCGCGCGCCCGCCCGAGCGAGCGAGCGGTATATGGCCACCCACGCCCGAGGCAGTATCAGCGTCTAAAGCGAGTGTATGTATAAGAGCAAAGTTTTTAACCCACAACGCTTTATTAACTGGCTGTATTTCTGGATTAGAAACTTGCGCGCACGCGCGCCCCGCAGAAAGAGTGTACAACACATATATATACGAGTTTATACCCGCGACCGAAGTCATTGAAACGAGAAAGCCAAAAAGTCAAGCGCGCGCGCGCGTCCATACAGACTCGCCACGGACGTATAACGAATTTTTTCTATTACTCGAGTTGTGTGTACGTGCAGTTTACGTTGGGTGGAAAAAGCTTCATAAAAAAATTGAGTTAATCTTCGAAAAGAAAATATCGTCATTCAACGGTTTTTAATAGAAAATAATGAATTGAAATAAAAAAAAATAAGAAATAAAATATATAGGAGGAAAATAAATCGTTACAGAGACCAAGGTGACTTTAGAAAAAGCACAACGCTTGATCTACTCCTGTTTCGTGACTACCTCGGATACTTGTTATCGGTTCGCAGTCGAAGAACTTAAATCTCCGTATAAAATCGGACGCTTTGCTCCGGTTTCGTTCTCGCCTTTCCGCGCGCGCGCCAACGTACAGAGCGCTATTACACGAGCTCAGCTCGACTATAACGCAGTTAAATAATATGTACCTGCTGATCAGAATCTCGCCCTCGTTGTTTCTTGATTTTATTAAGTTCTTCGATGAATTGACATACATGAACTAAGAAAAATTGATAAGAACATACAAAATTAATACATATGTTATAAAATTTACTAGGTTTTATAGTAATTATACTGAGCTAAGCGTAAAAGTCTCCTTTACACAACTTCAAATTTTTCGTTGTTACGAACGTACCTCAAAAGCCGCTTTTTTCATTTACATATCATTTTCAGGATGCATTCTAATAGAGTCGAAGATGGAGTCATCTTCTTCACGCACTTGTTACATAATATACTATTGAATACCGGTTTAACTTTTTAAGTGTAAATAAAAATCTCTACCAAAAAATTGAAAGAAACATTACTATACAAGTTCCAAATAGCAATTTTTCGTAGAGGATATCGATTTTTTTAATAGTAATTGCAATATTGTATGGCAAAACTTCAGATATATTTTAGATTGATAGACCACCGATAGATCGCGAACGAAGATTTTTCGCAAAACTCGCAAGTGGCAAGATGGGTTTTGATATCATATAAAAGAATTATTTTTTCGCGACTCCTAATCTCGAAATGCTGACGTACTCTGGTAGAAAATTAAGCAGTCGTTCTGGTGAATTCTAGTCAACTGGCTATAAACTGGCCAGTTGCGATTGGTAAAAAACTGTAGGGTTTCGAGCCATGATTAAAAACTGCTCAAGCGCGTGTGGTCTCAAAGGCCCAAAAATGTAAATTTTTGAATGAAATTTACTCTCGAAGTTATGTACTTTCACATATATATTTTAGAAAAAAATTTGTCTTTTTACTAGTCAAAAAATACTTCAAAAAACGGAAAAATCGATAAATCAGCACCATACCCCCCCCCCCCCCCCCCTCTTAATGGAGCGGGCGTGTCGAACATCGAGCTCTAGCTTATGAGTCTTATATGTTTACCAAACGCAGCAAAGGCAAATAGGTCTCTGGCCGGAGCGTTTGCATTTCTATAAAGCACACACATAAACGCACTCACACATACCTCTATACAGCAACTCGGCGCAGCACACAGTAGTACATCCGGCGGAAATACTAGAAAATACGTCGGTAGTCAATGCAGATACTCCTAGGCTCTATCGCGCGTAGCATAGGTGTATAAACACAAGCAACTAGCCTACTAGTAGCGGCACGCACGAGCTTCGTTGCGAAAATATAATCTTCTTTGAGATCTCGAGTGTACGGCGAGCGCGCGTATATCTAGGTGAAATTGCCTCGGCCCATAATTGCGACATGTCCGATGTGTTCATTTCAATCACAATTGCGAGTTGTAAAACTTATTGCTTGGCGATGTAATACTTTGCTTTAATTAATCGATAATTCCGTACATATGTACGGAAAACTTGTACACCTGCTCGATATAAATATATATATATATATGTGTCGCGCAGCTATAGATGTATATTTGACACAAGGAGCACAGTTGGTAATCCTTTGATGTCCAAATACGATTCAAAGTTTTAAAACTATGCTATACTTGGCAAATGATAAGGCTAATAATATTATTTATCTCGAGGTTTTTCGCGAGCTGCATATGTACACGTTAATGCGACTATTTGTAGCCAGTAGCATTTATAAAATATCGGTAGCACTACACATGAAAATATTTTTAGCGCTCTATTTCTCCCTTTTCTCCCTTTCACGTTCTGATCGGGAAAAGAGGCCAGCAACAATCACTATCGATAATTTTTCGAAATTCCTTTCGTACAGAGCTCTACTCGAGAAAGTAAGTGTACGATTTTTCGCGATTAAGATATTTTTTTTTCCTCGTGTAAGTCGGTTGATATTTCTTTCTCCACTCGTCCGTATCCTTACATCAATTTGTACTATGTTTGTCGAAAAGAAACTTTTTTGGTCGTTTATGAAATATATTATACACAACGATACACACGACAAGGATGCTATAGTACGAGTGTGCGGAAACGAAAAAAGATATTATATACGTTATATAGGGAGAGACCCGTAAAAGAAACAAAAATACATTTACTTGTATACATAATGTAAGCAGGTACGTATATATTCACGAACTTGTGTATGTATACGAAACGATAGTAGAAGGTTAAAAAATAAATTTTGAAATTCCACGGTTGTATGGGGTGAACGTATATCGTCAAGCCGTTTCTTTTTCCCCATTTTGTCATTCTTTCGGACTGGCGCTCCGCGCGCGCCGCGAGACATATCCGTCCGCAGAAGCTACACACATAGTTGCTGCATGCATGGCGCAGTATATAACATCGTCTCGAGTTTACGCAATTGTGCATCGCGCGCGACAGTCGTATTATATGCCGAATATAAATGTCCATAAATGAAAAACAAGCGCCGCGCATCGAACGCGACGCGTGCTCCCTCCTCTTCGGAGTCGAGCGATAGATAACATATAGGATAGCAGCCGAAAGACATTAGACACGGAAAATCGAAGACGCCAGCAACGTATATAACACAGATATATAGACACATACGTAGCCGGTGTGTATGATATGCGGGAAAAAGTATGGTCAGCGCGTGCTGCAAAAAAGAACCGTACGCGTCGAATGGTGGAAAGCTCGACTTTATACGTAACTCGCGGGAGGAGGGAAATTGCGTACACGGTCGCGAACGCGTGTACGATTTATAAAATATCTGTGTCCCGCGAGCATCGAGTCACGGCGACGCGTCGCCTGAAGTAAAAGGTTTTTCTTTCTGCATGTACGTATGAAAGATGGGCGTCGAGGGCGAACGCCAGCCGCCACCTCCTCGCGTACAGGATACTTACGGTTTCACCAGACGTACGATGATCTATTTTGCTTTTCATCGGACGGCGGGATGCGTGTGTGTCTCCATAAAGGTGCTGCGTATATAAATTCAGCGGCGTATGGGCTGAATTATACATCCGCCACGCACACGGGCTGGATCGTTTTTTCAATGTATATTATACATTTGTAAATAATGCGCGAAATTTATACGTGTGCACCTGAATGAGGTACATGTATATATATCGGTGGATAGGAAATTACGAACGAAATAAAATGGCATCTGTCAATAATTCCGTACGTCTGTCGCGCTCCGAGCGTGCGTCAGCTTGCAGATACATGTATAATACACATGGGATGGGTTTATGTATCGGGAGCTTTGGTGTACAATATTATCTTTCATAACATACACACGCGTATGGAAAGGTGTGTGCAACGACTGCACGCATTCGTGCTCCCGGTCGCATTCGCGAGTAAATACAATTTAAAAAGTAAAAAAAAGAGCAGCAGCGCAGCAACAGCTCCTCCTTGTCTCTCTCCTCGATCGTCCTCGCGCGTCGAATATACATGCGCGTCGGCTACGTATACGCTCCAAACTTGGAAACTCAATAATATTCCCGGCCGCGATGATTCGGGCCGGGCCTCGTGTGCGCCTCGAACCGGGGCCGGGTGCAACAACTTGGCCGGGAGGAGCGGTAGGAGCTATATCGCGCACGTGCACGCACGCACAATACGCTGCAGACGTTTGGAAAGTTACGCGAGCGCATATAGAGGTGGGTAGAGAGACAGAGAGCGAGTGACTTTGAATTCAGCCAAGTTTCCTCCTTCCGCTCGGTAAACAAGTAAAGCTGCGTGCGTGTATATATCTATGCTGATACAAGCTCAAGTTGTGTCGCCCGCTGCTGCTCTTGCTTCAGCTCGGCTCCTCGCGAATTGTTATACAGTCGCGTACACATACGTCGCTGCAATATTGCGCGCGTGCCGCCAGCAGCAGCAGCAGCAGCAGCTCCTTCTGCGACTTCTGCGCGAGGAGCAAAGCAAAGGAGAAAAAAATCGAGCACGTGCAGAGTGAGGGCCTGGTGGTGCCTGCGTGCACCTATATCTCTGCACGCTGGTCCAAAACACTGCTGGATAGCCGCCGAGTCGGTAAACGAGCGATAAACGCTCGAGCGCAGGAGCTCCGCAACAAAACTATACTGTTTTCTACGTGTGCGTGCCTGTGTATATCCGCATGTGCAAGCGTGTATATTTTCGATACACTGGCCTAGGAGGGCTACTACAACTGGTAGATCTATATACGACCAGAGCTAGGAGTCGATCTTGTATTCTCGTGTATACGCCATGTGCGCCCAGCTTTAGGCGCGCGCCCGCGCTTATATATAGATAGACAGCTAGATGGATCTGCAGAGCGCGCGCACTGGAGTTTCTTTTAAAAGCCAGCGAAGCAACGATAAGACCGAGGCCGCGCGCTATATACACTACGTTCTCTTTCTCTTTCTTTTTATTTTGCTTCTTTTTCCAGCTCTTCTATACGGCTCTGCTGCTGCGCGCGTGCACGCGGACTCGCTCTTATATACTGAAAAAAAGGCCCGGGATACTGATAAAGAACTCGAAGAGCCAAGAACTTACAGCTGCTGCTTCTGCTACTACTGCTGCTACCGCTGCTGCTTCTCTTTTTCTCTCTCTCTCTCTTATACGCTGTGCAGCCGCGATGCACTGGTGTAAGAGAGTGCACTACGCGGGAGCTGTCTATCCGTGTGTACGTGTGTGCGAGGCGAGGTGTATATATAGCCCAAGCGCAAAGATAACGCCACAACTTTTTGCTGCACTTCAACTTCTTCTTCTTTCTCTTCGCGCGCGCGCACAGCACTGTTGCTCTTAATTTAAACGACTTTTCGTGGTAGCTGTACAGACAGCTATAAAAATCTTCTATATAGCAAGGCTGCAACTACCGCGAGCAGCATACAACACGTACAAATAGACGTATCTATATAGTTTGCTTCCACCATGTGCCACCTTCTGCTCCAAATGATGACTGTTTCGCAGCGCGAGGATATATCTACGACAATCACTTTGATGCATATTGTGTAGAAATCAGCATGCTTTATGTCTGCACATCAGCCACCTCGGAAAAGAGAGAGAGAGCCAGTCGAGTACCTGTTCAAAATGTCCGCTACTTCAAGTTAATGAATTTTTTTACATTTCGAAACTACGCGAAAGGGTGTCTCGCAAGTCAAGTGGCGCACGCATTCCACACACGTTTTACAAGCTCGTGTTATACTGTGACTTTGAACTACACGTATGCTTCTCGCTGCACGTAATGTACAAACCAAATGTAATGTATTTGTTTAATTCCTAATAAGATGAGGTATTTGTCAAAGGATATGTGGCTCGACGCTGATTAAAACCAACCTGCGATGCAGCTGTATTTTAGCTTCTGAATTGTCTCAAACGCGACCTAGACTGCTTTGTTCGATGCAATACTTGCAAATTCTAATTATAAATTACCATGAAATTAACTTTGTCGAAACTTTTGCTCGTTGCTATATTACGTTGAATCAATATTTACAGAATAAATGCGCACGAGTCTTTCGACGTCGAAAAATATAAATGTAGGGAAAAGCTCTTACCTCGTTCACGATCTCGCTATATCCTTAACAAGTCGCAGCTCAGCTATAGATAAGAGGTATATAGAACCCTATGACATTTAACCGAGACCATAAGCACCGGCATGTATCGCAAGCGTTGAATTGAATAAAGCTCGAGTAAGTAAAGGGTTCGTTGAACCGAGCAATATTTATACATATATACCATAATTTTTGCAGCGCAGTGTCATGCGCGCCACTCACAGCTCGCCACCGCGTGGATCGATTTTGACAAGTCGATATTTCCACGAGCGCTCATTTACCTCAGTGAGAAAACGTTGCTTTTTTTTCTTTCTCTCTATATATTTCATTAAGTTAGCTTGGGCGGCGAATGTGAAAACGTCGATAAGGTGTCATTGGGAGAAAATTTCGCAGTCATTATATAGCTGTGCGCGCCATCTCGTCGTTTTTCATATGTATAATTTTCGTCGCTATCGGGGCGCCCCGCGCGCTCATAGCGAGCTCGTATATTTTTTAAAAAGACGTTCGTGCATGATTATTGACGTTATCGACGCGCGCTACCTTTTTTTTCTTTAACGTTGAAAAATACACGTTTCCCAGCTGCAGTCGCCGAGCTTACAATTTTTTACGTACACCCTTTTTCGCATGCCCTTCGTTGCAAAATTATTTTGACGAGGCGCATCGATCAGCTCTGTTTCTAATTCATATAATAAACTATTTGCGGTATTAGCTCAGCTGCACGCGTACGCGTACTCTGTATATTTGCACCAATGCCATTAATTTCGGTTAAACGTACGAATACAATGCCACTATTTGGAGAAAAGTTATGCTTCAATTTGCGAATTATTGATAATATTCATACGATAATATTCATCCGTGAAAATTAATTAACGCGCATATACTTAGCAACACAAATAAATCCAGGATCGAAATTTTATCATTATAACGATGAGCAATTTAGGAATAAATTTATGTTATTTCAAGAATAAACAAAAGCTCGCGTCGATTAATTAGTATTTCTGTCGTACGAATAATTTACGAATTACAACAACAAAAACTCGGCATGCGACTGTACAAATGTATACACGAGATAATTATAGGCACCCTGAATTAAGTTATCGATGCGAAAAAATCAGCGGGGCCAACGTGGCAGAAATTACGTTGGAATTCAGATTCTTATTGATTACGCGAGTGGCGCGCACAGGAAGGGTGGCTCGAAACTCGCACTGTTATTGTATATATCGAGGTAGCCCCCGCGCGTGGGCGTGTGATGCACAACACGCGTGAGGCTCGATGAAAAATTAACGGCTCCCGGGCCGGCTGTGCGGCCGCTCAATATATGTACCATCGGTCGAGGAAGCCTCGAGACAATCGTCTCGTAGGCCGAGAGAGATCGATACGTACACCCAAAGTGTTCGTTCTCGCGTCGTCTAATGTCATTATCAGGAATCTCTCGGAGCGGAAGACCCATAAAGACTAGCCCTAATTCGACCAGCAGCATCAGGCGCCAGCAGTAGCAGCAGCAGCATAAATGTATAAGGGCACGCTCGCACGAGCTCGAATTGGACGGTTGGACAGTACAGCTCTCGAGTACTGCGTATTTACCTACAACTCAATATGTAGTCTATGTATACATACATACGTATGTATGCACACACACACACACACACATGAACATATACTAGAGTACATTCAGCACCCCCAAGTGTGTGTACGTACGTGTATACCCCTTTGGACGCTGGTCTTTTTCCCTTGGTGGTGCGAGGAGCAGCGAGCGAGCTCGGGCGCTCGGCGTTGGTTTATACATCGAGCTGCTGCTCGACGGCTTTAGCTATTTATTTGCGTCAGTGCCGAGGAGTTGGCAGTAGTTTTGCCACACGCGTTTCGTATGTGTATATGCCTCAAGAGTTTGTTTTTCTTTCGTTTCACGCGACTTGTTATACTAATGCCAAAGACAGAAAGAGAAATTAGAGCGTGACTCGTCGTCGCACGGACGTTTATATTACACCGAGTTGCCGCGCGTATACGTATACCTACGGCAGTTACACGGCGAGGAGCTATTTACTTTAGAACGTCGTTAAGATTTGCCCGTACAGTAGTATAACCATGAGAGTTGGATCGTCCTCGTCGTCGTCGTCGTCGTCGCAGGTGCGTTTGCCCGACTCGTCATACGGCCATTACGAGATGACGTCGTCGTATATACGCTTTGATTCGCCGCGGCAATCCTTTTTCGACGTTAACGCGCTCCGAAGTAGAGCGCGCGCGTGCTGCGCAAGGTGCACGGCCGCTACTGCGCGACCAGCAGCAGCACGATTTTACAACGGTAGCCCGACGTCGTGAATTTCGTTTCTTTCATACTCGAGCTTGAAAAAGACAGATACTTTGAGCACGCTGCGCTCGCGAGATCATTTATTCAACAATCGACGATCCCCGAGTAAAGACTGGAGGATAAATTTCACTTTGCGCACCTTTAACGCTTTGAGGCGAGTGCGGACGAATGGAGTTATATAGTGGGGGTTTGGGTTCTCGAGGAGCAGCTGCGCCGATAATTCACGAGTCTTTTTCAAATTAAAGATTTTCAACGCGTAATTCGATCTCGCTTCTATACATAATACATTTAAGATAGATATATATATATATATAATAATACCGCCTCAACTTCCAACAAAGCTCCCTGCAATGTCTTTGGCACGCGTCACCTAGTCCTACCTACGCGCGCGTATTATGTACTAGCCTCAGAATGCGCGTATGCGTACGTACACAGAGCGAATACAAACGTATATAGGTATGTAGCATAAAGTAAGTGTGCTTACATTGCTGTATATGCAGTGGTACCGTCTGCGTATGCGTGTGTGCGTATGTACAAACCAGGTGTGTGCCTAGACCAACGTACGTGTGTGCGAGTATTCGTGTAGAGTAGCTACACACATATATATAGCATCAAAGCTGCGCTAAATACACCTACACATCACATTAGCGGTAAGCCTCTATCTACAAGCGAATACGCCCACGAGGTATAAATTTATACAAGCATAGAATGGCGCAAGCTGCACTCGAGCGTACTTCCCGGACCAATGACGCGGAAGGCAATGATTTGCTCGTCGTCCTCGTCTGCCTCGTCCTCGTCGTCGTCGTCGTCGGTGGCGGCGCAACGACTTCGGTGCATTATTCAATTGCATATGCATGTTTATACGCTCGCGCGCGACTGTATCTATCTGTGCTACATAGGTATACGCGCCGCTGCCACACGTACGGCTTATATGGACGTAATACGCGCGTGCACCGAGGGCCAATGGGCGCGATCCGCTGATTTTCTCTGCCTCGTGCGTAGTTTGCTGCAGTGCAGTGCAGTGCGCAACGAGCGCCGCGCGGCCATATGATAGATGTGCAGATACGGGCGACAAAGATGAGCTATTGCTTCACGCGCCCTCGTTATGTATAGACAGCTCCTCTCCTACTTTCTCTTTGCGCCGTACTAGCGCCTAGCTCTTCGTATATGCACGCGCGTACCTATATATACACATGCGTGCGCAGCTTATACGACTATATACATATAAAGGTGCAGTGTGTAGGTATGCGATATACGCGTGCACAAGCTGCAGCACGGTATACACCGGACCAGGTCAGCCGTCGTCTCTATCAGCTATTGCGGTCGTTAATATTTGCCCATGCGCGCATATTACCCGCATCGCTGCGTCCATCATCGTGATTTTCTCTCGCTGGTCTGCGTCCTGCTGTTGCTGCTATATGTGATTTTTTCCCCCTTTTTTTTATTTGTTTTCTCGGCTCTGCGTTCCCTCTCTTTTTCTTTCTCTCTCGTTCTCTCTGTGCCTATACATTCGTTTATACGCGCGCTCGTATACGCGGCGCAAAGAAGCAACTGCAGTTATGGAGTAAATCGACGTTTATGCATACGTATGTAATACATGTGTGCCACGTTTATGCTCGGGTATAATTAAACGCTGGTTTCTTCACTCTCTCGCGATATCGTATAACGTCGATGGTCATTCGTTGCAGCGATCAAGAGAAATGAAACGATCGTACCTCTCTCTCTCTCTCTCTCTCTCTCTCTCTCTCTCTCTCTCTGTACATACCAGCTTTCATGCAGTACATTTATTTACTGCTGCCCGTTGCTCGCAACAGCGCCAGCGCGAGTGTTTACATGTGTGCGCTGCAGCAGCATCGGGGATCGATCGCGCGCTAGAGGTATAAAAGTTATACTAATGAAAATCTTTTTATGAAAACGCGGGGAAAATAACGCATCGGGAAAAGTTATAAAAACAGTTTTTGCCCACGTGCGTATAAATACATATTAAGAGACTTTGCCGTGTGTATACGCGCGAAACTTCGATCATCTTTTTTAAAGTCGCCAACTTTCCCATGAATTTGTCGCGCTATAAAATTTTAATAAGCTATTGCACTTTTCGCACCATTGGTTGTATAAGAAATAAGCGTATATATACATAATAACCGACTGTAAGTACGTATACGTATAGAATTGATAAGAAGATACGACGTCTATTTAATTATTGTCTGCGTCTTGAATTGCAAAAGTCTCAGGCTCCATATATGTGGAATCGTGTATAAAAAGGCAATTATGGATTGTGCGCCGGTATATATAATTGCACAGAAGGTGAAGTTTTTCCAGGATATCTCTCGTCTTGGATATATCCAAGTTGCGCAACAGCTTGTGCGACGCATCATCATTTTCATCGTATATTATAGAATATATGGTCGTGGGGCACTGCAGCAGCACACACATTATATATTGGATAAATTAGTTGCCGATGTACGGCAAGCGGACAATTATGTTCGACCGAGTGTGCGGCGCAAAGCAACCAATCTATACACACACAAGTGACACTCGTGCGGTGTAGTCGAAGCAATTATTTTTCCACGAAATGAAAATGACACTCCGCGTTGCTCCGTGATTCAATCAAGCAAAGCGTGCGAATGACTAATGACGCGCACCGTACGTACCGCTTGCGCGCAGATGGACGATTCTTGAAGAAAAGTGTCGATATGTAACGTGTTCGCGATTGCTCACGTATATAAGTCATTAAAAGTCGTAATCGTTTGAAAAATACACACAACGTGCATTGATCCAGCTGGAAGCGTTATTAAGCCGATGAAAAATCAAAACTTCACACAATACGGTAGCGCACCAGTCCGTTACAGGAGGCATCGACTAATTTTTTCACATTAGAATGAAATACGTGAGAGAAGCTGGGAAGGTTCGATCGAACGGAGTAAAAATGCTTTACATTTGCAGCATATGCGCGCGTCGTGACTTTTGTGTGCTGCAGGTTGCGCAAGCTGCAGCATGCACAGACTCATTGGCCGACATAATATATACGACGCGCGGGCAGATCGTCAGTCGCGCACATATGTAGTACGGAACCCGGCAGAAACACGTGCGGCGCGCACTCGTGGTTAATAAGGCAAGTGAAACACGTAAAAACTCTCGCGAGCTCGTGCGTATACGTATGTAATACGTCTCCTTGATATTGCCCCGGGTGCACGGGCCGATCGAGCGAGATGATGCGGCGTTACACAGAATTCCCATATATAAGCCTGCGAGCGCTGGCGGTGTACCGTAATCTCGACACACATATTCCTTCGGAGTCGCGCGAAAAACGATCGGCCGAGTGGAACCCATTTCTGCGCGTGTGTGTGTGTGTCTGTATATATCCGCAGCTATGTACATCGGATATACAAGCCCGAGAGAGAGAGTGAGAGAGTGTGTAAGAGCTGATCGAACACCATGATGCATGCCAGCTCGAGAACGGTAGATTCCCCTTTCGACCATCGGCAGCATGGCTCGAACGTCGATACGCAGCAGCACACATACGCGCGACTGCTGCAGGTGGTTAACGTAACCAATCGTACTCGTCGGATTATGAACTCGTAGCGTATAGTGCAGCGATCGTTGCTTCGTCGGAGCCATACATGCACACACACACACAATAGGATTTCGATATGTGCTTATATACTCGACACGCACACATAGATACAGATACTCTCGTGCAAACACGTGCACAAGTTGGGCTGCAAACGACTACGAGCTACTACTACTACTACTACTACTATTCCCGACGTCGACAACATTGGCGCGCCGTGTAATGGCAATGCCGTGTTAGTCCATCGTCGCTTCTATGTACGCGTCTATGTGTCCGCGTTACCCCGAGCAGCCTATAGAGTTGGTCCCACGAACTGCCACCATCTGAGACTATACTTGCACACTCGCGCAGGCCGAGGGACTCGCGTGGGATACGAGAGCTCGCATGACCGATAATGGATTTATCCCCGTTATTCGCCGTGTCGCGCGCGCAACTGCAGCAAGTGTGCATGTGCGTCAAACTATACGGCTCCGGCGCTCTTCTCTCTCTATCCGATATAGACTTGGATGATCGGCCGCGTGAGCACAGGTAGATGTTGTTGCTGCTTTTTTCATCTTTCTCTATCCACGAGCGGCTCGTCGTCGCGGGATATATCTTTTCGCTGTATAATATACGACACCGTGCCTCGCAAATATCATCGTGCGTGCATTATGAAGCTGACTTTTGCGACGCGAGAGAGTACCGTTGAGCCGGATGACGCAAAGGAGTCGCGTGACAGCTTTACGGCGTTGCGACTGAATTTTAGCATTACGGCCATAAAATTAGCCACAACGGGGATTGGCGGCACACACATGCTCTTTATGCTGATGCTTCGTCGGGAAAAAACCCATAATCGCGGAGATCGAAAGTGTTTCGATCAGCACTCCCCCGTTGCGTAGGATTCCTTTGATTATTATTACCTTTTTTTCGTAATTTAAATCAGCGTTGTATAGCTGGTTCGCAAGCCTATGAATAATCTATGTAAACGGCTCCGATGAATAATTCCATTGATCGAGCCCGGCGACATCGAAATCCTGTGCGATTTACGAATCGGAGTTTCATGGGTCGGATGGAGCCCGGTGCACTGCACAGAGAGCCACGTAATAGGTGGTGTGTTCGGGCCAATTTGCACCTAAAACTCCCTTTCTCTCTCTCTCTCTTTCGCTACGCGCGTAACTAGAAAAGCGCACAAATGGCAAAACAAAGCGACTGACAGTGAAGCTAATGAAAAAACATTGAACAGAGAGCGAAAGAGAGAAAGAGAGAGAGAGAACGACGAGAGTAACTGCACACGATAGTTGGAAAAAATTCAAAAATCTCTTTGGCGTGTCGCAACTCGCGCAACTCGCGCGTCCGCGTGAAGTTTCTCCATGCACGCAGACATACACACACAAACACACGTACACACACCGAGCTAAAGTGAGATGAAAATTGAATTTCAATTTCAGAGCACCGGGCGGGCGTCTAGCAGCTAGGTTCAGAGAGAGAAAAAAATCAAACGTCATTGCAACAGACGCGAAATCAGACGCACGTTTTATTATTGTTAGTTTGTTGTGTTTTTTTCGTTGTTGCTGCTGCTGCTGTTACTATTCTTGTTGTTGGTGTTGCTGTAGTCGCTTTGTATTCTAACCGCCTGCGCCTCAGCCCCCAGGACCAACTGCAACTGCGCACAGTGCTCGGCGCGTTCTGCAACAGCAGCAGCACACATGCACTTTGTTTTGGAGAATTGTCAATTTGCAAGAGCAGGGCGCGCGCGCGGCAGTAGCTAGCAACAGCAGCAGCAGCTGCCACTGCCTAGAAAGTTGAGAGCGGAAAGACAGAAAGTATAAATAGTCCAAAGTTGATTTCCACTCGGAGTGGCAGGTTATTTCTGCAAAATACTCTGCTTTTTGCCGCGCCTTTCCACGACGCACAGCTGCTTTAGCCGAGCTGATAGAGAACGAGAGAGAGAGAGAGAGAGAATACTTTGGCACTATAACGCCTACAAGCGCTACTATATACCCTGGATTAAGCTCAACTTTTTTTCGCGCGCGCGCGGCATTCGAATGCGTGCACCATCCACCGCACACGCCAGTTCCCATCCGCAGACTGGCAAGTTTACGTGTACGGTCTATTGAGACTTGTGGTTCGCGCTTTGGCGTTGTTTATTATCTCTCTCTCTTTTCTCGCTCCGCTTAAACACGTTACACGCACGGGTGCGTGCACACACACATACACACCGAATGCTAGACGCAGCAGCAGCAGCATACATCGTAGTAGGAAAGAGAGCAGAGCGAGTGCACGCGCTAGAACGAGAAAGGGCGTTGGTGTGCGGTTTTGATCAGGTGCATTCACAGAGCGACGAGGGGGCATACGGAGGATGGGATAGGAGCTGTAGTCGATGCGTGTTAGTCCGAAACAAGTCGGAAAGTACTACGTGCGATAAATGTGTATGCTCGCGAGTCGGGGCTGCGAAGAAGAAGAAAAGGTGTGCTTACGCACGCAAGGAAAAGTTCTTTGAAAAACTTCGAGTACAGATCTTTGTGCGTACTTACGCGTGTACCTTATGCTGCCAAACGCGTGATTACGTTAACGGCGAATTGATCGCAGGCCTGTCTCCTTCTTTCTTTCTTTCTTTCTTTCTTTTTTTTTCTTACACAAGACGTGTCAATACTAACGCGCGCTAGACTGCGACGCGAATTTACTTTGGAATTTACTTGCAGGTACACATGTGTGTAAATGCGCGTGCGCACACACACACACATGTGCGTAAATCGTAAACTGCAGCGCGAAACGAATTACGTCACTTTTCATGCAAATGTTGGGCTTAATTTGCGAGGCAAGCGCGCGCGAGCTGACGTATCCAAACTTCGAGCCCCGGCTGGATAAGAAACACACATGCCGTTCTAAATATTGACACATTGCACGGGTTTACAGCTAAAGTTCCTAATCTAGTATGTCAAGATGCTTCTCCTAGGCTGCTCTTACTTTTGCCACTGACTGACTGGCTTTTGGGAAAATCAAATCAGAATTTGTGCTTACAAAATGTAATAATGATTGCGCGAGCAAAGTTGACATATGGGTAAATGTTTTTGTGTAAAAATCGAGTTCGCTCTGCGCGATTCCCACGCAGATTGTACTTGCATATGCCACAATGAAGTGCCCACTATAGATGCTGCGTGAAATGCAATTTGATTTATCTGTAATACATATGCGATGTTACATGTAGCATCAAGAATATAAAGAGAAGTGCTAACGAGGGTACTTGAAGTATTCTCATGCTGTAATGTGCATGTACTTATGGTCGACCAAATGCATCTCTCGCCAAATGGGAAAATTATTTAACCTCAGAAAGCAGCAACTCCAAAATATACTATCAGAAGATATTAAACGCGAGTATTCAAACGCTGATAAAATTTTCGATTTTCAGGTAATAAAGTAGAATTAAAACTCGCCAAAATATAAAGCCAGACCCGGATGCCCAGAGGCTAGGAAGTAAGCATCATTAAAAGGACCGTTTAATATATAATACCAAGTGCTGTTAATTTAAATAAGGTATAAAACGAGAAGGGGGGGCCTATTAAAGTCTCGGTGCGGTGTGGGTTAATCACATGAGTCTTTCGCGCTCTTGATCTATACAATATCCAGTCTCAAGTATACCCCAAACTATCTTCGTGTGGCGAAGAAAAGCCGCTATATGTTATTGGCTCTGCTGCAGAAGCAGCTCGGCAGAAGCGTATAGCAGAAGAGTAGCGCAGAAAACTTTAGCAGCTGCTCTGCGGCCTCTAATTACTCTGGGGCTGCTGCTGCTACTGCTGCTCCAGCTACTACCGCTAGAGCCGCGCTATAGTGTATTGCTCGCTTTTTTTTTGCTCTTATATGCACCTATTCTAAGGCTATATAAGTGTCTGTGTATATGTGGAAATGCTCTGACCAGGGCTATATGCTCGCTCGCGTATACTGACCCTACATAAATCCGTGCCTGTGCACATACGCTGCTCCGACTTTTTACTCTTTCTCTCGCTGTCTCTCTCACTGGGGCTCTCTTGCGTCTAAGCTTCGGCAATTTCGAGTTCCATACTCTTTATCTCAAGTCGCCGGGCGGACTTTGCTCTCGCTCTCCCTCTTTTCTCAGCGCCACTGCTGCTGCTGCTACTACTGCAACACGACCCGCGCGCTTTACCGCAAAAGCACGCTCGCCCCGTTGAGCTGACATTTCCATTTTTGCGGACTCGAGTAATAGTTTCTCCCTCGCGCTCTTTAGCCAGAGCACTAGGCAACGGCATAGGCTAGTAGAGTATCACACACGCACTAACCGACTGTATGTGTAAATCGTTGGCGTTTGGCTTTACCCCCCATACACAAGCCCACACACCCACACACATAGCACATATTTTATGAACTCTCCGTATGTCCCTTCTGGATTACACGTATATGTTAAATTCTGTAGCTCGGGCATACACAGCTTTCTCTAGCCAGCTAATGATTTTTCCTCCATCAAAGGGTTTTTCACCGTCTTTTCAAATATTTACATTTCGGTAAAATTACCTTTGTATATTATTTCGTCGGCTCGATCGAAAATACCGCTCATCTATCGGCGCTCGTGCTATTATATAAAGCGCGTGATCCGCAGCATGAAACGGCCGTCGTCGCCTCATTTGCTTGTTATACGACGCGCGAAAAAACATTTCTCAGCCCAGCTTCCGACAGTTAACACACCCGGCTCGCCAAAAGCTCCAGCATCATGCACGAACGCTAACGCTCGTTTGGAATCAATTACTCGTCAAAACAATCCACGCGACTTTCAAAGTAAACCATTATCGCACCATACGAGTCTCGCGGATTCCGATCTGCCGAACGTTACATATACCACACGCGCGTGGCAGAAAAACAAGCTTATCTTTTCCGCACTTCTCGCAGCCATCGACGTAGAGGCTCGAGGTGAGATTTACTGGGGCATTTAAGGCTCCTTCAAAAACTTTGCCGCGCGCAGTGGAACGTTTTGCAGAGCTCTAAAGTTCTAAATCTAGGCAGACATGTGTGCTGTTCGTGTTTGTATGTGGTGTTATACACGCGTAGAACCAGAAATACCACAGCGACTAAGGCATCAAAATGTAAAAAGCATCAGCGCCTCGGGGCCATAAAATACATATACAATCGACTGACGAAATTGTACGCAAGAATATTTATAAAGTTGAAAAAAGGGGACGAATTCGCATATAGTAAATGTACTGGTCGATAAGCAGGAAATGTCCACCCCGTACGTACATAAAGCTGGGCTTTACCTTACATCTGCCTTATTCACATGAACTTTGCATACATACATGTGTATAGCTATGTACTGTACTGGAAGCAGCCCGAAGAGACTGGACTGCAAGTTCTAAACTTGATGCGCGCGAGAAAGCGCACAGTAAATTTTCGCTCAGCATTACAATCCCCGACAAATTGGCCCGCTCAATTTTGCGCTTGCTCCGGAGAATTGCCATCTCAGGTGTACAGCTGCTTGTCGCTCCACTATTCGACTTCTCGAAAAGCTTTTTACTGAAAAGGACTCAATCTGCATGTATTTTTTCTGGGTGAAAATTTGTCCGAGAAATGCAAGTTTTATAATAAAAGCTCTGTGGACATTTTGTTAGATTTTCAATGTGTCTCAAATGTTATAATCAAGTGAGCTCATTTCAATAATATCAAAGTCAATCAGTCAATTTAATTCGGACCAATTTGTCCATAATTTATGACCCACAAACGACATAATCAAATTTCCAATTGTTTTAAAGCTTTTTTTAATAGGCATTATTCATTAAACTCCAAAATTCAAATAACTTGAATCAAAATATGTGTGATTATTCAATATGAAAGTCGCACCTAAATTACCTTATCTTCGAACCACGTTTGAATCAAATAAATTGGAATTTGTCAAAAATGTATCATTCAAGTTGAAACGGAATTTAAAAATCGACGATAAATGCACTAGGAAAATATATTTTCAAGAGTCATGTAATATTCTGCTTCTTTTAATATATTACGATGATTCCTTGCTTTATATGAACATCGTAGTCTTTGTCTCGATTTCCGGCTGTTATTTTTAAGGAGCTTTAAATCTTGCACGAGTCACAAGTGGGCGTGCGATCGTCGCATTGTCATATATAAAACGCTCTTATTTCACAGCGCATTTAACACTCTGCCTAAGTCGTTGCTTGTTTCAGACATATCTTTTGGTACTTAATTACTTTTTATCCGTATCAGTCGATGTTAGATTTAAAATACCCAATATAATTCGCTTAATATACTTCTCCAATTCAAATGATCAAAATTTCATTCATATTAATATAATTTTTAAAATAGATCAGTAAATCATTTTTTAACGAAATTTTTTTAACGATTAATTTTTTATGTTGCAGGTAAGCGTTCACCCTAAGAATAGCTATGAAAGGTGTAAATGAGATTTTATCGACTTATTTTCGATCTCTAAATGATGTAATACCTCTTCCGGATCTCGAAGAAACGGTAATAGACTGTTAAATTGATTTTCTCTCAATGTGACTTAGCATAGGTAATAAATTGGGTCAACGAGGCTTATTTCCGAGTGACATTCACATCATAACATTAAAATCGTCATATATTGAAAGCATCGCGCGGGTACGCCTCTTATCGTTTACATCGCGACTCGGCTGCCTCCTTCACTCCTCTCCTCGCGGGGGATCCAGGGTCGAGAAGCTCGACACAGCGCGCAAAGCATTACAGCCGCAAAGCACACAATTAGATCTCCTTGAGTAAGAATCTCCGAGTTTTCGAAAGCACACAATGCGACCTCAGAGCTCGATCGTATGTATGTATAATATAATGGGTTATAGGATAGCTGCTGCTGCTGCTTCTGCTGCTAGCAGTAGTAGCAGTGGCAAGCATTTGTTGTGTGCTATGCGGCTTGATAGGAGTAACAATAGCTTTGCAAGCATGCGAGGTATATATAGCAGCTAGCACGTATATAAGTGAAAAGTCTTCCAATGCAAGCAGCGTTGGTAGCAGCTCAGCAACTCAAGCAGCTGAAAAAGTTCGCCTATATCTATAGCGTAAAAGTCGAGAGCTGTAGAATTACTGCAGCTGCATTTCATAGTCCGATGCACGTACACGTCGTCGTAGCAAACAACACACAAGGCAGCAGCAGCATCGCGCGGGCGCGCCCGTTCAAAAGAGCTCGTCATCGTATGCTCGCTCGCTCTCTCACCGGCTTAAATAAAAATTGGAACGTTCAATTTTATTCAGCATCATCGATACGCATCGTCGGGAGGGAAAGAGCGAGAAAAAGTGAGGAATAGCACGAGTAAGAGAGTAAAAAACGACGATTGCGCGATCCGATGCGTTATACTGCTACGGGCTCACTCTGCGTGCAACACCTTGGCTTGTACCGTACACTATTCGCTTCATCATTTGCGCGCCGCGCGAGCGTACGTATTATTATCTCATGTCTGCATACACCTCTATATATACGTTCTTATATACATATGCATGTAAGCCGTATTATGTATATGAAAGCCTCTTTCTCTCTCTCTCTCACTCTTTTTCTATTTTTTTTCTTTTCTTGTGCATGTCTTTATCTTTGTTAGGCGCTAATATATCTCGCTCGCGCGTGCATTCAACATGCACACAGATACGTGTATGCACGCGCGCGCCAAAGTCCTATTTGTCTTTGTCCGCAACAATATCGGCTCTTTATTTCTCTTTCTCGGCTCGTACACTCACCCCGCTGTGTACGTACGCGTGCGTGTACGTGCCCTGGCGTGCAATAATATGCTCAAAAATTACAGCGCTGCAACACGACTCGCGATGTATAACTTGCGCATCTCGAGCGTGTAAATTCGTGCTACTTGTTGCCCGCGTGTACCTATAACGTGTTTTCGCGAATATTTATCGATCTATCGCTCGAGGATGCCGTGTCATGTTTTTTCCCTTTTTTTTTTTTTAATTTTAATTTAGACTAAGTTGGGTCGAAGGGAGATTTCGAATGCATAAATTGTCGACGCGTGAAAAGTTTCGTGTCGCGACGAATAATCCCTCGAGAAAACTGTTGATTTTTTCCGCAGAGCCTATCTGACGTGTTCGTCGAACGTAATTCATTATGATCGATTGGCACGCAAAATGTGTGAATCGTTTCTTTTATCTTCGCCCGATCGATTTCAGTAACAAATTGAGGACGATTTACGGCGCTGTTCTACTAGCTCTTTTTTTAATTGCACAACTAATTAATCCATTTCCTGGTAAAAATGCTCACCGTTAATAATGTCCAAAAAATAAACAATAACTATTCAGGTTATTTTAAAATACAATGCCATTGATAGGCTTGGTTTCGTTTCGTTAAGTGACCTAAAAAGAACAATTTCATTATTTCAAAAATTTTGGACCATTTTTCAATTACTTCAAATACAATAATTTAAGCATCCACCACCAGATGGCGAGTACCTTTATCAGTGAATCTGCAAGTGACAAAGTGAAAATAAAAATATAAATCAAAGCATGCTTTCGAAACTTGGTGCAGAACATATTATAGAAAAGGTTTGGAATCAATTAATTACAAAATCTTGAGCATTTCTATACTAAGTTTAATGTTTTATATTTTTATTTTGATAGAAAAAAACTTGGTAAAAAATTTTTTTAACCCAATTGGAAAAATGTTTATTTATGTACCAAGGTAAAAATATTTTACGGATTTAAGTTTTTAGATTTTAGGAGTTTAATTAAAAAGCACAGAGTTAAAGATTCGCTTTATCGTAGCAAAAGAAATAAAAGAAAATGACAAAAATGCCATTACTTCGTTATAATGTATTCGCATCGATTCCCATAAATCATAGTTGGCAATGTGAGCTTCAAGTAGTATAAGATAAATAGAAGAATGTCAGTGAGGAAAAGAATGTGGGATCATGTTTTTAGTGCGCAAAAAATTGAAAGCTTCGTCAATTGGAAAAGTTGATTGAGAGCTCGGCTCGTTGTCAATTAGATTATACTGCAAGCCGGTAAACGCATAAAGAAATGCGAGCGTAGTCGATGAAAGGCCAGGCAGGCAATGCAAGGCCGAAAGAGAGAATATCAACGAGGCAATAGGAAGACTTATCGACGCTTCCTCTGAGGCGCGGTTCACTGAGCGGCCGAGGAAAAGAAAAAAATCGGCTCGTGGCAGGCACGAGTTTTCTATCGAGTCTCAATTCTGCGCGATGCGGATTCCAACCTCATACCCGCGACGTGATGATTTTTTGTGCACACATTTGCCGTTACAGTTACATGGAGTTTTTCTTAGGCCCGTTAACGGGCTAATCAATGTTCGGCTCGCGTAACGAGAAAACTATGTTTAGACGCGCGCGAGGAACTGCAATTTTGAGCGATTTTTCACACCAGATCAATTCGATACATATTGCAAAACTTGATCAATAAAAAACGAGATCAGTTTGGATTTCGTTCTTGGAATACAATGAATTGAACAACATAGGTAACATAATGTCGATTGATACAGCAAACTACTTTAAATATATAGAACGTAATCATATCTCTTCAGTGTATTGTGATTGACTATATTGATGATTTCTGATGAATCTCTCTCCGCTCGTAAAAGTTTCGCGCTCCAAAAATGAACGAGCTTGTTTGCGTTGACATTCAATCATTACAAGCTTTCAACTTTTTGATACATTTTTTAACAAATCGAAAATCCTATACGCGCGTCGAAGCTTGAAAAACCCAATTTTGAGCATTCAATTAGCAACTAGAAACCTAAACTTTTTGCCTGGTAAAACACGAAATACGAGTGAGACACGCTTATTGACGCGAGAAACCCGTCACAATGCATAATGAGAGCAAGTCTCGTATTTGCGTATATATCAGTTTCAACGCCTTTGGGCCCCGAGATTGATACTCGGTTACACGAGTTGCAGAACTGCTACAGAGCCGTTGAACTACGTGAATTCGTCTCTGCTTAGTATCGAAATTGATAGGTCTAATTCGAGAGTAAGATAGCAATGACGTGCGTCTGGTGGTGGCTGCTTCGTAGATAGATAGACATATATTGTATTGTCGACGTCTTCTCAGCGATAATATAGCCCGCAACCGAAGGAGCCGCCTAGCGTGTAGTTCTCTCTCTCTCTCTCCTCTCTTCTCTCTCTCTCTCTCTCGCTTCACGAAACGTAGTCGAGAGCGAAAGTGTAAATCTCCGCCCGTCAGCCCGAGACGAAATACGCGCTTACTAGCCCGTCTTTATACATGTGCGGGTGACGCTGCTGCTGTTGCCACTCTGGACAAATCTCCGCGTCAATTGAGAGTTGAGAACACGACGCTGTTGTTATGTAGGCTTCGGCTTTGCTGCTGCCGCCACACGCGTTATATACGATCGTGTAGCGAGCTGGCGAGCGAGTAATTGTATTTACGGGTTACAGAGACCGGCAAAGAGTTCCTCCAGCCAAACGCCATATAATATATACAGTTGATCTGATATACATAGCCCGTGAGTCGGCGAACGAACTTGGGCTTATATATTTTGTGCGTTGCAAACGCGTCCTATATACCACCCAATTTGTAGGCAGCTTGCAGTTAGTACAATATAGATGTACAGAGAGAAATCTGACGTTTACAGAGTATTGCCGAAGCATAATAGACTTTTGATGAACATCTCCATGATGCCGTAGTTCCTCCTGCTGCAGCCCGCAAAGCTCCTCTTGTTTGCTTATATACATGTAAAATAATGATATAGGCTGCACGTGCACCCTCCTCCCTTTGCCTTACATAAAGGTATATAAGCTCTGCGCGCGGGACAAAGCTTGGAGCATTATGTGTCGCGCGCGGGCGCGTTTGCGATCCAGGATAAAAGCTTTCATTTTGCGCCGGCATAAGTCCTCAAAAGTTTCATTTTACGGCAGCAACGCGGGTGTTGTGCCGTTGCTGCTGCCGCTGCTGCTGCTGCTCCTATGCAAAATATTTTATACAGATATATACAGATGTACTGTACACGCCTTATATACATGAGCAACAATCAGAGTGCGCAGCGTGTATTTTGAAGCGTCAAACAATGAGTTCGCGAGTATAGCTCGCACATTTAATCAAAGCTTTCCTAGTTGCTGCAGCAACTGACACTCGCGCGCGCGCACACACATACACGCGCGCGAGCGCAGCAATACACAGACACCATTGTATTCCAGAGTGCTAACAAGCTTAAATTAGATTCTCTCGGCGTCTAATCCAAATACACGGACTCTCTCTCTCTTTCTCTCTCTCTCTCTCTCTCTCTCTCTCTCACAGACGCAGAGCGACTGACGCATATATAGAGCTGACAGTACAACTAGTTTTATTCGTTCAGCCGAAAACTATTATAAACGCGCCACGCGCGCAGCAGAATGCGCGCGTGCTGATACGCGTTTTACAGCTGGCAACTCCGAGCTCGACGCGGCTTTTTTTTCGGCTGCTGGTTCGCGCAACGATCGTCAATGACTTTTCTCTCACCCAATGATATAATTAAATTTCTCTTCTCATTTTGTGGCTGAATCGATTTTTGGAAAATTAATAAATACCGGGAGGGATATAAAATTAGCACTCCGGTATCATGAGGGGACCTGTAGCTTTCTGTTATTTAACAGAATGAAATGGCCAGGTTGGATCGATGTGTGCATATATATAGGTGTTTATTAGGTACGATTAATTAAATCTTCTATTTGTGAAAAATTTTTCTGGTAGGTGCGCAACGATTTCTATATTTGTAAAAGCTTTTTCGATTGGATGCTTATGAACTATAATCAAATTTAGTTTGCCGCTGAACTCGGGAGTTTTTTATTTAGTAGGTCATTGAGGGAATTTCCTCTCCCTGCCGAACTTCCACAATCGTTCGCAAATCAAAAATTTTTCTTAAAATATCTGTACATTAAATTCAAACCAAAACTTTCGCACCGAAGAGAATAAAAAAGAGAGGAAAAAACGTGGCTATGAGTAAGAAGTAACTGAAAACTTTTTGAATTCTTATGATTACTCTTTGATGTTATATAGTACGCGAGTAGAGGGTAACATAACGCCACGTTCAAGAGATAGAAAGAGAGAGATCTAGGAACGAAAGGGGTGGTAGAGAAAGGGAAAACGATAATATTCGCTAAAAAAAGTTCTAGCTAGAAATGGCCTGTGAAGTTTTGTGTAAGAGCGAGTTTGAAACATGTCAGTCTTCAATCGTGACATTTTTTACCTCTTTCTCGTACCCCTCTACTAGTAAATACTGTTCGTACAAATAAAAAATAAAACGAAAAAGTTTATAAATATTTCGCACAATTTGGTTTACTAAGCTTTTAATATTATCAATATTTCGTAGAATTTATTGATATTTCATTTTCGTTTGAATAAATAATTTTTGATATATAAATATTTTACCAAAGTTTCACGGTATATTTATAAAATATCAATAATTTATAAAATTCGTATCGTCCCAAAAACGTATAAAAATTTTACAAACCTAATTTTATAAAATCTTTATGATGTTTTTAGTATTTTTTCTCAACTTGGGCGTGAGCCAAGTAACCTGTGTGCAAAGCTATTATTCCAACTTCAACCGTTAAACATATATAATAAGCATGGCGGAAAGTCATAATTCCCAAAAACTTATTCAATCAGCTTGTGTACAGCGATGTTAGGGGTAGGGGGCGGGAGGGCACGTACGTATATAACTTATATGCTAGTATACTCGTCCACACGAGGTCGCCAATGTGTACAATGACTCCGATGCTCTTCTTCCATACATACGCATTATATAGCTCCGCGACTTGTCAGCACTTTCGTTTATATGTTCTCTCGTAGTGCAGTGCACGAGAGAGCTCAATGAAACATTTCCTCGTACAACCATAATCGTGGAACGGCGGCGTAGTGCTCTCTCTCTCTTGCTCTCCTCTTTCGTGCGCGCAATCTGTCAACTGCTACATGCTTCTGCGAGGCAAAACTCGAAACTCCCTGCTTATATGTATCGCTATATACTGTGTACGTACGTACGCTTTTCCTACTGTGTATGAACAATAATAATAACGGCGGCAGCCCCCGACGCCTCTCCGGCACTTTAATACGGCGTTGCGCTGCTATTACGATTCACCCTCGATTGCTTGCGAGCGCGATGGATTTGTTTTCCAACGCCGCGCGCGCGTGTATGTACACTGGACGTTATGACGGTTTGTTGTGCAAGTCCAGAAATTTACTTTCGCTGAAAAATAAACGCGGTGGCCTTGACTGCCAGATATCAAGCTGAGATATACGATACGTCGGTAAAACGTCAACGGCTACATCGCTCAACAGATTCATTATAAAAGTTACAGCGTGCTCAAGATCAGTGACGAATAAAAAAAAGATGCAATGAAAAAATCACTCGATAACAGCATCTCGGATTCGCCTCACGCCTTGGTTAACTCACTAATTTTCCTCCAAGATGCATCTTTATAATATATACGTGCATTCGTATAATAAATAAGGTTTGCATAAATGGGACATGGCTCGTTAGTCGAGCAGCGAGCGAGAGAGATAGTGAGCAGAGTGGGAGACGTTGCTGTGCAAACTTAATAATTCGCGCCGCGTTTCACGACGTATCGACGTGTCCGATCGTACACTCGAGATTACACGCTCGATCTCCACCATGCCGTGTACTTTTTTCCTTTCGTGCCTTTTTTCTATACTGAATTGTGCCCTTATACACGCGCGCAGAGATAAGGAAAAATTATGGTTTTTTTCAAATAATCGTCCTCTTTGTCAGACAATTACGCGTCGTTCTCCCTCTTTCCCTCCCTCTAGCTCCCTCGCCCCCTGTATACATTTTCTTCTCTCAGCGAGTGAATGCACGTCTGCCACACAATGTACACAGACGTAGAGTATACGTATACTTTGAAGTGCGCTGCAAGTGCATTTCAGTACTGGGCTACATGTGTAATGTTTCCTTGTGCGGCAGCGAGCGCGATTTTAGCCATTGTAACTAGGACAGGTGCATAATATAATAATAACACCCATGTTCGTGTGCTACGTATATCCGTATAAATGTGTGCGTGGGTACATGTGCGTGCACGCGTCTATGTGTAGGCACGCTCCGCGTAATGTGGAAGGCATACAGCAGTAGCCGCTCGTTACGAGGGCACACACAGTATACGTTGGTAGCTGTGAAAATTGTTTTTTACCCTCATTATCATACAGAGACTGTGGTGCTCAAAAGCCCTTGGCACAATGTGCGGCTCGGCTCGTAATACCTTTCAATTAAAATATCGCTTCCGTGTGATTGAGCCGGGAGCTTTTTATCTCAACGACGAGGACGATGACGCGACCTACACGCGCGAGTCAAGCTCGAAATTCACGGCAGCTAGCTATATATATGCTCTCTGCAGCGAACCAGATACATTTCGTCAAAGTAAATTAATAATCTCGATCAGTTGGCTGATCGGCCTGATTAAATAATTCGCTCCTCGCGCGCGTATAAGCTCTCCGCACCGATGAACAACGCGATGCACGCGCGGGTGCGGGGAGGATGGAGGGGGGAGGGATTCGAAGCAACGAGCGCGCGATCCAGCGGCCACATTTTTAAGGCAGCCGCGATGTGCAATAATTCGAACGTGATCGGTCGAGTTAATGGAATGGCGAATTATTCGCTCGTGCAGTGCTGCTAGCTTAGCCGTGTATAGTATATACAGCGCACACGCATACACACACATATAGCGCATTTAATCACTGGGCTGGTGCGTGGGTGCGTGCTGCACTTGCTTGCCACCGCCTCCCGCGCGTGCCTACTCTATTAATACGAATTCAATTATTATAAACCTTTGCAGAGAGAGAGAGAGAGAGAGAGATAGAGAGAGAGAGAGAGAGAGAGAGAGAGCTACGCTCGTGTGCGGTGTATATGTATACAGGTATATTTATAAAATACATAGATATATACCGCAGGTAGGATCTGTATTAGTTATATATATATATATGTACAGCGGGAGCTGGGCACTCGAGTAAGCGAGCAGCTATTCCTATATAAGCGAATAATAATGTACCACCGACGAACTGACCCTGCGTTTGCGCTGCAGCAATTGTAGGAGTATTTGCTTCGGATTATTGTATACATATCAAAGTGCAGTACCTGTATTTGTGTGTACGTGTGTGTGCGTGTGGGAGAGCATCGGTGCAAGCGCGTGAAGGGAAAAATTGACCCCGGGCTAACCACAAAGTGGCTAAAAGCATTCATCTATTATTATACGTGTACTATAATAAGTATTTGGGAGCAAGGATTGCATAAATGGTTTCTCTCTCACACTCGCACATTTATACTCCATCTAGCTCTGCCTCCCTCTCTTCCTCCTCCTCTCTCTCTCTCTCTCTCCTCTCTCCTCTCTCTCTCTCTCTCTCTCTCTCTCTCTCTCTCTCTCTCTCACTTTCGCAGGGTGCATTTTCGACGCTTCATTATCGCGATTCCATTAGCGCGAACTAATTCCACATCAAGGGTTCTAGCTCGGAGCTCCGCGCGTATACATATACATATACAGGCGGCGCTCAGCCTTTATAGCACACGGCAGTAGTGCAGAGGTAGGATCATTAATCAGTGCAGCGAGCTCTCTTGCCACTGCGAGGAGAGCTCGAAGCTGCTCACACTCGCGCGCAGCACGACGGCAGCGGCGGCTCCAGTGCTATGCGGAGCGTACGGAGCAAGCGCAAGTCCTATATCGGTACGTACGTATAGCTGCAATGAATCGAGGCAGAGACGAGCTTTCTTCGAGTTTTTACTCTTCTCGGCCGATAGCCTCTCGCCGCCACACACACACACACACACACACCACACACCACACACACACACACACACACACACACACACACAAACTCGCACTCGTATTTAAGCCATGAACCGAGCTCCGTGTGTGTATAGCTCGTTAAAATAACGCGCCTATCAGGCAACAGTCTGCTGAAGCCACTGTTGCAGAGAACAAAGATATATACTATATGAGAAAGAGAGAAACACTCTGCAAAGCGCCTTTATTATATCGACACCCAGACGAAATCTCGCAGCTGCCTCGGCGGCGCAGTCTGCACGCGCCAGCCACGGATTGATAAGCTTCAGTGCTAATTAGTTCGAGTCGGTGCTGTATATACACACCGACCTTCTCTTTCGCTCGTATATACAGCTCACATGCGGTCTCGTTTCTTTTTTCTCTCTCTTTCTCCTTTTTTGCTGCAACTCCTCGCTTCAACGCTTTCATATATACCTTATATATACAGCTCTACGATCCCAAAGTCTCGGAGTACGCGATTGTCCAGATTATTGTTGTTGGCTCATGAGCCTTTGTCGACGAGGCTCGAGTTATTATCATGTCCAGGCTGACTTAATTTGAAAAATCGTCGTTTTTTGACTCTCTGTATAAACGTCAAGAAAAAACTGAAATAATTGAAGACTGCTCGTCGAGTACCCGGTCGAATTTAATAGCGCAAAATGCTAATGTACCTTTGTACGATTTCGTGTACAGGTGGCTTTACCAAATTTCATGCTTTTAACCTCGCGAGCTGATATATAAAATTGTTCTTTCGCGCAATGTGCGCGGTGCATCCAAATTTTCTCATATATCCCTCGGCAATTGAGCGTACTTCATCGATCTCATGAACGTCGTAATTTTTTTTTTCGTGCAGCGCCCCGCTATAGATATCGACGATTAATTATCCGTTCCTTGTATCGTATTTATACAATTCCCATTCGTCCAATTCTAAGCTCCGTTCGACTGCGTCTTGTATCCCCCGGTATATATCTTTATAGGTATATAACACTGCTCGGACTCTTCACAGGTAATTGAAGAAAATAAAATAATTCCGTAATAACCCCGAAAGCCGACACAACAACTGTGCGATATCAAGATTAATATTTTTTCTATCCTTTTTTTCTTTCCTTCTCTCTCTCTTAATTTTCTCTCATTTTGCCATTCTGAAAAGTAAAAATCAATCGAAGCAGAATGAGATGAAGTATCGGAAGCAACAGCTCGAGCGTAATTGCGTGATGCTTCGCACACGCTGCTGGTGAAACTTTTTTCTTGTCATTTTTCTTTCTTCTCCCTACCTCCCTCTCTTTCGCTCTTTCTGCCTCTATCAGAATTCTCTCTGTCTCTTTTTCAGTTTTCGCGCGAGCGCTCGAGCAGAATAAAACGAAATATTCCAAAGCCGCAGAAGTCGGAGTAATTTTTTCATCCTGTCCTCTCTCTCGCTCTTTCTCTCTCTCTCTCTCTCTCTTCCTCCCAGTTCTCAACCGCACGAAAAAATATCTCATATATATTGAATATCGATTTCTCGCACACGTACATACATATACATCCCGTGGAACGCACTTCTCTGATGCTGCTGCTGCAGCTATCATCAGCGTCATCATCATTATCATTACCATCGGTCGTAATCATAAAGTATACGCACGCTGCGAGCTTCTTTCGATAAAATATGAATGCATACCCACAAACTCGCACACACGTACAAATACACGTGTCTACATCAGTTACATGTGTGCAAGACCATTTTACAAAAAAAAAGCCACCTCGAAGAGGGAAAGCAAGTCTTGAGACGCGTGCGACTTTTCGCCGCAGACAGCCCTCTTGTACACGCGTGGATCTCTTTACCTTGTAGCAGAGGCGCGCAACTTGTTTCACCCTCCCGCTATTCACCTTATATGAATCGAGCGTGAAATGTTTAGAGGAGCAACGATTTCTCCATCACCGGTTAATATATAGTTATAGAGCTGCGAGGATCCTGAGTGCTTTTCGCCCCAAACTAAGTAAGTCATCAGCAATTTTCACCCTTGAATGCGCTCCTGGTTCCTCTGTATCTATGTCTATCTCTCTCTGTCTTTGTATATGCAGAGAGAAAGAGCGAGAAGGAGAGAGAAAGAGTGTGAGAGCAGACGAGGACATGGTGGTGTACGCCATGCTACTCTCGTGATCTAGCCATATATATTTCACTTTCCGCGTCTTACGCACGTATCCTCCACAAGCACGAGCGCAAAAACCAGGAAATACTCGATGTTTTCCGAGCCAGCTACGGGCTGAGCTAGAAAAAATGTATAAAGCCAAACGCATTGACGGAAGACAATTTAATTTTTTTTTCTCCTTCATCTTCTTTTTCTTCTTCGTTCGGTGATGCGCGCCATTAGGTTTAGATTTTTCAATGATTTTATAACGGGCACGTGCTCTGCTGCCGGGGCATAGCAAAGTGAGCAAATTCCTCGATTGAACTCGTCGTTTTGCTGCGCTTCTATACATGGGTGTGTGTGTATGTGTCTGAGTCTGTGTGTGCACTAAAGTCGAGTTTTGCCTGAGCAACAAAGTTTTAACGCTGTATGTACTGTGAAGCGTCGTAGTCGTCGTAGTCGTCTCGTGTACATATACGCACCAGCACGTAGCGTATAATTTATCCTCTAAACCTTTAAACGAATCATTATTTATAGATAGCCGCGTGCGCGCGCGTAGCCGTATTCCATTTACTTAAAAAGATTCGAGCTTTGGCGCTCCAGAGTTCAAGTTCGGCTATATAGGATACACGAGTTTATACGAGCTCGCGTACGCTCGGCAGCGCTCTGTGCAGCTTCGCAAGTCGATTTTTTGCCTTTCTACACCTACATCGAGCCGAGAAGAGCAGTAGCAGCCCGAGATATATAAACTGTACGAGGATAAATTTGAAACTGGAGCGCGCGCGCATATCTATCAGAATGATTCACGGGTGCAGCCGGCGTGCAACGAGCGAGCGACTTAAACTTTATAGACGTGTACGCGGGCTCGTGTCTAACTGCCGAGAGCTCATCTATATAGTTGCCGCCGTCGTACTACTAAGCGCGCGCGCGGGCATGGCGCAGAAAATATTATGCAAAAAAGCTACTACTGCTACTACATACTGGGAGCAAAAAGAAATAGCCGTAGATGCCGATGCGAGAATACGACTTCTTTGTGTGTTATAGAGCATATTATACAGACCGAGATCTCGACTCTCGATGTGCCACTGCGCCGTACGCTGCCGAACAATGAAAATGGAAGAGGCGAAAAAGCCCCCTGCAAGCGTACATATATAAGTCTAAATGCCCCCATCATCATCTCTTCTCTCTCTCTCTCTCTCTCTCTCTCTCTCTCTCTCTCTCTCTCTCTCTCGTGGCTAAATATAAACGCAGCAGCAGCCTCCTCGTGCTGCGATTCGAAATGATTTTTATCTTCTTCGAGGCAACAAAATTGAACGCGCGCGAAATAAGATGACGGAACAGAGGGGAAGCAGAGAAGAATTGGAAAAGGCACATTATATAGCTATTCGCGCGTTATATGCGAACGAGAGAGAGACTCGATCGGCCGATGGATCATCGAACGATCGTTTCACGCGCCGTGGCAGCAGCATCAGGCAGCAGGCAGGCATCGTGTATACTCCACCCACTTGCGTCAAGATCGTTTGGACCATAACAACAGCACAAGGCGTTAGGCTGCTGCCTCGATAATATAGCTCGAAATTGGCTGTCGAGATTCGACGCGAAGGAGAGAGGTGCGAGACAAGCCCCGCAAGCTCGGGGTATCTAATTTCTTCTCTTTTTATATTATTATTACCATATATTATATCGTGTGCACCGACTCCTTTCTCTCTCTCTCTCTCTCTCTCTCTCTCTCTCACACATCCAATTCGAAAAAGGGGCAAGGGTTCGCCGCGTGTGCGATATCAATGCCAAAGGCTCACGAGTGGCTATAGCAGGTCGTCGCCAGTGAGCTCTGCACCCAGTGAGTCTCATCCTATAGGCTTATAACTTATTTTTTTAACAAGCCACTGAGCAGTGCCATCGATGCACCAGCAGCAGCACGCGATGCCTAGGACAAAAAATACATTATATATATACGAGCTGAGCATAATCAACGCGTGCGCCTACAATGCGAGATTATCTATACATTCGTACACAAGGTATATATCTGTGTATCTATAATATATCTCGTGCGTTTATAAGCAACTGCGGCAGATGGCCGAGGCAGGTATGTGTGTTGCGCTTGCTGTATGCGCGCGTGCTGCGCGTTGATTCTGCAGTCCCTCGGGAAGAGACTGCTCTGTATAGGACGCGGACACCTGCCGTCGTTGATCTCGTATATCGGGGGCCCGGTGGCCATCGAATCGTTCTTTCTCCCCCCACCAACGCACATACTCGAGTGTGTTCGCTTCTCTGCTCTTAATTCTTGTTTTTTTTTTTAATTTTTTTACTCTAAATACTCTTCAGGCTCGCGTGCCACGTGCAATCGACGCAATTCACGGACACTACACGCGCGCATCGCACGCCGACGTCACACTCTAATCGCGAAGCACGAGAGCAAAGAGAATGACGCGAGCGAGAGCGGATTATTCGTCGAATAAACAGCTTTTGTATACTTAATACTGCTGCTGCTGCTCGCAACAATCAAATCTCCATCACAGCTGACTCTTAAATTAGCACCTTTCCAGGCACGCGCGTACGCATATACGATTGATGCACCTAAATGATCGGCTTTTTCCGAGATAGAGATTCCGGGGCCAACAGCTTGAAGGCGTGAAAGTTTTTTCCATTTTTTATGGATTCTAAGCGCGTGCCGAGTTTATACAGAGCCGCACGATTCCAATTGTTTGACTTTTTTTTCTCTTCTTCTTCTTTTTTTTTCTACTCTCAGAGAGACTGACTACTGCCTTGAAGAGAGCTATTATGGCTTAGTCAAATGTAATCAGCGGGCTTATTGTGTACTGCACAATGTACTTAGACATTTAATTTATTATTTCGAGGTATCGATGAATTAATTATACTCTCGCAACGACGTACTCGTCGCTGATCGCTGATGCTGTGAGCAGCGCAACAGCTTCATCCCGCGTCAGAGGCGTGAAAAATGCAGCCTAGTTAATTAACAGAAATGTTCCGAATTCTTATTATTCGATATAATATTATACGTATTAGATTAATTAATGCATGGATAAAATTGACTAACTAATTAGCCGCAAATATATACGCGCGGTCAAGGAGTTTTTGGTCTCGGGTCGCGCCGAAGCCAGAAATATAATAAAAAAATACGCTCCACGACAGTTTTGCAGCACTCGGGCACCGCTGCTCAAGCTGCGAGACCAAATCTAATGAAACTCAAATTTTCTGCGTGACTTATAAACAGAGCCATGTGCGGTACATCGTACAATATGATCGCGGTGCCAACTACTACTACTTGTATATAAATTGTCGCAGCTCGTATAGTCGCACAACACACGCACATAAATATACAAAAGAGAGTAAAATCTAAAATAGGAGTCCCCCGCGTGCGCTCGTGCGTTAATACATGTCAAAGGCTTTTAAGATACCCATCTATGGAAAAAGTCCACATCCGCTGTAACATTATTGTCGCGCGTACATAGTCGGGACGACCCCTCGCGCGCGCGCGAGCGCACTATATAATATTTACAATGGATCTCCGGGCCCATCGTCGTTCAATATTTCTGTTCGACACGAGTTTTAGTCGAAAAACTGTAAGTCTCTGTAAAGGGAAACATATCTTACATAGTTCATAACTTCGTCACGCCACTATATGAAATTATTCTTCTGTAATGCTCTTTTTTTCATTAGCCGGGATTCGGGAAAAAATCCGGGCGCGTTATCGATACCGCCGTCGTCGCATGATGCACATAGCTCGCACCCAAGTACTCAATTATGCGAAGCCATACACGCCTGCACAGAGAACTGCCGTATATAAGTTTATCGTGTGTAGGCACGCGCTTATTTTTCCCCTCTCTCTCTCTCGGCTCCTGTCGCGCAGCAGCCTCGACAGCTGGGACATTCTTACATAGTCCAGAGATTTTGCGGTATGATGTAGTCCGATACGATGTTCTATAACGATATGCGTCTGCATTACACGTGTGTGTGTGTGTGTGTGTGTACGCGCGCGTAGTAATATGCATTCGAGCGCTCACGCTGCAATCTCAAGGATCGTCAAAGCTCGAAAAAGTGCGTGCTTCAGACATGTGCGGGCGGCGTTTGCATTATGGCGCGCACGCAGAATCATCCTCCTCGATGCTAATGCGGCATTCTTATGCACAGCAGTGTGCCATCGCCCGTCGTCGTCGTCGTCGTACCGTCGACCATATACCTTTACACTATATAACAAATACTGTATGCCAAGTACGGACACGGTCGGCTTGGAGAGTATTGTATACGTATAGCTATATGTATATAGTTTTAGCGAAAAAGAGTGACTGAGAGAGGGAGAGAGAGGAAAAAAAGGCAACGAGAGGCAGGTGTGCTGCGCGAATATATAATATCTTCTTAGCTCGACGAGCGCAAAAGAAGGAGAGAGAGAGAAAGAGCAACTGTCTGCTGTGTACCCTATACCTGTGGCTCGCTCAGCGCACGTATTTGAGGGGAAAAGGAGCGAGCTGCCTCCTCCTCCTGCTGCTGCTGCTTTAGCTCCGGCTGTATACGAGCCTATACATAAACTATACGTATACGTCTGCGTGGACGCTATAGTAGTATATATATCGTAGGTAGGATCGACGAGCTGCTGGCGCGAGATCCTTCGTGCTGATTGCTTTGCTCGTCGTCGTCGTCGTCGAGTCCACGTGCACAGAAGCGTACACGGGCGCGCGCCTTTTTGACCTTTTCGACTGCTTACCTATATTATATATACACAGCAGCAGCAGCAGCGCTAAGTATATAGAAGCTGTAGAATCGCTGAGTTTGTATTATATAGTCGCTGTGCGCGCGTGTGCGGCCGGCCGTGGCAAGAAGCCCGATTTTTGCATACAGCTGCCCATCGCCGCGTATAATGAATACCATTACGCTATCCACTTGAAAAAAAAATTTTTTAGCCAGCTTTTATGCTGATTTTTTTTTTGCTCTCTCTCTCTCTCGCTAACTCTCTCCGTTTTTTGCGCTATAAGCACGAGTGACGTGCCGCAGCAGCAGCAGCTATCCTCTTCAATGTATATTATATCCGCACGCGCGCGCGGCAGTATGGTACATCCACGACCGGGTCTGTGTATGACTGTACGAGCTCTCGCGCGCGCGAGGTGGACAACTAATGGAAAAGGTCTCTGCCACCGTCGTGTATGTGTTTCTGTGTGTATGAGTGCAGTGAGCGAGCCTGGCCGCGTTATATAGCAGCAGCAGCTCTCTCTCTCTCTTTCACTGGCTGTGCTGCACCGTAGCCGTGGGTCATGCAAAACCTACAAACTGGCAGCGGATATTGGAAATCTTTAATTGGATAGCTTCGAATACGTGCATTGTCGTTGTATTGTTGCATGCAGCCTCGTACACACACACACACTCACATACGCACATGTGCACATACGCGCGTAGTTGCACATTTTCTAGCACACATATCGTGGCACACATATATATACGTGTACGTGCATAACGATATATATAATACGGTGTATCGGTGCGCGCGCGCACGACGCCAGTACTACTTTTATTCGAGCGTTTTATGCTTCCTCGATTTACATGTGTTCGGGGGCAGCCTGAAATCAATGCATTATCAACGAAACACCCGGTCTGCTGCTGTCGCTGCGATTTCTTTATAACGACCCGAGAACGGTAATAGAATGTTTGAACAGCGTTACGATTTACAATACAATCGTGTGGTAGAGGAAAGAGATTGAGAGAGTGAACTATCTCGATAAAATCTATCTAATGATTAATGCGGTGGCACCATTATAAATCCTCCGAATTAACATATAGTTTCCATTTCTATCTCTATCTATCTGTTTTCTAATTTTTTAATGGCGCGCGCAACGACGTGTTTATCGCCATTATAATATTATTATAATACGTACTCGATAATCAAAAGCTAATCACATTCAAAACTCGTTACCACTAGACCTATATTTCCGAGTAAGAACTCTCCAAAGGAATCGTAACCGAATAAAAGAGTCGGGCGCGAACTTCATGGTTATGCTTTGGGATCGAATAATAGTGTATCTATTGAAAAATAAAGAGTTCGATTGGATTCGGTCCATTGTACTCCTTGGCAGAGATTTTTCCTCCAACCTCGGCGTACTCAATAAAAATTCCTGATTTCTTTGAAGACGTGCGCCTATCCATACAATATACTCACACGTACGTCGACTACGGGACTCTGTCTGCGTGCGCGTGTGTGTGTGTGTGGATATGGATGTGTGAAGAGTAGAGAGAGAGCGACGTGTGCCGGCTTTCGAAAGGCACACAAATTATTTACACATAGGCGCTGCTCCGAAATATACTCACGCACACAAGTACATAGCTATACGGAAAAACTCATATTCGATCACCATAAAACCTGCACCGGCCGCTGTGTATACACACTGCCTACTGTATTTACATATCTAGTTTCCTCGCTCGGATTTCAATCGCGCGCGCACACTATATGTACGCATACCTATATACCTCTGGCCCACCTTTCCAATTGAACGTATTTTTCGAGATACACATACGTCGAAAGAGTATCGTAACGTCCGCGCGAGCTAGCTCTCGAGTATTAAATGGTCAGCGCTAGCCGCACGCAGAGAATAGGAAACGTCGAACCGCGTGACAATGTGCCGTCGAAAAAGGGAGACGAAGAAAAAAATTGCTGAAATCCTGAACCGATTGAATTTGGAGCTGCTGTTGCTGCTGCGCTGCCGTGATTTTCATAGCGAGGCATAGAGCATCGTGGTTGTATGCACGTAGCAGCAGCAGTAGGGAGTTTATATCGGGCGAGTGTCGTCGCACGGAGAGGGCCACGATCGCGATGCATTCACGAGTCTTTTTATTGTTTGCTCCTTTTTTCGCGAAAGGGAACGACGAGAAGAGGAGAAGGTCGAAAAACGGCGCGCAAATTCTCCCTTACACTGCTGCAGCTCGTGCATCGCAGAACGTGAGCGCGCGAAAGTTATATATATAAATAAAATAAAAAAGGCGCACAGGGCACATACATACGACGCAGGCAAGTGATAGCTAAGGAAAAGAGAAAAGAAAGAGCCACCTGCTGTATTATGGGCTGTGCCTACCAGCAGTAGCAGCAACACACCAACAAGCACGACAGACCGACAGTCTAAATTCGACGCGTCGCTCGTTGTATATTCCCCTACGGCACACAGCCGACATCATCGCCAGCGCGCGCTTCCTCTCCTTCGCAAACTCTCCCCCTTTATTTTTGGGCCTCACTCCTCTCTCTGTCTTTCGTATTATGTACCTGGCTTCTTCTTCTTTCTTTCTTCTTTCATTTGGCTTGCTTTATTTTACACGCGTACATATAAGCCGTGCCTGCTATATAATGCTTTGGTTTGGCGCGAGTTCGCGGGCACTGGCTATCCGTGGTTTTTTGTCCGCGTTGTTTTTAAAACTTTTTAAAAACAAAATTGGGTATATTTCCAATGTTCAATGTTTTGAACTTTTACCGATCTGTTTGTTTGTACCGAACCATTTTAGAAAATTTAGGAAGTCGATCCTAAAATTTACTTGTGAACTTTTCGACATCCGTTAGGAAATCTATAATGTACGTTACGATGAATCAGCTCGGATAATTTCAAAAGTACTAGTTTTATCGCGTTATTATTAGTGAGCGACTAATTTTTTTTTTTGGCAAGTCACTTCAATTAATACCGAGATGGTAATTAGGATCGAATATAAAACTTGTAAATGGACACCTCGTAATTCTTATGCTCTAGCCCATACTTGATTGTTGAAAGTGAAATAAAAAATCGTTTCATAATGATGTATGAATAAAAGAAATAAAGGGTGAAATACTATAGAAGTGATTAGTTTCGTCTCACCTGCCTGTTTAAAGGCAGCTGGACCGGCCACTAAGGGCCAGCTAATATATAAATTTTTAAGCCAAAGCTATCGTTATATGTGTATAGTGTAGTCCGAAGCCAACCGACTGGCCCGCATAAGGTTTCTTAGACGAAAAAAACGGCTTTTTTTTCTTACCTTCAAATTCACAATAGCCAAGCTAGTTAGCGAACGTCCCGATGCTCTTTTAACAATACGGTGTGGTTTAGTTTCTCTCCCCGAATCGATTAATTCCGAACGAAAAATCATCTTTCGAATTTGCCACTTACGTAAGACGCTATAGATATATAACCATCTTTGACCGTATTCAATCGGCAGATTGTTTCGAAGGGTAGACGAGCTCTTGGGTGCGAGGAGGAAATTTTGATAGTTTAGTCGAAGTTGCGATTATGGATGCGGTTTGACAGAGAATTATTGCAGTTCCCGAACAGGTGATGGACGAGCAGCGATTCTGCAAATAGGTTTGACCAAGTGCGCGTGGTTTGCGCGCGAGCAGTATTAGACATTCTCCGTGAGGGTGACAAACTTCAAAACGACACCTAAGGCTTCGCCATCACCGAGAAAATGTATGCAATGCATCAACGTTTCCTGCAACTCGCGCTTTTTGTATAATACACGTTCGAAATTTCGGGTTTAACAAGCGCATAACTCGTAACGAACACGAGCGATCAATTTCGTCCACATTCGAATAGATTGTCAAATAGCCCATTTAACAATAATGCAAAAAGTAATAAAGAAAAAATACGATTCGTTTTGAGTCGACTCAAAGTAATTTTTCTCGACGTTGGAACACATCGAAAAGTCTTGGACAATTTAGAGGCTGACCAGCTACAAATGGCCGTCATAATAATAGCCAAGGTAGCCATAATACGCGCGCTCGCGACCGACAATGGGTCCAATGAAGCGTTCCCAAGCGAGCCCGAGAAAGAGGCGAATATTGACAGTGAACTTGAGCGCGAGAATAGCTAAAGAAAACCGCAATTCTTTTGTCGTTCTGTCCAAGGGATCTTACTTTTGCATCTCTGGTCAGGCAGTCAAAGCGATTAATGAGAAAACTTGACCCTCGGCGCACTATCTGTCCTACGCTGCGGAGCAAAAACAACGCGACAAAATATATAGCCGCAGGCTCCACTCCGTTACTCGCTCCGTTAATTATGCCCCCGAAAAATTGACTTCACTCGAGGGTAGAAAATTGTCAGGGAGCTGCCTACTTGGCAAACGTAGAAGGGTGATTGTGAATTGCCCCGCGCATCAATCCGAAACGGTACGTTACGATATATGCAAGTGCATATGAGCGCAGTGCAGCAGCAGCAGCATCAGCATCCTAGTAGCCTGTAGGCATATTATACGGCAGTTGGAGCAGTGTCGATGTCAAAGCGCGCGATTCGTTCGTTCGTTCGCTCGCTGCGCGTATATATAGCCCCATGCTGCCACAGTACCTTTTGTGCGACACTTACTTTATGTACAGTGTGCCCTCGCGGGTACTGCTCACTCCCCCGCGCTCGCTTGCAGTAGTATACTGCGAAAAAGGCCAGGGCGATTGTGAAGGCCCCTTGACGCTCGGCGAAACGGTCGTTGCCGCGTACCTATACGCTATATGGTATACAGTCGACAGCAGCTTGCTTCGGCCGTTTCAAAAACGAACGTATACTATAGAGCACGCATAAGGTACACACTCACACATATACATACAGATCGTGTATATACGTACAGACAGAAAAGAGAAAAAGGCGAAGCTGTGTGTGCTGTGTGCCGCGTGCGGCGACGGCGGCACAAATACGCGCGTTGCCCTAGAACGTACACACAGCGTATATATATACGGCTGGCTGTTGTGTGTATAGAGGGGGACTTTCTGCAGCTCAGAAATATACGTTGCTGCTGCTGCTCCGGAGTGGAGTTGGAGGCGCTCTCCGTCGTCGTATACGTAGTCGTGGACGGTCATAGAGCGGCGCTGGTGGGGGAAGACCACAGAGAGACACAGAACAGCTATACGCGCTGCACGAAGCGAGAGCGCGAGAGAGAGCGCGCGTTTTACCCCTACCGCGCGGCCCGTTGCTTCAGTTGCCGCGCGGCTCTTGAACAGCAAGCATCGTGCGCGCCGTGACGTTCGTGCTTTCCTCCTATACACACGCTGCGTTGCGCGAAAAAAATACGCTCTCTTAACTATACTATACACTACTACACTATATACCACGATTTACAGACAGCAAGCTTGGTGTCGGTTCGCTGAACCTCGCTCTGTATCGTCCTCGCCAGCTTTTGAAATTTTCAGAGAAATCTCTTCCGAGATTTTCTCAAAACTGGAACATTGTGCAATTGTGTGTTGTGTGGTGGTTGCAGCTTTTTTTGTGCCGCTGCTGCAAATCGTCATTCGATATCGCTCCGAAACGGGGTGACAAACCTACAACGTAACCAGCTGCTCCGACTTGGAGAACGCGCGCGCGGTCATCGGTGTGTGCCCGCAATCAAGTGCATCACAGTTTTTCAGTGTTGTTGTTCAGTCGTTGTCATCGTTGTTTGTTGTTTGTTATTGTTGTTTGGGTGATACATCGGTGTGCGATACAGTGATTTTACGTCAATTACAGTGGTGATCGATGTTGAAGTCGAACCAGCAACGACACTCGACCAGGTGTTTTAGAGCACGGTCGAAAGACTCCATTTCAGTCGCAAAGACGAGATGATCATTCGACCGCAACGAGGTGTACATTTTTGATTTTTCATTATATATATTCGTGAACAGTGATCGAAAGGTTGAAGAAGAAAAAAGTGAAAAATCAAGTGTGCGAAAGAAAGGAGCTAAGCAATAGTAGTTTTCGCAGTGCAATAATCGCCAATAATATATAAAAATAGTGACGTGAATAATCGCGAATGATTTTCATGACGTGATCGGCGGAAAAGCGAAGAAAAAGAGTGTGTTGCGATCGCGAAGTGAATTGCAATCGACGATCATGAATACTTCGCTAACCAGGATAGCATCCACGATGTGGATCGTCGCGGCACTCCTCATAGCTGGCCTCGGTGAGTAGCACACAGGATCATCATTACATACAGTCCTTGCAATGTTACACTACGGCAGCTGCACGGTAGACAGGACTCTTTGCAGTCTGCTCCTGCTGCCGCTTCTGCTCCTTTTTCCTATTGGATCTATACATTTACAACATCTCTTCTATACACATCTACAACAGTCCGACGTCTGCAGTAATAGACGTGCTCGTCGGAATGCGCCTCGTTCGCTTCGTGTGCACCTTGTTTGTCTGTGTGTATACCTATACATCTCCCTTCCTCGTCTGTTTTCTCAGCATACCTTCTATTCCGCGCGGGCAAACTGTTAGCTCACCTTTTCTATATATTCTATTCCATTGCTGCTGTTGCTGCTGCTACAAGGCCTCGACGTGATTTTCGAGCCTTTAGCTTCGTAGTAAATCTCCAGCGTACAGCCTTATACGCGTCGAGCGCTGCTCCAGACTCTCTCCTCGTTTCGTGCTCTATCGTCGATGATTTCGGGATTTTTTTATTTTTCTTCTGTGTCATTACTTCGGACGTAGTAAGACGGCTCGCCAGCTCGCCAGCACGAGCAATTAAGCACAGGTGCGTTTGTGTTTATCCGCGCGTACCATATACTATATATATGTGCCATACGCTACGCGTGCGTGCGTATATTACGGAGTAGAGAGAGAGAGAATTCCCATTTCTTCGAAACGATCCGCGCTTAACGTTAAAAATTCGCTTCTTCCGCGGAGGAGGCGGCTTTTTTTTAGCAGCAGCAGCTTACTGTAAACTCCATCGACTCGAGGAATCGTTGAGTCAACAGAGTGATATTGACTTTGAACGAAAGCGCGAGCGAGCGAGCGCTCCTCTTCTCTCATCGCGCACGGTTGAACCTACGATATTATTGATATTAAATACTTACGTTTCAATATGGGCAAAAGAATTTTCCTCCGTTTTGAGCAGCAATTGCACGTGAAAACATTCGACAAGCCCCAGCGCTAAAGTCGTGTTGATACATCGTTGAACAATGCCAGACGTAGTACATAAATGCACGCGCCACAAGCAATTCGCGTCGACAGCAGCTAGCTAGGTAATAAAGAAAAATAAAAAAAAAGTAAACAACTTCGAGTGTGCAACAATAAACAGCCATAAAGTAGCTATAATGAGTTCTAAGGAGGGTGGAAAAAAAATCGCGCAAAGTAGCCAAGTTGCATTAGCCTACACTTAAAAGTCGGGCAAACGAGTGCATAAAGTACGAGTGCATCAGCGCAATAATACGCACGCGAGGCGGAGCAATGATATTCGCGGGGCAGTAATTTATAATTGCACCTGCACCGAGCTGCTGCTACTGCTGCACTGCACTCCGCATTCGGTTAAAGGGTAGTAGCATCGATAGAGATGGAAAGTTGCGATAAACGAAAATCGCTGTTTATCGGGGAATCAGTTAGCTATATACATAGCGATCAGACTGTCGTAGTAAGGAAGTCGAAACGCATTGACCGATCGTTTCAACTTGCGACCGTATAGTTGCACTTATTCTCGAGGTTTGCCATCCCAGAGAGATGTATACGCGTGGCTCTCTAGCAACAGGGAAAAAAAAGTAAAGTCAACCTTTTCAAACTTGTCTACTTATGCAGTCAACGCCGCTGAAGTTTACAAGAGACGTAATCTACGCAAGCTGGGCTGGCTGGCGTAGTAGTCGTTAACACATAGAAGCAACAACACCGCGCGCCAGCAACTTTTGAAAAAGCACCAGAGAATGCATACGGAGCCCGCGCACAAAGTGTGATGAACAAGTTTTTTTCCCTCGCTCTATACCCACACACACACACGTACGTACGCTCGCGCTAACACAAACACTCGTATACACAGTACACACACATCTACATAAGCACATGCATTTGTATAAAGCTGTTTGATTAAAAGTTGAGAGAGTTTGCAATTTATACGTTCTTTTTCTATTACCCTATGTCTTCCTAGCCTGATGAGTTTTTCTTTTTCTTTTTTTCCTTCTGCTGCTGTAGCTATAGCTGCTGTAGCTGCTGTAGCTGCTGCTCTGTGCATCCCAGGCGAGTTTACGCGATTTGATTTTTTTCTCCCGGACCCCGAGCGAACGAAATTAATCAATATAATCGTTTCGCTTGCAAATGAAAAATCGCGCAGCAGACCGAGTCACGCAGAAAAAAGAGAGATGCTCCTCCTCGATGTAGTGACCGCACATGACTCTTTCGATTTTTAACTTTATGCACCATTCTTGGGTACGTACGCTTGTACTTTAGAGAGACAGTGATGCTTTAAATCGATTCACAAAGGCGAGTTGCGACTGAAAATTTCTCGAAAACCATAGGTCGAGAATGAATCATCGATATAGTCCGACCGAGGTTGTCAGAAATCTCAAAGCCTCCTCTTTGCATTTTATGTGGGCTGCACATTCATTATGTATCGTGGCTATAAAGGCAGCCTTTATCCATGCACACACACAAACACATCTGTATACATGTACATGAGTGCATCGTTTATGACTCTGACATTTTCGAGCTAATGTACAAGAATAAAATTTCGATTATGGGTATAATCCTGGGTGACTTAATTTTAAACCTTAGCCTGAGAGTCTCTTTCTCCGCGCTCATTTCTCGAAGAAAGCCACAAAGATCATCGCGTGAAACTCAAGTTTAATCTTTTCTGGCAGCAGCAGAAAAAGAAGACTCGGACAAGCCAGATCAGGCGCGCGCTCACCAAGCCGAGCGAGCGACTATCGGCTCGTCGATTTTCCATTTTCTCAATCTTTCAGCCGCGCGCGCTATGTGCTCTACTCGCTCCTTCTCGGGTAATGCCCAGGATACCGTACAGACGACGAGCAAAAGGATATAAAAGCTCTCTTGCTTAGCTGCAGAAAAATAAATATGAAAAAAGCCACCGAGCTATATCCACGCGCTAGATGTGCAGGTAGATGGATACAGACAGTTTTCAGAGTACGCGAGCAGCAGCACGTTTATATACCCCACTTTATTCTTCACTTATTTAGCTGAAAAACTAGCTACGAGAAAAATCATCCTAATTGGCTCCTCTTGACATTGCATCTGCTTTCTGCTCCTCTTCCTCGCGGTACGTAGTGATTTGATAACTAGCCTTAATATATGTCAGTTAGCTGTCAAAATAGATTCGACATAACCATATGCCGCATTAACATGCTTATACGCACGAGTAATAAGAACGGAGAAACATACAAGTTAACACGAGATATCATAGAAGTAGAAGCTGTGCGGTCAGGTTCAGGGTCTTGTCTCGTGCATATGGCCACGAGAGCAACACAGTCCGGTATAGCAACAACATCACATTATTAAGTATTCAAACGCCTCGCTTGGATTGAGGTTTGTTAGCAGTGGACCACTTGAACGCCCAATCCTGCGGATGCTCGTTAATTAATACCACCGGAAAAATTGGCATGTCTCGTATCGGATTACATAACATTGAAAAAATTTGATTAAAATTCAATCGAACGCGAGTTTATTCGCGTGTGGAGTGCATTAAGCGCTCATATCCATATCAATTATAACGAGATATATTTCGTTGGTGTCAATTTCATAATTCTGAAATGTTGTGAAATTCTTGTTAAAAAAAGCTTGTTACGTTTTACGCGTATATCATTAGAGTTCTTCGGTGTACACTGCAGTTGATGACCTCTTGTTGCACTTGCCTTATATACTCGCTGCCAATCGATATTTGCAGCGCTCGCCGATAGAGGCGCCAGCGCGCAGGCAAACACATGGACTGGGATGACGTACAGTACTCGAACGAGCAGCCGAGCACTGCAGCAGATTCAATGCACATAGCGTTCGCGTATTATATACCTTACAGGGTGAAACCCAAAGCGTATTTGTATTGTCGCTGCTGCTGCTGCTGCTGCTGCCGTAGATGTGCTTCGTTACATGCCACATCGATGATGGACTTTTTAGCTTCGAAAACCAAACAAAACAAAAGCATAAAGATGCGTATTAGGAACTAATTTAATTAAACTCCGGGAAAGTTTAGGTCGAAAACCGCGTCACCCGCAGAGCTGGAAAACACAAAGTGTTAAGTTTCAAAAGCAGCAGCATCAACAGCGCTCGCATCGCAACTAATTATGTGAAAACCGCGAGCAAAACTTTCCACCGTCTGCAACAGCAGCAACGATGTGCCTCTCGCACACATACACAGTATATACACACATACTCATCAACGCTGTAAACTAATTCCCTCATCCCGCGAGCGTATACCGATCTATGCGTGCGCTGCACTCATTTCGAACTCGCTTGCCTCGCGTCTTTTTGCCTCCGATATATCGGATTCCAGTGCTCGCGCGCGCGCACACATACAACACACCACCATTACACGTGTACCCGCGGCTGTAATACAATGGCAGCGCATAAAGTGCGCATCGAGCAAAAACTTTACTTATATACATGTGTTGAACGCGCGAAAAATGTGTACCGCCATCGTATACATTAATGCGAGCTTGGCTCGGTGCAATTAAGCGTACGCAGTGCGTCTGCGCCAGGGCTCGCCATTGTGTCAGTGGCTTAAAGGAGAGCCTCTCTCGTCTATAGCCTTGGAAAATCACGACGCAGTGAGTGAGAGGCAGCTCAGCAGCTGTACAGAGCTGCACAGAGCGCCACGATATAATACACGATATAGCTCGAGCGAGGCTTTCACCTGCATGCAACTGCACACAGCGAGCGAGCTCGAGTCGTGCTCATGCTCGTGCAGCTGCACCGCTATAGGCATAATGTACACGCAGCAGCGGCAGCATTCCGCGTTATATATATCTACGTTAGAAGATTAAACCGGCAGACCATGGAAAATGACGAAAAGCGCAGCGCAATGTTCGCCTTCGGTAGTGTAGTCGTCGGGGCGCTCTATGCGACGAGGCAGACACCACTAAACTCCATTATGGAAATGTAGCGAATTTCATAACAGAAACGCTTCTACGCGCGCGAATTCCGAGTTTTGGAGCTCGACTGTGTAGTACTATACGTATTACGTACGAGCTGCAGTCGCGATGCATCGAGCGCCCGCGAGCCTTTGCCCGCTGAGCTCGCTCGCTCGCGCAGTGCAGTGCTTCGATCGCGCGGACTATAGCTGCACACTCGCAGCGTATGCATACTGTAGCTTTGATTGCTGTATGCCGCACATACACGTATATATATAGCGTACTTTGCAGCAGTCAAATCGAAGAAAGAGTTATGAAAGTTTCAATTTCGATCAATGCTACGACGCAGACTATTAGAGGCCGCGGCTATTATGTATAGCGCAAGCAAGCAAAGAGGCAAGCAACTGGAAGCAATGCGATACCGAGCTTAAACGACAATCCGAGCTGCTGCTGTTCATTGTGTGTTGGTATAGCGACTAGCGAGTTTGTGTGTGTGTGTGTGTGTGTATGCAGCTATATATTATATGCTTGGCGGGGGAGTCGGAGAAGTCAGCGAGTACATACGATACAGGTTTTTCTCGATACTTGTGCAGCTTGTGCGCAAAGCACATAATGCAGCTCGCGCACGCGGAAAGTATCCTAACATATTCGCACAACACAACGCAGCTTGTCGCGTATTCGTACATATATACCTATATACGGCTCTATTTGAGCTTAAATCGCATTCATATAACGCAGCAGCCACATACGCGTCTACACGCTTACTTGTAACAGCAGCAGCAGCACAAGCACACAGAGAAACTGCGTGTATTTTCCCTATTGAAAGTCAAAGCGAGCGTAACTCCTGCAGAGAGCGTATGAGTCTGTAACAGCAGCAGCCACCGTCGTCGTATTATGCACGTTGACTCTCGAAGTTTGCCAACGCGTTACATAAATGTAATAATAATACGTATGCCCATAGGCTTTTGATAGCGCACAAACGCACACATGCCCCACACGAGACTGAGTGAAGGAGAGAGAGAGCGAGCGAGTGTGAGGAGCTGCGCGTAAATAGTGAGGAAAACGCGTGCGTGAGTATGAGTATATAATGTGTAATCCCTGAGAATCGAGTGCGAGTGTGGGTGCGTCGCTACATATATAACGCATTGCTATCACCCATACAGTACCTACGTATACAAAGTGTAATCAAAAAGCGAAAACTCGCCGAGTGTATACGTGCTCTGGCTATAGCGCCAAGGAGCGCTTTATCGTCTGGCTTGGCTGACTTTTCTCGTTACACCGGACTTTTCTTCGCTGCCGCCCTCGCGCGCGCACAGTCAGCTCGCGCTGCTGCTGCTTCTACTGCTATACCCACTGCACGTTTTCTATACGTATATATATAGACATAATACGACTCCCGTCTTGCTGCTCCGTTGGCCTGTATAGAGAGAGAGAGGATAGATTCTCCAAGCGCAGCGCGGATTTCCGCCGATCTTTCGGATGATAGCGAGACGACGACGAGTGCACTGACTCTTTCTCCCTCCCTCCCTACCGCCGCTGCGAACCCATCGTAGTGCGAGGTGCTCGCTCGCTCTCACCCTCTCTCTCTCGCTCCCGTATATACTTTGCACTACCTTTCAGTATTTCCCTTTTCTTATATGTATACGCGAGTACACGGATGTTTACACGTATACTTGCGACTGGCAGAACTCGTTGCGCAACGCAACGAGTGTACGCTACAAATTTATTAAATATACGTATATATCGCGTGCCCTGCACTTCTGATATGGGACCAGGTTTATTTTTTTTTTCTCTCTCTCTCTCTCTCTCTTCTGACTTCATCTGACTCTCGGCAGTCGCGATAAAAAAGCTGGCAAGAGAGAGAAAGAGAGAGCGATGTGTGCAAATGCAGTCGAGAGATTGAAAAATATTTGTAAATCTTGCAATAGCAGTGTACGATTGCGCGCGCGCCCGCACACATACGCGCGAATGAGAAAGAGCGAGAGATTAAAAATGAAAATAAACACAAACAAAGGCAAGCGATGCATACCACGTATATTCATTTGCGCGACCGTTATGGTATTAAAAGTTTCATAATACTGTTTGGCGACATACAAAGTTTGCCGAACAAGCTTTTACTCTACATAACGATCGGTATTATAATATATATCTATATATACCGAGCGCGACGCTATAGCTTCTGCAAAATAAGCTCGATGCCATACACCGAGGCCACCATAGTTGCCGCGCTCTGCCTGCCTCCTGCCTGCCGCTGCTCCTGCTGCTCCTGCTCCTGCTCCTGCTGCTGTCAAAGTTTTAATGGAAAATTAACATGTTTAATCTGGATGAATGACGAGTATTATTTAAATTTACAAATTTTGAAATATTTTAAAGCGAATACGAAAAGTCGAGAGGAGTAGTGCCTTAAATGCCGGCCTTGTAATAAACTGTACGCGCGAGTGCGGGACGAGGAAAAAAGTTTAATCGGCAATGCGTGTGAGTGTGTGTGTATGTGTGTGCATGAACGCGCGCGTTGGCGAGGTAACAAAAGTCATGCTAGAAATCGAACTCGTTGCTAGCTCCTCCATAGCATCGCCAACTTTGTATTATATATCCAGCGCGTTGGGAGAGAAAAGGAAATAATAAACTTTTGATAATGCCGCTGCACTGCACTACGCCGCTGCCTGTGCGTGGAAACTCCGAGCGGAAAAAAATAAAGGCATGATATAACTTTTTCCGCTCGCCGTCAGTCTATACATTGTTAAATGATCGTATAATGAATTTAACAAGCATCAAATTTTTCCAACTTTCTATATTTATTAACTCCCCCGCCGGCATCTCTCTCACTCGCCTTTTCGCCTCGTACTCTGTATTATATACGTATCATAACGAAGGCAAACCGCAACGAGAGGGTATTACAACAAACCTTGTTTTATTTACGCAACCATTTCATTTTTCCATCGCACCGATTCGTATCGAAGTGAGTGTGTGCGTATGCGAGGCATCATGCTTGCGTGTGCATCGATGCATTCGTCTTTCTCGTCAGCTCATGAGCATCGAGTTGATTCAACAAGAAATTGAGGCGCGCTCGCCTTGTCAGCGTTGTAACCGAAGAATTAGCATAATTTATGCCTGCTGCTCGAATGATAAATCGATAAAAAAGAGGCAACATCGGTCCCGTATAATCACGCATATAAAACCAACACGAGCACAAGTAGCCTGTCCAAACAAACAGAGAGCTTATATGCAGCAGTAGCAGCATCATCATCATCGTCATCGTCATCGTTGTCGTCGTCGTCGTCGTCGTCGTATCGTGTATAGAGTCACATTCTCGACGCGCTAAAAATTATGCGTCACCTCACGCGCTCGGTCGCAGTAACACAGTAGCGGCGAACATGGAACGAGCACACCGCAGCATTCATACGTTTTGTTAAATAATACTCGTCATCCATTCGCAAGCGACACATTTTGGGTGTATATGTATGCATGCTAGCAGCAGCTCATATATAGATATATTAATAGACATGCACCGCATACAATATACGCAGAGCCGCCACCTACACACGTATATATACATGTATATATAACGCCAGTGAATATATATACATACAGGAGAACGCAGCGAGCAAATCACTTTGCGTAAATTTACAAGCCGAAATCCCAGCGGACGCTCGGTTGGCTAGATATTTCACAGTCGTTTGCTGAAATCGTTCGAGCAGCGCTGCGCCACAGCACAGCCATTTCTCTCTATATATAAACGCGCGCTGCACCTATGAAAATATACTAAATTACAAATTAAACAGCGTAGTAGTAGCTGCCGCCGGGAAATTTCGATTTTCCCTCCTATCGCGCGCCCAGTAGTAAAACGGCGCGAACGACATGGCCCTGAAATGTTTACCACGCGGCGGCAGCGGCCAGCTTCTACGATATAATGTATCGGCAAAAGATGTGTGCGAGCGTAGTATATGAGAAATTGCTGCTGCCCCGCGACCGTTTCAAATAATTAGCCTTTCAGGTCTAGCACCCGCACGGGCGAGCGTACCCATGCATAGAAGCCATAGATTAATGAATGAATTTGCGATAAGATCCTGTTTTTTCATTCTATCCTTTTGTTCGACGTTTACTCTCTGTGCACGTAACACAATGTGCAATAGCTACGAGATGATTTGCGACTTGGAGCAAATTGAATTATTTCAGAAAATAGATGGTTTAATAATAGACCGCTGGGACGCTGGTGCTTGGCGCATCTAAATGTAAACACGCTTAGCTGAGATAAGAGTGAATGCCCTTGCAGGACTCTCACATTTTTAATAAAGCAATAATAACTGTGGCCTTTTATGGATGTAATTCAAATTGATGAACGAACCTATAGTGATTTACAGCTGATTTTTTGTGATTATTTTTTAACGAACTAGATTGCATAATAACTGATAAAAACGCATATCGCTATCAGTCTGTCGAACGAGTATCAGAAAAAAAGTGCGAACCACAGTGGGAAAATTTGCGTTGTTAATACACATGGGGGATTCGAGAACGATTTTGCCACTTTACCCTCGCGCCCGCCAAAGCTCAGCTGCGCTATTTTTCATTCTGGGCCGCGCGCGGCAAAAAAACGGTTTTATCGCCCGATCGATACTCACTATTTTCGTTCAAATGAAAAATTAGTTCGCACCCAATTGCAATACTCTCGCGCTCTCCTCGCTCGTTGTTCTTTGTTCTCGCAGCTTTACCTGTATTATGCAAAATCAAACTAAAAAAGCTCGCAGCAAATTTTAACCGAACAAAAAGTTGCGTATTTTCGAGCCAATAACTACAATCGTGCAAATGGTAACAAAGAGCCATCTTTCAACGGAGAATTTTTTAAAAATTGCGACTACACGCGCAGAACGAGCCATCGTTATTTTATGAATAATGACGTATTGCTTATAGTGGGTCAGTTGCCGGATCAAACTTTGAAACATCAGTTTGACGCAGAGCGCGCAAGACGATTATATTCGAACTTTCATCGGCGTATGATGCAAAATTCATAAAACGAATCATTCGTGAAACAGCACCCGTGGCACACAATAAGCCAAAACAAAAGAACAATGGAGCTGCGAACTTCGTTAACGAAGTTGCACAGCTCCTCCTCTCTTATCCCTTATGCTTTCTCCAATGCGTCGAGAGTAAAATCACATCGCTGACGATAGAGCGAAGCTCGATTGTGGCGCAGTGCCGCTATGTGTGCCGAAGCAATAATACGCGCATCTGCGTGAGCTACCGTATTATTTTCCGTTACGGAATGAGCGTAATACGCTGCTAAAGCTTATATAGCGTATATAAATTTTTGTATAATGCGGCGTAGAAAAGAGGGTGGACCATTGCCGAACGCGGCCACCATTATTTCCATTATTTTTCGGCCCATCCGGCCGGAGCAGCGCGCGGCACTGTAGTTGACTGCGTACTATGCTCTCCGGTTGTTCCAGCGCAATATGTATTCTAATGCCCAGCCGTGTGTACTGCATAATCTAGTAACACGTTAATATATAACCGCCTATCGGAGGAAAATCCATAATAAGCTAACTGCATGCACTCACACACAGATACGTACACGCATACACATGTGTGTATTGTTATTACACGCGAGTTTAACGAGCGATAAATCGCCTACTCCTCTTTACCCCGTCGCCCGAGTGCACAATATATTTTGTGTATTGCTGCAAGAAGGAAAATAATCTCAGCCTCGGAGAAGCGCGAAAGAGGTGTTTCGATCACTTATAGGAGAGCCCATAAACCGATGACAGTTTCGGCATAACATCTGCGTTCGCGGGCCGTATATAATTTGCGCGCAGATGCATCCGTACACACTCGTGTTCTGTGTGTGTTTGTGCGCGGGCGCGCAGATTATTACGTGCTCGTAATTAGAGTTACGCGGTGTACTAATAAGGGCTATTTCATCGGTGTTTGCATCTTGTATGGTCGGAGAGAGAGAGAGGCCAAACGAGCGTAATTCGCCCGCTCTGTATGGTATAACCTGCGGTTCATAAGCGGCATCGCTCGTCTCGGCTGAGACCCCGTATACTAGCAGCAGCAGCAGCAGCTGTAGTAGTAGTAGTAGTAGTAGTAGTAGTAGGTACCGAACTCTCCGAGCGCAGCATTGCTTTAATACATAATACATAAGTAACTCTTCCGTATGTATACACACGCTCTTCCGGGGGCAAATATTGCGTATACCTTGACACTAGTTTAAATAACACATCGAACAAATCAAATTCTGTAAATGAGCTTATCAACTTCTCGTGAGCTTAGCGAAGTTGCTGCTATTCATGTATATTCCAAGTACTATGGTATACTTGAGATTTAGACCGCATTTCTCAAAAATTATTTCCTCCGGAGTTACACGTTACAAACTACGTTTGTACGTACATTAATACATCCCCCTATTGTTCCAGAATTTACAGTACAAAATCCAATTTAATATACGCTTTATTAGTACAATGGTAATATATATACCTACCTGCGCACATCTACGAGTACGTAGCGGGCGATACGTATATATGTTAACGTATATGCGCCATATTATATATGTGTACGTACTCGGACATAGATACATACAAGAGCAGACTGCGTTTGTACGTACACGCGGAATAAAGAGACTCTTTAATTAATGCAAAATTTCAATTATGTGGACGGAGGTATATAAATGTATACACGGATTCACCTTGTGAATAATAAATCATTATAAATATGCACGCTAGACGGTGCGCTGATACACGGCCACTGCTGGCTTCTGTGAATTCGCATCTATGCCATTAAAATTTTGCGTACTGCAAAAATGAAATTATATCGAAAATAATGTGGCACGAAATAAATTCGCGTATACAAAGTAAGTGCAAAAGACTTGTAATTACGCAGAGAGACTCGAAGAAACTCGCGCACATATCTCTACTGCCGCGTGAAACACAAAAATAAAAAGAAACCTTATTCAAAAGCCAAGCGAAGATACTGCTCGACGTGGCGCTATCCGAATGTATACAACGTACAAGAAGACACGGAGCGCGCCCAAGAAAGTTCCCACCGAGCTGGAGGCGCAGAGGAGAGGAGGACGGTAAAAAAACCTCGGCTGCCTCACCGCTGCCGCCGTACTGCTGCTGCCGCTGATGATGATGATGATGATGATGGATACTCGGCGCAGGAAAATAGCTTCGAGTGCAATAGAAAGGCCCGAGTGCGAAGCCGTTTCCTCACGGCGGTGGCGGCGGCGGATACTTAACTTTTGCGTGCGCGCACAATACACGCATGTGTACCGTGTGCCTTCCTTCCTCCCTCACACACAACGTAATTACGGCCGCCTTTTTCATACATGTATTACGAGCGTGTGTATGCGCGAGTGGGTGCCCTATCTAATTCCCACAAGCGTTAAAAAGTCAACGAACGAGCGTACCTGTACACATATAAGCGCAAGGGTAGGAGAAGGAAGATGTGAACTCGTTATTATAAAACACCATACGTCCTGAAACACCTTAAGCATCGAGTCTTATCTCACGTAAATCGCATCGTAGTACGTTAGAGAGAGAAGTAGGCGCACTCGACTTGGAAATCGGAGCGATTGACATTGAAAACACGCTAAGGCGCGCGCTCACTTCTAAAGCCAAGGCCAGGCTCGAGTTGCCTCGCCTCGCGTTTTCTTCACTACGCTCCCATGTCACTTGCGCCATTTCATCTCGAAAAGATAACACCCGACAAAGTATATATTTTTACACGACAAAAACAAAAGCGTATGCCTGACGAATCGCTAGACAGAACCGAGAGCAAAACGATATCGATCGCATCTTGTGTAGTAGGTATCGCCCCCTCAAAGACTCGAGACAGCTTATTCAACGATTCCGCGCGCGCTTGTATACCTGGTTACTTAACCCTCTTGTCTTTTAACCTCATTCTCAATCCAATTTTCGCGAAGTCCTAAGTTTTCGAGACTTTATTTACCTAGCTTTGAAAAGTAACGTCGACGTCGCAGTAACAACAATTTTTCGATTCACCAGACAGTCAAGTGCACGCGATTTTCAATCGATCTAAGCTCGGTTCTTTGGCTTTAATCATCTCGGTGCGATGAGTAATGACGTTAGTACGACTAGCTCAACGACTGCCAAGCGAGTCATTTGTATTTCACAGTGTGTGTGTGTGTGTGTGTGTGTGTGTATGTGTTTGTAACTGCGTGGTGTAGTAGTACATAACATTAAATCGCATCCTGCGTTGAAATAAAGCAACGAATTACGTCAAAAACAACAGTGGCAGCGGTAGCAGTGCATGGCGTAGGCATGAGTGACCGCGATAGCAACGGTATCCAGCTGGCAAAAGGAAGGCAGCTCTAACTATATATAGCATCCATTTTTTCTCGCCGGGTCGTGCGCGCGCGTGCAACAACATAAATTTGCGCGGTACGCACACACCCAAGAAAGCAAAGAGAGAAAAAGAGACAGATAGAGAGAAAGTTTGCAGTAAGCGAAAAAGGATACGCGCGACTGGCCCGGAAAACACTTGAGTGTTTTCAATGCGCGCACATGTGCGACACGAACGGCGAAAAAGGATAACGGCTTGGAAGCTGCGGGTATTTTTTGCGCGGAGCCAAAGAGAATAAGCTGCTATACGATTACTATTCTCTCTTCTTTCGACCCAGCTATGGTTTTATAATCGGACGCATTTTTCGACCTGTCCTGCGGGACATGCGTCAAATTTCGTTTGGGACTTGAAGAGAATAACTAGTAAAAGCTAATTAAACGTATCAATTTCATACTCTTTATAAAGTATCGCATTGTGGTAGCTTTGAGAGGCATATAAAAGCGCATTGTGTGGGCGCTCATGTACCTTGATGAGCGGCGAATGAAAATCTGCTGAATGAATTTATCGTTAACAAAATTATTGTTGGAATTATTATTATTATTATTATTATTATTATTGGAAACGCCGTTCTCGCAATGCGAGACCCGAATTACATCAATTATTCGTAAAGTATTATTGTAAATATTTGAACGTTTTAATTAACTTGAGTAAGTCAGCGCTTTAAAATTGACAAACTGCGCGGCCGACATTCATTTTTGTCGAAAATATTGATTGTTATCGGACTTAACGATTGAAAAATCAAGCCGAGCAAAAACGTCAATTCTAATGAATGAGAACATTGCGAGAGAGAGGGAGGAATGAAGCGTCAGAAAGTGGAAAGTGTCGCCTGCGATTCTATCGGGCGTACGGAAAAGTGTGCCAAGTCATTCGTGATACGCCAAAGCCAATTTGGTAAAGCGTCGCGTATAGCACTGGTTTTTTTTCCACCCGCCCAACGTCCGGCGAGGTGGAGGCGAGAGCCTGTTTACTTTGTCCTCGCTGTCCTCGTTCGGCTGGCACGAGCGCGACGGCGCAGAGCCTGTTGGTTGACTCCATAAATCTTTCTTAATTTTTCAGAGCAGAGTAGGTAGTACAGCGGCGTTGGGGCTGCGGCCAATGTCCATCATAATCTGACTGACGCATATCACTCGCGGCTCTTATATATATACCGATCGATCATCAATTATAGCACATACGAGGGTTCAATGTTCTCGTATGTGCAGAAAGAGGGAGAGAGAGAGAGAGAGAGAGAGAGAGAAAGAAAGAAAAAGAGAAAACGAAAGAGGCAACGAGGTAGAAGCCAGGACAAAAACATACTCGCGTACACAGAAAACGGTGACTCCATGCCTGGCACTGATGAAAAATGGCTAAAGTCGTCCCCAAAATTGCAGTAACGGCAATGAAACTACTCTGACTGACTGACGGCAGCAAAACGATATATAGATATATATTTTTTTCTCCACTGCTATACTATAGCATCGGGCTCGATGCGTGCCAGAGACGCGAGGGTGCAAAAAGACGTCGCGCCAGAAGAAAAGCAGACGCTCGTGTTCACTGTAGTATAGGACTGCTGCAGCAGCGTACACACACTCACTCGCACACATACATATAACAAATAGGCACTGAACCGTGCCACCGCTGACGCTGATGACGATGATGCACGAGTATCGCGCAATTTTTTTCCCTGCGCCACTCGACTTTCGAACGAAGATTGTTGCGCGCGCTACAGCTTTATTCGTGTATAATGACATTTTAGATGGGAATCAGCGTGACATCCGCTATCCTTTAAAAATTTAAAGACACAGCCGCGCCACAGAGGGAGAAATGACAAACGCTTGCATAAATATAGATTTGTCGGCTACGATATTATTTCATCGATGTGAGAAACCGCGAGCGAGCTAGCGAGTAAAGTAACTCCACGTACACGCTCACATGCGCACACATCTACACAAGTAAACGAACGAGAGGGAACGAAGGAACGAAAAAACATATCCATTACCTACCTTCTACGAGACTGCTGTGTGTGCATCGAAATCTACACCGTTGAGCTGAAAAGCACCAGCAGCAGCGGTTTATACCAGTACGTGTGTGCGTGTTCGAGTGTGAGTCTCTATGTGTATTTGTGTGTGTATGCGAACTTACGTACGTGTATGTGGAGCCAGCTCTCGTATGCACGGCAATGACGACAAAAAAAAGAGCTGCGCGGCAGCGCAGTAAGCGAGAAGAAGTCCCTGTGGGCGAGCTCGCATTACATCCGGCGTAATACGTACTTCGTGCAGACTGCAGTGGCTGCACTATACCACCACGACTACTGGAGTCCCGCGTATACCGCTCGGCGTCGTGACAAACGAATGAAAATGGCTCCTTGTGCGCACCACGCTCTGGGGCAATTTTCTTCAAAACACACACAGAGCCAAATTTAAACATCTATTTCGCCGCTATACAAAGCGCGCGCGCGCAGCCTGTGTAACGTATTATATCAGCGTAAAATCGAGACCATGGCCCCT